>ML681963.1:81545213-81573244 GCA_007922195.1 Podocnemis expansa | reverse complement strand
TGTGTGTGTGTGTGTGTGTGTGTGTGTGTGTGTGTGTGTGTGTGTGTAAAACACTCACGTAAACTGTACTGTGTTAAGCACTTGTGTATTCTCCAGTCAGTTCTACTTGATAACTGTCAGATAATACAAACAGGATTTTTCATTTCAATCTACAACCTTAGTGAAAGAGATTTCTTATAATGTAAAACTTTTGTAAAGGTCTTACTTAGATTAGTTTGATCACTGACCTTGCAAGTGTGTAATCTGTCTCAAATATTCCAAGAGAATAATAATAATCCTTTTCTCTGCTGCTGGAAAAAGCATGTTCAGATTTAGTGAATTGGAAACTGGCAGTAGGACCCTGAGGGGCACCCTTTCTTTTTATGAAAAACTTAAAATTTGTAAGGCTGTTTTGAAAGTACAAAAGGGATTGTATATGTTTTGAACTTGCTTTTAGGTTTTATCTTGACATAACATACTATTTTTAAATTGGAACAAGTTATGATGTATGCTTATTTTCTATGTAATTCTTCATTTGCTCATCAAGCTGTAGTGTTTTCAGAAATTGGTTCCAAAATATTATTTTGTGACTTCCTTCCCTTCTTGTCAGTTTTTGTAATGCAGCTTTACCTGAGAAACAGTTAGACAACTGACTTTTGACTTGTTGAGGTGACTCTTGTTTTTTATGTGGACATGATGTATTACTATAAAAGTATAGTAAAAGTTGCTACTAATTTGTTGGTTGTCTGTTGAATTTAATTTGTCATGTTTTTCTTTTTTTTCAGGTTTTTACCATAATAGTATGTAGACTCCTCTGAGTCTTGGCAGTTCTTTAGTTGCTATTAATTCCATGTGCATTCTCTTATATAATTCACATTTTAGCTTGTGGTATATAATCCATTTTTGCATAGAGAGATATTGTCAGGAAAAGAGTGAACTCTATGGTGGGAATTTGCAAGGTATTATTTCTGGCATGAATTGCACTAAAAGAGGACGGATGTGGTTTTTTTATCCCTCAGACTTCATGTTAATGACTTCCTAGTAAACTAAAATCAAATCTCTTGTTTAAATCAAAGACTCTTCACCAACAAATTCAAATATTTAAATTTAAAACATTTTAAGTTTAAATTTCTTTAAGAAAGCACAATTCCTCAAAACTACTGTAAGATGTAATTTTTGGTATAGCACCATTTATCTGCAAAAGATTATGGACCAAGTCCTGCAAAATCCCCGCGTTTTGAACTTATGCGGAACCCAAGGAGAGTTCCATGTGCTGAAAGTGTGCAGGATTAGGTTCTTTACTGAAAGAATTCACTCATTAACAGAAGATTTCATCATGCTTAGGCACTCAAGGCCTGATTTCCCCATCTCTCCTCTCCACAAAACAAACCAACAACACACAAACAAACTAAAGTTTAAATACCACTATAAAGCACACTGCACTAAATCCAGAGTAAATCATTGATCACTGAATCAATTTACACCAGTGTTAGAATTGAATTTCACCATAGTTATGTAACTGAGTGTCTGAACGACCAGTTTAAAGTGTCACTAGAGACTTGTCCTTCTCTGGGAACTGTACCTTGACACAGTGGGAAGGCCTGTGTGTTCTAGTTACTGTGGAGCTATGCCATAGGAGCTCTAACTCGAGCCACCCCAAGTTCAAAGCATAGAGACCAGATGAAAAGGGGTTGAGTGACAGACTAGCAACTATCCTTGTAAAAAACAAAACAAAACAAAAAAGCCCCACCTTTATAGAAACAGAATAAGGTCGTTATTTGAGCAAACAGCACAATAGAGATGGAGGAACCTTGTTTGTGCCCCAAGGCAGTGCTTTACAAACTTTTTTTCTCAAGGCCCAGTTCAAAAAAATCATATATGCCTATGACCCAACAATTACATCTTTCAGCAATGCATTCCAGTCTTGTGATGGTGGCAGCAGGGGGTGCCATGACCCAGTGCCTAAGGTTACAGACATCCTTAAGCTTTCATGCACATCCCCTTAATGAGATAATACTAACATCTGAGGAGGCCCCTTTATGCAGAGCCTATATTTTCAAGCATTTTAAACTTTTCAAAATTACCTTTTGACTTAAAATTTCTTTTGTTTATTATGCAATGATGTGTTCGTTAATAGAGTTCCATTTGATTACTGTTTGAGATTTTCCAGGTTTAAATAAGCAAATATTTATATATCAGGAAGTCTTGAGTTTTTTGTTTTTGTTTATTGTTGTGCTTTCTGGTAATTGCTTTCATTTGAAGACTTCTAACTTACTACTCAGTGAAGACACATGTTTGACTTGTTTTAAAACTTTTTGTTTAGAAAAAAAGGAAGCCATAAGCATTGCAAAAGTGGATTGTACAGATGCATTGTCTTTTTGTTAAATTTTAGTGAAACATGGAAGAATGATTGTGTAGACAGGTGTTTTTTAAATGTGGATTTTTATTAATGGAAGAGGTTTACATACACTTTTAAAAAAATATTGGTGATCAGTTACATTTAAGCAATATTAAAAATGGATGCCTGCAATTACTGGATGAGATTTAATTCTCAGGTCCATAGAGGCACATCATTAATTTCAGTGGTGCTCAGATTTACAGTAATGTGATTGAGGGCTCACTTTATTTTAATAAATAAAAATAACATTTCTTTGAGAAGTATTATATGTTGATGTTTGGTTTGCCTTAAACAACCAATTTCTGTGGTCATTTGAAATAACCATTTCCTTTAACTGTTTATAGGAAGATGTCTCTGTTTGGTTAATACCAGGAGAAGGATATACACCTGAACCAATGGAATATCATCACCTAAATGAAATAGATGCTAAGCTACAAGCGGTACTCTCCAATGGAGATTTCTCTGCAAGTCACAGCTCCTGCTCCAAAGTCCCAAGTCAAATTTATCAGGTACATTAGTGGACAATACTTATGAATTACAAATTTCTTATTTGGAATATGAGTTGAGGTTTAATGAAAATAAATGTATAGAGAAGTGCAGATTACCTTTAAATATATTAAGAAGTTTTCATTTGCAAAGTCTTGAGTATTGTAACTTGAATTTTATTAAATGCACAATGAATTTCAGTGACTCTTTGAGAATGGGGTGTTGTTACCATAGCTGTTGACAGTTCTGTGTTTTGGAGACTAAGGTCTTCCATGATCTAGTGCTGAAGTGTATGCAGTAAGCAACAGTGAAGAATGTAGTGAAAATAATTCCTCTTTGGAGGCCAGTAGTAGTAAAAGGCATTAAAGTTATTTTTACTTGGACAAAAGTATTGAGAATTTGTGCATGGAAGAGCCTAAATTTTCATTTTTATTTTCCAGTAATGTAAGTGAGCTGTGAAATAATGGGCAGAAAGTTTGGGTCAACTAAAGCAAAATACTGGTGCATTTTTGAGAATGCTGACAAAAAATGCTCAGTACAATAATCATACTTACAAACAAAAGTAATGAAATCACATGTCCCTATTTTTGCATTTATTTACACAAATTTATTTTCTTATACTACATCTCCCATGCACTTGAACAGATGTTTTTACAGAGTCATATATTTGTAAATCTGTATGTCCTCAGTCATCTACTTATCAAAGGAGCAGAAATCTCTTTGAGCTAAAGAGGAGTGAATTTTTCTCCCCTGAGTATTTTAAACAATTGTTTTTTTTAGTTTAATTCTTCTGTTACCTCTGCATTACCTCCTTTCTGGCAGGCTGTTTCTGACATTCTGTATGATATAAATGTTCCTTCAGCTTTTCATGACACTGATGTTAATGCCCTATTAGCAAAAGTTGTTTTAGTGTATGAAACAGCAGCCACTTCTGGTCATTAATTTAGTCACCTTCATACACATGGTTAATATCCGTTGGCTTAGACTTATAGGTCCAATGTTGCAAACGCTATCCAATATGACAGTCACAAGCATGACCTTTTTCTCATCGGTTTTCTGGGGAACTCATCCCTTTAACACCTTTTACTGCTACTAACCTCAGGGCTGAAACTTTTAGATCCACTGTCCAGACATCTACCATTTGAACTAAGGAAGTAACTAGTGCTGGTTGTTGTAATAATAGTAGATTGTCATTCTTTAAGTAAACAAGCCCTAGAAGGGGATGAGATGACCTTGACCTGTAGGTTTCACAGATACAGATGGCATAGGAATGGTAAGATTCAAGAAACCTGGCTTCCATTACAGGCTCTGGAGGAGAGTGTTCTGTAATGTTCACAGACCCTTCTGCCTGTTCCCTGGCTAACCCACCAGCTCCATCCTATCCCTGGCTCAGTCATGTCCCTGTCACTGCCTACCCAGTCCAGCTACACTCCTCCACCTTGTCCCAGTCCCTCTGTTCAGTCAGTCCCAATTCTTTTCCTGCCCTGGCTCCTTCTCCCTAGTCTCATTGCCCAGTCAGTCTTTCCCTTTCCTAAGAGGTAGCAATGTTAGTCTAATTCAGCAAAACAAACAAGGAGTCCTGTGGCACTTAAAGACTAACGCATTTATTTATCGCTTGAGCTTTCATGGGAGAAAATGCCACTTTGTCAGATGCTTTGAAGAAGTTTCCCATTTTCAAAGTGTCTAATGAACTGCGATTTTTTTGTCCCGTGAAAGCTCATGCAATAAATTTGTTTAGTCTTTGAAAGTGGAACAGGACTCCTTGTTAGTTTTTTTTTCCTTTCCTGGCTCCGTGTCCAATTTCTCTTTCCCCCTACTACCAGTAGTCCCTTTATACCCCTGTATCTTTCCTCACAAGTGACTCATAGCCTCCCTCTTCAGGGTTCTTATCCAATCTCAGTCTCTTCGTACTTTTCTCTCTGGCTTCTTGTCCCAGTATTTTTGCCTAGACAGTTCTAGTCTCCCCACCAATCCCAAGGGATCTGTTTCTACTCAACTTCCATCCACTTTGGTTTCCAGTATCTGTATCCAACTAGTCCCAGTCCTTCTCCTTCCCCATGCCTTCCAGTCTCATTGGGCTCCTTATTCCTTTTTACTCCCTTGCTTCCCTGTTGCATTTAAGTCAGGTGGCCTGTGTGTTCCTTGCGTACCAGGAGAGGAATCATTTGAGAGCAGAGAAGAGAGAGAGGTTCTCTGATCTTAGTTCTGGAATCTAGATCAACCCTGGCTTAGACTAGCCTCCAGTGAGTGTGCAGCCTCCAGTGAGTGTGGTCCAATTTGTGAGCCCAATGAAGCAAGTGTGTAGGATGCAATTAATATATTAACTTTATTTTGATATGGTGATGGAAATGATATGATAAATTACAAAACCTTATCTGAAACATGCTACTTGAAGCAGCTTGCTTAAAGTAGCATAAAAATATTTGCACTGTTGAATTTTTTTTGTGCACGCTTTATTTTGCTGTGTGCGCGGGGTTCACAACCTGTGTGCGTGTGCACACGTGCACAGCTTAGAGGGAACATAGCATGCAGGATCTGCCCCTTTTTAGAGATCCCCTTTTTAAGGACACAGATTTGAGAAATTCTTTTTGAGAGGCTGTGTAGCTAAGTGGATGAGACTTCTGGCTGCTTTATTAGAAACCTAGGTGAAAAATTGGCCGCATTGAAGTTTTTGTCAAAACTCCCATTTATGTCAATGGGCCAAGTACTTCCCCTGGGTTCTATTCCCAGTTTGCTCAGAAACTACCTTCTTTAGCCTTCCTGTTGGCACAACATTATTTTATTAAAAAATCCTGCAGAATTATTACCACGGGTGGGCAGAACCGTTGAGTCTACATCACCTCTCTCCCACCTACAGAGCTTTCCTTTGGGCTAACGGGTATCTTGGTAAGAGGGGAGAGGGAAAGATCCATTTTGTCTGTGTGCCAGGCTCTGTTCTGTGTGTACCAGGCTCAGTTTGGTGATGCAGAGGGCTCAGTGGAACTTGGGAGCATGCACCATGCAACTGGAATGTTCAGAGAAGTGTTTAGTTTTGTTTTATTTATAAGCTAAATGAAACACCCTTCAAAGAACTCTCTTTTGCTGTTAGATTTTTAGGTGGATAGAACCCAAACTGTAATGTTTTCCCATAACTGGAGACTGTCCCAAATGTTACTCTGTGTCATTCTTAAAAAAGATGATTTGGTTGGGAGAGTTAAAATATTATTTCAGTATGCAGGAGGTCAATAGAAAGCACAAGCCATATCACAGGTTGTCATTTAACATTAAAAGTACTAAATTTAACTAGGGTTATAAATATTTGACAATATGGACGTGTTACACTAACATATTCCAGGGTATAAGCTTATTTAGGACTCTGTCTATCTTTGTTAATTCTCTCATTTGCATTTCATTCTCTTTTGTCTGCATTGATACATATTTAGTCACTATGGATACAAAGAAGAAACATCTTTGCTTTGAAGTTTCTGTGAACTTCTAAAAGAGAATATCTAAGGCACCAGCAGTGCAACTGATCCTTCTTTAGTTCAAACTGGAGTATTCTCATACCTTTTTCAATTTTTATGGCATTTCCGGAGTGCCAGTTTGGAACATTTGCAAGTATCTGCTATTTTGATTGTGTCTGTATTTTACAGCTGAACTGCAAAATGCTTTCTCTATAATTGTCTTTCCTATGAAACCTGCATCTTGCTATATGTAATTAATATACTTCCATGGCTCTTTGAAAAAGCATGCACTACCTCTTTAGCCTCCCTACCCCATCCTCAGTGAAAAATGGGAAGCTGTAATGGTGGAATAAGGTGACTTGTTCCTTTAAGGGCTGGGCTTTTGAGGACTGCAAGCCATACTGAATTATCAGACTTATCTGGGAAGGAATCAGGCAACTCTTATAAATGACTGAGAACAGAAGGAGAGAAGTTAGCATCTGTGGCATACCCTAGAACAGGCGTTCTCAACCTCTTTTGTTCTGGGACATGCAGTCAACCATATCTGACATAGAATGGGAGCAGAAAAGGAGCCCTCTGCCACCAAAAATAACTGCCACAGGTAGCAAACCCTGCTGCCAGACCCCCCACACCAAGAAAACAGCTACCACTAGGAGTTTTGGCAACAGATCAGCCTGGGCAGGCTCCTGCCACTGAAAAAATAGTACCACTGCTGCAGCTTTCAGCAGTATGGAAAAACAAAAAACCAAACAGTGCTGACCCCGATTGCCAAGCCTTCTGCAGGAAGATTTGGCAGCACCACTGGCAGAAAGCTGGTATTGTTTTGGTGACAGTGGGGTTTCTTTCAGTGGTGGGGTGAGTTGCAGTGACACACTAAGTTGCATTTTGCAACATGTTTGTGTCATGACACATTGGTTGAGAACTGCTGCCCTGGAGTGATGGGGGGAGACACAAGAAGAAGGGCATCTGGGCCCCTGGAACTTGTTTTGGTGAAAGGGGTAACTTAATTTTGATGTTAGTTTGTGAGAGTTATGTCTGAAGAATTAAACTGCACTCTGAAAGAAGGTGCTGAACAGATTTTTGTTGTGGTGTTGGTCCTTCTTGGAGTAGGGAGATGTATTTTCTCCCCTTAAAGAAAATTCTGCTTCCCCCCCTTACGGAAAAATTTCATCTAAAATTCATCTTGGTTCATCTGTAGGAGTTTGCAGAATTTATTCTGTTAGTGAGTAAGCTTAATGAGTATAAGTCACTGTCCTTTATGAAAGAATTGTCTTCCTGCTTCTAAGTATTCAGTAGCCCATTATATTATTCTAGTGGCAGTTTAGTCACAAGTTAATTTGAAAATGTCATTTTAAATAAAATAATACATTTTCATTGTAAAGAATAATATGTACTATTGATAATAGCACAACAGTCACATAGTTATTAACAACTATATCAACTTAAAAACTCCTCCCCAAAAGTCATGGTAGCTTCATTTGAAGATGCTGGTGGATGTCTAATTTATTCCTGGACAAAAAAAAAAAAGTTGTATGAAACAGCTTGTATAATTGTGTAAAAACAGCTGGAATTTCATGGAACCTTACGGCCTATCCAGCAAAATAATGCATGGTCTCCAGTGTGGGTAGTATAAGCTAGACGAAGGGTCTCAAACACATGGCCCCTGAAGTTATTTCTTGTGGCCTGCAATGACATATTGCTATCAATATTTGCAAAACCATTGTAAGGTTTCAGTGGTGTGGCCCTTGGGCTAACATACTAGTCCTCATGTGGCCATCATAGTGATTTGAGTTTGAGACCCCTGATCTAGACATTGACCCTAGGTTGGTGGTTCTCAACCATTTGCAGGTCACAACACACTTGGTGGCATATCAGGAGCCTACAGGACACAGCAGCCCACCCCCTCCAAGGCAATTCCAAGCATCTCCCTGGCTGTCTCTGACACACCATTGTTTGGTGACACAGTAATGTGCCCTGACACCAGAGGCATCACTGCCCCAGGGAGGGATCCAGGGCATGGCCGCAGGCTCCACCCATTGGTCGGAGACAGGGCCGGAAGCTGCCGTGTTCTGCCGTAGGCGGCTGGGCCCTGCATCCCCGGTCAGGGCCAGGGCTGGAGTGGGTGCTGCTGCTGCGGCAGCCGAGCCCTGGATCCCCGGCTGGGGACTGGGCCAGGAGTGGCCTCTGCGGTCAAGCCCTGGATCCCCAGCTGGGGACGGGGCTGCTGCTGGGCCCTGGATCTCCAGCCCAATTGGGCCGGAGACTGGGGGGGCAGCCACCAGACCTGGGGCACTGGCACTGGGATTCGGGGCATGCGCCCCAGGTGCCCAGCGTCAGCGACGCCTCTGCCTGACACAGTGGTTGAGAGCCACTGCTCTGCTGCCCTGCTCTGATACCTGCACAGTCTTCACTACTAGTGTTACCCATGGCAGCTGGATTCAGACTAGTCCATGCGTGGCTTTTGCTGTATAGATATAGCCTTAGAAAAAGAAGCTTTTGGAAAGTGCTGGCTCCTGTCTTCAATGGAGAAGATTTCATTTGTTTATGTGTTCAGCTATCTTTTACATGAGTCTTTCTTCAAGCTAAATATATTTTCATAGTTAAGACTTCCTACATTTCTATAAAGTATTTGTTGCCTGAGGAAGCATTAGGGTTTTTTTTTTTTTTGTTTGCTTGTTTCTTTTTGTTTTACTTAAGAGCAATGCATTTTTAAACTGTCTCTAAAATCAAGACATGACTTAGTCCAGCATAGCACAAAGTTTAAATTCTGACATGGGTGCAGCTCATGTTGGAGAAGAATTTGACTCATGAGGTTGAAAGCCCAGCTTCATTGAAGTCAATGGCAAAACTCACATTGACTTCAATGGACCCAGAATACCACTCACAGAATCTAAGCAAAGCATAGTGTATTCATGTTATATAGTGAAAATAATGTTGTTTCTAAATCATCTGTTTTTGTTTTCATTTAGATTATTATCACGACTTTTAAAATAAAGTAGCCGCCAGTACATATAGTAAATCTGTCAATTTTTTTTCTGCCAAGAATTGTATTTGATACTACTTTCTGAGTAAATTCACCAAATGTAACTGAATTATGTACAAATATTTAATTTCTATAATATCCTGGAGAGATCTGTTTCTTGTTGCTTCAGGCTATATTTTCATCTTGGAACTATGCTATGATTTTTTTTTTTTTTTTCCTGAAATCTGTAACAACTGGCTGTAAGCCTACAGTGCGGCTTGGGTATTGCAGAAGTGTACTTTATTCATCTTTTTGCAGTCTAGTTGGATCCATAATGCTTTTCCATGGCAAGTATTTTTCTTTTTTACTTAGAAATGATTTCCATCAAAACCTCATTTCTGTCTGAAACATTTCTTCTTGTGCCAGCTTAATTAAATGTTTTTACAAAGGCCTGTCTTTTAATTTTGTTTTGTGTTATTTAAAAATATTAATTCAGTTCAATACAATTTTGATAAAAGGGGTGAGGCACCTAAGATTCTTATGGTAGAATAAATTGGCTGTGTTTTTGGTTTCAAAAAAAAAAAAAAAAAAGATACACCACTGCCTACTTCTGCAGTTTGGTGGGTTTGCAGCTGTATTTCACCTCTTTGAGAGAGAGTGAGGTATAATGGGAGAGAGATCATCTTAATCCATTTAGTTAAGGCAGCAGGATGCACAGTAGTTGGGACTTCAAATACCAAAACTGAAGAGCTGGAAGTCTCACCTGGGAATAAAATAAATCCAGGATCAGTGAACAAACAGTGCCTTAGAGTTTCTGCAAGCTTTTAGAAGGCAGTCACGGTAAACCTACTGGCTCTCCATTTATCTTTTTATCTCCATTTATCAATTCAAACTAACCTCAAACTTATTAGTTCAAATTAACAAATTTGAATTAACTTTTCCTAATGTAGTCAGAGTCCATGAGACTATACTCTTTCTTTAACAGAGAGCAAGAAAGTGTAGCCTCGCAGTATCACAGAGCTCGGTCTTGCATACCCAGCACTCCATTATGCCATGAGAGTATAGGCCTTAATATTTTGAGTATGTGTGGCCCACTTGTTGTACATTTAAGTCAAATTTGGCCCACTATAGCAAATGAGTTTGACACCCCTCCTCTAAGTGATGGATGCTGGTTACAAGCGTTTTAACAGCCTTTGTAGAGCAGAAGGACTAATTAGTGAAGAGCCTCTTTGTTCTCCAAGAGAGTTGCAGGATACAAATATATTTTATCAGGTGACTTTAAAATTGGAGTTTTCTCAGAGTAAAGAGTGCAGAATTTGGGAAACAGTAATCATCTTGGGTTGTCATCTTTTCCATCTTCACCATTACTCAAGCTCATTACCTTTTGTTAATGTTCTGTTTTTCCTCTTTCTCACTTTCAACTTTCCTTTCTCCCCCATTTTGTATCCATAACTTTGTCAGATACTTTAACTTATTTTTTGGTATAATAATTCTAAAATCTGTCCCTTCTTCATCTCTGAAGTTAAAATGCTTTTTGAGGCTTTATTAACCTATTATTCAGACTATTTGTACGTGCCTGTGGAGTCTAACTAAAAGTGTTCTTACTGAGATTTTCTTGCTTTTCCATTCTTCAGCTGTATCACCTTCTTTTTAAATCTTCTGTCTTTCATTCAGGGAACGCATACTTAGGTGTGCTCTCTCTCTCGCTCTCGCTCTCTCAAGAAAAATATAACAAGGAAACCATGAGTTAACGTTACAGTCACAATTCTCTGAGAAAATAAACTCCATATTGTATGATCAACTGGTATTATGGTTTAAAACCCAGAGTCACTTATGTGTCATATGCATTGTGGCTAGAAAATATATTGTTTTTAAATTGGCGCACTTTGTACAAACTGTAGTGTGCATGCTTAGAAGTTTTCATCTGAACCACTAAATAGAGAAAACTGTCCTCCTTTCCAGTTAAGTATGGTACTTAGTTTTTCCTTGCTCGGGAATATATGTTAATCAGGAATGGATGAGTTGTTTTTGAAAATAAGAATGATTGATTAATTTTTCTAGGATTTTATTTATTTATGTTATTTAAGTAGTTGGACGTAGTTTCTTAGGTTAAAGGTAATTGGAGTTTGGCAACTTTTTTTGCTGTTACTTTGACTGCTCTATGGCTTGGATTCTTCTATTGAATCCTTGGTTACCAAAGACAAACTCTGTTTTTGTCTTTTGTAGATAGTTATGTAATTTTGTCAGCGGTTAGCGTGCCAGTGAGCTAGATTCCATTCTGGTTTTTACAGTAAGCGTAACCTTATTCCATGAATAGCCCTACTGGCATGTCCTTGGACTGGATCTTGCCATCATCTGGACTGAGTCTGAAGGTAGTGGAATGTCCCGCCCCCCGCCCCCTCAGATATGCTGTGCTCAACTTGCTACTCAAGAAGGGGGACCCCCATGACCTTCAGAACTGGCATTCCATCTCACTCGTCGGCATGGTCTATAATTCCGTAGCCAAAGCCATTTTGCTGAGGCTGGGGTCTGTGCTAAAGGATGTGGTCCAACCTGATCAGACCTGCACCATCTCAGGCCATACTGTCTTTGATAACCTGTATTTAGTCTGGGACCTCCTCCACCTTTGATGTACAGATGGTCTGTCATTTGCCCTGCTGGCCCTGGACCAGGAGAAGGCATTCAAGAGAAAGGACTAGGAGTATCTCCTGGGCACCCTGCAGGTGTTTAGCTTGGGGCCTTGTTCCTCCAAGTGTTGTATGCCTACGCAAAATGCATGGTCAAGCGCAACTGGATTCTCAACTGGACTCTGACCGAACCAGTCAGCTTTAAGTGAGGAGTGCACCAAGCCTGTTTGCTGTTAGGCCAGCTGTATGCTCTGGTCATCAAGCCCTTCCTCTATTTCCTCCATGGGAGGTTGTTGGGAGTTGGTGCTCCATGAACCGGATCTGTGGCTGGTCCTGTCAGTGTGAGCTGACAACGTACTTCCTGTGGTCCATGACCTGGGCTATCTGGAGTGGTTGGAGGCATGCCTGGCCATCTACTTGGCAGCCTCCTGTGCTCAGATCAGCTGGGTCAGGAGCTCTGGCCTGATAGGGGCTGTGTGGCAGATGAGCTCCCTCCTATCAATGTTTTGAGCCATCTGGTGTAGCATGGGTTCGTTACTCTATCTGGTTGTTTACCTTTCCACGACCCATCCCTTCTTGGATGAGAACTGGCAAGGTTTGGAGGGCTTGGTGTCTGAGAAGCTGAGAAGATGGACAAGGTTGCTTCAGCACCTTTCTCTTCAGAAGGGAGCACTGGCACTCAAGCAGCTAATCTTGTCCATGCCCTGGCACTGGCTCAGAACCCTAGTGCCAAACCCAAGTTTCCTGGTCTATCTCCAGAAGACAGTTCTGGAGTTCTTTTAGCCAAAACTACACTGGGTCTCTGCAGGGATCCTGAGTCTCTCCCTGGAGGAAGGAGGGCACAGCCTGTACTACCTCCACAGCCAGGTCCATGCCTTCTACTTCCAGGCCCTGCAGAAACTCCTTTATAGTGCAGGTAGTCCACCATGGAGCCACTCAGTGTACACCTTGTGTCATTGCCTCCAAGGACTTCAATATGACCACCAGCTCTTTTACGTCCATCTAAAAGGCCTTCCGCAAGACCACTCTACGTTGCTAGTCTTTTACCAGGATTTCTCTCAGACCTGGAGGCTGATTTCGTCTTCCAGGTCCATTATGCTCATCAAAGGTGAGCATCTCCTCACACAGTCCCTGCTACAGTCCACAACTCTACGTGCAGGTGGCAGAAACCCCTTCAACACAATGGACGTTGGCAGGCATCACCAGGATTGGATACCTCCTGAACTATGTTGTCATGACTTACACTTCTCCTTTGAGTGGTGTTCATGTCAACTCCAGTTAGGTGTGCGCGTGCGCGCTCGTGGACGTGCACGGCTGCTGGCAGATTTTTCCCTAGCAACTCCTGTGGCCGGAGGGAGCCCCCTGGAGTCGCGCGATAATAGCACCACATATATTCTCCCTCCGACCACTCCCCCTTCAGTTCCTTCTCACTGCCGTGGCGGCTAGTTGGCTTCTAGTGCTTCTGCGTGAGATGCTTGCTTTTCTTTCTTCTTCAGTGTATATTGTTAACAGTTAGTAATAGTTTTAGTTGTAAGCTATAGTTAGTTATTGGTAGTTATCCCCCCCCCACCCAATGTTACGGGACTGCCGTTCGCGGCTTGGGTTCCCTGCAACGGGAATGCTGGGTTTCCCCGGCTTCAAGGCATGCAATGCTTGCAAGAAACCCATGCCAAAAAGTGACCCCCACTCCACTTGTTTAAAGTGTCTGGGGGAGGCACATCTGAGGGTTAAGTGCTGGTTCTGCAAAGAATTTAAGCTCAGGACTCTAAGAGGTCTCAGAGACTAAAAATTTACCTCATGGAGGAGGCTCTTAAACCAGCGTTGTTGGCGTCGGAACCGTCGGTCGGTACGGCTTCAACAAAAAGTGCCCCAACTGAGACAATGAACACTGCACCGACATGCTCCCGGCACCGTGTTGCTTCATCCCATCTGCCGTCCCAGCACCGATCGCAGTCCCCGGTGCTGAAGAAAAAATGCAAGACCGACAGGGGCTGCTGCCCCCATAAGAAGAGACCAGCTGACTCTGGGGTGGTGAGACCCTTGCTGGGCCAGCTAACCCAACCACCGGCACCGAAGCAAGGCCCACGGTGTGAGGAACTTGCGTCAAGCCTGGCACTGGTGCCTTCTCTGGAGGCGGAGATCGGGGATGAGGTGGAGATGGTCAGGTCTCCCTTGACCCCGGAGACCTTCGAAGCCGCAAGGGAGTTAATTGAGAGCCCTGTTCAGGGCAACGAGGCTCTGGCCCCTGCTCTCTCAAGGGGAAAGCCTACCTCGCTGCCGTGTGCGTCACGCCGACCCTCACTGGCACTGGCATGGTCACCGAGATCCCTGCCTCCCTTGCAATCGGAGGAGGCTCGGTAATCTCATCATGGAGCCGCTCCAGATCGACCTCTTGCTTCACCAGCTCACAGGCCTCCCCTCCGTTCCTGGTGCCCTGGGCACCACAATGGCAAAGTCTGGGGCCATGGCCATTTTGGACTCCCTGGGCCTTTCACCAGAGGCAGGGCCAGCATTATGCGAGGTCCCTCTCAAGCAGGAGATCCTGGTCAAAATCAGAGATGATCTCCTAACCGCCCACGACTGCAGAATCCCATCATATTTTAGCTCATACACTGGCACCATCAGTGGTGGCTGACCTCGCCGGTGCCGTAGCATTGGCCCCAATTACTCAAGTAGAAGGAGCAGAGTCCATCGCTGTCGGGTTCGTTGTCATTGTCCTCCCCTAGTGAAGATCTGGCCGGCACCATGCTTGCCCCCGCCTCAGAAGACAGTAGGCCTTATCAGGACCTATTGAGAAGGGTGGCCTCCAACATGGACGTTCAGGTCCAGGAGATATCTGAGGAAAATTCTGACCCCATGACAGACATTCTGTCACCCCCATGCCCCTCTAGGGTGGCTCTTCCTATCATAAAAACTATCGAAAAGAACATGAAGCAGATTTGGCACACCCCATCTTCTGCTTTGCCCACAGCAAAGAGAGTGGAAAAGAAATATTTTGTACCATCTAAGAATTACGAGTTTTTGTACACTCACCCCGCGCTGGGCTCACTTGTGATAGCTGCCCTTGAAAAAGAAAGACAGGGTGCCCTGGCTCCCACCCCAAAATCGAAGGATGCCAAAAAGTTAGAACTCTTCGGCCGCAAGCTCTATTCTACAGGGGGCTTACAACTCCGGGTAGCAAACCAGCAGGCTATCCTGAGCCGATACACCCACAAGACTTGGTCGTCTGTGGACAGGTTTGCTGTTAATCTCCCACCGGATTCCAGTAAGGACTTTGACACCCTCGTGGAGGAAGGAAAAACAGTGGCCAAGGCTTCCCTTCAGGGGGACCTGGATGCTGCAGATGCTGCAGCACGGGTCATGGCATCCGGTATCTCAGTGCGTCGCTGCTCCTGGCTACAGGTCATGGGCCTACGCTCAGAAGTCCAACTAACAGTCCAGGACTTGCCTTTTGAAGGACAATCTTTATTCTCTTCTCAAACGGGCTCTAAATTACACAGTCTAAAAGACTCTAAAGCCGCTTTGAAATCCCTGGGGAAGCGCACCCCTGTGTCACAACGTAGGCACTTTAAACCACAGGCTTTCTCTCGCGCTGCGACCCAATATCAGAGACAGGACTCTAAGGGCAGGCTCAACAGCAGTCAGAACAACAGCAGACGCAGGCGGTTCTCATCAAGCTCCAAGTATGGTGCTCCGAAACAGCCTCAGGGCTCTAAACAGAACATTTGACTTTTCGAACAAGGACAGTGCACCAACCCCACATCTATTCCACAACCACTTAGCCCGCTTCCTACATGCGTGGCGCCGGATTACATCGGACAAATGGGTCCTACACACGGTGGAACTGGGCTATTCCATCCAATTCCATACTGTCCCATTTTCACGTCCTCCCCATTCCCCGCCCTTTTTCAGGGGCCCCTCTCATGACCAGATCCTCTTGGAAGAGGTCCATCAGCTCATCAAAATAGGAGCAGTAGAAGAGGTCCATTTCAATCGCAGGGGAAAGGGGTTTTATTCGATATTTCCTGATTCTGAAATCCAAAGGTGGCCTCAAGCCTATCTTAGATCTCAGGGCCCTAAACGGATTCATAAAAAGACTAAAATTTCATATGGTTTCCCTGGAATCAGTGATTTCTTCCCTTGACCTGGGAGATTGGTTCGCTGCCCTCGATCTTCAAGATGCATATTTCCATCACTCTGAGACACAGACGCTTCCTGAGATTTATGGTGGGACCACACCATTCCAGTTTGCTGTCCTCCCGTTTGGACTGTCTACGGCCCCAAGGGTCTTCACCAAATGTATGGCCGTTGTAGCAGCTTTTCTACGGAAAAATCGGGTCCACGTGTTTCCCTATCTAGATGACTGGCTGATCAGGGGCACCTCAAGAGAACACGTTCTGGCCAGTCTACGTCTCATTCAGGGTCTCTTCAAAGAGCTGGGGCTGTTTGATTAATATGCAAAAGTCAGTTCTCATCCCTGTCCAGTCCATAGACCTTATAGGGGCCACTCTCAATTCGATTACCTCCAGAGCGTCCCTCCCTCCGCAGAGCTGGCAGGCGATAGTATCAATTATTCAGGACTGGTCCCGCAACCCCTTAATAACTGCCTGCGCGTGTCTCAAACTGTTAGGTCACCTGGCCTCTTGCACACGTGTGGTGCCGCTAGCCAGGCTGCATATGAGACCGCTCCAATTGTGGCTTGCCTCGGTTTTTCGCCCAGCCAGGGACAGCCTGGACCTAGTAATCTCTGTGCCGGGATCAGTTCTGGACTCCCTGACCTGGTGGACGAATCAGACAATAGTATGTACTGGAGTGCCCTTCAAAAAACCTCACCCCAAGTTGACCCTAGTTACGGATGCTTCGGACGAAGGTCAGGGAGCCCACCTGGGACATCTCTCAACGCAGGGATGTTGGCTAGCTCGGGACAGGTTAGTTCACATCAACCTCAGAGAGCTTTGAGCGGTCTGTCTTACCTGCCAAACTTTCAGGGCCCAATTGATAGGTCAGCACATCACCGCGAAGACGGACAATGTAGTGGCGATGTTCTATATAAACAGGAGGGGGGGCACAGTCTCCCCTCCTCTGCAGAGAGGTGATGGCCCTATGGGACTTCTGTATCCCTGTGGGAATAACGTTGGAAGCCTCTTATTTCCCAGGGGCGCAAAACAGAATTGCGGATTCCCTCAGCTGCTCCATTCGCCAGTCCATGGGGGATGCCTTCCAGATGTCTTGGTCCGACCATCTACTTTACGCCTTCCCACCTTTTCCCCCGGTGGGCAGAGTCCTGACAAAAGTGAAGTCAGACAGAGACTCCATCATCTTAATAGCTCCAGCATGGCCGCGCCAGTACTGGTTCTCTACCCTTCTGGACCTTCTTGTATCAACCCCCCTCCTGCTGCCGCTAACTCAGGACTTACTGACCCAGGACCAGCGGCTTCTCAGGCATCCAGACCTCAAGTCACTCCATCTCACGGCATGGAAGCTCCATGGCTAAGCGCCAATGAGCAGAGATGCTCTCACGAGGTGATAGAGGTACTGTTGAAAAGCAGGAAACCTTCCACTAGACTAGCATACTTAGCAAAATGGAGGAGGTTCGCCACCTGGTGCGACCAATATTCAAGTGTACCAACATTATGTACCATCCAGACGATCTTGGACTACCTGATGCAATTGAAACATCAAGAGCTGTCGAATTCCTCCTTAAAGGTCCATTTGGCCGCGATTTCGGCCTTTCATGACCGAATGGACGGCCGTACAATCTTTTCCAACCCTATCGCAGCTCAGTTCATGAAAGGCCTGGTGAGGAAATTTCCTTCCGTGAGGGCTCCGGTACCACAGTGGGACCTGAATCTGATACTTGATGCCTTGACGAGACATCCCTTTGAGCCTATGGCGACCTGCTCAGACTTATACTTATCTAGGAAGGTCGCCTTCCTCATTGCAATCACATCGGCAAGGAGGGTCTCTGAACTCTGGGCCCTTACTATAGACCCACCATACTTAGTATTTTTTAAGGACAAGGTCAGACTGCGGCCCCACCTGGCATTTTTATCCAAAGTGGTCTCTTACTTTCACTCCACCCAAGATATTTTCTTGCCAGTGTTTTACCCAAAACCACACACTTCTAAGTGACAAGCAGTCCTACATTGCCTTGACATTTGCCGAGCTCTAGCTTTTTACCTGGGAAGGACTAAAGCCTTCAGGAGATCCCAGCAATTGTTTGTTGCAGTTGCCAACAGGATCAGAGGTCAACCAGTTTCTCCCCAAACAATTTTCTAACTGGATCACCTTGTGTATCAAGACCTGCTATTTGCTTGCTCACAAACCCCCTCCAAAAGTCTCGGCTCATTCTACAAGGGCTCAAGCGGTGATGGTGGCCTTCAATGCCAAGGTCCCAATAGAGGACATCTGTAAGGCAGCAACGTGGTCTTCTATTCACAAGTTTACAGCGCACTACGTGATCACGCAGCAGGCAATGCAAGACACTCCAGTGGGCAGGGCAGTACTCAACTCATTCTTGTGACGCATGCCGACCCCACTACCTCTGATTGCTTGGGATTCACCTAACTGGAGTTGACATGAGCACCACTCGAAGGAGAAAGATGGTTAGTCACCTTTTTCTGTAACTGTCGTTCTTTGAGATGTGTGCTCATGTCTATTCCAAACCCTCCCACCTCCCCTCTGTCGGTTCGTTGAGAAGGAACTGAAGAGGGAGTGGTTGGAGGGAGAATATATGTGGTGCTATTATCGCGTGACTCCAGGGGGCTCCCTCCAGCCACGGGAGTTGCTAGGGAAAAATCTGCTGGCGGCCGTGCACATGTGTGCGCGCACACCTAACTGGAGTAGACATGAGCACACATCTTGAAGAATGGCAGTTACAGAAAAAGGTGAGTAACTGTCTTTCCCTGCATTTATTTCCTTCCATACTGTAAGTTCCTCATCTTCAAAGTGTCTGACGAAGTGGGATTTTCTCCCACAAAAGCTCATGCAGTAAATAAATTTGATAATCTTTAAGTGCCACAGGACTCCTTGTTTGTTCTCCTGATCTATGACTGGAGGGATGGGATGAATCCCCAGATGCTGGCTCAGTACATGTGGGTCTGCACCCTTCAAACGCTCTGGCATGTACTCCAGGAGGTGAGGGCAGCCCTGTCTCCAGCTGCTTGGGTTTACCTTGAATGGGTTCTCAAGTGGGTGGTCCCCATATGCCCCTCAGTCCTAGCCCTCTGGAGCTTTATATCATGCTGTGAGCCCTCCCAGCTGCCATCTCTGCATGCACTGAGCCAGCTGCTAGACTTGTGGCCAGTCTGTTTCTGAACTGTACCCAGGAGCTATCTGCATGTGCTCATGCTCCACACTCTTCATTTCCTTGGCCTTGTGTCTTGCACAGACATCCAGTTATGAGACTTGATACCTAGAGCCCTGCAAATACGTAGATATCTGCATTATATTTGCAGATATCTGCAGTCACAGGTGCGATGTGGATATCTGTGGACCATTGCTTGCTGATGATGGAGGGTGGTTACAGTTGCTAGGTTGCTGTGAAGGTGCTTCCCTTTTCAAAGGTTATATGGAGTTTTTTTCAGGGTGGTTCCCTTCGCACTATTCCTGTCTGGAGGTACTATTTCCCCCATGCAGCTCACGATTCCTAGGTGCCGGGCACTCATTTTGTTCATGCCTCGGGAGTTCCCCACTTGTTTCAAATAAATAAGAACAGGCAATAAGGGAAACAACACAATCCCTACTGATCAACCTATTGTTGGGGCAGGTCCAGTGCCCTCCTTTCCCCTCTCCTTCCCAGACCAGTCTACGTCTTCCACCTTGGGTTCATTAGGCCCCATCAACTTGGCTAGTCTGGCCTCAGGATTCAAATAGAGGGATCAACAAGCCAGTAGCTTATGTTCATTTAATGGGTAATTTCCCAGGTGCATGTGCCTCTTATCCTCTGACTAGAGACCTTGTGGATTGTCAACCCTCTAAGCAATTATCCTTCTTCCCTCTCTCGTCAGGCTGCCCCCTGTCCCTGGGGCTAGCACGCTTCAAGGGCTTCTCTCCACCATAGGTTTGCCTGCTTGATTTTCCTCCTTCCTCTTTCTCTCCACTTCTTAACCCCTTCATGGGAATGAGGTCTCCCTTGCTTTCCATCTACACATACCCAAACTGTTGGGTGGGACATGGGTTATATATTGTTAGAGCAGACTGGGATAACCTGGAGCTCTCATGGCCACTGAGTCTGTTTTACTAGTCCCCAGAAGGACATTGGGGAATTGAAGGAAATCATCCAAGGGCCTTCAGAGGGCTTTTCTATAGGTGAGGAATGCACCTACGAGCTAGCCCTGTCCTACCCGCTGACAAAGCAGATTCAGTGACGCCGAGAATCTATCAGATTCCTCATAATGGGCTGGGGTAGTCCTTTAAATGACCCTCTTTCCTGACACAGGACGAATCCCCGTCTAATTTCAGGTTTGACCTGTTCCTATCTTACTTAGAGGCCATCTCGTGACCCAGGGGATCCCTTGGTCTAACGCCAGCCTACCCTGCCCGTTCATTATTTTGTGGGGCATCTGTAAGCCATTTGTAAGGCATTGATCCTTATCCAGGTCAAATGCTTTTCCCCCTCTTTCCAGGGGTTTGCTCATCTTTCATGGCGTTATTTAACAGTACCCTTGTCCTTAAGGTGCTCCTAGGCCATGGTTACCCCAACTGCTGTCCTTTCCACTCCTGGTACCTAATGGAAAGGGTAACTGGTATTCCACTAGACTCTACCACCTTTCAAGAGTCTTTTCCCAGGGCTAGAAAATCGTGTCAGCTCACATACGCCATCTGTGTCAGGGAGTTATGACCTTCGCCAATGATCGTCTTTCCTACTTCCCTCCCTAGTGGCTGTGCCCCAATAAAAATAAAAAAAAGGGGGGGGCAAGGGTGCACCCTACCACAGTGTCATACTCTCACTCCATCCTCAACTAATAGAACTAACTCCCCTCCCTTTGTCCCTTGTACCTAGACCTTTAAGGTCTTCTTTCTCCTCCCTCACTGGTGTGGAGATTCAACCTCTTACCAGGGGTCTCAGACTCAGCTCACCATGAGGGTAGGTGTGCTGACCCAAGGGCCGCACCACTGAACCCTTTGCATACAACAATACTGCAAATACCAGTAACAATCGTATCATCACAGACCACAGGAAATAGCTTTAGGGTCCGCATGAGGCCCACGGGCCCCATGTTCTAGACCCTGTCTTATACTGTAGCGCTTTAATTTTGTGGTCCCGAGTTCCTTCCCTCTGCACCTGTGGTGAACTACGCCTAACCGTAGGCCTCTAAAAAGGTACCCTTGGTTTCATATGCTGATCCAGGTTGGCTGCCGAGGTGTCAAGTTTTAATAGGTGGTCATCTATCGTCTAACATCTCCTTGTGACTTGCCTTGGTGAACTAACAAAGGTCCTATTTCCTCTCTCCCTTTCTTTTCTTCTTGCTTCTTTTGGTGTCATGTATTCACTACTAGTAGGCCGAGTTTTCTCTGGGGTCACATTAATTCCCCATTGCCAGCTAATGAACTTAATATAGACTTAAGACCAGAGCGTGTCTCTGGCTCATTCGCCTTGGCAGATATGTGCCACCAACTGCACAGGTCCACATTTTAAGACGCCTCCCTGATCATGATTCGGTAACTGCATCTTTGTTTTGACACCTTATAATAAGGTGACATTAGGACATCACTCCTCCTCTCATCTGCAGGTCAGGGAGCACTCAAGTGATGTAGGCCTCTCATCTTCTCCTCTTAGACCAGTCTGTTCTATCTCACAGGCTTCCTTGCCTGGGCCATGGTCCTTGTGCTGATTCTCCAGATACTTCCCATGGACCTTTGCTACCTGGGTCACTGGCCTTTGTGGGGAGTGGCAGTGCTGAAGGCTGGGAAAGAACCAACCCCACCCACCATCCATCAGCATGGATAGCAGTCACCTATTACTGAATGTATCCAAGCAGCGCTCGAAGAAGAACGGTGGGTTACTTACCAGTAACTGTCCTTCTTTGAGATGGGCTGCTTGGATTCATTCACAACCCTCCCTCCGTCCCCGCTACTCAGAGTTGGTGACTTTTAGGGACTGAGGAGGGGCCAGGCAGAGGTCACATATATAGCCCTGGGCCAGCGAGGGGGCGGTGGCCACCAGCCCTCTCCTGACAAGCTAGGGCAAAAAGGTTTCCGACCAACTGTGCGCTGCAGCACGGAAACACCTATTACTGAATGAATCAGAGCAGCCCATCTCGAAGAAGGACAGTTACTGGTAAGTAACCCACGGTTCTTTTCCCATCTCAAAAGGTAATTTGACTTCAGGCTTCCCAAGGTTTAAACCTAAACAACTGTTCTGATTTGCTATTATTGTATGACCTGATCCTATGTTTTATACTCCCTTGTATTTATTTTCATTCCATTCTGTAAGTTCCCCCATCTTCAAAGCATCTGACAAAGTGAGATTTTCTCCCATGAAAGCTCATGCAAAAAAAAAATCTGTTAGTCTTTAAGTGTCATATCACTCCTTGGTTTTTTGCAGAACTAGGCTAACACAACTGCCTCTTTGGAAATTTTTTTCCTCCTGTTTAAAATGAACAAGAGGGAGACTATAATTGTCAAATACACTAAATCATTAACTTTCTCCAAACTTGTTTGGCTAAAATATAAATCCTACACTCTTCTTGTACCAGTTCTCTTTTTCATGCTAATTAAGAATCACGCTAGCTCAGAGAGGCACATTAATGTGCTGAATGGTAAATCTGGAAAAAAGCTGGTTCTTACTACTGTCTTGCTACCTATTCCTTCTCTCAAAACCCTCAGGAATAGCTACCTGTACAAAGGGAGGCCATTTGACATCATAAGATACTTAAACTACCAAAATGATCTATTTAAGGCAATGTATGCTATGGAGTGCCCCTCTGCAAATAAAGCTTACACCCATGGAAGGAGTTTTTCCTGTTGGTACAGGAAAACCACTACCCCAAAATGATGTTATCTTCAATGACAGAAGCCCTCTTCCATCAGCATAACAGTGTTTATACTCAAAGTTTTGTCAACATAGCTAGGTTGGCCAATGGTACGTTTTTCTCACCTCCTGGCTGATGTATCTATGCCAATATAACTTTTTAGGCCAGAGCAAGTCTAAGATATGGCCGCCATCACTACAATAACTGAACATTTCACAGTCTTTAAGGGATTTATCTTCAAAGTATCCTTACTAAATAGTTTAGTCATATCACCCTCATTTTACAATTAGGGAACTGAGGCACAGAGACAATAAAGACAGGATTTTCAAAATGTCTAAGTTCTTTAAGAGTACAGTCCCTTTGAAACATCAGTGAGACTTGTGCCCCCAAATCAGGCAAGCAGAACTGAACAGTCCACTCAAGATCACAAAAGGAAATCTATAGGAGATGAAGGAACTGAATCCATGTTTATAGGTGGCAGGCTAGCTCCCTAACCACCAGACAACCTTTCCCCTTCAAAACAAAGACATTGTAAGTCAAAGAAGCAAAAAGTGACTAAAATACCCTCTCCCATTTCTCTTACACCAAAATAATTAAGATTGAGAACTTATGTAGTTTCTTCTATAGTGTTACTGATTTGCAATTCATAGTTTATACATTTATTAGCATTTTAATTTTCTTGCCTCCTTGATCTTCAGGCACAGTATTGGGCTAGATAAATAACAGGCCTTTTTCAACAAATGCATCATGTGAATTAAACAAAACCAGTCACAAATTCACTGTTAGAGCATACTATATCAAAAATACATGAAGAAGCCAAACTAGGTTCCAGAAGCTGTTAGGAAGTACTTAAAATATTTCTATCTTTATGTATATACAGTGCTCAGTCTTGAAGGCCTTCTTCAGTTCTGAAAGAAAGTATGAAAGATGTTCCCTATATGTCAAATGGCAGTGTATCATTAGAACCATGAAACTGCTTCATGTTCAACCACTTTCTCTGTATATATTCCTTCTTTTGGGATTAATTTTGCAATCATATGCAATTATATATTCCAGCACAGGTTTCAAGTTTAAACTTACAAGATTTTCCTCCAGATTTTTCAGCTGCTGATTAATCTCTTTAAGTCGGTTTTGTTGCTCACGTTGCACACGTGTCTCTCTCAAGGCCTTCTCACCTGGAACGGCTTCTAGGCTTCTATTTGCATAAACCAGAGATTCCTGAAATGGTAAGAGTAGACACAGGAAAAAAAAAAAAAAAACACACACCGTTTCACAGGAAACGGGAGGGAGTTTTAGAAGCCACTGGGAGACAGATCCCATCTGTTCATTTGGGCGTGAGGGGTGCAGGGAATCTGGCTTGCAACCCTCGTGGCTATAACCTGAGCATGCGGTGGGGGGGAAATGGTCCCTCCAGTCCTGACCCCAGAGAACTTGACTTTGGAGAGGCGGGAGGGGGGTATCTTATGTCAAGGTCACCCCCTCCCCCACCAGGGCGGGTGTTTTTCTCCTAGTACTTTCAACAGGCTGATAGTGCTGTCCTGAAATGGGGAATAGTTGGCAACCCCCACTAGATGATAGGGCCAGAGGCCCATCAACCAAGAGGAAAATAGTTTTAAAATGCCAATACGCACCGTGGAGCAGCTTTTGGAAGGCATAAGGAAGGGCGCTGGGCAGCCCTTATGGACTAGGGGGTCGGACAAGGGGCCGTGAAGGCAGCAGGCCCAAGTACTTTATCTCCCCGCTGGGGATCCTGGCTGCTATGGAGCATGGTGTCTGTCTTGGCTGCAAAGAGAGAACCACCTTCGAAAGGCAGGTCAAGTATAACCTGGTGGGAGGTGGAGGGCACCCCCTTGCCTCTCTGAGCCAGGCCGCCCGCTGAAGAATCATGGCTGAGGCCATGGTACGGGAAGCTGTCTACAGCTTCCCAAGCCGATAACAGAAGGTCTTGGGATGCTATTTTGTCCTCCTCTAGAAAGGCATCATAATCTTCCCTATTCTCCTGCGGGAGTGGGTGTCTAAATTGATTCATGGGCTTCCACACATCCATCGTATATCTAGCTACCAGGGCCTGATTATTGGCTACCCGTAACTGGAAGGTGGAGGAAGAATAAACCTTCCGTCTGAGGAGATCTAACTCCCTTGCATCTATAGATGCTGGGAGGGGGTCACTGGAGACCTACCCTGGGCCTAGTGCTGCTTCCACCACCCCTTGATATGGTGCCAGGTGGTGGGTAAGGAAGGGAGACTCCATCTCAGGGACCAGATGTTTAAGGCCTGCTATGTCAGATACTGGGGAAATGTAGCTCAGGGCTTGCCATCGGGATATGGCAAGGTCTCATATGCTGGGTTGAAGAGAAATTGTAATAGACGCAGGAGAAGTAAACACTGGCCCGAATAAAATATCAGTGGGTTCCATAAGGGACTGAACCTCCAACCCCACATGAGCAGAAACACAGCAAAGGAGGTCAAATTGTGCCGTGAGATCCCCAGTGTATGAATGAGACGTAGGGTTCAAGGCCCTATCCAGTGCCAAAGGAACCAGTGCCGAGGTGGGTGAAGCAGCACCATGGGAACGCATTGGAGTCTTTTGGGGGGACCATTCGTGAGGCTGGTACCTATAAGGGGACGGTGCCAAAGGCTGTTGGTGTGGCCATTTACTCCCCCTCAAGACACCCTCCTCTGGACTCAGAGACTGGGAGGTCTCTTGGGACCATGATGGTGGTGATGGCGAAGGCAGAGTAATACGGTGCCGCGGAGGGGACTCAGCAGTAACGGGGCCCTCTTTCAAGGAAGGTTCCAATGTCGGGGAGCTCAGCAGTGAGATTGGAGTTGGTGTCTGGTGCTGCTTCCGGGCTAACTAGGCTCCCGAAGCAAGGGCTGGTTTGCCCCTCTTCTTGGGGGGTACCCGGTGGAAGGAGTTGGCAGGAAGAGGAGTGTCCTCGCTGCCTCAAAGGCCTCCAGGGTGGCAGGGACTGGCACTGACTCTTGCTGGTCCTGTGGTGACACCCATGTGGGGGACCGAGATTGGTGCCGACGCTTCGGTACCGACACTGGCACTGAGCTCGTCTTCTTACGCTCTCTGGGAGAGCAGTGCTGGGAAGGCTCCAGTGCTGAACTAGCACATGGTGCCAAAGGGCACCCCAAAGCGTTGGGGGTACGCTGCCGCACTTGCCCTGAGGCCAGCGCATGGCGCCTTTGCTCTCTGTCTTTAATTGTCCAAGGTTTAAAGGACTGACAGATGGAGCAAGTGGTGACTAAGTGGATTTCGCCCAGGCACTGAAGGCACTTCTTGTGGGGGTCATCCTGCGGGAAGGCCTTGCCACAGACCTCACAAGGTTTAAACACCGGCATGGTGGGTGGCGAGTAGGAGCAATGTTCCTGCTCCAGGACTGCATGCTCAATAAGAGAAGCGCTCTTCTGTGGAATGACGTCCATGAAAAGGTGTTCTCAGTTGAGCTGGTTGCTCATATAAGGCAGAGACAGGCTGCTTGCGGGATCACAAGGAGAGGGCTGTTCTGAGAGCCATTGCTGAGGGTGGAAAAAATGGAACTGAGGAGGGGTCGGGCGGCGGCCACATATATAGCCATGGGGTGGCGAGGGGAAGGCAGCTGCCAGCCCTCTCCTGACAGGCTGGGGCAAAAAGGTTTGCGACCAATTGTGTGCTGTGGCACTGATACACCTATTACTGAATGTATCCAAGCAGCGCTCGAAGAAAAACCTATAGTCTTGATTTAATCCTGCTTTCACACAATTTAATTTGTATATTAAATTGTGTGTAAACAGGATTAAATTGAGACTATGGGTTCTTTTCCCATTGCAAAAGGTAATTCGACTTCAGCCTTCCCAGGGTTTGAACCTAAACAACTGCTTTGATTTGCTGTTATTGTATGACCTGATCCTATGTTTTACACTCCCTTGCATTTATTTTCATTCCATTCCATAAGTTCCCCCATCTTCAGAGCATCTGATGAAGTGGGATTTTCTCCCACAAAAGCTCATACGAAAAATAAATCTGTTAGTCTTTAAGTGCCACATGACTCTTTTTTTTTTTTTTTTTTTTTTTCCAGGAAAAAAATTGTCTTGTAAAGAATTATGCTGGGTAAAAGGAAAATAAATTATATGGTTGTGTTTTCAAAGAGACCGTTGATTAAAAAAAAAAAAAGACCCAAAAGCTTTTACATATAGATATAGATACATCTATAACTATCTATACAAAATTTGTGGAGGATTCTCTTGCCAATACAGTGCTGTCCACAGGAGCACTTAAGGTGGCAAAACGTATGCTGCTCATTTAGGTGATGCATTATGTCAGCAGGAGAGCTCTCTCCCACTGATATCACATGGCTACACATATGCTCGTATAGTAGCAAAGCTGTGATTTTAAGTGAAGCCTAAGCCAAGGTCATAAGCAAGGCAACATGTTTAGCTCCTCATCTACTCAGTGTCTATAGTGGTTGACCTCCACCATCATACATTGTGGTCAGCATAATTTAAGCCAATCTTCAATTTAATCGAATAGGTGTGCTGTTGAACTGATAATAAACCTGTGCTGTGTTATTCGTTCCAGTCACTGATCTTTGCACTGCACCTCTCTTGTCAATGATTCTTGCTAATGAGGCCAGTATAATCCTAGGCAGTGTAACTGTAGCTCTGTGTGGTGGTTCATGACAGGATATTACTAGACTTTGGAATATAACGGGCTACTGAATCATTAAAATGTTATGAATGAATAGCTCGATTTCAAGGCTTGATCAGTGAAACACAGCTGTTTCTTGCTATCTGCTGTGGTGCACATGTCAAATGTGTTTCTTTGACTAGATTGTGTATCTAAAGACCCCTATGTGGCTACAGCCTATTATTTATTTACAGCATTTATCAACATAGAAACAGTTTGTAGTAATACATATGCAATGGCCAGCTTAGCTTCACAGTGTGAGAACTGCGAAGACTACTTCTGAAAGAAATATTGCATCTTTACATGACTGGCTACTGGTTGCATAGCAATGAGATTATGACATACAGTTTCTAAATTATATGTGGCATATTTTATATTTTAAAATTGTCTGGGATACTTGCAATGATCCCTGTAAGCTGCTGATGCAGCTGAGCAATTTATGGTGCTCACTGCATGGCAATTTGGGAGCCTAGGCCTGCCCCCCC
>ML681963.1:81516966-81545203 GCA_007922195.1 Podocnemis expansa | reverse complement strand
GGGGGGGGGGGCAGGTTTTTCCGTGATAAATATATGCAGTGTGCCAAATATTATGTATACATTAATTCTTTAAAAATTATTTTCCTTAATACTTTTGCTTATTTCAGTGCTTGATATAAAGTAAACATTGATAGTTCTGGCTAAAATCATTGATAGCACATGGCTGCTTCACAGTTTCATTTCTAATTCAGTTTTGGAAAAGTTTCCTTCTTTTGCTGGAAGGCTTGTTTATGGATATACTTTATTACTGCATTTCAGCACATTGACAGTAATTGGCAATATTTCACTTCCAGGTATTGCATTTCTTGCAGAAATTCCTCTCTGTGTAATTCAGTTCACCATGTAAAATTCTATACCTTAATTTTGAGAAGATATGTTTGCAAGGTATCAATCCACAGTGGTATTTCAATCTCTTATGCAAAGAAAAAGTTTCAAATGTGTTTGAATACTTGTCCCATTTATCTCTCAGTAAGTAGCTGCTGAGGAATGCAGTGAGGCTTTGCAGATGTTCTTGATAAAAGCGAAAGATTATACAGGTATGCAGAATTGAAGGGCATGCTGTGATTGTAGGCAGTCCCTAGATGAGCTTATTCTGAATCAAACTCACTGGTTGCTATAACGGAAAAGAAAAGTGGCTGTCAGCATGAAGCATTACTGTGTTGACAAAGTTTAATGGCTTCTAGCAAATGGCTAACTGAGTAATTAGGAACATTTTTCTTCATGGAAGTACTGTAAGCATTTCAGTATTTTATTGGTATAAGATTTTTTTAAAACACTGTTACATTTTAGAACAAGATTTCCCCTTAATCCTTACTGTTCTTCTATGCTACTAAGTAGCAAGAATATGTGACTTTTATATAGTATCCTTTATCTCTAAGATTCACACAACTTTTAACATCATTCACTCTCCAAAGAGATTAGCAGGGTTGAAACACATCTGTTTTAATAGGGTACAGCAACATCGTTAGAAGAGGAAATGGGGATAAATATCTTTTTCCAATGGAAACTATGGAAAGAATTTAAGTACCAGTAGGCAAAAAGCTACCCAGACTAGAATTTGGCTACGGCACCAAGGTTAAAACCCCTATGTATAAAGAGACACAAGATCTTTATGAACACAATTGATTAAAACAAGCAAGGAGTCGTGTGGCACTTTTAAAGACTAACATATTTCTTTATTGCATGAGCTTTTGTGGGTATAATCCCAATCTGAAGAAGTGGGATTATACCCATGAAAGTTTATGCAATAAAAATTTATTAGTCTTTAAAAGTGCCACAGGGATCCCTGTTTATTCTTTGCTGAAAGAGACTAACACAGCTATCCTTCTAAAATTTGTCACAACTGATTAAGAACTTGAATATATGTCTCATTAAAAAGAAGGCATTGCCTATTCAGCAGTGCTTTCAAGAATCTTATTTTCTACATTCAGTAGTAATTTAGAGGGAGCACACAGCCGGCTGAATCATGAACAGTATTTACTGTATGTAGCAACTAGGAGTTCTTTAGAAATCTCCTGTGTTCTGACCAGACTGTGTCCTGATTACAGCTTCTAAGTTCCGACTGGATGCACACAATGTAGCACAGCTAGATAACAGTATATGTAATTGAATAACCTAAATAAGAAAGGTGAGATATATTATAGCATATTTAGGATTGTTCAAATTTTTCACCTTTTGCAAACTCTAAATAGCAGATAATTTTAAAATTTTGTGTGTGTTCTTGTCAAGGCTGTTTCCCCACTCTGGCACTCTGAGTGCAGAAAGTGGGGGCCTGCAACAGGCCTGAAAAGCCATTGGCCTTAAAGCCTGCTCTTAAAACTCTCCAAGGCCTCCAATTCCTGGCCTTGGAGTGGTATCGCTGCCACCACTCAAATGCAAAAAACCTCTTGAAACCCAGGCGGGCACACTTGGGAATTCCTTCCTATGAGGTATCCTCAGTCACTTTTATTCCTCTCTCCAGAGAGCGACTGAACCACAGCTGGAATATCAGCTGAAACTGAAACAGAATCCTTTTTTAGTAGCTGGCTGTGCAGTCTGAGGCACATGCACACAAACCTCTTGCCCTTCAGGACACAGAACCAGAGCTTACTTAAAAAATAAAATCTTTAATTAAAAAGAACATAAAAACACAGAGAGTTGCTTGTCTGGGATTTAACTTAGGTAGTTACAGGGCAGGGGGAGGGGGTACGTGTGCTCAGCACAGAGAAATCCAAACCCAAACCAAAATCAAAGAAAACACCCTGACCGCGTCTAAAGAAAAATTCCCTGTTCTACCTCGCCTGGTCAGTAACAAACTTAACTTATCTTTGGTAAGGATGTTGCTGGATTCTTCCTCAGGATCCTCTGGCCTCCTCGTGATCCTACCAGGAGCTCTGCTACATCCAAACAGGAACAGGCAAAGCTGCTGTTCCAATTCAAAAAGCTGTGCTTCATTCCTATTGTCTGTCCTGGGACTCACTGACCAGAGTGTTAACCCCTTCCTCCCCAAGGGTTACTACAGTTCTGTTAAGGATGATGAAGGAATTGTATTTCTAGTCTACCACAGTCATGCCAAATTATTCTAAATGCCCTATTTGAAAAGAAGTTTGTGCATTCTAGTCTGTAAAAAATTAATTAGTAGTCTGTACAACACTGCCAAATAATTTTATGTCATCTGATGAAGTGGGTTGGAGCCCACAAAAGCTTATGCCTGAAGAAATCTGTTAGTCTGTAAGGTGCCACAGGACTCTTGGTTTTGCTGTCAACAGACTAACACGGCTACCCCTCTGGAAATTCCAGTTTGTGATATTCGTGCTCAATTAATCTATATGTTAAGCCTTGTCAATACTAGGAAATTTTTATTATAATATTCTTAAAATATTGAAAATTTTAGAGGAAAAAGATGTGTGTGGACACAGCCAAAGGGTTTTACCATCATGATCTGGAATAAGTGTTGGAGCTGTGTTTCTGAAAGCCTACTAAATGTTTAACACAAACTGTTATATGCCATTTGTGCTTCTGCTTCCAAGGCAATAAAAAGTCTCTCTGGAAATGCATGTTAATCTAAAAAGATCTAGAATAGGAGACCTTTGATTGGATGATGTTATGCTAACACACTATGCAATGTCATTTATTGTAAGGAGATGCGTTTAGATGTTTAATCAGTAGTCTGTACAACACTGCCAAATAATTTTTTTCAGTGTGTATGTGAGGAGAAAGCGGGACTGTGCAGCCTAGTGGAAGTTAAAAATGCTCTTCATCTTTCTCATGGAATTGAGTCCTCAGCATGATAGTGTGAAGAGTTCAATATTGTATTATGTGAGTGATTTACAAAATAACCAAAGCTTGTAACAGACTCTGTGTTTCTCATTGTGTTAAGAAGTCTGTGCTTTTCTGACTCTTAGGTTTGTTGTGCAAATGCGTTATTTTTGTACTGTAGATGAACATTTTTCATTTTGTCTAGAGAGTGTAAGGGCATACACAGTATCTGTTCTACTAAGGCATATCCAGCCAGTCTCTCATTGCCAAAATAAACTCATTTTAGTAGATTCATCATCCATGACATAAGTATTAGCAACTGTAGGGACTGGTTTATTATTCTGCATAATTTGGGGACTGGGAAAATGTCCATAGACTGAATATTACCATAGTAGTTTGCTGTTTTTGCCTGGCCAATTGAAAGGAGCAAAATAGTGTTTTTAGAGCCATACACTGGACACAGTCCCATGAGTGGATGATAGCAAAAATCAGTTTATCTTGGTTGACATATGCAGATAGAGTGTCTTTACCCTTACTCTAGATCAAATCGAAGTGTTTTTGGATTGCTTTGGATCAAAGGCTTGGGTTTGTGAGCTGGGAGAAAGTAGACTGAAAGTTGGAGGGTGTTAGGCTGAGTAGATAGTTGCTCTCTATGGTATTATGCCCTCTCACTTTATAGGGTTTGGGGGTAAACATTAATGCTGAGTATGTCATCACTGTTTTACAACAGCTTCTTCCTGAACCCAATGAAAATCCTACTGAAGGGGTGTTTGAAGGGCTGTAGACAGCAAGGTACTGTATGGACATTTAATACTGCCAAGGAAAGACTGGTACAGAGATTCTATATGGATCCATACAAGGCACAAAGACTTTAATGAAACCTCTTCCTGTCCCTCATGATGGAAGAATTAGAAGGACTTGCAAACTTTCCATTTTCTGTTCAAGATAATCTCGCCTAAGTGGGGGAGTGAGGGCTTTGGGACCCAAGAAAATAATTATAGAAAATTAAATTCTATGAAACTTTACTGTTGAAAAATTCCTTGAACTTGCCAAACCCAGAAAAGATGCGTATCTTGATAATTTGTATACTGTAAGGAGGCAGAAGAGTGCAGTTCTAGAAGGAAAAGCCACCAACTAGGGATAGTCAGAAGGTGTAATATAAAAGGTTCTCATTGAGTTTACACTCACTGAATACTGACAAAAATACAGCTAGAAACCAATTTTGCTTACTTGTGTATTAGTATTGCTAAGATAAATATTATAGTTGTAAGAATATGTCTGATGTCTAGACCTAATGAATAGTGTAGGATCTCATTTATAACCTCTGTAACCTTTGGTATAAAGTTATACTGAGTGTTTGCATTGTAAACATCTGTAATTGTGTAATGCCCCCGAAAGGGTAAAAAGCATTAATCATGCACTCTTTCTGCTCTCTGAACTCTGAGGGGCAAAGATAAACATAAGCAAGAGATCCTCATACTGCTTGGCATGAGTCAGCCCTAAAGGACACACAAAATTCTGTATTAGAAAAGCTTATATTACTTATTTTAAACTTAAGATTGTAACTCATTTTTGTGTATAAGTTTTCTGTTTTACCATGAAAAATCTCTCATTTCTTTTTTTTTAGTTAATAGATATTTAGTTAGTTACAGAATTGTTTATAGGCATTGCTTTTGGTCTGAGATCTAAGTACAAATGACCTGTAGTAAGTGACTGGTTCTTTGGAACTGAGAATAACCTGAATATTGTTGTGATATTGGTTGTAAAGTGACCATCTATCACATAATCCAGCTTGCCTGGGAGGCAAGATAAACTGGAATGCCCAGAGTGACTGTAACTCAGGAATCTTATGGTGCTTTGCAAGTTCATGTCTGTTACTGGATTGGTGAAATCTAATTACAGAACATACAATTTGGGGTTTCTGCCCTGTTCTTTGACTATGTGCCCTGAGGTTGGCAGTCATAGTTGTGAAGCCACTCCAGACAGCATGAAAGATCGATCATTTCAAAAATTAATTTTTAAAATGCTTTAAGTTTTTGAAGGTAAAAGAAATATAAGATAATTTAATAATTTCATGTAAAATGTCGTTCTAGCAATGTGACTGAATCTCATATCCAGTCTTTGTTAATCTTAGATCACTTCAAATATTGCCAGGGAGGGAAACTTATAGAGACCAGACCCCCAGGCCCCTCTGACTGGCTGCAGGAGGGCACCAACTTGACTCTGCACCAGAGCTAGATTAGACGGGCTCTGGCCCAAGCTGCACACTATTGGGATGCTACCCAGCACCTCCACCCTCTGGGGTTGGCCAGAATGGAGCACAGTCCCTGGCACTGGAGGGGGCCTCTTCAACAGTGGGGGGTGTGTGGAGGACCAGGGTCATGGGCCCCCCTCCCTTTGCTGCTCCACACAGGGCAGTGTTTTGGCCTGGTCTTCCCTGCTCCCAGCCAGCTGGTCCTCCTAGGGGGGTGGAGGGTGAGGCAGCATGTGTCTGAGGGCCTGAGGATGGGTTGAACCAGCCAGCTGGTAGCTGGGCAATCCAGAATGCTACGCGGAGAGCAACGGAGGGAGGTTGGCGTCTGTCCCCAGCTCACCTTCTTCCACAGTGATGAATGGCCCCCCTCCAGCACCAGTGATTGTGCGTGGAGGGCAGAGGTGTCAGGCGGATGCCAGGTGGTGTCCTGAAAATGGGCAGCCTTGTCCAGGACATCTCTAATCCAGACCTGGTGCGAGGGTGATTCAGGGCCTCCCTCCCCACTGCAAGCCAGCACCTGGGGCTTATCTCTCCTCCCCATCACTACGAGACTGTTCAGAAGGATTTGTTTTCATGTCAGATGTAAGGTGTTCATGTTAGATGAATTCTTTGGTCATTTTGCCAATGTGTTCACATTAATGTCTTTGAACCAAAAGATTGCACTTTCCTGTGTTTCATGCTTCTTTGGCTCTTTCTTCTATCATCATCTAATTTTGTTGAATATTTGGAAATACATGCTGTTTTGGCTGCTGATAATCTACTGATTAAAAACAGATGAGTCAAACACACTTAATGTTTATCAAGACAGATGGAAATACTTTAAAATCATGAACCTAAGAAGCATATTGTTTAACTTATACCTGAACAACATATTTCATTGCACCTTTTATTTTTACAGATTACATATTATGAGTCACCGATACTAATAATCTGGGAATTTTGTGACCAAGATAAGGAACAGATCAGAAAATTAGAAGTGTGGAATCTAGCCTAGACATAAATATCTCTCTGGTCTAAATATCCCTTTGGTCAAGAATATAATTTAAACTCAGTTTTTAAATCAAATGTAAAGAAAGGTGATGTTGCACAGGTGTAACATTTTTCAAGTGTAAATGGGGAAGTAAACATTGAGCCTCTTTGTCTTTCCTTTCCCTTGCATCCAGCGCTGTCCCTAGCTGTGGGTGGGGGCCGGAGCAAATTGGCCTCTGGGGGCCCCTGCCCCACCCCACCCCATTCTGGGAGGCTGGGCAGGTCAGCCCATAGGCTGGGTCATTCACTCCAGCTCCTCCTCTAGCCAGCCATTCTGACCCCGGGGGCAGGATGGGCTGACCCAGAGCTGAGGCTGTGTTCCACACTCCCACTCCTGCCCCACTGCCTTTGGCTTTATGCCAAAGTCAGCGGGGTGGGGGTGGAGGACAGTGCAGCAATTGGGGGGCAGCGAGGTGAGCCCTGTAATGCTCTGCTCACAGTAGGACCAACAGAACCAGAGGTCCCACAGAACCAGTGGGCCCAGGGCAATCGCCCATCTCACACTCCCCTCCACTCCAAAGACAGCCCTGCTTGCCTCCTCCCAACATCAAAATTGGCAATGTAGGGCTCAGGGTTGAAATCAGGCCCTATTGATTTCAATGGGAGTTTTGTTATTGACTCATTTGAGGCCACGATTTCACCACAAGTTTCATTCATTTAAGCACATTATCTTTCAGAATGAATTTGCCAAGGGTATATGTTTGGATGTGCTGTTTATAACCACTACTACTTTGAGTGCTTGCACAGGTGTATTCCTATTCAGGTGTCTGCACACCAAATGTGCTGAATCCTGACAACTTTTTCTCATAGCTGAACTATTGGAGTGGTGCAGGTGCCCTCCACGTGCTCATGCTGCCAATTGAGAGTATAAAGGGGCAGAGTCAACCAACTCCCCTCAGTCCCTTCACACTGCTCGTAGTTACTAGTGGGACCCGCTGTGAGCATTGGACAGTTTTCCCATATATTTTCTTAGAAATCATTTTTCTAAAACCACTTTCTGGAAAGTAGTTAGTTTAGAATATTAGTAGCTGTAGTTTAGATAGTGGTACTTATTTCAGGTTCCAGTTGAACATTTTGTACTTTTGTTTTTCTTTGAGCTTTGGCTCCATACCAGGACATGCTGAAGTCCCTGGGTTTCAAGTGCTGTTTGTCTTCTTCCCTTTAGCCTATCAAGTGGGGTCATATTGTCATGCTAGCATCTATCATCTTTGTCTGTCCCTGGTGGCACTAAAGTCCACCTGTTTACCATCTTTGATGCAATCCGTCCATCACTTCCTTGACTTTCCGTGTGTTCCCTTTCCTCTGACTTTCTTTTGCTATGCTCTGTTTACCAGATCTTCATTCATCCTTTGCATGTGTTGGAAACAGCAAAGTTATTTTATAATCACTGTGGAGGCAGCCTCCTGAGTCATGCAAGGGATCCTGGGCTTCCCCCTGTATTGGGGTCTTAAACTTCTAGATCACATGGTACCTTGCACTGATATGACTCAGCATTCTGGACTTCACCTCAGAATCATGCAAAGATTGTTGAAGTTTGTCTACTGTCCCTCTCATTATTTTCTGGACGTGCTGAATCACATACCTGCAAATTTCCTGTCTTCCTTGGAAAGGTGGATGGTTTTTGCCAATGTATGCAGTGCAGTTTTGTGGAGTTACCTTTGCTCCAACTCTAGCCTTTGTGTCCTTAGTCACAGGTGCTTCATCTATCACTTAGAGAACTTCTGGTTTCATGGGCATTGATCAAATCAGGATCTCCCCTCCACATCAATGTCGGTGAGCTTTGGAGCTTCTTTTCTGCCCTGTCAAGCATGTCTTCCCCATGTTGTGGGCAATTTAGTACATTTGCCCACAGACAACATTGCTGTTTTATCTGAATAAACGGGGTGGTGTCAGGTCAGACCACCTTTGCCAGGAGACAGTGAACCTCTGGAAGTTCTACATCAACAAAGAAATTTCACTCAAGGCATCTGATCTTTCTGGATCTCAGAACTACCTAAGAGACCATCTCAACAGATCAGTCAGCAGAGATTACTAATGAACCCTCAGACCCAACACAGCAAAATCTGTTTTTCATATTTGGGGAATGCCAAAAATGGACCCGTTGGCCATCCAATAGAACAAGAAGCATCATCAGTTGTTTTCAAGGAATGTGGGAGGGTCTCAGTTCCTGATTGGTGTGGAATGCCCCTGAGTTGTATGTGACTTTTGCCTTGGGGAGGTTGGCAGCCATGGAATTTTTTTCAGTGGCAGGGGGCCCTATGCGCTTCACACTGCTGCTGAAAAAAGTGGTGGCAGCAGTCGTTCTGTGGTAGGAGGCCCTTCACTGCTGCACACCTGGACACCTCAGTTTTGGTGGAGGCTCTTTGGTCTGCAGCAGATTTGTTGAGGCCTGGGGTGTGGCTAGCTTGACGGTGGAAAGTATAGTAGTTGGGTTAAAGACCAACAAAAGATTTTAATGTACTGTAGTAACAAATTGGACACTTCATTGTAGTCTGTGGATTGATACATATAAAGAGATTAGAAGTTGTGTGCTGTCAAATAGCTTTTATTCCATATTGTTAGTATGAACAATATTTTTCTTTAAGACAAATTAAGATAAAAAGCTAACTGCATTTTTTATATTTTAGAAACAGTCATTTAAAACTTTATTAATGCTTAATCATAATGTAAGATGTGTCCCAAAGTATTCCTTTATTTCATATGATCTGCAAGTCAGTTTTTCAAATATTTAATATTGGTCAACAGTACTGAATGTAGCCCTTTGGCTCATTTCCATTTTTGTAATGTGTTTTTAGCCATTGCAGTTGTTCTTAATAAACTATTTTTCTGTGGGTTATTTAAATTCAGTTTTAATGCTCAAGTAGTCTGTATTAAATATGTTTGGATAACATGGTATGTCACAATGTAGCTTCCTATTTTGTATTTAATATATTTATGCTTGCACAGTCAGACATTGCAGTATGTATTGAGATTACCACTTCTATCTCATGTTTTGGCTTTTTCTTTGTTTCTGCTTTTTAGCTACATCTTTTCTGTGGCCTCAATCCTGTAAATTAGTGGTTCCTAAATTCTTTACAGATATCATGATTACAATCCAGAAGGACTACCAGTATCTGCCAGCAGGCCCTCCCTTCGACCCTCTGGAGCCAGGCAGAAGGAGTTCAATGAGGAGGCTGCCTCCCCTCCTATCTCCCATCTCCCTGGCTCCAGGAAGGAACCTGCACACATCCTATAGCAGGGGTCTCAAACATGTGGCCCACAGGCCACATACAGCCCCTAAAGCTATTTCCTGTGGCCTGCACTGAAACGATCATTACCTATATTTGCAATATCTTTGTATGTATGGAAAGGTTTCAGTAGTGTGGCCCTTGGGCGAACGTACTAGTCCTCATGCGGCCCTCTACTATTCTTCATGTGGCCCTTGTGGTGATTTGAGTTTCAGATCCCTGTCCTATAGCCCTGTGCATGACATCTGGGTCCCTAGGCAGTGGCTCCCTTCTGCAGCCAGGGGGCAGAAGATCAGTGCTCCTCTCCCTCTGGCTCCAACAGGGACCCCAGTGCTCATGGACCTTGGCAAATGCTTTGCCATGCTCCCTGCTACAGCCAGGAGAATGGGAACACTGATCTCCCACCCCCTTTGCTGCAGCAAGGAGCCTGAACTGGTCTTGTGGCCCTGTGGAAATGCACTCTGCTTGGGTCCTTAGGCAGCAAGAGAGGAGCCATGGTCCACAGTTTGGGACCCACCGTTGTAGACTTCTCTGAATGCAACCATTGCATTTTGTATTGAAGCTTGAAGCATTGGGTTGTGTATCTTTTTTATGACTTCCCGTGGATTTGTTTTAGGTTTATGAGTTTTAGGAAATTATAATACACTGTGCTTTGTCCCCTTTTTATGTTTTCCCTCTACTACATATAACATCTTTTATTCAACAATTTCAGCATCCTTGGTCCCAGGTCCTGCACTGCCCTAGGGTTGGCTCAGGGTGCCACTACCCCTTGAGCTGGCCCTGATCCACCCCCTGACTGGAGAGTTGTTAACAGGCCATTTCACCTTGAATGATCCCTTGGTCTTGAATGATCTTGCCAAAAGAAGTTGGTCCAGTAAAAGATATTACCTCACTACCTTCCTTGTGTTTATATGTAATGTTTTGGTGATAATTACATTTTCTTAAACATGTATAATAAAGACTACAAGAAACGCTGTAAGCCTAAATTGGAATGAAATTAATTTGTCACCCAACATACTAGATAGTACCAGGGGCGTCACTGGGTGGGGGAGGGACCCGGGGCACAGGCCCAGGTCCCGCCCCCGGCCAGCAGGCCCTGCCCCCTGGCTGGGGACAGGGCCAGGTGCCACTGCGTGGCCATGGGCAGCCAGGCCCCGGATCCCCAGCTGGGCCAGGGGCTGCCACGGCTGCCAGCAGCTGGGCCCTGGATCTCCGGCCCACTTGGGCCAGAGATCTGGGGCTCTGGTGCTGGGGTTCGGGGCACATGCCCCGGAGTGCCCAGCACCAGCGATGCCCCTGGATAGTACAGTCTCCCTCCTTTGTTAATACTCTATTCTATGTCTTTGTTCCATGTATTATGTGCTTCTTGGTAGACCGTTTCAGTGACAAAAGAAGTTTAATACATTATATGCCATATCTTTAATCTACCCAACATTCTAATGGTGTTTTGTTCTTAAATGTAGGACTAGTTTCATGTCTGTGCCAAGATCTGAATGAAGTAGGAAGGGAGATTGGATGATTAGGGAAGCAATTTCAATTCCTTAATTCTCAAGCTACCCTGTCCCAATGATAAATTAGAACAAGGTAGGGTTTGTTGTAACTTACCATAGCCGGCTATGGTATGTAAATGGATGATAGTCAGCTGTGAAATGATGCAGTGGAGTGGAACTTTATTGTTCCACTGTATCCCAACATGCTGCCACACTAGGACAGTAAACCTTGACGACAGCTCTAGTGATTGTACACACCAGCACATTCATTCTGCTAGCAGAATTCTCAATCATCCAGGGCACATAATCTCAGATTGAGAGTTTCTCTCTTAAATTCTAAATAATATTTTCCTATTTATATCTCACCTGTACATATTGCCAGAGTTGTTCTATTAAGATTTCTTCTCGCATAAATATTTCTCTAAATTGGAAGAAAAATAAAGGCTTTCTTTGTACATTTGATTGAATACATTATTTTGTCAATCCACTTATTATTCTTGAATTTTTTTTAAAGATGGATTTTTCCATATAGCTTATTTTCATGAACATCTGGGTTGAATTTGTGGTTTTTAAGTGCGCTGTGGTCCAAGTTTATGTGAGCATCTAAGAGTAAAAAAATGAGGATATTTTTTATTATATAATTGGCTGTTTTTACTGCAGAATAGGGAATGTTTTCATGCATATTCACTTTATTACTATATTTGTTCTTAATACATTATTATTATTTTATTGTATTGTTACCATATGCATTCTTTTGCCTCCTGTGCTTTTTCTGGAGTTTCTCTGTTCCCTGCAGTACATGATTGGAATTAATTTTGAATGGCAAGTGTTGTATCTTGAAAAGTGGGAATTTAAATTCTCCTTTCTCTCATGAGTGAGACATTTATGCAATGAAATTTTCATTTTATGAATGTATGTGAAATAAGCTCTTAAAGGAATTTGAGACCAAATGATGGTCTGGTAGTTAAGAGATTAGTATAGGCCAGTGGTTCCCAACCTTTTCTTTTATGCAAACCACCACAACGTCATCAAAAGCTTTTGTGAACCACCATGTAAGCAAGTCATTTTAGACTTTTTAGTGTAGTTTATAGCTGATGAGAGTCAAACATATATCAAGGGATATTAAAAATGCAGCTATTTCTAATAATTTATTATACTCACTCACAAACATATTGCACTCGTCACAGTACATTTACCTGCAGAAGGCCTAACAGTGGCAAAAATGATAACAATTAATGAGAAGGCTGAGGTAGTTTCACAGATGTCAAGAAAATGTTATATCACATAGGGCTATTTGTGAAGCAAATTAAATTGCAAATAATAATATAATATCCAATATAATACATAAGAGGTACATGGGATTATATTATTATTACATTACCTCATCTCTCTCCCCCGCCCCAGTTCCACCTGCAGTACCCTTATGGACCACCATTTCATGGACGACAGTTTGGGAATAATTGGTAGAGGTGTGGGAGACCTGGGTTAGAATTCTGTTTGAGGCAGATTTTATGTGTGGTGTGTGACAAATCACTTACTTTGTGCCTCAGTTCATCTGTAAAATATGAAGCTAGGACTCTTCATAGATAAAAGGTTGTGAGTGAAGCAGGGGCGTCGCTGGCGCTGGGCACCCTGGGGCACGTGCCCCAAGTCCCAGCACCAGTGCCCCAGATCTCTGGCCCAATCAGGCCGGGGATCTGGGGCCTGGCAGGCCGTGCCCCTTGGCCAGGTATAGGGCCAGAGGGGCCGTGGCCAGGCCAGGCCAGAAGTGGCCCCAGATCCCCGGCCAGGCCCCGCACTGCCGCGGCCATGGGCGGCCAGGCCCCCGGATCCCCGGCCGGAGATGGGGCCACTGGTGGCCATGGCGGCCCCATCCCCCGCCGGGGATCCAGGGCCCGGCCGCCCGTGGCTGCAGCGGCCCCGTCCCTCGCCGGGGATCTGGGGCCTAGCTGCCCGTGCGGGTGTGGGTGCGGGCCTGGCCTCCTGCGGCCGCTTTTGGCCCGGCCCCGCTGTGGCCTAGCCACCCGCAGCGGCACGACCCCGCCTGGCCCTATCCCTGGCCAGGGGCGGGGCCTGGGCCCATGACCCGGGTCCCTCCCCGTCCCAGCGATGCCCCTGGAGTAAGGTACTCAAATAATGTGGTGATAAAGGCCGTATGAATACTGTAGATCACTAAATAGTTGTTTTCCTAAGTTTTTCCTAGCTGACATCTGTTGTCTTTCAAGCAGTCTTTGAAAATGAAAATTCTAAATTCATTTTTAATTTGAGCTGGATTAAATATATGCAATAAATGGAAAGATATTGTATACCATGCATTAAAATACAGAAACATACCCGAAAGAGACACAGATTGACTCTGCAGACATCATACAGAAAGTCCTTGAGAGGTATTTAAGAAGCATTCCTACCTTAACCCCTAGAGTAGACCATGAGTAAGAGATGAGAAGTAACAAAGCATTTAAAAGAGAAGATGAGTTTGACTGTTTGGCTCAGGTGTTTAAAGAATGCAGATGCACTGAGAACCTTCATCTGTGTGGTATGGTGATCTAATGTTAATGAATAGGGCTGTAATATAAACCCGTATGGGTCAATGTACATCTAAGCTCCATCAAGCTTTTATTCTTAGGCCTGATTTTTAACTACACATAGCCTTCTTTGTTCAGTCAAATAGTTTGGTAAGATGCTTTTTATATAGTTGTAGGGATGCATGACCAGGTGAAACAAAACTCACGCACATGAACGCATGAGTTCACATGACTGACCTGTGAAAGGGTGGCTGTACAGTGTGCCTAGAACAATGAGTTAAATAGGATATCTGGGTAATGGAAAAACCTATTGAACGAAACATGATCAAAATTACTAATGTTTTGCAGCTAGATTCCATCTGGTGAATTGCGAGACTCAGCTGACCAAACCACCTTACTATTACTGGTCTTTGCTGCTTCATCTTCCATTGTGTTACACTTAAGTTTACTCTCTTTATAAACTTTGCTATCCACTTGTAATCATCTTTCCATTGTTATGTGATTGTGAAAAATTTTTTGCCTTTACCCATGAATATCTTTAAAATTACACACATCTCACATTTAACTCTCTTCTCTGTATGTAACTCTCTGTAATAAAATAATTGAAATTAAGGCATAAACAAGGTATGGCTGTAAAGAACACACATATGGTTCCATGCTTTTGATGCTCTTATGAAAATGCATTCTTGGCATGGCTAATTCTGCTTTTGCTTTTTTTTTTTTTTTTTTTAAATTTGTATGGCCTTAGAATGGAGCTATGCCTAGATAAGGGTTCAAAGTGCCTTACCTTCTGTTTCACTTGTCATTATAAAAATATAAATATGCAAATATACTAATACATATTGTAACAAAGCCAGGGCTGATGGTTATAGAAGGTTGATTGAGGGTAGGTTTTGTCAGCCCCAGACTGCTGAAAGCCCTGTTCCCAGCAGGAGAAACAGCTGCAGGGCAATCAGAGATGGCTGAGCCCAATTAGGGGCTGCCCAGGCCCTATAAAAGCCACACTTCCTTTAGCACACAGGGGGGAGGAAGGATAGGAGTGAAAGGAAGCCTCAGAGGCTTGCCTGAGGTCCAGGAAGCCAAGAGGCTGGAGTGGCCACACAGAGCAGGGAAAAGAAACCCCTCTCAGCAGCTACCAGAGCAGGCACACCCCTTCCCCTCCCCTTTCTACAAGGGGAGGGGGCACGCCAGAAGCCTTACCTAGAAGGCCCCCAGCCAGAGGGACTGGCAGCCTGCAACACCTGCCTGGGTCGGGAGACCCAACCAGGGGGCTGATTTACCCCAGGCCTGAGACGCCAGGGAGGATGGACGCTGTGCAGCAGTAGCAGACCAGCACCCGGTCACAATATCTATCAACTGTGCAAATTAGTGTACTCATAATCGGCATAAAATCACCAAACTTCTAGACCTGTATACTTCACATGTACTTTTTTTAGTCAGTAAAACAGATTACGCAGGAGACAAGAAACAGGCATTTTTAGAGGCACGCAAATGTTTCTATGGATACCTATGGGAATTTTCATATGAGGACTGACCTATGATAAATCAGAGTTTCAGTATATCTAACTTGTATAGTATGTCTGACCATCCAGAAACCATTTACTTAAACATCAATAAAATCACATTACTTTGAGCAGTGCTCTTGGCAAAAAGAATTATGACAGTTAAATAGATTTTCTCCACAGTAAGCTTCTACTACAGTGTTTTAGAAAACACAATAAATAATTTTCCTTTAGTGTTTCCATAGAAACTCTGTCTGAATTAGTGTTATGAAACAAAGCCTTCTGTTAGATGAGTGGAAGATATACATAAAATATTTTAATATGGCATTGCCTGCCTGCCTGCTAATCAATGGCTATGATAATAAAAATTCCACATAAATGTGAACAGTGCCATATCTTGCTAAACCCAGCGTTGTCACAGTTAATTCAGATTAGAAGCACAATTGTGAATGTCAGCTGCTTTTTACTAAAATAACTGGTAAAAAAAATTCCAATATGTATTAAAGAAATTACTAAACTGCTCAGGTACACAGAGTTTTGCATTTATACTATTATTCTTGTAACATGATCGTGCAGACTGCTTGTAAATGAATCTTTCATATCTTATCAGTGATATGTGAACTTTGATGTCATAGCTAAAGGGACACAGTTTAGTTAGCTCCAGTGAAGACATGATCATTTTACACAGATATTCTTTCACAAACATTCTCCATTGAAAAAATCTGAATATTTTTGTGCTTTAGTGTCTTTTATCTAGCAAGAGAAGTATTGATTTTGATTTTCCTTTCACACCACTGCCAATCAGGAATAATTCCACTGAAGTCAGTAAAGGTACATTATGTAAAAGTGTTTTAAATAGAATTATCACAGTCACCAAAAAGTTAATTTAAAAATATATACTTGCAATGAAAATAATCTTTCAAATAGCTGGATATATAAACCTTTCTGAACCACACATATAACTTCACCTGAAATAAAATTAACTGTATAACTCTGAGTAGGAATACACAAATATTTGAACTTTTTTCTTGTATCTTTCCTGGATGGTTTTGCTTTTTTAAAAGCAAAACTAGTTACAATTAATATGTGACTAGATGTCTAAAATTAATGTTATTCATGATACACTGCACATAATAGACCAGAAATTAAAATACCTTGCGTAAACCTTCTTATGCTGATGCGATTTGATAATTAACAGAAACTTTTGTCATCCAGATCTTAAGACTCTAGTGCAATAATTTAATTGCTGGTTTTGCCCCCAGTTCAGGAAGACATTTAAGCATGTGCTTTAAATCCATCCTTATTTAGGATGGCAGTTATGAATGTGCTTAATTGTGTAAATATCATTGAAATCGGTGGAAAGGTAGCTGGACTTAAAGGGATATGGTTAAACTGTAGAGAGTTAAAACAACGAAAGTTCTGTGGCACCTTAAAGACTAACAATTTTCTTCTGGCTTAATCTTCCATGGGTTGCAACTCACTTTATCAGATGCAACTTTGTCAGATCCAATTACTCAGATGTAGAGAATTAGTTTAATTTTAGATTCTAAATATTTTGTTGATTAATATTTCTTGCAAATATCATTACTTTATGTAAGTGCAGTATAGTCAGCTTAAGTGTAATGGAAAATCACACAGTATAGCATTTTGTGCTGCATTGCTATGGCAATTTTGTCTGCTCTCTAATTAATTTGTCACCTCTATAAATAAATAATTAATCTCTTTGCACATAAAGAGCATGTGGCAAATTACACTTACATAGATTTTCACAATAGTAAAAGCTGGTGCAATTTCACTTCTTTGCCATATTTGTTTGACACAAGAAATTTGAATGTCAAAGTTTAAAACACACTGTCAGTCACACATTTTTGAAAGCTAATTCTTGGCGCTATGAATGTAACAAAACTTGAGTCATAAGTCTGGAAAGGGAGGAAGCTCATATAGGTGTCTCTTTTGGTGAAAACCTTTAAGAATTATTCATTGCAAATATGTCTCATCAGACAAATATCTTGTGCTTATATTCCTCTTAACATGTCTATGGAGAATAGGGAGTAAGACCATCCTTTAGGAAAGAGATGGGAGTTACATAAAAGGATAATTGTGGTGCCAGCCTTCAAAGGGGCCCAGTACAAAATAAGATAAGCCAGGTTCCACCTAGCTTCTTATCCATTTGTCAGTAGACCTGCAGCTCTGTGGTTGATATTTGGGTACAGCTGCACTGTTTTCATAGGTCTTTGGGCTTCTACTACTTCCAGTTACAAAAACCACAACCTTCTCTTGTTTATTAAAGAAAGACATCCTTACTGGTTAACTACAGTTGATGCACTGATAGAGAAACAGGAATGGCAAGAATTTGAATGAATGTACTTTTTCAGCTGTCCGGAGTTCTAACACTTGAGAAAGAGCTTATCAGTGAGTAGAACAATGAGAGACCCTGAAAGTGGCTCTTATTTCTAAAGTCTGGAGAATTAAAAAAAACCCCTAAAATAACTGCAGCAGCAGGAAAGAACAGTGACTTTTTTGTGGAGGAAAATAAAAGTTTTTTGCAGGAATTTGGCTGCTGATCAAGGTCTTGAACAATGCATTTTAGTTTGTGTGTCATCAAAGCAAACAGTAAAAATGCCAAATGTTTCTCTTTGCAAAGTCAGATTTATGAATGTCTGTGCAGGAAAAATCAAAAAAATGTGAAACTCATAACTCACACCTGTCAAACAGGAATCAAAACACTGAGTCCTGCTTAATAGTTCTTCAACTGAATATTCATACAAATATCTACATTTACTCATACTTAATCAGTTAATAAAAGGGAAACTAATTTCTTTTTTTTTTTTTAAATTAAAGTAAATACTATTTGTAAGTTCACTAAGGCAATTTAGTTGGATGAACTGCAGGGGAAATTGATATTTGTATGGTTACATTGTGGTTCATCCCTGTAGTAAGTTTGATCATGATATTAATTGGGCTGTGAAAGGAATCATATCCCCACCATTGGCTAACAGAAAATTGCTATAACAAAATACTAGTGGGGAGTGTATGACAATCAAAGGTAAAGTTGAATGATTCTCCAGTTTTCCAACATGGACCTTGAGGGATTAGATGAAAATTGAAGGATAAATGGAGTGAGCCTCTTCACAGGATCTTTATAAAAGTTATTCTTTGTGTATTCAATCTGCACCCCCCCCCCGTCTTCATTGTTCTGCAATTGTGTTTCATCTAAAGATCAATAAAATACCTGTGTGAAGTACTGATAACCCCAAACTTTCACAAGTCATGAGATTTCATAGATTTGGCATTTAATATATTTGTCTTCTTGTTTTCAAGCATTTAGGGTGGATTCTAATCATGTTTTCAAGCTTTATTTTAACTGTAACCAGAAAAATGTGCTTTAAAAAAAATAAATGAAAGATGAGGTCTTCAGTTTAAATTCCTTAACCTCAGGAATGGGGGCTTTCAGAAGAACACAAAACACTTCAAGACCACTGATTAAACTTGTTACAGTTGGTAGCAATGTTTTCTTTATATGAATTGCAATCTTGGCATTAGCAAGTCCCTTCCTAGTTACAAAGGCAGGTGAGCAGACAAACAAGAGAGACAAATTGTTATTCATTTATTATTTGTGAAACATATCTAGCCCCTTCAGTTTACAATAAGTAGATGTTTTGACATAGTTTATTTAGGCTTCAGCTGAAGAAAACACTTAGTAAAAAAACTATGAAATGTTTTTGTTTTTCAAAATCTCTGTGTGTATATATATATATATATATGGATAGTGATAGAGAAACTTTTGGCACAGCCTACAGCTAGCAAGGAATTTGAATTCTTTCATAAATTCGGGGATGAGGTTTCTTCAGATTAAGGGTGGTAGACTGCTCTAGGGAATCTCAAATTACAGCTGTACTCACCAATGTGTGCATAATTTATATGAGCTACAGAAAAAAAAATAAGAAGAGAATAGAAATTCCTGACGAGTCCTTTTCTTTCCCAAATGACAGTAGGGACTTTTGAAGGAACTACATGTACCTGTCTCTTCTGTTTCCATACAAAGCAAATAAAAGAGGTGTGTCTATGGTAGAATGTGTTGAACAGTGTACTTCCTTAGAGAAAACATTTTCATTGGCTTTTCAAACTTGTTTGAACCAGTTCCAGTTTCTTAGCAAAGAACAGAGTAACATGACGTTAGCCTAAAATAATAGTATGTGCATTCTCTCTACTTCCATCGGGTAAAAGTAACAAAAATGAAGTAAAGAAAAGGCTTTAGATAAACCAATAGCAACCTTAGTAAACTGGCAAACAATCCGAATGTGTCTCACAGTTCTTCATGATACATTATTAGTTTTCTCCTGGAGGTGCAACTTAGTTAAGCTTCAGTGAGTCATGTGATGAGGGACAAAAAATTTTTAAAACAAAGCTGAGATTTTGATCTTTAATCAATAATGCTGTTCTTTTTTCCTAAAATCCATATTATTTTTTGTTCAGCTTAGTCTCTCTTTCCAGGCTTTTGTCCATATCATATAGTGAGCAATCAGGACATAGCCAGGCCAGGGGTTTTTGGCACCCTAGGTAAACTATGACTTTGGTATGCCCCACCCCAAAATTATAAGAGAGAACATATATTTTTTTAAACACAGAAAAATCTTCTATTTGTATTAGTGCCCCTTACAGCTTGGCACCCTAGGCGATTGCCTAATTCACCTATAGGGTTGAGCTGAGCCTGAATCAGTACTACCAGTGAAGTTGATCCTGCTCCAATAGTAACTTGTATGTGTGTCTGTGTAGATATATAGGAAGGTAGGTAGATACAGGTTACTGACAGTGGATGCGTTATGCCACTGGCAGGAAGATTTCAAACGAGCATTTGTTTGGAATGTCTAAGAAAGGTATGCATATATTCTACATTAAAATAATTAAAATTTCTAATTAGAAAAGTTATAATTAGGTATTTTTAGATTTTTTAGTTGGATTCATCATAACTAGTCATCAGATCCAAAGTCCACTGAAAAGAAAGGAAAGACTCTGACTTCAGTATGTTTTGGTTCAGGCTTTAGGCAGCTAGCTATACTGGCAGGTGAATATGAAAAGAAAAAAGTTACAACAACATTTTAGAAATCTCTCTGGAACATTCTGAAAAGAGTTGTTTTGTGACATATGCAATGTGTGTGGTGTGTGTGTGTGTGTGTGTGTGTGCGCGTGCACGTGACTGGAGTAGTTACATTGCTAATTTGGCTTATAGTGAGAAGAGAGTCACAGCCTTCACCATAGGATGGCTACCATCTCTCCATAATGATGTACATAAATATACACTCAGTATCTGTAATGATACAAAATTACATTTATTATAAGATATTGCTTTAAGATACTGGAGGGTAATATTCACATAAAATCCACTTAAATATGTAAAACTGATCCAGTGTGGCAATTCCTATATTTTTATTTAAATAATAGATAAAACAAAGACGTTGGTTAGCACTGACAGAAATAAAAAAGGAAGTTTCTTGTCACTGACAAAAGAAGTTCTTTGTTGATGGTGGTGGAAATGGCAGCATCATGCTTATCAACGCTTTTGACTTTAAACCGAAGCATAGGGCTTGATCCTGCAAGGCAATGATAGAATCATAGAAGATTAGGGTTGGTAGGACCTCAGGAGGTCATCTGGCCCAACTTGCTTGCCCAAAGGAGGACCAACCCCAACTAAAATCATCCCAGCCAGGACTTTAAGTTATACTTTAAAAACTTCTAAAGATGGAGTTCTTACCACCTCCATAAGTGACGAATTACAGTGCTTTACCACCATCCCAGTGATTATTTTTCCCTAATATTCAACCTAGACTTCCCCCATTGCAACCTGAGAACATTGCTCTTAGTTGTGTCATCTACAACTACTGAGAACAGCCTAGCTTTATCTTCCCTGAAATCCTCTTTCAGGTAGTTGGACTGTTATTAATCCTTCCTCATTCTTCTCTTGTGCAGACTAAGCAACCCTACTTCCCTTAGCCTCTCCTCATAAATCATGTGCTCCAGCCCGCTAATCATTTTTGTTGCCCTTCACTCGGCTCTTTCTAGTTTTTCCACATTCTTTCTGTACTTCAGGGCCCAAAACTGGAGACAATACTCCAAATGCAGCCTCACTAGTGTGGAGTAAAGGGGATAATCACTTCCCTTGATTTGCTGGCAATTGTCCTGCTAATGCAGCCCAATATACCATTAGCTTTCTTGGCAATAAGGGTACACTGTTGACTCATATCCAGCTTCCTGTCCATTGTAACGTCCTGATCCTTTTCTGTTAAACTGCTGATTTGCCAGTTGGTCCCTAGTCTGCAGCAGTGCATGGGAGTCTTCTGCCCTAAGTGCATGACTCTGCACTTGTTGTTGTTAAACCTTATCAGATTTATTTTGGCCCAATCTAGGTCCCTGTGTATCCTATCCCTAGGCTCTAGTGCCTCTTCTACTCCCTTCAGTTTAGTGTATTCTCCAAACATGCTAAGGATTCAGTCCAGCCCATCCTCCAGTTCATTAATGAAGTTGTTAAACAAAACCAGCCCCAGCACCAACCCTTGTGGTGTGGCATGCTGCTCATTACCAGTCGCCAATTAGACATCAAGTTGTTGATAAGTACCTGTAGATCCTGATAATCTAGCCAGTTTTCTACCCATTTATAGTCCATTTGTTCGACCAATAATGCTTTAGCTTGCTGATACAAATACTGTAGGGGACCATATCACAAGCTTCACTAAAGTCAAAGTACATCACATCATCTCATCATGGAAGGCAAGAAGGTTGGTCAGACATGATTTGCCCTTGGTAAATCTGTGCTTTCTGTTCCTGATTACCTTCCTCTCTTCAAAGTGCCTATAAATGGATTCCTTTAGGACTTGCTCCATGATTTTTCTGGGGACTTGAGGTAATGCTGACTGGTTTGTAATTTCCCAGATCCATCTTTTTCCCTTTTTTTGAAGATGGGTACTGTATTTGCCTTTTTCCAGTCATCTGGGATCTCCTCCAATCACCATAAGTTTTCAAAGATAAAGGCCAATGGTTCTGTAGTCATATCAGCCAACCCCCCAGCACCCTTAGATGCCTGCATCTGACCCCATGGTCTTGTGCACATCCAGCCTTTCCTAAGTGGTCCTGAACCTGTTCTTTCAGCACTGAGGGCTGCTCATCTCCTCCTGTTTCTGTGTTGTTCAGTGCAATAGTCTGGGAGCTGACCTCTGAGAAGACAGAGGCAGAAAATCATTGAGTACTTCAGCTTTTTTCACATAATCTGTCATTAGGTTGCCTCCTCTGTTCAGTAAGGGACCTACACTTTCCCTGATCCACTTTTTTGTAAAACTTGTATAAACCCTTCTTGTTACCCTCTACGGCCCTTGCTAGTTTCAACTCCAGTTGTGATTTTTCCTCCCTGATTTCACTCCCACATGCTTGCATAGTATTTTTATACTCCCCTTAGTCATCTGACCAAGCTTCCACTTCTTGTAAGGTTTCTTTTTGTGACTGAGTTAATCAAAGACTTTTGTTAAGGCAAGATGGTCGCTTTGGCCTGATAAAGCAGAGCACCTGAATACTTGTTTAAAGTTTACCATATTCCTGGTTACTGTGCTGGATAAGTGTCAAAGCACTAAGCACCTTTCTGTGACTGAGACCTTCAGGAGAGGTCTGCTTTCATTGTCTATCAAGGTTTCAGTTCATGAAAATCCCACTGTGCCAGGAACAGCTGGAATTATGCTTGATAAAATTGATGGATTGGCTGACAATGAGTTTTTACACCTAGCATAGATGAAGAGAACCGCAGTGAAATCAGTGTTTTGATTTTCTTTTGTGACAAAAATTGGTCTGTAATCTGTAGAGCAAACTCAGTTTTGTGTACATTTTATTATTTGTAAGCCTGTTTTCTGTGGAGAAACTGAATTAAAGTTTTTTTTAAAAGATGTGTGCCTATTTAACTAGGATTTATTTTGTTCATCTGAGCTTAAGTTGATGCTGAACTTTGAGGCAGTTTCATCTTGCCTAATTAAAACAGATGAGGCATGAACTGAGTTTTTCAAAAAGGGAGAAGGAATAAGTAGAAGATGAAGTAGTTTACTCATCCTATATTCTCACTGAGGAAACAGTTGGACAGAGATTCCACAACCTGTCTAGGCAATTTGCTCCAGTGCTTATCTACTCTTACAGTTAGGAAGTTTTTCCTAATGTCTAACCTAAATCTCACTTGCCACAATTTAAGACCCTTACTGAAGTCAAAATGCATCACATCTACTGTTTTCCACCACCCACAAGGTTTGGTACCTAGTCAAAGAAAAATCTTAGGTTGGTTTGACATGATTGGTTCTAGATAAAACCATAATAATTGTTACTTATCACCATATCATCATCTACATGCTTACAAATTCATTGATTATTTGTTCCATTTTCTTTCTGGGTACCAAAGTTAAGCCAATTCATCTATAATTCCCTGAGTTATCCTTATTTCCCTTTTAATAGGTACTGTATTTGCTCTTTTTAAGTCCTCTGTGATCTCTCCTATCTGTGAGTTTTCAAAGATAATTGCTAATGGCTCAGAGTTTTGTTCAGTCAGTCCCTTAAGTATTCTAGGCCCTAGTCTGCACTTAGGGCAAATTCGGTGGCAGCCGACTGTCAGTTACACGTAACTAGCGGCAACAGCCTGAGGTTGGCCTTTCCCTATGCCCTCTCACCCCCAGGACTTCCTGGCTGACTTCTGGGAGCAGAGCAGCAAGTTTATACTCACTACAATCTGCTCCTGGAAGGGCAAACTGACAGCAGTGAAATTGCCACCGTCAGTGTAGACATAGCCTAGGATGTATTTCATAAGGTCCTGTTGACTTGAAAACATCTAATTTATCTAATCCTTTGTGACTTGGCAGATTTCTGTTATAAGATTATCCATGTAACTATACTGTTGGCCTATAGTTGTATCCACTTGTTTGGAATCTCTGAAAGCCCTTTCTTTTTAGTATCTTTTAGGTCATATTTTCAGGTGTGGGCTTAACAGTGAATTTTAATGATTAAAAGGTGGTTTTAAGTGGCTTGCAAAGAGAAACTTCTTTCAGGAATACCCTCAAAGAGACTTTGGCTAGGGCAGATCTTTTCCACTCTGAGGCAGAGAGGTTGGATCAGTCATATATATCTTGCAAAGTTTCACATCTTGCCTTTGTTTTTAAAGGTCTATAGGGCTATTCTCTTTACTAATGTAGACATGGTATAAAGTATTCCAATCAGATCTTGAAATGTATAGTGCTAGATACAGGTTATAACTGAAAGTTCAGAAACAAAGTCTAAAAAAGCAGAATGGACATTAGAGGAGATGAAGCCAGATATTATAGGGATAACCAAAACATGGTGGAATAGTACTAACTGAAGCCTGCATCCTGAGGAAGGAGAAAAAATTCATAGTCAAGAGTTGCAGACAAAGCTAGATGAGTAAGCATCTTGGATAGGTGATTAAGAATAAACAGAGAGCCTACAGGAAATGGAAGGTGGGAGGGATCAGCAAGCAAAGCAACTTTTTGGAGGTCAGAACACGTAGAGATAGCTTGAAAGGCCAAAAGCCAAGAAGAGTTGGACCTTGCAGAGGGAATTAAAACCAATACTTGTAGGCAGTATAGCCATATAAGTAGGAAGAAAGCAAAGAAGGAAATGGGACTGCCAAACACAGAGGATGGTGGAGATTAAGGGTAATCCACGGTTTTCTAGGAAGAATTACAGTGGGTCATACTGAAAGGTGAACTGTCAGGCTGGAAAGAAGTTACTAGTGGAGTGCCTCAGTCTTGGAACTAATCTTGTTTAACTTTTTTTGTTACCAAACTTATCACAAAAAGTGTGAATGTGCTAATAAAGTTTAACAGATTTATTTATTGCATGACCTTTTGTGGGAGAAAATCCCACTTGGTTTTATGAAGTAGGGTTTTCTCCCATGAAAGTTCACGTAATAAATAAATTCGTTAGTCTTTAAAAGTGCCACAGGACTTCTTGTTCATTTTGCTGAATTAGACTAATGGGGCTTCCCTTTTGGAACTAATAAAGTTTGTGGATGACACATAGCTGGGAGGTATTGCTGATATGGAGAAGGATAGGTCTTGATGAACGGAAGTAATAGGAATAAGATGAAATTTAATTGTGAAGAGTGCATATTTATTCATTTAGTGACTAATAAGAGTTTTTGTGATGAGCTGGGGACAGAAGTGGCGGAGGAGAAGGACCTGGGTGTATTGGTTGATCACAGGATGACGCTGAGCCTCCCATGTGATGTGGCAGTAAAAAAAAAAGCTAATGCAGTCCTAGGATGTATCAGATGAGGTATTTTCAGTAGAGATAGGGAGGTGTTAGTACTATTACACAAAGCACTGGTAAGACCTCATCAGGGCTGGATTAAGGCTGTCCACTATCCTGGGGCTACCTTGGATGCCAGAGCCCACCCCTGCACTGTGGTGGCAGCCAGTCTGGAGGCAGTGTAGCATTCAGCTGGGCCAGCAGACCTGCCAAGTGTGTGGGACGGGCCAGTGCTCGGTACTTGGTGACCCTGGCACGCTCCCACAATGCCCTGCCCTGAACTGTCTGGTCTGTCCCATTAGGTCCCAGATGACTTGCAAAGCTCCAGGAGTGACCTGGGAACTCCATCCCTGGGAGCACTGCCATGCCAGGCTGTCATGGGGGCAGGGAAACAATTGACTGGGGAGGGCAGGGGGTGAGATGGGGCAGAGCTTCAGGGATTCCTTCCCCCTAGGAACACTGGTGGCATGGAGGATGGTCAGCAAGACTAGGGGAGGGAATCCTGACCAGCAGCAGGCTGGGCAGTGCTCAGGGTCAAATTTTTGTGGGACCACCTTAGCCCCTAAAGCTCCTACTTTAATCTACCCCTGGATCTCATCTGGAATATTGTGTGTAGTTCTGGTCGTGTTTAAGAAAGGTGAAATCAAATTGAAACAGGTGCAGAGAAAGGCCACAAGGACGATCTGTGTAATGGAGAACCTACCTAATGAGAGCCAACTCAAAGGGCTTGGCTTGTTTAGCTTAATCAAAAGAAGATTGAGGGGAGATATGATTGCTCTGTATAAATACACTAGAGGGATAAATACCAGGAAAGGAGAGGAATTATTTAAGTTCAGTGCCAATGTGGACACAAGAACAAATGGCTGGAAACTGTGTCAGGACATTTAGTTGTGGAATTCAGTTCATGTTTCTGACCATCAGGAGTGAAGTTCTGGAATAACCTTCCCAGAGGATTTGTAGGGGCAAAAAAAATCTACCTGGCTTCAAAACTGAGCTTCATAAATTTTTGGAAGGGATGGTGTGATGAGATGGCCTAATTTGTCAATGGACTGATTTCTGACTCCTAGTGGTGGATGTACCAGTGGCCTGAGATGAGATATTTTAAGGGGTGGGTTCTGAGTTATTAAAGAAAATTGTTCTTGGGTATCTAGCTAGAGAGTCTTGCCCACATGCTTAGGATTTAACTCATCACCATATTTGGGGTTGGGAAGGAATTTTCCCCCAAGGCGCATTGGCAAAGGCACAGTTTTTTGTTTTCTTCCTCTGTAGCATGGGGCATGGTTCACTTGCTAGTGGATTCTCTGTGCCTTTAAGTCTTTAAACCATTATCTGAAGACTTCCATTGCTCAGTCATAGATTCGAGGTTTAATACAAGAGTGAGTGAATAAGGTTTTGCGCTCTGCAGTGCAGGAGGTCAGACCAGAAGATCATATTGATCCCTTCTGGCCTTAGAGTCTATGGGAATGTCTACACAGGGCCTTTATTTTGAAACAACACTGGTTGTTTCGAAATAAAAGTCCCTATGTCCACATGAGGTTTTCTTGTTTCGAAAGGAGGGAGCTCCTTGTTTTGAAACAAGAGCCCTCCTTTCGAAACAGCTTAAACCACTTTGCTTTCAAAAGAAGGGTTATTTCTAAACCAGTTGTTTCAAAATAAGCCATTTGGACATGTTATTTCAAAACAATCCTTGTTTTGAAATAACAAGGACCTTCCTCCCAGGTTGCATAGCACCCTGAGGGGGAGGTCGCTCCCTCCCCTCAGCACCCTGGCCAGGGATCAGCACACTGGCCAGGGTGTTGAGTGGGGTGCAGGGGCTCAGACGATGCGCCAGCTGGCTTCCCCCCCACTTCCCCTTGCTGGGAGCAGGGGGGGACGGGAGCCTCAGCCCCCTTTGCCCCTCTACCCCCGGCAAGGGGAAGGGGGGGAGCCAGCTGGGGCTGCCCCCAAGCCCGGGGCGCCCCGCCCCCAGGCTTCCCCTGCCCTCCCGTGCCCAGCAGGAGCCGTGGGGGGGCAGGGGAAGCCCCCCCGCACCCAGCAGGAGCCACGGGGGGCAGGGGAAGCCCCCCCGCACCCAGCAGGAGCCACGGGGGGCAGGGGAAGCCTGGGGGCAGGGCCTCCCCGGCCCAGCACAGGGCCTCCCTCCCTCTCCCCTCTCCTATTTCAAAATAGCATGTCACAGTGGACATGCTATTCAATTCCCTCCTTCTTCCTTATTTCAAAATAAGGAAGGCATTTTGAAATGAGAGAGAGTTGGTTATATTTTAAAGAAACCCTGCTAAGGGCACAGGAAGTTGCCATTCCAATTAGGAGAAAGAACAAACATGTGAGGCAGCCAGAATGGCTTAGCAGAGAACTCTGCTCTGAGCTTAAACATAAAAAGGAAGCTTACAGGAAGTGGAAGCTTGGTCAGATGACCAAGGAGGCATATAAAGATATTGCTAGGGACTGCAGAGATAAAATCAGAAAGGCCAAAGGACAAATGGAGTTGCGGCTAGCGAGAGATGTAAAGGATAACAAGAAGGGGTTCTATAAGTGTGTTAATAACAAGAAGAGGATCAGGGATGGTGTAGGTCCCTGTCGCGGAGTGGTTGAGCTCCGCGCGCCACCCGGGCAAGGCGTTAGGGTTCAATGCCCGGGTCAAGAAGTCCCGGCCCTTGCGTCAGGGCAGCGCGGCCCACTGGCCGGAGTC
>ML681963.1:81438375-81516956 GCA_007922195.1 Podocnemis expansa | reverse complement strand
GCCCTTGCGTCAGGGCAGCGCGGCCCACTGGCCGGAGTCAGCAAGTCGTAGGCCCAGCGTGGCTCCCTGGGGCACGGGGGCCCAGGTAGGGGGGTTCAGGCCCTCCCACTCCTCTGAACCCCAGCCCAGGGCCCTGGGGTGTGCAGGGGAATCCTGGCCCCGTCGGCGGGGATCCACACCGCAACGCACCGACTGAGGCTCGGATGCAGCCTGTGTCCGCCACGACTTACCCCGCCCTGGGCTACTTCCTACCTGGCCGCCGAGAGGTGGGCCGCAGGGGCTACGGACGCCCCCCTGGTCAAGGTTCTTGTCCCATCGGGGTCCTCGGATCCTCCCTGGCTAGGTGCGCCTTGATCCGCCTTGCCTTCGGTTCTCCCCGCGATGGACGTCCCCGGCTTCGGCTCCGGCTCCGTTGAGGCAGGACCCAGACCAGAGTCTGAGCGGGAGCTCCTAGCCTGTGTCTGCTCCCTCCACTGGTCAGGCCTCAACTGAGGGGAATCCCAGCCTTTTATAGTTGGGCAGCTGTTTGAGCATGCCCAGCAGGGTCTGAGGGGCGGGGCTTCCCTTCCCTTCCGGGCATATAGGCCCGCCTGAGTGCGGGGCCGGCCTGCCCCGTCACAGTCCCTTACTGAATGGGGCAGGCATCCTTGTAACAGAGGATGAGGGGAAAGCTGAACTGCTCAATGCTTTTTTTGCTTCAGTTTTCACAGGCAGGGTCAGCTCTCAGCCCACTACCATGGGTATGGCAGACTGGAGACAAGAAAAGAGGCCCTTGGCGATGGAAGGTCAGGTTAGGGACTGCTTAAAGAACCTGGATGTGCACAAGTCCATGGGGCCGGACGAACTGCATCCAAGAGTGCTAAGGGAATTGGCCGATGAGGTAGCAGCACCGCTATCCATTATCTTTCAAAACTCATGGAGAATGGGGGAGGTGCCAGAGGACTGGAAAAAAGCAAATATAGTACCTATTTTCAAGAAAGGGAAAAAGGAGGGTCTGGGGAATTACAGACCAGTCAGCCTCACCTCAATCCCTGGAAAAATTATGGAGCAGGTTCTCAAAGAATCCGTCCTCAAACACTTAGAGGAAAATAAAGTGATCAGGAACAGTCAGCATGGATTTACCAAGGGTAAATCATGCCTGGCTAATCTCATTTCCTTCTATGATCAGATGATTGGTTTTCTGGATGCAGGAAGATCCGTTGATGTGATATACCTTGATTTTAGCAAGGCTTTTGATACAGTTTCCCACAGCATTCTCATTGGCAAATTAAGGAAGAATGGGTTGGATAGGTGGACTATAGGGTGGATAGAAAACCGGCTAGATCAACAGTTTCAGCGTGTAGGAATCAATGGTTCCATGTCTAGCTGGCAGCCAGTCACGAGTGGTGTGCCCCAGGTGTCAGTCCTGGGGCCGGTTCTGTTCAACATTTTCATCAATGCACTCTCAGTAAGTTTGTGGATGACACCAAGCTGGGGGCAACAGTAGACACATTGGAGGGCAAGGACAGGATTCAGGGAGACCTAGATAAATTGGAACAGTGGGCCAATAGAAATCTTATGAGGTTCAATAAGGACAAGTGTAAAATCCTGCGCTTGGGACGGAAAAACCCCATGTAGTTCTACAGGCTGGGGAACATTCAGTTTAGCAGCACTATAGAAAAGGACTTGGGGGTCATGGTGGATGGGAAGCTGCATATGAGTCAGCAGTGTGCTCCTGCGGCCAAAAAGGCCAATGGCATACTGGGCTGCATCAAAAGAAGTGTTACCAGCAGATCAAGGGATGTGATCATTCCCCTCTATCTGCACTGGTGAGGCCACATCTAGAATGCTGTGTTTAGTTTTGGGCTCCCCACTACTAAAAGGACAGGGACATGCTAGAGAGAGTCCAGTGGTGGGCAACCAAAATGATAAAAGGGCTGGAGCACAAGCCCTATGAGGAAAGACTGAAAGCATTAGGCTTATTTAGTCTGCAGAAGAGAAGATTGAGGGGGGATTTGGTAGCAACCTTCAACTACTTGAAGGGATGCTCCAAGGAGGACGGAGCTTGACTATTCTGAGTAGTAACGGAGGACAGAACGAGGAGCAATGGTCTCAAGTTACAGTTAGGGAGGTTGAGGCTGGATATTAGAAAAAACTTTTTTTACTAGGCGAGTGGTGAAGCATTGGAATGAGCTGCCGAGGGAGGTGGTAGAGTCTCCATCTTTGAAGGCGCTTAAGGCCCGGCTGGACAAAACCATGACAGGGATGGTTTAGTGGGAATGGTCCTGCCTCTGGCAGGGGGTTGGACTAGATGACCTATGAGGTCCCTTCTAACCCTATGATTCTATGATTTCGAAATACCTTGTTTCAAAATGGCTTGTTTCGAAACAAGGGCTTGTGTGTGGACATAGCCTATGAGTAATGCGAGGAAAAGAGAATAGCAGATGGACAAAGAGAGAGAAACACAGAGGGGAGTTTCCTACTATACATGGATGAGAGCTCCCTTTCCTGCATAACTTTCTCTTTTATCCCAGTGCTTTCAATTTTTTTCTGCAAAATATTGTAGTAGAGCAAAACCATTCATATTTCCACCCCATCTGGTGGCTTGATACCTTTGCGTGCTGAATGATAGTTAAGACTATATTACCTGGGATCCGGATGCTTCAATTTATTATTCTCTCTCTTTTTTTTAATCACTCATTTCAAGTTGTGTGAAGGAAATTGAGGGTATTTTTCCTGGCTAATTCAGAGTACTCTCTCTGCTTGTGGAAGCTTGATGTCTTGTCTTGTTTGGTTTTGTTGTCCAGATTAAAACAAGACAAATTGCACCCACTACTCAGTTATTTGGATTCTTCATGAACTTGGTACAGTGCTGAAAACTGCCATTTACATGAATGGATGCAAACTTTTGTGTAGCTCTGATTGATTTCTTTTCAGATGTAAATGTCTTTGTACAGTGGCTTGTTAGTATTTTATTTAGCTTCCATATGATGCATTTCATGATGTTTTAATTGTTGTCCTTAAATTTTAACTGAGCAACATTCCAATGGTATGTCCACTTTAAATTATAATAATTTTGCCATCATTAAGATTTGCAAATAGGATTACAAATAAGATAAATATTCTAGGTTATTCTATCTGGCTTCATTGCTTAATTTTCTAATGACAGAAAATTTATTGGAGATTGTGGGCTGGATTCACTCTAGCTTAGTGCCCCCCCCCTTTAGCAGTCTTCTGTACATCTCATCTTGGAAAAAACCTCACAGATGTCAGTCTAATTTTTATTTTCTTTGGTCTTTTTTCTCCAGTTTTAGTCTTTCTAAAAAAAATTAGAAAGACATAACATGCATCTGGCAATTGCACTATAAAATTAGCGTATAGGTCTGATCAGCAGGAGACCCAACAACTTAAAACCAATTTTCAAGTTCTTTTAACTCCAGCTCTGTATGTGCTGATTTCAGCAATGTTACTTGCCCAAGGCTGTGTATGGGTGGAAGTGTTTGCAGGTTCTGGGTCATAATGTGTCTTGGAAAACTTCAGGCTAATCTTTCACAATTAATAAACTGTTCCATTTGTTTTTGTATGCAATGTATTAGATTAAACAAATATCCTGAATAAATGGTGTTGACTGACAAATATGTGTGATTATTGATGCGGAAGGGTGATGTATGGCATTGCTGAGCAGTTGGTACTGCATGTTGGTGTGTAATGCTAAATGGAAAGGTGCAGAGCAAGGATAGCCCTGTCACTGATATGGTAGGGCTATGCACTTAAGGTGCCATTTATCATTCAGTAAATAACTATTTAAAACTTCCAAATGAGACCAGTGCTGATACGTCAAAAGCCAGACAGTTGTTTCAATAGGTGACTGCACTTTTGTAATGGATTCCTTTCAGCAGGAAGGAAGATTACTTCAGAACTGATTGCAAGCCATATATTTAACATTGCATTGCAGTTAAAATATATCTGTGACAACTTTAAGGAATCAAGCTGGAAAAACTTCAGAGACATAGTCACAGCAGTTAATGGTAGCATGTCCAAGATGAACAACAAAAAGATATCATCATAAAATAAAAAGGCTTAAAATACTCTTTTGTGACTTTTTTCTAATGTAGAGCATGCATTTAGTAGTCTGTCTCCATTATTGTATACAGCAGAAATAGTAAACATTCCCAGTTATGTGAACTTGTAAGTCCAGAGTCACAGCAGGTCTGTACACAAAATAAGTGCAAATATGCATTCCTACCACATGCGGTAAGATTTATCCTATACTATAGACCCATGCCACTAAGGAATTAGGTAAATACAAAAGACCCTCAGGTAGAGAAAGGCAACTGGGTTAGATGAACTAGTTGTACACATAACAGATTCCTGCTGGAAAGATCATTAACAGGCATCCAGGACTCCAGGCTAGGAATTAGTTTCTTGGACCATTAGCAATAAAAAATCATACCAGTTGAATGGGACTCAGTGCTCTATTAAAAATTAGCAAGAACCATTGGAGCTTTTCCAATTGTAACAGGAACCAGACATCATAGATCATTTCCCCTTGTCTAGTATGTGGTTTCTATATTCTGAAAAATATGAATATTATGCATTTATATGTTATTAAACTAGTATCTCTATAAATGTTTTGTCTGTTTAATGTGGTTTTCTAAGTACTTTAGTAAGGACAGTAAAGATTTAGGAGAACTAGAATTTAATGTCATTGTAAGTTTTTACTGTTGATTCCAAACATTAAGCCTCCTGATAGTGTACAGGTAACCACAAAAGAATGATTTTGTTTGACATATACAAATATATTGTATTAAATTTCTGTATAATCCCTGGCATTAAAGTGCTTATGTACTTTCATATATATAAAATACACTTAATGTAAGTATGTTCCTGTCATTGCCCCTCAGTTGTTCAGACTTCCCTAAGTAAATTTACCACACCAGATGCTTGAGTGGACACTGAAAACAGCCTTTTTACTCTGATTTCAGTAATGACCATCTGCCCTAGTTGTGTGAGTACATGACACAAGGTCATTTTCCAGCTGTGCCAGAAGAAGCACATGAGGTACTGGATGTGGTTTTAAATTAGGCCACAACTTTATTTTTAAATATCTGCTGATATGACTACATCTAACATCTAAACATTCTTTACCCTGTATGGAACCATTCAGCACAAGAATAGTTGGCTACATATAATTGTTCTTCTTTGTCAACACAGAAAATTCATACCGTATTTTTTCCCTCTGTTGTCTCAGTGCTTGGGGGTTTGGAGTTCTTGCTCCATATGATGTCTCTCAAGTGTTTAATGCTCTGCTGGGGCTACATGCGCGGTCTGTGGTGTGATCAAAGGGAGTCCATCCCCACCATCTTCTCCTTCTGTTTCCCCTCTCCCCCAGCATAGCTATTTCAGAAGCAGTTAGACATTTCCAGCACATGTGCTGTAGTCCACCTTTGCTGCTGCTTTGTTGTCAACATGGACCTAGCCTTTGAATGTTCACGTTCAGTTATTATTCTGGCGTGCTACCAACAGAAACAGTCTGCCACATACAAACTGTAATATTAGGGCTTTTTAGTTAAAAGTACTGATATTACCAGCATTTGTTAAATTTGACTTTTGTATTCTAGCAACTCATCATTAAGATCCAGGCTTTCATGAATGCAACCCAATTGTCTTAATTTTGTCTGTAAGGTCTTTATTGGGAAAGCACCTGTTTCACTAGAAGCTGGTCTAAATTTGGTCTAAATTTTCAGATCTAATTTTCTTCTCATCATGTATGTTGGATTTTTATTTGCAAAAAGTTAATACAAAAGGATAATTAAAATATGACTGAAGTCCACATTTTTGTATGGCCAATTTCACATTCTGGCTGTTACATACTACTACATTCTCCAAAAATAAGTTGCAAGTGCAGCACGGCAGTATTAAAATCCAAACAAAATTGTTTTTCTACATTTTGTGAAAAACCAGAAAAGTGTCTCTCCCTTTGTTATATTTGGGTGAAACATTTTCTTCATCATCATGAAAGCTACCTGACTGTCCTGAACTCTGTAGACATAATTCTGTTTTTATTCTAAATTTTCTGTTTTCTTTGTCTGGAAACAACTTCTTGAACCATAGATTTAACACATCAGAAGGGGTCTATATTCTTGTTGTTTACCCTACACAAATGCTCGTCAGGAAGTAAATCAGTTTTGGTAGTGAATACACAGCCTGACTTTGGCTGAATAATTAAGAATTGCTCATTAGAGTCTTTGCTTTTAGTTTTTGTATATATTTTAGTAAAAAATATTCCCATTTGTCTTTTTAAACCAGCTAGAAAAGAATGCCTGCAAAATTGTAAGCATTCATTCAGAGACTGATATTTTTATAATTCAAGATCAGACTTCAAGATAGTTTAAAAAAAATCAGAAACCCTCACAGCTGAATAAATGGATGTGTGACAGATTAAGTTAGCCCAGCTTTTGTAAGGAGGGAACCAGAATTTTAAAAAATGAATTCATATAGTTTTTAGTCAAAACATTTACTGTGGTTCTAGGCCTCCCCATACTACTGTATGAGCTATTAATTTTGCTGAAGATTATTCAATTTCTGTTCTTCATTTACCAAAAATATTACTGTAGCATGAGAACACTTAGCAATATTTTCTGTGGCATGGGAGCAAGCAATAATGTGAAATCAGACACTATGGAAAGATAGAAATACGCACAAATGATAGCCAAAGGCAGTTGTTTAACTGAATTTGACAGTCTTTCAACAAAAATAATTTATGCTGAATAGAAATATATAAATGTTATCAGATGAAGTGATGGTAGCATTTTATGACCAACTCTTCAGAACCTAGAGGCCAACATTTACAGAAGGAAATATTCACACACAATTTCAGTCATTTTGGAACACAGTGGTGTATGCAGATCAAGTAATGGTCCACAATAAAATCCATATGCATGCATACTACAAATGCTGTTTCACATGTAGAAGGAATAGTAACATACACAATGGGAAAGTACACAATCACAAATTGAAAAATATGTTTGTAGCTCCAGATCCTCAAAGGTATTTAAATACCTAATTGCCATTGATTTTAATGGAAGTCAGGTGTCTAAATACCTTTGAGAGTATAGGCTGTAGCTGATAACTGCAATTATTAGTTTTACATACAAACCATAGGTGAATTTAAAAAAAAAATCTGCTGTAGAGCCCTGTACATGGAAATGTTTATTTTTAACCAATAATATCTCCTTAGTTACGTGGGAACTAGAGTACACTGTTCCCTGTAAACAGTGCAACTCCTTATGTTAGAATTTGCATACTTCTGCAGATTGTTGTGTAATTACTAAAACTAATTTCTATATATGTGGAAACGTGGATTAAAAAAACAGAAATAATACATATTCTTTTAATTATGGAGTCTTGTCAACATAGTAGGAATAGGAAATCAGTTATATCTTTAAATGCTCAACAGTTGCCTTCTAAATAAAAAAGCATTTACAAAAAAATTTTGCTTTACAAGCTAAAGCATTGCTTCAAGCACTTTTGAAAGACAGCATGGGCTAGTGGATTGTGCTTAGTGGTGGGATTAAAGTCTTGAGTTCAAATTGTCACTTATTTAGCTTGTATTTTTGGGCTAGACACAGGAGTCTCTGGCTCCGTCCCCTGCTAATAAAGATTTTCTTCACTGTGATGAACACGTAACAGTATGAGAAAATGGTATGAAGGGCTCATATATTGGTCCAGGATTAGTTAGTTAATTAAAACTAAATTATTTTATTTTTTTTAAAGATTAATTGAGTCTTAGTATAATTACCACACTTCATGGTAATCAGAATAAAGACCTACGTACAGTACAGACTGTTAGCCCTGTTCTTTAAAACAAAGAAAGAAACAAACAAAGAAACGGAAAAAAACCCCAGCCCTTTTGTTAAATGGCTGCCATCCCCTATTTTTCTCAGCTGGAGTGAAACCTTAAGCTTCTCCCAGGGAAGGTGTGGGTCCATGCAGTGAAACCATTATGTGGAAAAAAATTAAACATCAAATGTTTTTAAAAATCAGTTTAATTTAATCCGTCTCTTCCAACTCCATTGTGCTCTTATCGTGATTATAGGACAGCTACATGGTATTACAAAAGGCCAGAGTTAAGATTGTTTCAATGCCTTACCCATGCATTTCTGAACCTTAACATTTGTTTATTTCTTTTCGGCTTTCTTAGTTTCTAATGCTTGTTTTGGGGGTAATTCTAATGTCCTTGTAATTTTTTTTAATCTTTAAATTACTAATACTTACTCAGCTGTAACTTTAGTTTAATATAGTTTTTGTTGATCTCAGTGTTTGATCTTTTCTTGAATCCAATTGAGCAACTGGCCTCAATAATATTCTGTGGCAATGAAAGTAATCGAATAATTACATATAATGTGAAAAAGTGTTTTATTTGATCAGTAGTGAATTTGCCACTTTTCAGTTTAGTTTAATGTCCCAGACTACTTGAATATGAGACAGGGTGAATGAAAGTTCTTGATCTATTTTCTTAATTCCATTCACTCTTAATATTCTCTTTTCTAGGGCCAACAGTCCAAGACATTTCAATTTCTAATGATATAATACTTTTCCCATGGTTCACCTTGTTATCTGTGCCTGAGCCTCTTCTAGTTTTGCTGACTCTTTTCAGAAGTGAGGTGACCTAAATACAATACTTTAGGTAAAGGCATATTTCTGAATTTTATAATGGCATTATAATTTTACTTATTTATCATCCTCTGGGCTGGACTTAATCATAATTTCTATGCATTAACACCCAGTAGATTTGTAAACAGGGCTTGCAAGTATTAATACTCTAGGTTAGTACTAAAACATTATGTTCTTAGTATGTTAATATATTGGAAATCCATATGTATAAATTGTAACTCACGCTGAGTGATTGTTTCTTTCGACAACATTTTTCTGATATCATTGGACTGCCATGAAGCTTTACATGTGAACTGCCTGGTTCCTTTTGTCTGAATTTTACCTTTTAGATTGTCTGGAAAGTTTATTATTATTTTTTTAACCTATTGCTGTTACTGTGTACTTATGGGATCTTAGGTGACCTTTTGTTCTTTAAAAAGTGTTTTCCCAGGCATCATTACTCTTGTTGATTCCATGCACTACTGCAAAAGAACTCAGCTCATGCTGCCTATTATTTAGTGATTGGTGGTGGCTTGATAATGTAGGTTTTTTTCATATCCTTTTTATTTGTTTGATATTTCAAAGGACATTAAGGTTTGAAAACTCACTCATTGCAGAGTGATGACTGGAAGCAACCCCCTAATCTCTAATTTACTGACTTTGTAGAGTCAACTTTAAAGTTTTGATACCTGAAACACATTTCATTAAGAAGTATTCATTTCTTCTTGACTGAAGGCCTCACTCATTCATGCATATGAATGAACAGTTTTAACATGTAATCCAAGCAACTGTGCCCCTTTGAGCTGTAGTGTCATCGCCTAGTGTCATGTTAGGTCTATTCTTGGATGAGAGTCCTGCAGAAAGAAAGCAGGTATCTCAGGAAATGGTGCTGATGCTGGTGGGTCGCACTGTTCTATGAGTCAGTGCTAGACCACTGTTCCAGCATAGTTCGTGGTGCTGGAAGATTTGCAGCAAACCAGATCTCCAGGTATTATAAAAGAAGCTGCATTGAAATAATCCTTTGATCACCTGGCCCATCATGTTTTAGATGTCATATAAAACTGAGGTCCTTGTCAATTGTAACAAATTTTCTGGAAAAAGAGATATGAGCTCCAAATAAATCACCCACATTTCTAGGGGTCTTTCTACCCTGTTTCTCTTGACAACTGAAAGAGAATAGAACCCTGAAATCAACAAGGAAATACATTGTTAGAAAATCACTAAACTGTTTCACTTAGTAAGTAAACAACTGTCCTTTCAACATGAATAATCCAATGAAATCTTGTGTGAGGTTGTAGGTAAATGCTTGGTGTACAGCAGGTGTAATTAATAATTTTCAGTGTCTAATTTATCTCAGATCCTGCAGAGAAGGTTCATAAGCAGGTTAATTATATATATAAGCATAGTTAAACTCCATACACTCATAAAACACTAACATCAAAGTTCGAGTCCTAGCCAGTCTTTTTTATCTTCCAAACTTTTTTTGTGATTGCTGTAGTAATAGTATATTTTTACAGGGAGAAGTTCTTGCTTGTATTTTCCAGTCTGAAGAATTACCTTCTCTCTCTGAAGAGCAGCTTGCTACTCTTCTGGAAGAATGTATGCAGTTCCCAAGAACAATAAGCAATGCTACCTTGCCAGAATTACAGGAATCTCTCTCTGATGGAATAAGTTCTTCTTACACAGCTCAAGACTCCACCTGGTTCTCCAAGTCTACTTTTCCTAAATTGTTAGGTGAAACCCATAGTGTGGAAAGGTTAACTGGGCAGGAGAGGACTGGTATCAAAGACAAAAGTGTATGTGAAGATGCAGAGAGCGAAACCTGTGGCTACTATCTCAGCAAAGCATTGGTTGATAATCATTTATCAAAGGATTCTGTGGCCCAAACAGAAGAACCTGATGACCTAGAAAGTTCACAGGAGAGGAAGACTATGAGTAATACTGAAGGTTATTTTATGTCAAGAGCACTCAGCACAGAAAGACCGAAAAAGCCCTCTTTCTTGGATGAACTATGTTATTGCATCAGCATGAACAATAAGCTATCCACAGAGGCTGACATTCCCAGCATACCACTGCAGACCAGAGGAGGTGAGGCTCTTAACAACCATTTAGAATAGGCTTTTGATTTAGATGAACAAAAGAAGCAGGTTCTCACCAAAGATATTCACTAACACAGTACACTAATGCAGTGGTGGAGTAACAAAGTACTTTTATAAATTATAAAACTATGCCAAAAAAGAACACACAAATTAAACTGTTTTTCAAAATTGATGTAATTTGCCCCAAATTTGATAGTCTTATGGAATATGAGTAGCTGAAGACCCATGCTGTCACTTGGGTGCAATTCATAAAGTCAAAATGGCTGAGAACTTAAAAATCAGACAGTAAAAGATCACAAAACCCAGTGAAGATTTACTCATGATATTCTGAACAAAAAGAGTCCTCAGTCACACCTGCAGCTGTTTTCTTCACTTCAGAGTGAAAGTTCTGGAACCTTATTATATTAGTAGTAATGATTATGATTAATTCTGTCAGTTGGAAAATAATGCTAGATACTGTCCCAATGTGTATCTAAGTGTGCTTCTTTGATGTGACAAACTTCATATTTAATCAAATAAAATGACATTATGATTGAAATATAAAGTAACCAGAACAGCTTACAGTGCTTCTACTCTGCATGCTGACAACAAGCACGATGGAAAAAGTATACTAAATACACAGTTCATTTCTACATGTTTATCTTTCTTCTTTATATTCAGTAGAGACAGACTTGTGTACGACACTCAGTACATAGTTAGAGACTATATATTACAGTAAGATAATACATATATCCACATTTCTAATTTCTTTTATGTGATTCAGAACATTTGTACTATAATGTTTTCATAAAAATTACATTCAGATTTTTAGCATAATAGCTGTGTGAGTCACCCTTCTTTTTTTTAAAAGAAAAAAAAAAGAATTGTGTTCTAATAAATCACATATCTGCACTTCATTTCTAGCCTGAAATTGCAACAGTTTGGTAAAACATTCTTAATTTAATGAGTCTCAGAAAAATGGAAATAGTTTGATTATATTATAATTTAACAAACTCCTGTTTAATTAACTGAATTAGTTCTCATGCTTTACTAATTATTATAACGATATATCTAATCAATTCCAGGCTTAGATTTAGATGTAATTTAGCAAAGCAGTCTCTTATCTTTATTACAGTAGCATTTTTGACCTTTTATTATAATTTTTCCTTTGAATGCACATCACTCTGCTTCCCTCATTCTGAAAAAAGATGCCTTGCTTTTATGCCATTATCCCTGCACAATCAGAAACCAGGAGCTAATAAAGACTGTCAGTAGCTGAGTCTGTTCACATAAGACCTGCTTGCCACATTCTGTCTTAGCTTCCCACTACTCCTAAAAGCATGGAGAAGAAACTCTGCAAGTTCTTTCTTCCCTTTCCTTCTCAAAAGAAATAAGATAATGACAGTTGTAACGATGGTGAAAAGAGCAGAGAAGGATAAGACAAGACAATGAGCTAGGAAGCTAAAAGTCTTGTTTGCAGAGTTGTGAGAACAGATTTATCAGAGACATAGATGAAAACAACTTGTTGGGTCAAAACAGCTTCTGTAAAGGGAAATTATTGCACAACAATCAATTACAATTTGTTGAGGAGGTCAACAAATATGGACAAGGGTGATTCAGTCAATATAGTGTACTTAGATTTTCAGCAAACTTTTGACAAGGTCTCTCATGAAAGGTTCTTAAGTAAACCAAGCAGTCATGGGATAAGAAAGTAGGCCCTCTCATAGATCAATAATTGTTTAAAAGACAGGAAGCAGAGGGTAGGAATAAATGGTCAGTTTTTAAAATGGAGGGAGCAAAATTGGGATCTGTATGAGGACTGGTGCTGTTCAACATAATCATAAATGATCTAGAAAAGGGGGTAAACAGTGGGGTGGCAAACTTTATAGATGAAGCCTCATCTTATATGGGGCTGTGAGACTGGCAATTTCAATTAGTTCCTGCTTCCTAATAGGCCAGTGTAGCTATACTAGCTATACCAGCATAAGTTGAGATGTCTTTCTTGTAGAACAGGGAAGAGAGGAGATTATAACAAAATAAAGTAATTTTTACATGTAGGACAACACATACTGTCAGTTTTCATAATTGACAGCCATCTTCCAATACTTCATAAATTGAGGCCAACAGAAAGTCTTTCTGACAAGTTCCGAAAGGGTAGCCATGTTAGTCTAGTTCAGGATGTCATTCTGACTTTAAAGTGCATGTAGAAATTAAATTTAAAAAATAAATAGATATTTTAATTATTTTTTATTCAGTTTATTACTGAATTTATGGGATATAGCACTAAAGAGAAGATCCCATTATTTATCCACAACACTAAAGAGATTCCTGCTAAAACAATCACGTGTATCTATAACATCTGTTCATGGCCATGACTGACAGGTCATAACATTTATCACTTGCATAGACAAGTGATGGCTATTGAGATACATAGAATCTAAACTTAATCGCCTATGGAGGCATGTACATCAAACATTGATGCATCTCAATTTTGAGAGCCCAATCAGTAGATGTGCCTTAGCAAGTACTCTTAATTCCCAGCTTTCTTTGGCTTTATTAGTACTCATGACAATTGTTTATCACAATTGCAACTGTTTGTCATTTATACTTGTGAATATTATTGGCTTTACAACAATTCATATATGATTTCTTCTTTTGTGCAGATGAGCTGGAAGTAGAAGATGTAGCAGCAGAGTAATATAAGCACTCCTACATATAGTCATTTTCATAAAACATTGGTAAAGTACACTTCAGCATTTTTCATTACATGGTCATTTCAGTCTTTTTATATACAGTGAAATCATCATGCATACAGATACTGCATGCCATAGTTATTGCTGTGAAATATTTTCTTCCTACAGAGATAGTTGTTGTCATTTATTGCAGTTTGACTTCTAAATGAAAAATATTCCACTTAATTGAATTCCTGGTGTATGTTTTATGCAATGATTTTCAGTGTTTTACTAGTAATGTACCTTTTTTTCAACATACAGTAGTATATAAAATTACAAAGTTGTATTAAATTTGGTAAAATTGAGCACAAACTTTGTAAAAATTTGATGTCAGTTCTAATAATCTATTTTTCCTTTTTTTGTATAAACGCTACTGTTTTCAAGAGAAATTGTCAAAATCTGTCTTCAGCTATTCCTTTCTGCAGCAGAGATGTCTGTGATGAGAACAGGATTATGTAAAGTGGTGAGCACTCTTCCTGATTCAATAAAGTATATTATCATTTGATTAATTTTAAGCTAATGATAAATGACATCAATAGGATTACTTTTATGCATAAAATTAAGCACATGCATACTTTGCTGGATTAGAGTTAGAGTGCTTGTCAATTTGCCGGATTAAGCAATAAGTGAATATAAGAATTTAATTACGTGGCAAGTAGCCTCAGGTTCTAGTTAAAAGCGCATAACTAATTTGCACAGAGACAGGAGTCAGTTGCTGCTGTCCTTTCATAGGATCTGCTTCTCAGTTGCACTAAACACTCTTTTATACCATTTGGATGGCCTATAATTAGTATAGCTGAAAGTCAGATCCATAGTCCTCAATGGGAGTTTTATCTGAATAAAAACTGAGAAAGGAATTTAGAAGTTGGCTCTCACAGATGGTATGCACAGCCTGGAATGATATCAGAATCTGAAACATTCTGTTAATGTCTGTTAGTGGGGGGTCTGGAGGAGAAAACAGCAGCTGATTTATGTTTGAGATAATGGTATTAAAAATGTACTTTGTCCCCATTCTCACCCTAGCTACTTTTTCCCTGGAATTTTTTGCTTACTGAGAGAGGCAATTTCCTTTTAATCTTGTGCACTATTCTGTGAGAATAAAATAACTTTTAAAAAGTGATTTTAAAAGAAGTTCCAGGGAAAAAATAATCATTCTAACAAAGATAACTGGGTAGTTACATCACAGAAAGCTGTTAATTTAATGTGAACTCCATATACATCACATTGATAAGTTTTCCATTAACATAAGCTAAAAGCATAAATTTTCTCTTAGATATTGTGCTGGCTAGCCACCACTCAGTGAGAAGAAACTTTTAACTGTAAAGTGACTCAGTAATAGCAAATGTCACACATGATCTGATCTGAACTCAAAGTAATAAATATATTCAAACAAAGTCTAATCTGTGACAGTGGTATAAATGAAAATGAAGTTACTCCATTGAGTTACTTGGGATTTACATGGATGTGCCAGATCAGAAACTGACCTAGCATATCTTGCCGTATGACTTTAGGTAGCTGATGCATTATATTTGTCATCATTGTTTCATGTGCCACTTGTCCCTTTAGCAGTTTAGTGAATTCTGTGCTTAAGAACTAGACCCAAACCCTTCCAGATCAGGGCCATTCCACCGCATACCTGGTTTATATATAAAATCAGAAAATCAAAACCTAACAATGACATTATCATGAGGACTTAACAGTCTAGGAACTTTTCTGTAGAGTGTAATAAATTAAATCAAAATATCATCTCATACATGCAAAATAATTGTTATATAAAACAAAAACTAGATAAATGTACAAATCTTGTGAGTGTGCTCACTCATGGAGCATCTCTTGATACCCCAATGCAGTGTCACCATTGTGTCTCTACCTCAGGGCATGTCTAGGCTGAATCTGGTGCATCAGGCTCCACAGATTGATGCAGTGGGATCAATTGAGTGGCTAGGGGAGACCTGCTTGATTGATCCTGGAATGTGTTCTCTGTCTGATGTAATAACTCCACCCCCAGAAAAAAGTAATGCTGCATCAATTGGAAGGCATTTCCCATTGGTGCAACACAGTAAAGATGCTGAGATAATGTAATGTAATATAAGGAGGTTGATGGAAGGCAAGGATTCTACACTGTGTAGCTTGCATATCCTCCATTGACCCAGCATGGCATCGTAGATCAGGCCTTAGTGTCCCCAACAGTGGTTTTAGTAAGTTCAGCAGGGCTTGTATATTGAGCTGTGCCCCTGCAGAGGTCCAGGTTATTCAACTCGAAAGGCAGAACATCATACAAATAGGGCTGACCCTCAACTTCTTTAGTGCACATGGAGCTATCTTCCAGACTGTCCTTTATAGTTTTCTTCCTTAATAAGGAAGTTTCCTACAGCTCTGCTCCCTGGAGCTGGGGCTCTGGTTCACCCCAGCTCTGAGGTTGGGGCCTGTTTCAGGTTTGGCAGTGAGCTGCAGAAACTACACAATGCTCTGTGTGATGCAGCCTTATCTACCACATACTTTCCTGCCCCACGTCCTGCCCTCAGCATAATATCTGCCTTAAGGAAATCCTTCCTCAGCTGGATCTAGTAGTTTTAGAGGTCCTTCTTGCTCTTTTATGTGGCTTAAAGGGGCCAAGGCAATGGTGAGGATTTTACTTGATGTACTTCAAAATACATTCTGTGAGCACTTGATCTGCCTCTCATTGAAATTGTACAACAGTTCCCATTGATTTCAGTAGGATGTGGATCAGGCTGTAAGCATTTAAGTTTAAAAGTGTAAGAAGAGTTTATTTTCTAAAAATTTGGTTGCTAGCCTCTTTCAGTAGCCATTTGAGTGGATAAAATCTAAAATTTTATTCCTGGTAAATTTTTTATTTGAGAATTATAGATTTTATTTCAAGTTCTAATGGTACTGGGTGCACTTGCAGTTCTTGTGCTGCCCCAATTTACAGTGGCATGTTTCTCTTCTGTTTGTCATAGACTTGTTCTTCCTGTGCTAGACTAGAAGTACCATTATTAATCTTTGCCCACTTCTCTCGATTCCTAATCTGCCTCCACATCCTTGAAGTGTGAAGGTTGCTGAACCACCACCAGCTATTTTTGTTTCTGACAGAAAATTACAGGAGGAAAAGATGAAGAAGGAAAAGGAAAAGGGTAGGGGGGGGTGTGTGTGAGAGAGAGAGAGAGAATCTATGAACTCTGACAGAAGGCAGGACACGTAGTCTCTCATCAGGCCTGGAAAGGCCACAGCAGTCTAAGGCTCAACGGTAGTTGGGCAAGTAAGCCTCCCTAACCAGAATCCCCTTTGTCCCACCCCCTGCTTACCCACCCTCTGCAGTAATTCCAGCTGCTGCATATTAATAGAGGGAGTCATCTTGGTGCTGTTTCTATGGAGGCACAGGTATAGTTTGCAGTATCTACGGATCTTCAACCTATTGCTGTGGCCAATACCTGCTTGTGTGATTAAGGCATGTTCACCTCTGTGGCTGGCCCCTGGCCTGCTGTCTTGCTGCCATTATGCTCTTCTGCTAATCCTGTCTGCAGCTGCTTTTGCTACATCCCATTCCAGCAGGTTTTGACCTGTTTCTCTACAAAACCTTTACGCTGATGTCTCTTAGTTCAGTTTCGTCTTTATGCAGTGTACACAAATTTCTTCTTCTAGTGCTTACTTGTGTTGAATCTAAGTAGGTGTGTGTGTACCGCATGCACAGTCGCTGGAAGGTTTTCCCCCTAGAAGTATCAATAGGGTCTGCTGTGGAGCCCATTGGAGTCATGCCTCCATGGTGCCATACATAGGGCCTTGCCAAACTGCTGCCTCTTCAGTTCCTTCTTACTAGCCATGTCAGTTACTGGTGTATCAATCTTTTCTTGCTTTGCAAGTGTGTTCTTAGGGCATATTTGAACCGATACTTGTGAATAGTCAAATAGTTGAGTTAGTTTGTAGTTATAGTTAGTCTAGTTATAAAGGAGTCCACTTATCAGGGTCTTTTCCCCTTTTTCAGGGCCAAGGCATTCCTTGCTCTCCTGGCTTGAAACCACACAGGCCTTGCAAAAAGCCCCTGCCTATGAGCGATCCCCATACCACTTGTCTGTTCAGAAGTCCACTTCTCCACACCTTACCTCTCATGGTCCCTGGTCACTAACACCTCAGTGATGGGCTGGAGTGCTCATCTAAGAGGACTCAGGACCCAAGGGCTCTGGTCCCAGGGAGAGCTGTCACGCTAAATCAGTGTGAGAGAGCAGAAGGCAGTACACTTGGCCTGTCAGACCTTTCAAGACCACTTGGAAGGAGATGGACAGTACAACAGCAATGATCTACATCAGTGTTTCCCAACCTGTAGGACTCAAGGGCCACCAGTCTATTGCAGAAGCCCTCCCCCAGCCACTGCAGACAGTCAGAAGCAGTTCAATGTCGAGGCTGCCTCTCTCCACACTGATTTCCAATCCCCCTGCCTGCAGCAGGGAAACAGCACACATCCTGTAGTCGTGTGCACTCCACCAGGGCACCTAGGCAGTGGCTCCCTTCTGCAGCCAGGTGGATGGGAGATCAGGCTCACCTCCCTCTGGCTTCAGCAGATGGGACCCGGCATCTAGGGAACAAGGTGGAGCACTTTGCCATGCTCTCTGGTATAGCAAGGGGAAAGGAGAGGGGTATGCTGGTCTCCTGTCCACTTGACTGCAGCAAGAAGCCTATGCCAGTCTTGTAGCCATGTGGAAAAGTGCTCCACTTGAGTCCTTAGGCAGCAGCACCCTTTTGCAGGCAGTAGAAGGGAAGTAGCAGGCCAGTTTGAAAGCCCCTGTTGGCTATTTTGGCTGCTGGGCCACAGGTTGGGAATAACGTCTACATAAACATACAAGGTGGAGCAAATGCCTTTTTCTGTGCCAGGAAGCCTTTAACTGAGAGACTTCTGCATTCACCTCAAGGCATCCTTGCTGCCTGGATCTCAGAACAAATTGGTAGACCACCTCAGCAGTTCTTTCTCCAATCATGAGTGGTCTTTTTCCCAGAGGTGGTGAGCAATATCTTCCAACAGTGAGTAGTTCCTTCACCCTATCAGCCCAGGAGACACTCAAATGAGGTCCATGTATGCAAGACAGGAAGAATACTTCTGACAGTGAGAAAGAATTCACTCTCTAACCAAGGTGGAGGCAATCTGGATTCATCTGGTTGTCTACTGTTCTAATCAAGACTTCCACAGCTGCTCTGGCAGACAAAGAAAAAAAAAACAAACTCCATCAAAGCCACAGCACAAAATTTTAAAAACTTGCCTCAAAAGATTGAACCTGAAGGGTTTTTAAAAACTAAATTGTAAAAAGTCACCTTTGATTTTGTTCCAAAGGGACAGCTGCGTTAGTCTAGTTCATTAAAACAAACAAGGAGTCATGTGGTACTTAACAGCTAACAAATCTATTTATTGCATGAGCTTTCATGGGAGAAAATCCCACTTCATCAGATGCTGGGGGAACTAACAGAATGGGAGGAAATAAATGCAAGGAAGTGTAAGTCATGGGAACAGGTCACAATGTAACAGAATATCAAAGCCATTGTTAAGATTCAAACACTGGGGAAGAGCATATAGAGGAAGATAAGCTCAAATCAAGAGAAGTGATGGAGTTCGAATTTGTTTGCAAATTTGATTGTATTGCTTCAAGGCTTAGGGAGTTTCCATTTTTCTCTTATCACAACAGATGATTTGACCTCATCTTCCTATATATGCTCTTCCCCAGTGTTTGAATCTTAAAAATGGCTTTGATTGGCTGTTAGTCTTTAAGTGCTATGAGACTCCTTGTTTGTTTTACCTTTGATTTTGGTGTGGCTCTATTTTTTAGATGCTGAACTTGAGACATTCTAAGGTGCTGGGCAATCATCATTGAGAGCTGTGAGTCTTCAGCACTGATAACAATGTAGCCCAAAGTGTCTCAAGGTGGACAAACAAACTGATAGGCCAGTCTGGAAAATAATGACCCAAATGTCCGTGTACCTTTGGTGTCAAACACTCTAAATCACATCTAGTTTTCTCCAGCATGACCACATTTGTTGCCTGTCATTGTGTGTGTGGTTTGGTAATTGAAACATAAATTGAGGCCTCCTTTAAATTCTTTTATTTTAAGTTTCAAAGAGGCAGCTGCGTTAGTCTACTTCAGTAAAACAAACAAGGAGTCCTGTGGCGATTTTAAAAGCTAGTCTGTAAGTGCGACAGGACCTCTTGTTTGTTTTATTTTAGGTAAAAATCACAGGAAATGAAAACATTTGGAAAATATGTTAACTTTTGGTTTCAAAATTACATTCATAGTAACAGGGACAAAATGTGGCAACCACAAAATATCATTCACTGAAACATCACCAATGAAATGTGGAAAGAAAGCTTAGGAAAAGAACAACAGTGAAGTCTTATGTTTTACCTAGTTTTTTCAATGCCTCTCAGTCATGACCTGCAATAACCTCTGCTTGTGGACGATTCTTTTGCAGTCTGCCAGATGGGCTGAAATATAAGAGATTTTTCATTTGTGTGGTGATGCAGCACTGGAGGTTAAGACCTTTAAATATGTTTACATTTGTGACCTGAATCAGGATTTTGTTACAGGTCTGTTGAACTAAAAGATACCATTTCAACTCATAAAATAACTGCTCTTTGCTTGTATCTTCACACAGCTGAAAGATATTAACACTTTACGTTATCCCAGAAGATTTAGCAGATCTTTTCTGTTTAGAAACTGTTGATTTTTGCTGTGCAGAGAGAGTTTGACTGTGTTCAACTTTGGTACTGTTTAGTGTTTCTTGTCATATTTCATAGCATGAATCTTCCAGCAGGTTGCAAAGGGTTCTGTTCAAAAAATGTAAGGTTTTTATTAAAAGCTGGGTGCACTGTTTATTAAGGCAGTAATCTGATTGTTTGAGTTTTTATGTTAGCAATTCAGTGTCTGATAAGGGAAAAATTTTGCATAAAGCCCATCTGTTTTCTGAGCAGAAAATGAGTGAATTATTTTTGCCATAGTCAGTGAACTGAATAATGTATATTGTATGTAGAACTATTATTCTGTATTGGGAAATGCTCAGGTGTTGATGCTGAAAACGTCTAGTGATTGTATGTGTGAATTTTGCAAGGCTGGCTTCCTTTGAATGATAAACTCCACAGTGTTTTTTTGTTCAGACAGACAAATGATAGGAGCATTTATATCTGAGACCTTTTTTCATGACCTGCTGCTAACAAGTTTAAAATAGAAATCAGTATCTCTTACTTCTTTGATTTGTGGAAAAGCTATGCAATACTTGTTTAGCTATGATGATTCAAGGAACTCTCAAGTGTTGGTTTTCGTGTAGGACAGTGACATAGAATTATTGGGCTAGATCTTCAACTGATGTAAATTGCCATAGCTCCATTGGAGTCAATAGAGATATGACAGTTCACACTCACTATGGATCTGGTTCATTAGATGAAGTGTTCTGGAGGTATCCGCATCTGTATTTGGATTTTCTGATAAAATCATCTGGGGAGTACAGATGATTAGCAGCAAAAGGGGAAAATTGTTGGTAGTAGAATCTTTATTCTCTTGGTAGGATAAAAACTCCCATTAGAACTATAAAAAGGTTAAGGAGGGAATAAATACCCTAAATGCATCATAAAAAGAAGAAAAAATTATGATGAAAATTGTCTTTTCTGAGCTGGACTGTGGATGTTGTTTGATCCACCCTGTGGCTGTCTATTTGGCTCTAATTTCCCTGCAGAACTCCTACGGTGTCACTGATACAAAGCAATGGAAACTCTGAGGCCAAGAACAGTCTAGAGTGGTCTAACAAACAGATAAGAGAGGGGAAGTTTGCATTATGATATTAATAGGTATTGCTACATCATATTTCTTAGGAATTCAGAACTGTATGGAAAAGATTGGAAGTAGAAAAGATTGTCAGAGATCATATGCTAAGAACAATAAATTCAGACTAATCAGGGATGGACAGCAGAGGATGATTATTTTCATTCATTCAAGTGGATTACTGTATACTCATTAATGCTGTGTCTGAATTTTCAGATATGAATCCTCCTCTTCCCAACCAAAATAAAAAGGAATACATAGTAATAATAATAAAATAGTTATGAAATAGTAATAGTAATCTATTAATAGTAATAAAAAGTTAAACTCCTTTTTTTCCTGTGCTAAAAATTAGCTTCTAAAGCAATTTTAAATCAGAGCTCTCATTTTCAGTTTTTATATGCAGAATCAATTAATTTTCATTATTTGAATTTTAAAAAATGTGCTCCTAATGGCACAGGACACAGATATAAAGCCAGTCCCTGTTCTGTGACTCTTACTAAACTTTGGAAGACAGACATGTTGAAGATGAAGATGAACCATCAGATTCACAGGTGGATGTTATGTTAGAAAGGTTCTTAAAGTCTAATGGGAAAATGGCATGGAACCTTATGAAATAATCTTGAGTTCTGCTTTTTATTTGAACAGAGTTTTAAAAAATTTTCTTCTGCTCAAGGCTGATATAAGTAGTGGAAAAGTGTACCCCTTTAAAATAGGGTGGTAACTCTTGAAGACAACTTAAAGTTATGTTGCTGTCTAACAGACTGGCATCTCAGTAGAGCAGCAGGGCAATTCATTTGTGTGTGTATATTAAAGAAATGCTAAAATGTCTTAGAGTGTTCAAGCCAATTCACTTTTTAGAGTAGAACAAAGGGGGATGTTAGCACATTGCATTTACATGTCATATGCCCTAGGTAACTTGTAAAATATTATTGCTGTTGTCTTCACTCATCTATAAAACCTGTTGGTTGTTATTACATTACATAATGTGGTGTTCTTGTCATTAAATAATCCTAGATCAGTGTATATGTATTTAGGTATTAGAATTTTTTAAATACTAATGAATGATACGTGTATTGTTTTCACTTATTTATCCTTATTATAGTGGAAGGCAACTGCATTATGTATACCACTGTAACTAAATTACTTGTGGATGCAAAAGAAGTAAGAGGCAAAGGTTGTTGGGTTCAATAATAGGAATTCACAGATTGCTCACATTGCTCATTTTCATGAAAGGAAAGACCCCCCCCCCATGGATTAAATAACCTATCAGCTTATTTTCTGTGAGCAGGGCCTATATATTTTGTTTTAAGAGAGTGATCCTGCATTTCTGAATTGAGGAATTCAGAAAGGGGAGTTCTGAGCAAGTGCACAGAGGGCCCCAAAGCCTTTTGAGGCAACCTTTGGAAATTTCTGGGAACTAACAGATGTTGCATCTCTGCTGTCTATTGGATTTACAAACTCTGATTCACCTGTTAGATATTTTACCTGCTTTAACCTGTCAATCACTCTCATTTCTTAGCTAGTAAATCTTTAGTCTAGTCTACCAAAAAACATTGCCTGTCAGCATTGTTTTTGGTGTGAGCTCTGAAGCATCCATTGATCAAGGGTGAGTGACCCACGCTTTGAGGTTGGATGAATCTAATGTGTGGTGAATTTTGGTTTTGATAACATTTGAGAATAAACTGCTGTTTGTCTGGCTGGTAAAGAAAGTCTGGAGACCTTAAAGGGGCTGTCTGTGGCTCCATGGTAAACTAATCTAATAGTCCAGGAATGCACATTCGTTACTGGCTTGGTGAAATCTAGTTATAGGCTATATAACCGACAGTCTGACCTGAGACTGGCACTCTCAGCTGTAAACCCTCACAGACATTGTGACAGCTGTAAACTACAATCATCCAACTGTACTTTTAATTGAAAGATTGGACAGAACCAAGGTTCAGTGAATGATACAAAAGGCTCACTGTAATGATTTGAGACTATGTGAAATAGTTTGCTGTTTGCAAATGAATCTACATCATGACTGCTATCAAAGAGTTCTTTATCTGTTATAAAAACAGAAAAAAAGAGCAAACTTTATTTACTGTAGTCCTCATGTAGAAGAAATGTGTATTTATTGCTGCAGTGGTGTGTGTGTGCACACTTGGGGTGACAGCAAACCCCTATCAGAGTGGACTTCAGAGAAGTACTAGTCCCTGCTGTAGCTATAGACTACTTGCTCATGGAGCTCTGATCCCAGGGCAGCTATTGACTCTGGCCAGTGGGCAGGGCTCTGCAGCCCCCGGCTGTTGACTCTGGTCATTGTGTCACTGCCACACTCCCCTGGGCAGTTTTGTATAATAGAGGAATCTTCTTTGTACTGCTTATTAAAATATTTTTCCTATTAGCAAGTAGGTTGGCCAGGAGAGTAAGGTCATATTGCTTTTCTATTCCTGTCCTCCTTAAAGGCCCTGATAATCATAGAATCTGAACTTTATGGCTTCGCATGGTTCCTTCCAGTCCCCTGCACTCATGGCAGGGCCAAGTGCCCTCTTAAACCATCCCTGACAGATGTTTAGCAACGTGTGTTGCTAAAAGCTGATTAAAAAAACCCCACAAACAAAACACACCAACCCTTCTGTTTCCTTCTCTCATGCTGAGAATGAATGGCAGCTTTCATTACCTCAGCTGCCTTCTCTCATGCTGCCAGTGGATGAAAGCTTTCAGTTACTAGCTACTTGCTTGACATTCTGCCACCAGATTCCAAGAGCAGGCCAGTGAACACCACTGACATGTTATAATGCATTATGACCAGCCATGCCTTCATGAGGTTTGTCCATACTACTGGATGTATTTGTATCTATATCATATTTTGATCTAGTGCTTAATGTATAGGGTGAAATCCTGGCTTGCCATTGACTTCGATGAGGCCAAGCTCGCTAGAAGGTGGGTATTCTAGTTCTGGCCTGTTCTGAGCCTCTAGGGAGGAAAGAAAAATCTCAGTTTTCGTGTCATCCCTGTACAGATTTGAGATTAAACAGCTGATTACTATATAAGTTTGCTATCCTCACTGAGTTGAGCCTTTGGTATTGAGTTAATGTAAACTGATCTCGCTGATTCTGTGGACCATTTGAATTAATAGAAGACATGAAACTACATGAAAATGATATAAATATAAATTTCCATATGGGTTTATTGTTCTTTGTATGTAAGAATCTTTATTGTACAATTACACAGCTTTAAAATGTAAAATGGTTAAAAACATGTACAAGAAATCCATGTTCTTAGAAAATTATGCTACTAGCAAAAACATAGGAAAGGGAGCAAGAAATCTTCAATTCAGTGTGCAAACATTTTATAAAAATAGAAACACTAACTCTACAGGTAGCACTTCCTGATAAGTTATTTAAATAGCATATCTACATACGGGAGATTAACTATTACAATGGCAATGAGAAAAAATAATTTATAAAAATACAAGCAATGGTATACAAGATGACAGAAAAATATAACATTAGAAATATTTAACATTGTTTCAATGCCATTTTCCTACTGGGAATACACTTTTCTGCAAAGAGAATTTAACTATGTACAGCATTTAAAGTTCTACAGTAGCTTTAAAGTTTGTTAGTCATTTAAACTCTGCTTGATTTAAAGATTTTTTTCTCAGTCACAGAATGAGGTAATATTTGTATGTAAAAGTTTCACCTTGTTCATTTTTTCCTTTTTTTGGAGAGCAAACATTTATGCTGTCCTTTATTCCTGGAACAGACTTAAATTAACATATGTCTTGCTACCCTTCCCCTTCTCCTGGAACTTCTAAAATCCCACTCTCTCTGTGAAGCACTCTTTCCACCACTGCACACTGCTCATTGAAATGTGTGACCTGCAACATCATACATGGCTACAATCAAACACCTTACACACACGTGTTATCTGTGTCTCTAGTCTGCAACCTTGTCTGGGCAGAAATTCTGTTCTTTGGGTTGCATATTCTCAACCAATGGTCAAAAGACCATGGCACTATTTAATTGTTTAACTAGTAACAAATGCTGTCCAGTCTCACCAGTGAGAGGCACAAAAGACAGGAACTGACAGCATCTGAATAGGACTTCTTTTCTTAAGAAGCAGAAAGATAGCCTGCCAGGCTATTGCCAACTGCCTTGCACAACAAATTAAAAAACCAACACATTGAATACTGACTGAGAAAAACCAAACATCTCATCCCTGCTGCTGTTCCCTGTGCCCCATTCTTTATGGGAAAATTGCTGTTTGTAATAAATCTCAGCTATCTGATCCAAACAAAAAGCTTTCTAAGCTAAAAATCTAGTTTCAATATAGAACAGAAATAATAAATAATCTATATTTACAATTGTACAGTCTTGAAGACTTGTAACAATGATTATGTGGATAGTCTTGACGCATTTGTTTTTGTTGTATTTTATCAATAGTCCTTCAGTCATAACATCCAGAATAGGTAAAAAATAAATATTTTACATTTTAAGTTTTATCTACAACCTTCTTCCTCCTCCCAAAAAGTGAGGAGTTAAAAAAGTCCATGATATTTGTAGAAAAAAGGAATGTTGCTATTGTTGGTTGTTGGGCCTTTTTAGCCATAAAAATATAAAGCACAGATGCTTGTTCCTTGAAGGCCAGCACAGGTGCTAATTAAGCTGATGTGCATTCCAGCACCGTTTAGAAAAGTTCTTGCTACATGTGGAATAAAATAAATATCTGTATTTAATCAGGCAATGGCACTAGATTCCAATTGTGAATCCTGGTTCTCACCAAGCTGATGTAATCCCATGTATCAATCTTTATTTCCTCTTCCCTCAGTGGGAATCAGTTTTACAGTTTGTTTTATACTGTGTGGATTAACTTGCTAAAACAGCTAGTTTACAATCAAGAAATATATTTTCGGTCCCCTGAAGGCTATTAGTACAAAGCACGTAACAGGTTCTCCAAGCTACCTGGATATAAACCCCAGAGCATAGACACCTTTTAGACAAAAATGGCAATTTTCTGTTTAACCTTTAAAAGTCATCTCTTCACCCTAAATTCCCTTTCTCCACATATAGAAATGTTTTTAGTTTAAGTAGTCCACAGCACATCCCAAGATGTTCTTATTACAAAAATGTTACTTGTTGGGACCACCAGTTGGAGAGGCAGTGGCATTGCACTGTGATAAACAGCAAAACGAATGTCTCTTACTGAGGAGAATGTGTGGTTTCCAGATGAAGACAAAATTCTCATTCATAAAACATACATTTTTTTCCTTCCATTTTAGCCAAGGTCAAACACTGACTGTACTTTCAGTTTCATTCTTTCAAAAGCATTCTTGAGGCAGATCATGTGTTTTGAGTCCACATTTGTGCAGGCAGAAGAAAGGAATACAATGGTCCCAGGATTTGTAAAAATTAAACATTTCAAAAAGGTGCAATACCAGCATTGTTAAATAGTCTCTGGATCAATAACCTTGTGATTATGGATCTGTGGAGGAATGGAGGGAAAAAAAACCAAAACAACTATATTATTAATCATAATTAGGATTAGGACTAATCTGAAAAGCAATTCTTTGCTCTTTGGTAGCAATTTCTTGAGCCAGGCTTTTGTATGAAATCAGAATGTATACAAGATGTAAATTATGTGATGGGCTGGGTTTTCTAATGTCCATTCATTCTACCTCAGCTGAACATGTAAACCCTGACTTGTGGCACACACGAGTTATGAGCTGTGCATACCCTTTGCATGTCTCAAAGACTGTTGCAATTTGTTTGCATGTGCATATGGGTAAAATCATATGAAAGTAAGGATTTTGTCTTTTCACACTGGAATTCATACATGGGCACTTAAATCTAGCCAGATATTTAAAAAAATAAAAAAGAAAATGAATTACTAGCTGTAGTAAAAGCCATGAAGTAAGCATATTATGTGCCTCTTAGAGAGTCCTGAAATTGTCTTTTCAAAATTTCACTGTAAGCGAATGCTAACTTTTAAGTATGCAAGATTTGTTAACAAGATGTCCTCTACCCCTCACTGCACAACTTGCATAAATTCCAAAGGAAATTCTGTATGAAGCAAAATAAGATTAAAGTGTTGTATAATCCCACAGAATTTAAATTGATAAATTTCATCTTTAAATTTCAAAGTTCTCAGAAGAAAACATTTTAGTTATTTCATGCCAACAGATGTCATCTTACCTCTGCATTCATATTTAAGATCCGAGAAAAACACCATTTCTTGAGAGAAGACAAATAATCCTAACCGACCACCAGCATAGGTTTTATCATAGATTGGTCCTGAATCAGCCATGATTTTCTTCCCTTCGTACATTACAACTCTGCATGAAGAAAAGAGTAATAAATCATCCTTACCATCTGTGGTAAATTTTTACCTTTAAATAAGGCTGATCATTCCCAAAATGACATTTGCCCCCATGTCTCTTCAAATCTATCAAAGTAATGATTACCTAATGTAGCCAGTCTTTGGTCTATGGCTAAGACGCCATCTGTAGGCAGTAAAATCTTTCCAGCCTATGTGACGAGGGTCGTGCCACAAGGTCCGTACCTAAACATAAGAATACGACTGTAAATAAACAGAAATCTAACTATTTACCCAATATTTTGATACCATGCCATCTCAAGAAGTGTTTTATATGCAAAATAAGGGCCTACAGTTGACCAGTGTATCCAAAAGACAAGGTCTGAATGTAGTCTTTTGAAACCTATCTGATTTAGCTCTACGCCTAGGTTATTTTAATTATTAAGTTTGTGTAGTGCTGGATGCTGTACGTTTCAGAAGGCCATCATAAGTAATTAATCCCCTACTTGGTTTAAACTTTAGAGATGCTTTGCAATCAAGTTTATACACAAAATACTACAATGCAGTTAAAAAAAATTGTTCTCCTAAGAGGCCCTTCAAAGAGCATCATCGTATGCTAACTCCCCAGAATTACCATGTTCTTTTTAGAACAAAGCGTGGCCTCTGGTGCAAGAAAATAATTAACCAAAAATATTGTTCTTACCTGCCCAGCAGTATTTCCTGTGTGCCACAGAGCATTTCGAAGGTGTTCCCCAGGACCTGTGGTAGAGTTCACAACTTTGATAGAAAGACCCGAGTATCCCTGAGCTTTGGTTGGCGTTGAGTCCCAATAAGACTGGGTGATCTGCTTCCACATGACTACATAGAAACGGCTGCTAGACTGATAGCCAAATATGAAGCCAGCATAGTCATCGTCCCTTTCTGTATTGATGAAGAATGTGCCACTGAAGTCCACCGCATTGAATTCATCAAATCCTGGGTGAAGAAGAATAAGGAAAACAAGTTTGAAGCCACTGCTTTTATTAGGCTTAAGCTGGACCTACAGCTAAGTTTATGGACTTTTATAGGACACTATGAGGAGAGGGGATCTAAAATGTTCTACTCACCCACTGCAAGTCCAGGATCACAATTGACAGTTTGAACCAGTTCTTTACCCTGGTGACGAACCACCCAGTTAGGATCATTTTGCGATGTTCCCTTGGGATCCAGAGGAACCATCTGAAATCGACGGAAGTCCGTCTCACTGATGTCCACATTCTCAGGACAGATGTCATCAATGTCTGGCACATTGTCTTGGTCAAAGTCATCTTTGCAAGCATCTCCACGTCCATCACCTACAAAAGTATAGCTTCACAATGACAACTCTGAATACTCATTGGCATAATTTGAGAATTATGTATCATTACAGTTTCCGCAACATCATACAGCTGTTGAAATGTTTTGGCTGTGGCACCCATTATAAAGCAGATTCTTGTAAGAAGCATAGATGTATTTTACATATTCACCCTGGTAGCTTAGTGTCAAGATTTTTCTTAAAGATATGGCTTAAGTTTACATTAATTACAGGAGCCATGATCACTTAATCTGGTCATACACCTTCTCATCCCACTATTCATTCCACCTTGGCATATGCCCAAGTTTCACTAAGATACTGGGAATCAGTGCAATATCTGCAGTAAAAAGGAATTATACAAACTGTATGCACTTGCTTTTTTAATAATCCTTTTTGAAAGGTGAATGAATTATTCATAGCAGATTTTTTAAAATGTCTGTATATAATGCTACACAAACCTCTGTGAAAATTACTGGTTTTGATATTATAATGGTCATTTTACTTACCATCAGAGTCAGTCTGATCTGGATTGGCAACCAATCTGCAGTTATCTTTGTCATCAGGGATACCATCATTGTCATCATCATGGTCACAGGCATCACCTTTGCCATCCTTGTCATGGTCAGCTTGATTGGCATTGGGCACATAGGGACAGTTATCTAGGTTATTCTGATGGCCATCTTCATCTATGTCCTGATTGTTGTCGCATTTATCACCTATGCGGTCAGAGTCAATATCTTCCTGGGGGGGAGGAGAAGAGGGAAAGCTTCAAGAACAAGCTTGAAAATGCACATAACTTCTTGCAGCCCTTGAGGAAGCTGGCAAGAAAGAAATAAAGAAAACCTGGAAGGCTAGAATAATTTGGGGTTGCTGTTCATTTAAAGAAAAAAAGGACCAGTGTTCAGTTCTGACTCTCATTTTGCCATTCAGATAAGACTAGCTATCCTAACTTCTTTTGAAGTACTTTATTATTAACATTTCACCAGCCAGTTGCTTCAGGCTTATTTATCAGAATATCTGGGGCTCAAAGAGTAGTGTGGTTTTCAGCTTTCCTGAGATCTGTATAATTATGCATGCAGAGGCAGAAGTTGTACAGGTTGGTCTCCATTTACTCGTTGAGATCTGCAGAGATAAGAGTATCACTTTACCCTCCCTCTTATACCTTGAATCTTTCTGTTCCAAGCACCACATGAAACTGACTTAGCATATGCCTAGTCATTAGATGTTTCTTAAATTATAAGAATGTTTTGACAGACAGACAATTATATGGTTTTTGCTCCATGTCATAATTTTCTTAATTACAGAAATAGTCTCCAATGCACTCTATGCACATTCAGACTGGTATTGGTACTGGAAGGAGATAGATATTTCCCTTAATAGTGGGCTATGCCAGGAAAACTGTTTGCAGTCTGTATCTAATTTAGCATTTAATTGGTTGCTTAGTCAGTTTATGTAGTACGATCACATGGCATCTAGCTTTAGATTGATCAGAGCTATCAAAAGCTGGCCTTGCATACTTTAACATCTGGACTTTGACCTGTGTCTGCAAGAATATAGGCCAGGCAATTTTTACTTGCACATTCTAAATAGTTAGAAGTGCTAGAGTTTACCATATTTTTTCCTTAATATTCTATCTCAGAGAAATACTCTACTTACAGGTGAGAGCTTTGTGAATTAATTTAAACCCACTATTAAAGAGAACACTCCATGAAAGCTATGGAAAACCCTAACCAACCAACAGAATGGACCATACTTTCCCCCACTGCACTCACACCTATTAAAAAGTCAAGTAAATGGTAAACTTACATTGACTTATAAAATTAAGCATAATTTAAAACTTTGCATGTAATACTGCCCATGGGACAATTACAGTACTACACTGGATTCCACTGATTTACAACTTTTCTGGGACCATTAAAGCATTCCAGTTATGCCCCCAAGGCTATTAATCTTACTGCCTTTTACTGAACAGGACTTTACAGGCTTTACCAACTACTGCCTTTGAGTGTCTTAGAACCAGCAAATTCAGTGGGAGGGGCTGGAAACTCCCTCACCCCCACTTAACATTGTAAAGATTAGTTCTTCATATTATTTATAAATATTTGACTATACCTTTGAGCCATTGTCAGCAAGAAGAAAAAAAACAGGTGGCATTGCCCCTTATTGTATTGGAAAAGGCAGTCTTTTGAAATGTGGCTGTTTTGGACTACTACAACTTTTGTCCTCAAAAAAGCAACTTGAGTCTATACAAAATGAAACGCAATGCAATATATGGTTCTATTTAAGCCTCTGGTTCTGTCATGCCTAAGATTTACTTCTGTTTCTAGCATACTCTGTGATGTTCAGCATACGCCCTTCATTAATATCAAGCACCTGGCAAATCTTTGGTGCTCATGGGGAGGGGAAAGACACCCCACAAACCCACAACTGTTGCTTTGAGTCACTTTATTCTCATTTTAGCTAATTGGGATTCAGGGTTATTTTAAGCCCTAGACCTAGTAATGCATGTGTTTCCATTTGTTGTTGTAGAAGAACTATAGAAACTAAGGGGACCATGAGAAGTCATTGAGTCTAGTCTCCTGCACTCATGGCAGGCCTAAGTACCCTCTTAAAACATTCCTGACAGTTGCTTGTCTAACCCCCTCTTACAGATTTCCAATGATGGAGATTCCACAACTGCTTAGGCAACTTACTCCAGTGGTTAATCACCCTGACAGTTAGGAATTTTTCCTAATATCCAACCTAAACCTTCCTTGCTGTAATTTAAGCCCATTGCTTTTTGTCCCATCATTGGCAGTTAAGGAGAACAATTTTTCTCCCTCCTCCTTGTGACAACCTCTTAGGTACTTGAAAACTGTTATCATGCCCCCCTCAGTCTCTTTTCTAGAGAAAACAAACCCAGCTCTTTCAAATATTCTAAAAGAACTAAGCCTACGTAAATAATATGTTCATTTGCCTGCACTTCAGACTTACAGTAGAATCACTGATAAGATGCTGTAATATGCTGTTTACAATTAGTTGTTGTGCATATGAATTTCATGCTGCACTCCTAAAGCTACTTCAACTGACAAGATCCATAGACAAGTTTACAGACATGACCGTCTCATTAAAAATGCTCAGGAGACACACAAGTTCATGCAAGGGTCCCACAAACCTCCTTTATTTTACATTTCTTTTACTAGCTAACAGCTGAGTGAGCTCTCAGTGAGCTATGTTGTCACTCAATAAAGGTATCATTTGGTATAAATCACAGTTAACAAAGGGTAAACACTGAATGATAAATAGGATTTGAATAGCAGATAGAGAGGTCAGAATACAAAAACCTACTTGGTCTGGATTGTGTTCCATAGGGCAGTTGTCACACTGATCTCCAACACCATCCAAGTCTGTATCCCTCTGGTCTACATTGTAGACATATTGGCAATTGTCCATTTCATTAAGAATGCCTAAAGGAGCAGAGCAGAACTGATGAATTCAAGTGGTTTAACTGGATCATAAAATTCCTAATTGAAATACTGTAAGCTGGTAGTAGAACAGTGACAAGTAAATAAGGCTGACAGTTAAGACAGCAGTTTGTCTCACATTTTGTCTCACGCCCCTCACATTTATACAGCATAATTCACAGAAATTTATCTAAACACTTATTGAGACCCTTGTTGCAACCATGGGATGGCACAGGACATCATTAGTTATATTTCACACCCACTGCCTGTGTGAATGCTGCTATAATGCTGAACCATCTGCTCCTAAGATAAAGGAGAATTTCCATGGGCTGTAACAGTATTAGTGCCTATAGCCTCAGTGGCCTGCAGTCACTAGGAGATGACTCGATCACATATCTGAGCAAGTCTGACTTTCCATCTGATACAGGACAATGGTACCAACAGAAGCAACATATAATAGCTGTCTATGCAGTACTGCAAACAAAGAGTGTAGTGGCACTTTTAAAGACTAACAAATTTATTGTGTGAGTTTTCATGGGAGAGGAGTCCCACTTTGTCAGATGCAGAACTTAGAATGGGAGGAAAATGAATGCAGGGGAGTGGAAGTCTTAGGATCAGGTTAGACTATTTCAGCAAATCTAAGCAGTTGTTTAGATTCAAACATTATGGAACACCATATGAGGAGGAGAAGTAGGAAAAAAGAAAAAGAAAAAAAATCGCCTTTTGTAATAAGAGAGCCAGGAGATAGCCCTATTATGCAGTACTGAACTGTCTCTCTACATGTAGGAAAGGGTAAATAGCAACAAAACACCTTACCATCCCCATCAATATCCACAGCACATGCATCTCCTTCTCCATTGTTATCAGTGTCGGTCTGATCCGGGTTATGGTTGTAGGGGCAGTTATCACAGCGGTCACCAACGTCATCCCGATCATAGTCATACTGCTCAGGGTTGTAAATGAATGGGCAGTTGTCCTGCAAGAGGAGAAGAGGCCCCAAACCACTATTAACTAGAGAACTACTTTGGGGTTTTACCAACAGAATTCAAATGTACAACATTTGTTTTAGGGAGAGATTTAATGCAAGCTAAGACGACGCTTGAAAAATTAGCTATAGTTGAACCCTTTTCAATGGGCATATCGGAATTATAGTTTAACAAAAAACACCACACCACACCACCCAGAATTCAAAACAAAAAACTCATCCTAGTAGCACTTCAGATTACAACAGATCTACGCTGATGTCTGTCAGGAAGAAGTGGAATACAGCAAATTTAGAATTTGCAATAAACATGTGCCCTACTTAAAAAACAGAACAAGGAGTCTGGTAGGATTTTTAAAGACTAACAAATTTATTTATTGCATGAGCTTTTGTGGGAGAAAAGTCCCACTTCGTGAGACGCTTTATGGATCTGACAATGGGATTTTTCTCCCACAAAAGCTCATATGATAAATAAATTTGTTAGTCTTTAAAAGTGCCAACAGACTCCTTGTTTGTTTTGCTGGACTAGACTAACACATCTACCGCTTTGGAATATGTGCCTTACTTAACAACACTGGCTAATATTTTAAAGTCCTTTGCATCTCAGCCAAGTTCACCAATTGTGTAAATAGTTGAAGTGCTCTCACAGTGGTGAATTTGGGGCCCCCCCCCATGTTTACAATGACAGTCTGAGAACCTTGTTTAGGCTGCCATTGTAAGCCAACAACTAGAAGAGTTGATTTGTGGAAGTGAGGAACAGGAGGAGGGAGGCTAGCCACCTGCATGCTGGATTGTTAATGTTTACTTGCTGAAGCATCAGCTGTCTCAAGTGTTCTTTTGCCTGCATGAGACAATGAATGAATAAAGCATGAAGTCAAGAGTCAATCTGATTTTCAAAGCTCAGCCAGCTGCAGCTAGTTCTGGAACTACTGCAGATGCAAAACAATCACCATAGTCCAGCACCTCTTTTGACATAGTCAGCCTTCCCTAGAAGGCATCAGTTTCCTACAACCTTCTGTAAAAGGTTAAGGTCAGAGGCCAGGACTTGGCCCCTGGGCATGAAGGAAAGAAAAAGCTATACTATGAAAGGCATTGATCTTCCATGGCACCTTACCCTGTCATCTGGAATGTTATCATTATCATCATCATTATCACAGGCATCTCCAATTCCATCCTTATCATAGTCTTCCTGCCCAGAGTTGGGAAGATTGGGACAGTTATCCTAGAATGGAGAAAGTGCAGAAATATTTTTATCCCAAATATTAATACCATTTGTTTTATTTTTTTCAAGGGTGAATAGCTAGAGCTATACAGCATAATTCTGATCTCATTTACACAAGGAAAAGTCCACTGATTTCAACCAGTCATTGTAATTACTAAAGACTGCAGATGAAGTTTTCAAGAGCCATTTAGAAGCCTAAGTGCATGTTGTTTTTGAAGATGGGACTTAGGCACTTTTGAAAATCTTACCATATCTCTTTTGCCTAAAGCTTCCTCTGTGACATTTAAGAATGTTTATGGGTGGCCAAAAATAGGCTCTTCACAGGAAGATGTGTGGTAATTTTGTGATTACTGGAGAGATCAGAATGCCTGCATGTTACTGCAATATATCTGAGTCATGCCTGTAACAGGGTCTGACAGCCTGGACTTTCTTCTACCAATACTTTGGCATGATATTCCCAAAGAGATCTATTGTCCTATCTTTATTTGCACTGTAGATAATTTATACATGTAATGAGTCAAAGGCCTGGCTGTCTCTGAAGCCTTTGAAGTATTGAACATTTAGTACATTCCTTCAATATATACAAAACTGATCTTTTAAAAGATTAGTGTGAGAACAGGAGAATTTTCTTACCTTTTTGCAGTGGTAAGTGGCATTGGCAACACAGACAAGGTCTTCATTTGGCCATCCATCTAAATCAGTATCCTCACCACAGATTATGCCATTACCCGCATAGCCTGGCTTACATTCACAGCGGTACATGGAATCACTGAAGTGGCCAAGGTAAATGCACTTGGCATTCTTGTTGCAATCATGAGTTCCATCTGTGCATGGATTACGTGGTTTGCAGACCTAAAAGACCACACACACACACACACACACACACAGTAAATCCACTGAAAATTCTAGCCCTCATGCTTCCTGAATGTATCACTAAGGCAAGTAGAATTTATGCTGGTTTTGTCATAGTTGCCATATTAACATTAATTATTATTTTTTCCTGTTCAAGCTGTTCATCTTTAAGAGGATTGGGCATTTATAGGTCTAAATAGTCATGTGGTAAGTATTTATTTCCAAAATTGGCAACATTTCAGAAAACAGTCACCCTCCAAACTCATGACATATAAGTCTTCCCAGAACCTTTAAAAGGCTAAGAAAGCAACTGCTTCTAAAACTTGTTTTACTGAAGCAGATGTTTGTAGGATGCCATCTCCTTTTAGGTAACCTTTAATTTCCCATCTTATGAAAGCTGTCAAAGAACTTCCTTTTTCCCCTTCCTTAAAACTTCAAGCCTTCTCAGGCTGTGCTTTAGAATACAGAGAGCAACTGTGAAATTTATAAACCAGGAAAAATTCTCAACTTGGCAGTACCTGCTTGTTAGCTATGGCGTCCTCAATCCCTCGACCAAAAGGCTGTGTTCCAGTGAAACGTGGCGGGCAAGGCAAGCAGTTGTATCCGGGGTCAGTGTTCTCACACCTGTGCACTCCATTGAGAGCAAAGCAGGTATCAGGAACCTCTTGACACTGAAGTGAGAAAGATTGGGTTAGAAGAAAAAGATAGATATGGGATTTTCAGAGCATTTGGACTACTAATTTGTAATTTTTTCTCCTGTATTAATTAATGCACAGATGCGTGCATGCGCACACACACACACACACACACACACACACACACGAGAACAAGATTTCTGACCTCATCAATATCTTTGCATTGAACACCATTGCCATGGTAACCAGTAGGGCAGGCACCACACTTCCAGGAACCATCAGGGGAGCTGGTACATGTTGTTCCCGCAAAGCAGGGATTGGACAGACATCCATCTGACACACAAGATTAGACCATGGTAAACTTCAGTCATATGGCTAGTATGTGAATATAAACAAACTCTTAGGACTACTTTTAAAGGGTTGACAGCATTTTAAACTCAAACACAGCTTTACTAGCCAATGAAAAATATTAGGGGTAAAATTCTACATGACAGTGACATTAGAATGCCAAATTAAGAAGTTTTGTTTCAGGTACATTCTTAGCTACAGAGAGGAAGTGCTGTCTAATGGATTGATTGTGTGGCTAGGAGTCAAGAACTCCTTGGGTGCTAATCTCAGCTTTGCCATTGACTTGTGTGGTCTTGACAATGTCATTCAACTATTCTAGTCATATTATGCTTTCAGTTACACAAGTAGAAATTGAAAATAATGGCACTGAAATTAGTAGTACTACTCTGAATGTAGCAATCTTAACAGATGGCAAAGTTTGACTGTCAGTTTTTATCAGTAAAATGGAGATAACATACCTCATCTGAAGTTTGTAATATTTGCACAAATCTTTAAAGTGTATGCCAGTGCTGCATAAATACTCTTAAAATAGTCACTCACCAATTGGACAGTCCTGTTTATTGCAGACTTGGGTTCCTGTGGCAGCACCAACACAGTCTTTCCCACCATACTGAGGCTCAGGGTCATTACAAAGCCGTCCACGTTTTTGAATGCCTCCTCCGCAAGTGACTGTACAGACATCCCATGGAGACCAGGGCCCCCAGTTTCCATTTACTGGAAAAGAAAATCCACGGAAAACATGAGCACTGACAGAACAGATAGTAAATTCTGCATACTGTTTAAATACTAATGCACTTGCGTTGAGACCACTGACACCATGGAAGACACAATGGTGGCCCAATTTTTTCATTTCTGAATTTGCTAAAGTTAGACCCTGTGTGTTACTCAAACTAAATTTTTTAAAATTAAACATCTATTGTAGTTATGGCTTTTGTTCTTTTTAAATACGAGGTTTTACCTGGCAGTCGATTTAACAGGAGACTTAAATTTTATAGCAAATTTTTTAGCAACTTCCTGTTCGAGGCTAGTTGTTTAAGCTAAACAATGTAGTAGTCTCTGTTTGAACAGTAAACTTACTTGGGCAAGGGTCTTTCTGACATGCTTTGGTTTCTCTTGCCTCACCCTCACATGGTTTGCCATTCATCTGTGGAACTGGAGAGTTGCAGAGACGGATTCTAGTGATCATGCCAGTGCCACATGTAACAGAACATGATGACCATGGTGACCAGTGGCTCCAACCACCGTCCTGTTTGACTTCAGAAAAAGACAAAGACACCTCTTACCATCTGTGAGATATGTGAGCTCAGGCATGTCCAAACTGTTCTAGTGGCTTAAATCGTTACTGTGATTTGCATTAACTGAATACTTAACTAACAACTGTAGACATCAAGGGTAGGGCTCAGGTAATGTTCTCTGAACTATGCAAGTAAAGGAAATACTTACACCTCTTATCACACTCCTGAATGTGGCAGGTCCGAGTCTGTACAGAGGAACCTTCACAGCGATTATTGAGACTATCACAAGAACGACCTCTTTGCTGAACTCCATTCCCACAGGTCACAGAGCATGAAGTCCACTCAGACCAAGGAGACCAGCCATCTTCTGCATAGTCACTGGCTGTAAGAGAGATATTTCTGCTTAAAACTTGAATGAGAAACTTATTTTCTGGACTATGTTTAAGCCCTTCCCTCCCCTCCACCAGAAGGTCAAAGACTGCAATGATGTCATTTGCCTTCCCATTTCAGAACATTTCAGCATGAACTTTAAAGTGTCTGTGGTGCTGTGTTGACTCAGTGGCAAACACAGAGGAAAGCAAGGGCAACACATCTAATTCAATGCTGTTCTCTGCTTTCAGAAGAGCTTCTGGGTTCACTGTTTGGAGGAAGGACCAGCTGACAGTTACATGTAGCTTTTGTGTGTTCTGTTGCTGCTTGTAGTGAACCCTTAGAGTCATAAGTTGAATTGCTTGGAAGAACTTCCACAGAATCATTTTTTTGTCAGAAAATGCAGTTCTTTTAAAAACCAAAATGCTTCACAAAATAATGCTGATTCTGCTAAAATTTCTTTTTGGAGAAGAACCTGGAAACAGGCTCCAACAATGTCAAGATGTTCCATTTTGATGTTTTCAGAATGAAAAGTTTCAATTTCACATTATATGACTTAAAGAGGTGAAATCAGAAAAGTAGTATTTTGATCAGTCCAGAATGAAGTTTTCAAAACCTCTGCAGTTTTCAGGTTCACATTCAAAATGATGCCAGATGTCAAAAGTCCTTCATAGAACCCAGGACCTTCTGCATGTTAAACAGAGGTGCTAGCTTAACATGCAGAAGGTCCTGGGTTCAATTCCCAGGGGATTGGACTTGATGATCTCAGGGGGTCCTTTCCAGCCCTATGATTTGATTGATTGAAACAGAATTTCTATCCTCTACACATGAAGTATGTATGTTGTAACTTCAGCACCCACCTTATTTTTCATCATAAACTCTGAAGATACGAGACTTAGTTATTATACAAGCACCCACTGTTCACTCAAATCTAATAAAGTAACAGCTGGGATATACCAAAGGCAAACAAGTTTCACTTGAGTTTTGTGCTATTTTTGCTTCTATAGTCATTCCTAAATCCATTATTAATATCATGTACACAGTTCCATTGCTAAAAACTAGCTTGAGATCTGTTCTGTGAAGATTTGTTTTAAAAAGCATAATCGATGCAAAATATTCTTGTAAACACTTTACAGTATAGTTATTTGTTGTGGAGGAAGAGAGATCTAATCAGAAAAGCTGTTAGAGGACCTGATAACAGCTTTACTTCTGGTATTTTAAGAGCAAGTCTTTCTGCAAGTTTTATATTGGAAAGTAAAGTATTTTACTCAAAAAAGTTGATATGATGCCGTAATATATTATTGAGGCTATAATATATTCACAGATGTTTATTTTATAATTCTAGTATAGAATAAAAGACATTTCAAATAGTGCTATATTTCTAATAGAGAAGTTTCAAATTCAGATGATTTAAAAAAGAGGACTTATGTTTGATTGGTATTAGAACATTCCTGTTTCAGTGCTGATGATAGACTAGATTTGTCTAAGGTGCTTTGTAATATAGGCCTTTGCAAGACAGTTAAACTTCCTTTATGTGGCATGTTTCTTTGATCAGTGCTATAAAAGAGCAAATTCAAAAGTAGGTCCTCACATCTGAAATGTCCACTCCACCCTCCTTTCATTGCAAACATGCAGTGGGATCTATCAAACAACAACAAAGAGTTGTGTGGCACTTAAAGACTAACAGATTTATTTTTTTTACATGAGCTTTTGTGGGAGAAAATCCCACTTTGTCAGATGCTTCAAAGCTATGCCTTGTCTGTCTGAAATGTCTTTATGCTTCCAGGATCACAGTGGCTATTTCTTTGAGAAGCAATTAGAATTCAATATAGATAATTTATTGTCTGTTTAGAACTGGACTCTGATCTTTTAAGGGTTTCAGACTTCAGCTAACCACAAACTACATCTAATGGTTCTCCAGTGGTGTAATCCTCTACCCAATTGGAGATATTTAAGGTACATTTTAGTACAGTACATCTTGTTATGTGAGCGAGCAAAGCTGGGTAGGGCAGAAACACTGAGCAAATGTAACCACTTACGCCAGCATCGTGGGCAGCACTCCCCATCAGGAACAGTGGCATTAGAACAAGGCATCAGAGGACAAGACACTTTCCTGCATATAGTGGCAGAATTCTACAACAAAGGAGAATCAAAACTAAGCAAGTAGAACTAAAGCATTACCTGAACTTCTAGCTGAAAAAGGCTATCTACTGAACTGCTTGGAAAAAATTTGGGAACAACATCTAGTGCTTAACTGCTTCTTGTCTGTAGCATTAATACAGCAGTGGTAGTTGATCCACTCATTCATAGACCAATTTTACCAAGTTATTCTTTAGTTACTTTTCAACCAACAGTGGCAGCATTTTAGAATTGTAGAAATGAAGCAAGGGAACCTGCCAAATATCCAAGTCAAACTCTGCTATACAACATCCCAAATATAGTGTCCAGCTTTGAAGGAACAAAACTCCAAGCCAGCTTTCTCATGTGTTAATCTGAATTAAAATTGGATTATATAAAGTGAGTTGAGTGGAATTGGCTCAAAACCCAGCAATCCTAAATTATAGTTAGATGCGGCTTTGATCTTTGATATGAAATCAGAACAAAAAACCTCATTCCACCAGAAGACTGAATGAGGATTCAAATGCAGTGCAACTTTTGCCAGTGTTGTTCTTCATAGGAGAAAGGACCTTCTAACTGCTATAGTTTTAGAAACTAGTGCAGCTATAGCTAGTCAATAATGAGAGTCTAAATATCAGTAGCTGAGTACATGTTAAAAAGAATAGGAAGATCTACAGATATTCCAGTTATACTTAATACGTAGCCTTTGGTTTCCCAGTTAGTGCAAGCAAGGCCACCAGCTGCCTGAATAGATTTATACTCCAACATGTTTTTAAGAAGGTACAATTAAGATTTGAAGAAGGCCATATAAGAAGTTTTAGAGAAGGTTTATAGATTTATATTCAAGATTAAAGTTATGACATTCAGCATTTTAGGATATATTTTATAGCATTCCAAGAAGCAGAACGTATTGAAGAATGAATTCTGTGTACTGTTGTGACAGTTCTAGCTAGCCATTACCAGTTTTATGAAAGTCCTTCCTTTCAGGCTGCAAAACGTCTGCCAACTCAGTGGCATTGACAGATTCATTACAGAATTATTATTTTTAACTTGGTTACATTTTCTAGTAAACTGCAGGGATTCATTCAAGTCAATAAAGGGGCAACTGAGTGCCTAATTTGGACCCCCAGTCAATGTTCCCTCTAATTACTCATAGACTGTGTGCAGAAACAATTTGTGTGCACAAAAACATTTCTTTGTGAGCACCAGTATTAGGACTATTAAAGTTTTTTTGTGCGCACTTCATTTTGTCGTGTGCACAGGTTTCATGACCTGTGTGCGCGTGCACGCACACAGCTTAGAGGGAACAGTGCCCCCAGTATTTCAGACAGGAAATTTGCTGGCTGCTATGAAGATAAAAATTGCTGTAGTGCTGAAAACTTAGTTTACTTTTTGGTTTGTATAAACTAAACAGAGGCATTCCCCAAATAACTTAAATAGCCTGGGTAACAGACTGCTATATTGGCTGGATGTTTTCAGTATATTCCTTTCTGAAATGCTTCTTCAGTAACATCAGATGAAAGTTGAATTTAGAGCACAATCTACTGAATCACTGATGCTAGATGGGGCTTTCATAGGCTGCTACAATATGCAGTTTGTGCAGGGTTCATTTTTCTACATAAATGAATACTCTGGCTTTAGGCAGCAGTTGGTAATGCATTTATATACAGATGTCAATTGTAAGAAGTCTTTACCTGGCAAGTACATTCAGTGCAGCTGTCAATAGTCCACTCTTCTTTATTTTTGTGCAGAATTCCATTATGAATGCACACTCCAGGAGTGATCTGTACTACTTTGGCTATCAATTCATTTTCTTCAGTCTTAAGGAAAGAGAGAAGGGGAAAAAAACAGAGCATTATGGATGTCTTCTGTACTAAGCTGTCCTTTGTCTCTATGCTTGTAGTTAAAGTTGTAAGGGCAAGCTGTATTTCACTAGCTACTGAAAACTGCTTTGGATTTACTTGGCACTTACCACTTTTCGCACTTTGTCTTGAAGTGTTGTAACCATGGACCTCAGTCCTTGCAGTTCCACAAACATATTTGTAAGTTCGTCACAGGAGAAGCCACAGATTGCCTGGATATCCTTTGTTTTGTGGCCAATGTAATTAGTGCGGATAGCTGGACGGGAGCCATTGATGGGATTGTCCAATGTAATGATTGCACTAGTGGCTAAAAGCAAAAAAAGAGTAGATACATGTTGTTATAGATACACATACTTGATCTCTCAAGATTACAAGTGAAAAATTCATCATCCAAGGGGTGACTAACACCTGGTAACACAGCTGTGACCAGGTCCATTTATTTGTCTATAAGCTCGAGTCATGTAGTTTCTTATACAATAATGGTTTGCATTTCAGCATACTTTTAAATTGTCTCAACTTGTCTTGCTAACATGCTGTGGAATCCTATTTTCAATAGGTCAGTGGATTCAGAAAAAGTTGCAGACTTACAGCTGGAGCAACCTTTGTTCCTTAGGATGGCTTCCAGGGTTGTTCCAAAGACAAACCTCACATTCTGCAGCACTCCCTGTGGACAAAGGAAAAATTACAACTTTTTGCAGCAATTACAGGGGAAAGAAGTGCAATTTTGCCCAGAAAGTTGGTTTCAATTTAAACACTACCCCATTTTATTCAGTGATAGCAGCCCCTATCTCTGAACAATTTTTGCCTCAGCTCTCTGTGTCTAGTAGACTCCCAGTGCATGATGTCCTTTCTTCTCTTCTCTATTTATTCCTGACTTGTATTTTTGTTTACTCAGATTTGCTATACAACTATGTATCTGTTCAGAAAGTTCAAGTTCTTGTTGTAGTTGTAGGAAATTCATTGTCTTTCATCCACTGAGTCTAAAGCTTAGCTAAGCTTGGGACTCAGAGGATTTTCTACAACCCACAATGAATATGCAATCATCCAAGTAGATTTTGAAGACTATTTATACCAGATGGGGATGGTTTTCCTGCACAAGCTGATCAGTGCTACACCCCTCATGTTCTTATTCTAGAGCTGGGTTTCTAGGGGGCTAGGTGTGGCCACTGTGCCTTTAAGGGTTTCTCTCCTTGGGGAAGCGTCATTAAGCTGCTGATTTGAGAGAAGGAACCTTACTTGGAAGTTGTCGTTGACTCCACCTTTGGCGATGCGGAGCCTGGCACTGCTGGCCAGGTCTCTGGTGAAGATGTTCTGAATAGGGATGTCCAATTCAGCATTCTCCATCTTCTCACACCCCACATACAACTGGGCCCGGTCCTCCTGCACGAACAGGGTGATATTCTTCCAATGCCCAGTGGCCAGCAGGGCATCCTCCACTGATACCACCTGCTGCTTGCCATCACCAGACAGGCTCAGGTCCAAGGTGCCTGCCTTGCCATTAGACACCAAGTTGAATATATGGCCAGAGCTGTCCTTGCGCTCTACAGCCAACAGGGTGCCTCGGCTCTTCTTGGCCTGTCGGAGAGTAGCCAGCAAGATGAAACCCTTCTCTGCATAGATGGCATCCAGCAAATCTTGGAACTTGTCATCAGGCACAGCAGGAATGTGGCTGGCATCCTCAATGCGGTAAGCAGGGCTGGAGGGCTCCGGACCCTTCACCAGGTGCACCCCAGTTGCCCGGCGCCCGGCCCCCTTGCGAGAGAAGCCGATGAGTTCAAAGAGATCGAACACACTGTTATCATCTCCCCCAGACTCTGCAAAGAGACAAGAAACAACTCTGTGAACAGCAGCAGGAAGGGGCTGAATGGCTGTGCAACCCTTGCGGTGGGAGAGCACACCAAGCTGCTGGGAAACGAACTCAGCCTCACTGGGGGCAGGCATCGCCAGAGGTTGAGTGGTGGCTTTAAAATGGAGTTCCAGGACAGTCCAATGTAGTGGGAAGATGGCAAAGAGAAGGACAGGCAGGGGTGGCTGTGAAGCTAGTTCAACCTAGAGGGGGCTGCCCGCTGGGCAGAAGTGCAAGTTGCATTTGTGTGGGGGCACAAGAGTCTGTCACATTCTCACTGATGCACAAAGGTGTGTGTGTGGGAGGGGGGCAGCTATGGCAGTTCCGGCTGCTATGAGGGAAGGGGCAGCACATCAGAAGATGCAAAGGGAGGAGCGCAAAGTGTCCACACCGGACAAATCCTGCTTTAAAATTTAAGGAGAAAGCTCACTGATCTCAACAAGTACATAAGTAATTTTTCTCTACAGGCTCAAGGCTTGATTCTTGGAAATAAGGCACAGTAGAGAAAAGACAGAAGAGAATGCCTAGCTCCTCAGATACATGTTTTTCCTGCTTACTGTGGAAAGGTGCATAAGCCATGCTTTACTTTGAAGTCCTCCAGTGCTCAATCCTTCCTTGTTTGAAGGTTACATAAATTCTGCACAGGAGGAAATAATTTGCAGTTCATAACCACTAATCTGAATATTCCTCAGGCTAATGCATTTCTGTGGGCTAGAAATATCAAAGCAGCTTTTCATCACAGTTTAAGGTTTCATTCCTTCTAAGCCAGCGCCACAGATGCCAAAGGCTTTCTAAAAAAGCATTTCTGACCATTAGTATTGACACAATAAATCTCTTCATAATTGTCAGATACAGAATGAAGGGAAGGGTTTTTTTTTTGTTTTTTTTTTTACCTGAAATGCGGTTTGATCCGTAGACCCCTAGCATTAGAAGGAGAAAAAGTCCGCCTGATAGCCCCATGGCAAAGATGTGTCTCCAGACAAACCTTCAGACAACAACAAGAAAGGAAATCTGGCGGTCAGTACGTTCAGGAGACTAATGTTTAGAGGCAGTGGCAATAAATAACTTTGAAGGTGGAAAACACTGCAAAGTGGGGAAGTAGTTGAAGGAGGAAAGAAAGGGAGTGATTACCAAAGGGTACATATGCAGATACACACGTCTGCTCTCACATACTTCAGCTGATCCCCCCCTTATTTGATTTTGCCTCTTAGAAATTGCATCAAGTAGCAGGAGGGGGGGAGAACAGTGCCGCTTCAGCACTCACCTTTACACAAAAAGCGGAGGCCCCCCCAGAAATAAGTCAGGGAGGCAATATCTTCTGCAGCCGCTGAGTAAAGAGCGAGCAATATCCTTCCGAAGCCCTTGGGCTCTCCCGGCGGCTCTAGGTGAGTTACTGTTCAGCAAAAGCCCTTAGCCCCGGGCGGCAGCGTGGCCGGCTTGCCGGTGTCTTGGAGCAGTCCGAGGGCAGCCTCCGCGGGGTTCACTTAGCCGCCAGCCCCGGGCCGGTGCAGTGGTGTGCCCGCAGCAGCTGCCCGCGCCTTTAAGGGGTCGCTCGCATTCCTGAAAGTCCCGCGGGCCAATCAGCGGCGGGCGGGCAGGAAACGGGCTGGTGTTTATCCAGTTACCTCACAACAAGAGAGAAACAAATCTTTCCCTAAAAGGGGGGGGAAAGCTGGGGAGGGGGCGCTGAGCACCCTTCGCCTCCCAATGCTCTGGGCACAGCACCAGGCAGAGGGCTCTCTCTCCAGGCCACTGTCCCAGCCCCAGCAGGCTCCCCAGGACTTGAAAGTGGGGTGCGTGTGGGGGGCTCACTGCACCGGTGTAACGCGGTCACCAGCTGACAAATTCAGGGGTGTCGGGGGAGTCCCTCTCAGACCCGCCCGGGGAGGGACTGGCGCTTCCACGGCTCGTCTGGGAGGGAAAAGCCTGGCAGGGAGGGCAGGGGCCAGTGTGGGTGACCAGGGGAGAGCGGGACCAGCTGGCACCCCGCTCTCCCAGGCAAGAGTTAATCATTGCTGCCTTGGAAATAGGTGGTGTATTGCTGCATATATCGCTGCCTTGGAAATAGGTGGTGTATTGCTGCATATATCGCTGCATTGGAAATAGATGGTGTATTGCTGCATATATCGCTGCATTGGAAATAGGTGGTGTATTGCTGCATATATCGCTGCATTGGAAATAGGTGGTGTATTGCTGCATATATCGCTGCCTTGGAAATAGGTGGTGTATTGCTGCATATATCGCTGCCTTGGAAATAGGTGGTGTATTGCTGCATATATCGCTGCCTTGGAAATAGGTGGTGTATTGCTGCATAATAGGTGGTATATCGCTGCATTGGAAATAGATGGTGTATTGCTGCATAATAGGTGGTATATCGCTGCATTGGAAATAGATGGTGTATTGCTGCATAATAGCTGGTATATTGCTGCATTAGAAATAGATGGTGTATTGCTGCATAATAGCTGGTATATTGCTGTATTAGAAATAGATGGTGTATTGCTGCACTGGAAATAGATGGTGTATTGCTGCATAATAGAAGGTATAGCGCTGTATTAGAAATAGATGGTGTATTGCTGCACTGGAAATAGATGGTGTATTGCTGCATAATAGAAGGTATAGCGCTGCATTAGAACTAGATGGTGTATTGCTGCACTGGAAACCTTCGCCCGACTTTTCTACAGCCCCCGCCGGGCCGCTTGCACAGCGCGGCTGGGGGCGATGCGCGGGACCGCCCGCTCCTCCCGCCCGCTGCCTTTCTCCCGCCGCGGCCGCGCTGTGCCAAAGCCTCCGGCCGCCGCCGCCGCACAAGCTCCCGGGGCTCCGCGCCCAGCCGCCCGCTTGGGGGCGCCCCGCGAGCTCGTAGGGCCCGGCGGGGAGGAAATGGTTCTCCAGTTAATCATTCCGAAAGGGGAAAGTGCCTTTTTCCCTTTTATAGCAAATCACCAGGTTGCAACTGGAAGCTCCCCCCGCCCCTCTCTCCCCGCTCGGACTCTGTGTGCCAGGCTTATTTTTGGGCTTGGGAGATTTATGAGGTCACCAAATGCCTCAGCAGTCGCCCTTTGTTCCCAGAGCTCGGCAACGCTGTCAGGTCTCCCCCCTTCTCGGCTTCCTAAAATCCTAGCGCCTATTCGGAGGTGAGGCCCTTGGATGGCCGGGGTGGGGAGCAGCGCGATTCGCCTGGGGCGTGCGTGGGGTTTTTTCCCTTTTTTTTCCCGCGCTCCCCCAGCGTGGGGGGGATCTCCGTGCAGCCCGCACCAGCGGGCCCAGCATTACTCCAGCTGTCTGGCATCCCATTCATGTCCTCCGGCTCTGACGTGAGAGCAGCAGCAGCCCTCCCACGCCATGCGGTGGGTGGGACCAGACGTGTGAGCTAATCATCTCTCTGCACTGCCTTGTTTTTACCCAGAGGAGAGACCCGAGGGATCAGTCGGCTCCAGACGAGGACCGCACATCGCTCCCCCCTCCACCAGTTGCAAGCAAGTCAGCTCAGTAACAGTTGTCACTTGGACACGTGTTTGCAGGTGACTCATGCACTTTAAATTCCAAGTGAGTGTGCTGGAGCAGTGCAGTGTGTGGGAGTGGGTTCGATAGGTGGCAGGATAGTTCTGACTTTCCTGGATATAAAAAAAACAAGGAGTCATGTGGCACCTGAAAGACTAAGGCTATGTTCACACACAGGGGGTTATTTCGATACAAGTTGTTTCGAAACAACTTTTATCAAAATAAGGCGTTATTTCGGAATAAGTTCATTCAAATTAAGAAAATGTTAATGTGAGTTAAGGAAAAAAGCTCAAAGCAAAATAACATGTTCGGACAACAGTTATTTCGAAATGAGTCACCGTCATTTCGAAATAACATGTTCAGACGGGATTGTTTCGAAACAATCGTTTCAAAACAACGTTGTTTCATCACCAAATGGGGTTTAAGGTGTTTCGAAACAACACCGTTGTTTCAAAACAATGGAACCCATTGTTTTGGAACAATGATACATCGTGTGAACATGGCATTTCTTATTTCAAAACAACCTCTGTTGTTTCAAAATAAGACTGCTGTGTGAACACACCCTAACAGATTTATTTTTCGCATGAGCTTTCGTGGGAGAAAATCCCACTTCGTCAGATGCTTCAAAGATGGGTGAACTTACAGAATGGAATGAAAATAAATGCAAGGGGTGTAAAACATAGCGTGCCCACTAGGTTGCGTGCGCCCAGAAGACTGCTGAGTGTAATACAGCAAGTTCCAAAGGGGTAGCTGTGTTAGTCTGGTTCAGCAAAACAAGCAAGGAGTCCTGTGGCACTTTTAAAGACTAGAAAATTAATTTCTCACAGGAGCTTTCATGGGAGGAAAATCCACTGACAAAGTGGGATTTTTTTCCTCCTATGAAAGCCCATGTGATAAATAAATTTGCTAGTCTTTAAAAGTGCCACAGGACTCCTTGCTTGCAATATGGCAGTGGTGCTCAAGCAGAGGTACACAGAGGTCTTCCAGAGGTACATACACTCGTCTTGATATTTGCAAAGTTTTACAGCAAACATAAAAAGCACTATCAAAGACAGTACCAATTAAAATTTCATACAGACGACAATGACTTGTTTATACGGCTCTATATGCTATACACAGAAATGTAAGTACAATATCTATGTTCCAATAGGTTTATTCTCTAGTGCTGTGGGGAGAAAAATGAGAACGTAAGCCATATTTCAGCAAGTTCCAAAGGGGCAGCCATGTTAGTCAAGTTCAGCAAAACAAACAAGGAGTCCTGGAGCACTTCAAGCAATGTTCCCCCTAGCAGCCGAGCAACTCATGTTGCTCTCGCTGCGCGGTGCCCCCCCCTTCAGGCCTGATCCTGCCACCTCTGCATGGGCCTGATCCTGCTGCCACCCCCCCCCCCCACTTTCCCTGTAAGCCCCCTCCCCAGCCAGCCCAATCCCCTCCTCCCACCCTAGCCCACGCCCCTGGTAAACCCCAGCTGGTCCGACCTCCCCCCCTGCAGTCTTACCCAGCTGCTGGAGCAGCGCAGCTGAGCCACAGCTCCTCTGGCATGCTCCGTTAGTGCTTCTCTGGGCAGGAGTTTTAATAACTCCCAGTGCCAGAGGAGCTCTCATCTGGGACTCTGGCTGCTGGCTGTGTGTGGCCAGCAGCCTTCCCTGCGCTGGGGAGCTGTGGTGGGCTGTGCGATTGCACGGCTGCACAGCTTACAGGGAAGATTGACTTAAAGACTAACATATTTATTTATTGCATGAATTTTTGTGGGAGAAAATCCCAGTTCATCAAATGCTTTGAAGATGGGGGAACTACAGAATGGCTGTAATTTTGAAAGTTACCTCATCATCCAAATGACAAAGCTGGATTTTCTCCCACAAGAGCTCATGCAATAAATGAAGTTGTTAGTTTTTAAGTGCCACAGGTCTCCTTGTTCATGTAAACCTCCTGCCAGGGCGAGATGGCAGAACAAAGGCTGGGTTCTATATCTAGGGGTTTCCAAATAATGTTACAGGACAAACAGCTCGAGCGCCCACCCAGTCTTCTGGGAAATCATACACTATTCCTGGGGGACCCCAAAGGGGTAATACTTCCCCACTCACAAGCACGAGACTAAGTGTAGTATACAGAACTTTTATCAATAATAAAAACAGAATATAAAAGGCCCAATAACAAAAATCAGCACTGATTTGGAGAATCAGCACAGAGCAGGTTTCCAACATGATCCCACACAGCATAACAGAATGTGTAAACCCAACAGTAAAACCAGTGCTACTCTGGAGAATCAGTGCAAAACAGGTTCCCAACAAACCTAGGGATGTAGGGAATGTCCTTCACGCAAGTGGTCTGCTGGTGCCACTCACTGGTCACTCACGCTCTCCAGCCCTCTTCTGGCTGCTCTCACCACCCATTGGCTCTGCCCACTGTCCGCCGGCTCTGCCCACAGGTCACTCATGGCCTTTGGCCCTCCACTGGCCGCTCACCTCATCTGTTAGCTCTGCCCGCTGTCCACCGACACTGCCCACTGGTCACTCATGCTGTCCGCTTGCACCATCCAATGCCTCCACCTGCTGTCTGCCAGCTCCTCTACTGGTCACTCACGCCATCCAGCCCACCACTGGCCGCTCTCACCATCCATTGGCTCCTCCTGCTGTCTGCCAGCTCTGCCCACTGGTCACTCATGCCTCCAACCCTCCTCTGGCTGCTCTCACCATCTGCCAGCACCACCTGCTGGTCATTCCTGCTGTCCAGCCATCCGCTGGCTGCTCTTCAGTGATTTCAGCTCTTAAACTCAGAGCAGCTGCAAACAGCTTCTTCAATCAAAATAACAAAAGAAAGGCTGCACAAGCAGCCTGGCCACTCATCTACCCTTTCACAATAGGGGAGGGGTAAGGCAGTGCCTCAGCCATAGTTCTTAACAGAGCTAACCACCTCCACCCAGCCACCCATTTCTGCTCCTCTTAGGCTGAAAGCAGGGGGGAAGGCCCCCCTTTCAAGTTCCTTTTTGCTAATTGTAACTTTTACCCTTTAACTAACCTTAACAGAGTTTGAACAAGCAAGAGAGTAGCATATTTTAAAAGACTGTATTTCATGTTTCTCTTCAGTAGAATTACAGATATTGACAGATTTGGGATTAAATCAACCCAAATACCTTACCCATGTTTCCCGGCACCCATAGTGAGACTATGGCAATATGCTCTTTGTGCTCATGCACATACAAAACAGCTCAGTTGCCTCCCCCACCCCTCACCCAGAAACTGTTAGGCAGAGTCTCTATACCTGCCTTACATTCATTTTTCAACAGTGTGCTGTGACACTTTCATATTTTTAGATCTGATTATGTAAACAAGTAGTTTTTAAGTGAGGTGGAACTTGTGGTATACAAGACAAATCAGACTCTTGAAAGGGGTACAGTAGTTTGGAAAGGCTGAGAGTCACCTGTCTCTTCCCTTGCCATATGTTCTGATATACAGCACAGGTTACTTTGCCCTCTCCTTCCTGTCTCCCTGCCCTCCAAAGTTACAAATCCTGTAGTGACCACATGCTTCTTTTGCACTTACATAAGAATGATAATCTTTAAACAGACTATCTTTGTAGGAAGAAGGAGCAAGAAGTGAAGAAAGGGTCTTCACTCCCCTCTGAGTGTATGTTTTAATTTTGGGAAACAAGTCTTTTTATGTATTTTAAGAGAGTTTTGACCCTATGTGAGGACTGTGTGGAGAAACAGACATGGAAATAGAAAGAGCATCAACTAGGGTAAATTGTTATAACTTCATTAAATTCAATACAGCAATGGCAAATTACACAAGATGAAGATCTACCCCCATCATGCAGATTTAAGGAGTAGGTAAAGCTGGTGTTTTAGAAAGATGGATTGGACAAAAAGGACTTCTCTTCCTGTTGAGATGGTATAGTAAAATATGGATTGTCCATTAAAGGAAAAGTACTAAATAATGTACAAAGCAATATGTTAATGTTTTACTGTAACCTTACTGTAGTGAAAAGTTTATTTGCATTTTTTGTTTTGCTTTTTGTTTTTTAAGGTAGATTCTATGCAAATTGAAATAATACATGTGACCAAAAGCAAAAATGGCTGGCGAGAATTCAAAACTGCCTTGAGATTATTTTTTTCCCACATGGATAAAGTCTTGTAAATATTCATTCTGGATTTCTTGGCCTTTTCGTATTTGAAATTTCTCAGTAAGGAAGTTGATGCATCAGTAAAAGAAAAGATTTTTGAAAGTACATTGTTTGTATGATGAGGAGGTACTGGAGCAAGGTTGGCAGCCCTCAACAGTAATTGAATTAGGTTTTAAACTAACTGAACTGTGTCAAATGTATCAGGCAATCTGCTTGACTAATGCGCTAGGTATTACTGCTCCAGGAAATACTTTTGGAAATTCTTGATTTAAGGAATGGGATAGCTACAGAATTATGTATGTCAGTGAAAAGCCAAAATGACTATTCTATTAGTCCTTTTAATTTAAGAGCATGGATATATAGTCTGAAGATTATTTTTAAAAATATAATGGTGTATAGAGAAAACGATTGCAGTCTGTTGAGATAAAGAAGCAAAGGAGAAAAATATTCCTGTCAGGAAAATATAATTCGAGAGAGAGAGAGAGACAAAGAGAGAAAATGATTGTCTTTACCTAAACAATACAGATATTTGACTTTATTTTTTTTTCCATTTATACATGAGGAGGTAAGTGAAGCTGAGGAAAGATTTAAAAGATCATGAAGTAACTTCAAAAAAATATTTTTGTATCACATAAGCAGGGCAGGATACCAGAAATTCTCCACTGAGAAATTAACAAAACAATAAAACTTCTGGTTTCTTTCACCTCAAAAGTGTGTGTGTGTGTGTTTAATCTTCAGTCAGAATTTTTCCTTTTGATAAAGTGAGTTATGAAAGTCATATATGTTGGTGAAGTATCACTTTAAGAATGCTTTTATTTTGAGTTATTAAAAATTGAAGAATAGGGTCAAACTGGAACCTGATGGGTTAAACTGGAACCATGGGACCAAATGTTCCCTGATTTTGGGACATCAAATGGACATCCAAACTTTACAGCTTGGGCTCAGCTCAAATATAAATGAAAAGAACTTTGTATCATATGCCATTCTTACATCAAGGTTGGCCTGGGATAAAGAGCACTGAAGTCAGTGGAGTTACTGTAGATATACACTGCAGTAACTGAGGTGAGAGGCTGCCTGAAGGTTTTCAGCATCTCCAATCTTCCCAGGATTAAATTCTGATCAGTGTAACTAAGATCATATTTTAACACTCAGACTAGACGATGGGGCAAAGAATAGCTGGTTTGTTGAGCCACTTTGCTTCTATGTAAATGTTGTATTAAAAAAAAATACGTCCCCATCACCTATTTTTTAATTGTTCAGAAGCCAGGAACTGGAATAAAAAGACAGCTTTTCTCAAGAAATTCTCTTCTTCTAAAGATATCCTGAAATTCCATTTGTTCCATATGATGTGCCCATTGCATACCCTCTGTTCAGCTGTGTGTTCCTGTGACCAAATTTTTTCCTTACTTCCATATTTTTTTTTCTGGGACTCTTGTCCTTTCGGTTCTATTGTTTATTTGCAGGCAGTTTTTTTTTTTTTAATCCAAGCTTTGAGTTTACTATTGTGGCAGTATATTGACATTGCACATTAAATGGATTTAACAATTAGAACTTTATAATTTCTACACAAATTGCATTAGATCTTGATTTCAGTTTTACCAGTGTAAATTTGGAATAACTCCATTGCAGTTACTGGCCATAATGAATAATTGTGCTTACAGCATTGTTAAAGATGCTGAGGCAGATTCATTCCCATTGTAATGTTACTCACTTCTGTGGCGATATTCCTGGAATGTGTTTAGGCTATCTTTTATAATTACTGTACTAAACAATGACTGTTACAGTATGACCTGTTCCTATGACTTACACTCCTCTATATTTATTTCCTCCCATTCTGTAAGCTCCCCCATCCTCAAAGCATCTGTCAAAGTGGAATTTTCTGCCATGAAAGCTCATGAGATAAATAAAGTTGTTAGTTTTTAAGTGCCACAGGACTCCTTGTTTGTTTCCTTTAAATAATACTCCATAATGACTTTCATCCAGGGATCACAGAATATTTCATAGATCTTACCTATCTACTGTCATTTTCTAAAATGAACTTAATTTGCTCTCTGAGAATGCCATGTGCAAAATACCAACATGTCTTTACAGTGAGGTCTCTAAAATGTAGTCAGTAAAGTGCTGAAATCCTGAGGAGCTAAAAAATATGGACCTGGATCTTTAGCTAGTATAAATTAGCAGAACTCCTTTGCTGTTCACCCTTAATACTTGTTGGGCTTGATTCATAGTGATCCTGCACCCTGGATCATCCTTTATAGCAGTGAATTTGAATGCAATGCAAGCATAAAATACTATCAGGTCAGAATGGTAGCATTTTGCACAGATGTTACTCACTGCACAAACTGCAGTGCCACTGAGAATCAGATTCATTATGGTTTCAGTATACAAAGTGTATCTATATTTTGAGCATTGATCAATGTACGTTTTATGCAGATTTAATTTAAAGAAAATAAATAACAAAACCAGAAACAGTCATAAAAGGAAAACAAGAGTGGGACTTCCTTCCTCTGTAACACTTTTCCTCTTGAATTCCTTCATAACCTTGCTCCTTAGGATACAGGAAGGCAGAGCTTTTACATTTAAAGGTGCTATACAGAGAAAACAATCATCATGATAAGTTACAGAGGGGCAACTGTGTTAGTCTATTTCAGCCAAACAAACAAGGAGTCATGTGGCACCTCTAAACACAAACAAACTTACTTATCGCATGAGCTTTTGTGGGTGTAATCCCACTTCATCAGATGCATGAAATGGACTGCAGTATGTAGGTGAATATATACTTACAGAGAATGGTAAGTCACAAGGTCAGATCAGACTTTTTCAGCAAACCAAGAATATGTTTTGATTCAAACAGGGTGGTACAATAGATGAGATGGTGAAGAATGTAAGAGACATGCTTTAAAAAAAAAATCTTTAAATGCAGGCTTCAATGTGAAACTACAAAACTGGAATTCATATGCAAATTTGACATCACCAGACTAAATTTGAATATGAACCTGAAACGGCTAATTTATAACCAAAGGCAATTCACATTCTCACCTTCTCATGAAGTGGGATTATGTCCATGAAAGCTCATGTGATAAATAAATTTGTTAGTCTTTAAAAGTGCCATAAGACTCCTTGTATGTCCACACAGGCTTCTTATTTTGAAACAACACAGGCTGTTTCGAAATAAGAAGCGGCATGTCCACACGACGCACCATTATTTCGAAACCGTTAAACCTCGCATCTAATTGAAATAGCCGTTGTTTCGAAACAACATGTCCGAACGGCCTTGTTTCTAAATAACCATTTCGAAACAAAGGCTATTTCGAAAGTAGGCTTTCCCTTAATTCGAATTAACAAACTGTTAATTCGAATTAACTTATTTCAAAATAAGGACTTTATTTTGAAATAACTTATTGTGAAATGGGTTATTTCAAAATAATGATGTATGTGTGGACATAGCCCTTGTTTGTTTTAATCATAATGATATATACCCAAGTACTGTGGGCACAGCAGCTGTGGACTAGATCTTCAGTTGGCATAGGACCATTGAAATAAATGGAACTATTCCAGTTTACACTAGCTGTGGATCTGACCCTATGTATTTTATTGCCATAAATGGAAAGACCAAAAAGAAGATGTATAATGGGTCTGTACTGTTCACTGGAACATGAACACCTGAATTGCCATGTGCAGTGATGGACCTATGGTTTGTTTGACAATTTAACCTTGCTTTTAAAAATTCTTATGGGGTAGAAGCCACAATTCTCTTTTTGCTTCATTTTTTGATCTTCTTTAGGGTACTAGATAAACAGACCCACAAGTAATGAAATACAATAGCAGAGTGCAAAGCGTTTAGCCCTATGACTAACATCACTCATATCTCCTAGTGAGGGACCTTGGAGGGTCAGTCATTGTCTTCCTTCTCCTCATTTTCATTGTGATCATCACATGGATGTCACCCTCATGTCTCCTGATGCATTACTTCTTCGCCCTACCTCCTCCATATACTTCAGCACAGGGGCCGGGCAACAGTATTTAGCTGTAATTTTTTAAAAGAAACTGATATCCAGCCAGGGGTGCTGCTAAACCTAAAGATTAACAGGGGCCCAGGCCCCCACTGGCTGCCTGGGCCCCGATCCGTTCCGTACCCCCTGCTCGTTCCCTGAGCACTTCCCTACCCACCTCCCCCCTGTGGTCCCCTGAGCCCTTTCCTAACCCCCTGGTCCCACCGCTGGCTCCCCCTGCCCTAGGCCAACCCCCTCCCCCACACCCATTTCCCACCAGTCTGGCGTGCCTGACTCTGCTACTGCTGCTGCCACTGCTGCCGCCCCCCTTCTCTTGCATGGCCGCCGCAGATGATTGCGGCTGCAGCGAAGGCCAGAGTGGGAGTTTTTAAAACTCCCAGGCCCAGCCTGGGGCAGTTCCTCACCAGCCGGAAGATGCAGCTTCTGGCTGGGTAGAAGCCGCTGCTGCTGGCTGTGTGCAGCTGGCAGCATTCCCTGTGTGGGGCTGCGCCCCAGCGTACTTCGCTGCTAAGGGTCTGTCCCTGAATTTCAGGGGGGCTGAGGTCCCTGGAGCCCCATGCTAGCAACGCCTCTGTATCCAGCTATAAAAAGGCAATAAGTAAATAATGTTGGGCGTGAGGATTAGTGCACAGGGCCCGACTCTTGCCACATGATACTTGAGCTTTTGGATCTCTGGCCAGTGGCTCATTTGCATCTCAGTGAGAGAGACAACTCATGCAAATTCTAGTAAAAAACACAATTACTTCTTTCAGAATATGTCTGTGTCGGGTTGCGGGAATCTGCATAGCAGTATCTTTGATTGCATGCATATTTTTCTCCAAACATAAGCTGCTGGTTGCATCGAAAACTCAGACCTTAGACATTTTTGGATTTGAATTTCTTGCTCAAAGGCTGCCCTCTTCCTGTGTCAGAAATGTTGTGAGAATTTGCAAATGACTGATTAATTGCTATTTTATTGAACTGGGCTCCAAACAATAACAGGAGATCTTTGCAGCTGTCTAAAGTTCTGCTGAATTACTATATAAGCACAAACACATTTGTTTACTGTTAGTCAGATTTTGGTATTGGTGAAGGACAGTTCAGTTTCATTTGAGGAATGTGCTTTAAAGGAGTAATATTGTGGTGAGATGAATCTCTTACAGTCAGCTGCACATGCTACCATACTACTGGCAGCAGAAGCACACAAGGAATCACAAAAGTAACTGTTTAAGACTGCTTTCTCCTAGTCTGCTGTTTTTCTCAAACAAGCAAACAAACAACAAACCATAACATTATTACTGGACTTCAGAGACCTGGGGTGACTTGCCTTGTGGTTGGTCTTCAAGGTTACATTTCATGTTACTGTAAAGAACAAAACTACAAAGTCATAGAAAAATGTTCTTTTTCCTTCTGGTTAGAACAACTGATAAAAGAAAAGGTGGTTTGCACTTCAAAAATGAAATTCCAATTTGACTTGCACGGCTAACTTTTATACAGAAACAATGTTTACATGCTGTTGTATTCAGTCAAAACATTATATTGGTAACTTTGGTTAATTTACTTTGTTAACAATAGATCACATTCATACTCATACCTAATTCTTATTCAGCAAACCATATCTGTTCAGTAAAGCCTGTTTAACATTAAACACATGCTGAAGTTCCTTTGATTTTGATTGGAGTTCAAGTATCTACTGAAGCTGAGCACATGCTTAAATGCATTGCTGAAGAAGGATTGCCTTAAGCATGCACCTAAGTGTTTTGCTGCCTTGGGGCCTTTGGTCCCACTGCAGTTAATAAGAGATGCTCATCAAGATCCTAGAACAGAATGTGAACAGATATGTTCTCTTGGACTTTTAACAAACAGATGAAGATCTTAAACTCCTTTCATGACAGTCACAAAGGGTAAGAAAGATTTTTGGAATTAATTCTCAGTTAAAAAATGGGAGGAGGGAGGTAACTGCGCTGTCATATTCTGAATGAATCTCTGAATGACCTTTATATTAGCAAATTGAAGCAGGATTAAGTTATAATGAAGTGGACCAGATGTACTTACCACAACATGTGGACGTTATGGCAAAATGCCAAATAGTTAAATATGGATCCACCCTGCTTCTATTCTTTCCATCTTTTATGTAATTAGAAGGAAAAAGTCAATTAATGTTGGGTCAAAATACAGGATTTTAAATAAAAAAATTGCATATCATGAGAGCACTGGAAGGCAGATCTATGCCACACAGTTTGAAATGAGTAGGATATGTTAGTGCTGATATGTTCAGAAGTTGAACATTATACATATACTCACATATATAAAATTCTGTGCTGTCATAACACATCTTAAAATATGTATTTAAAATAACTAACATAGCCAATGAATAAACAATATGTACTTCCAAGAAGGAATGTTAATTGCATGCTAGGAATTGTTTGGTCTGTGCTTTTCAAGCACTGTGTTTTCACTTAGTTGTATTTAAAAAAGTATGGGAACTTGAAAATTAGTAGCACACATTTTAAGCTCTTCTCTACAATTAATTATAATCACAATGTATTTGATACAATGTTCTTACTGAAGAGTCGATGGAGCAGTGTCTGTCACAAGTTACCTGTGTTGTGAATTTTAGATCAGCAGGTTATAACAAAAACTAATAGCCTGTTATGTTGTTTTCACTAATTCTGTGAGGTATCCATAATGGCTTGATGCAGCAACTGTTACACCACATGTATTTTCATAGTGACATGGAGAACTTTATGAACAGCACAGAAAGATTTTGTTTCATTCTGAGGGAAGAGACTACACAACAGCATTGGCTAGTATAGTTATTGTTATGATTTTGTTGCAAACAATTGTTTCTTGGAATCAAGCAATTAAGAAATGTTGCCAGATTACTTTGAACATGAAATCATTCATGAAGCCTTTGAGTCCTTCAGATAACAGACAAATTAGTTTACTTACTTGAAACTAACAAGCCTGTTGTAATCTAGCTGGATACCACACACATACAAGATTCATAATGTAAATGAAATGTGAAGATGCTTTTCATCTTCAGGTTGTGTTAGTCTTTTCCATATCACAATGACAGTGTTAAATCCTGCAGCTCCCTACTCATGGCTGTACTTCTTACTCATTTCTATAGCCCTCATATGACTAAGGACTACTGCTGTGAATAAATGTTGGCAGGAACTTACACAATGCCATTTAGAACTGTATTTAGCTATGACTTGTGTCTCCTAAATGCATACCACATGCAGCCAGGGGTTAAAGTGGGCCGGAATGTGGCAGATGGCTATTCCGGGGCCCACTATTTTTAGGGGCTCAGCCTTCCGGGCCCCCTGAGAATAGAAAATGGAGCCAGAAGGCTGCGTTCTGAGGCCCACCATTTAAAAACAGCAGGGCCTGGAACGCAGTGTTCCGGTTCCATTTTCTGTTTTTAGGGGCCAGAACGCTGAGCCCCTAAAAATAGCAGGCCCCAGAATGGTGTTCTGCAGCATTCTGGCAGGCAGGGGAGGAGGGGTGCTTGCCCGGCTCCCCCTGTACATGTGCAGACTGCATTGTCTTCCAGTCCAGCGTGTGGCTGCCAGTAAGTACTGGGGTAGCCCAGCTCACGCTGGGGGCAGGGGGTATTGGAGGTGCCTGGGCTGGGGGTGGATATTGGGGGATGAAGGAGGATATTGGGGGTGGGTATTGGGGTCTGGGGGTGGATTTTGGGGATGTTGTTGGATATTGGGGGCAGGATCTGGGGTGTGGGGAAGGTGGGTGGCGGGCTGGTGTTTAGGGGGCAGGAGCTGGGATGCAGGAGGGGAGCCCGGAGGTGCAAGAACTGGGCCCACCCATGTGGGAAGGGGGCCCACCCGATTAGGAGGATTCTGGGGCCTGCCAAATACTTTAACCACTGCATTTGGCATATATATGTGGGGAAAATGGCAATGGCTGTCTGTTTAAATCATGTGATTGGTATATAAAACATTACAATTGTTGTATAGTCAAGAGGGTTTCACTGTTTATAACATCATATAATACTCTAGTCTGATTTCACAGGAGATGGTGACTGTTCATCTATAAACTGATTCCAGTGAGAGGAGCATTAAGGCCTTTACTGATGAGAGGCACAGCTTCTAAAAAGCCCCTGCATTGTAACTAGAAACACCACATGTCTTCCAAGGTCTAACTGCCTGTACGTTCAGTTAAGCAGAGCTTGTTAGTGTCATATGGTGACTCAGTAACATTCTAGAGACCAAAGCCTTCAACTTTACTCTGTTTTTAGTAAGGCAAAGCTCCTACTGACCTCAGTGAGAGTTCTGCCAGACAACATCTACTCAACACCCCATTGAAAATGGCTGCCAGAACTGGAGAGCTATTTACATCAGTGCTTCCAGTATTTCTGACTCTGGTGCAGATGAAGTGCTGCTTGGCTGGGATTTTTTTGTGAAAATTCCCAACTGCACACAAAGCTATAGAATGGCACCCACAATACATGCATAAATGCTCTGTGGGAGGTCTAACTACAAAGTGCTCTGGGAAGAAGGAGAGTGGATGCATCAGGTCTAATGGTATGGTCAGAGGTCCTGGGAACACTTCAAATAGTGTTTAATTGACTACAGAAACTGAGTCATGAAAGATTGGGTCTCCTGCAGAGCAGCGTTCAGTTAAGGTTCACTGGTTACTAAGCATGTAATATGTGATCGTAAACACTATTTTTAAATAACTATGCCACCAACCAGTAAGTGGCATGGTAAATAACTGCTGTGTGAAAGGGGCCAGAGTCAAGGCTGACACATGCTGGCAAAGTAAACTGGGGGAAGCTTAAACTTTTTTTTTTGTACTGTTATTAATTAATAGTCATTTCTGGGGCATCCATCACTGAAGTATCTGTGAAATTTTCAGTCATGAATGAACACAGATAGGCCATGTCTGCACTAGGGGCTTAAGTCGATTTAAGCCCTGGCTTAAGCAAAGCCAGGCTATACTTAGAATTTATTAAGTGGACTTAAACACTTGCTTAAGTTGATTTAATAACTCCTGCCCTTTAAGTCAACTTAAGTTTTTAAGCCCACTTTACAGAGCAGGAAGCCCTGGGCCCTGCTCCCTGCCCCAGCCCTGGTCCTGATCAGGCTCCTGGAGCCTGATGCAGCTCTCATGGCCAGTCTGGCCTCAGCCACCACTGCTGCCCACAGAGAGGGGTTGGGTGCTCAATTGGGCCCTCAGCCTTGAGCCAGGGGCAGGTGGCTGAAAGCCTGGTCAATTTCACAGGCTTGTAGCCTGTGAAACTGACCAAGCTCCAAGCTGTTTGTACTGGGGCACAAGTGGCTTGAAGCCAGATCAGGCTCTGAGCCAGCTTCTAGCCCCTGCAGCAAGGAGCTGGGGGCCAGATTGGGCTCCCAGCTCATCTCTGTGGACAGTGGGGGCCAGCAGCCAGTTCCCACCATCTGCAGAGAGGGGCTGGGAGCCCAATCAGGATCCCAGTCCCTCTCTGCCAGTGGTGGGGGCTGGCATATGGCCAGGGACACATGGAGTCGGCTCCTGCCCTGGTCACTTGCAAGCGGCCAGGGCAGGAGCTGTCTCCACATGTATCATGCCACTTGCCAGCCCCTGCCACCTGTGGAGAGGGGCTGGGAAGCAGATCCGGCCCCCAGCCTCTCAGTGCAGGCTGAAGGAACCGGTTGCCAGCCCCTGCTATCTGCATGGCAGGATCTGGATCAGGCCCCTGGGGCCGGATTGGGGCTCCGGGGCTTGATCACACCCCAGGGCAGGGAAGGGAGTGGGGCCTGAGCCTGGGCCGGGGTATGTCTACCAGTGTAGACATATTCCAAGTTGAGTTCCCAAAGTTGACTTAAAATAGCCCCCTAATATAGCCATAGCCATTTGCACATATTTTACAGATGTAGACTTTTAAGTGCAGAGATGTTGAGGACTGTCTTTTGAAAAGTGGCCTCTGATTTAAGTGCTGCAAATTTTGTGCATCCAGACTTAGACACAAAGGCAGGGGTCTCAAACTCAAATCACCACTAGGGCCACGTCAGGACTAGTAGAGGGCTGCATGAGGATTAGTACGGTAGCCCGAGGGCAACACCACTGAAACCTCTCCATACAATGATATTGCAAACATCAGTAATGATTATGTCATTGCGGGCCACAGGAAATAGCTTTAGGGGCTGCATGTGGCCCACGGGCCGCATGTTTGAGACCCCTGCACTAAGGCCAAAGTCTTCAAGCTGGATGTATGTTAAGCTCCTAAATCCCTGTTCACTTAATAAAATGCCTACTTTCCTGAAATTCTGAATATTCAAAGATCCACCGAATTCAGTAACGGCTGCAGGTGTTCAGGACCTTTGAAAATTGAGGCCTCCAGGTAGGTAGTAAAGTAAAACACTTTTAGGCATTCCTTCTGTAAGCTGTTTTGAAAGTTTAGGACAAAGTAATCTATCTACATTTACATGAGAAGAACATAGCAGAGCCAAGAATAGCACTTAAATGTCCTGGCATACCCAGTCTGTCCCCAGAACTCCAGAGCCATCTTTCTTTCTAGTTCTAAATCTATTCTGTGGTTAAGTGGAGAATTACAACTAGCAGTGCTGACAGTCTGGCATCTTTCACAGGCACTTAAGAGAAAAGCCTGGGATCTGGCATGAAGTTTCCTCTCAGCAACTTTCACCTAAATGACAGACCAAGAACATAGGGTGGTTTTAAAGCAACTGCTCAGCTACTCAGAAACAACATAGAGAAACTCCTTGTGGTCTGCTATCCATCCATGTGTGCACATCTAGGCCTCTGTTCATATGCGCAAGCACTCAAAGAATTATAGGGTTAGAAGGGACTGGAAGGATCATCCAGTCTAACCCGCCTGCCAAGGTGCAGGCTTTGTTGTGTATAAAATATTTAAAAAAAAAAAAAAAAAGGCCTTCCTGTTGAACCAAGGTACCTGCCCACAGTTATTCTTAATCCTGCCTTGCTGCTTTTTCACCAAACTACTGAATGTCCTCCAGAAAATAAAAAATCTCAATGCCTTTTGCACTCAGATGTATACTCTTTCTGTTTATGTCTTTCCTAGTAATTTATTCCCCATACTCATTTTCTATAACTACTTTTCATAGGGAGTAGTTTCTGCCAGGATAGGGAAAAATCTCTCCTTTGTGGTCAATTGATAACCCTTCCTCCTGCAGAGGAAAAAATATTACTTAACATGCAGTTAAAAATGGAGTTACTAAATCTTATGCCTTAAAAAATTTATAAATCAGAAACAAAGGAGATGCGACTTTGCAGATTCAACACATACATCCTCTAGTTCAGCCATGTGTGTGTGCATCTCTCTCTCTCTCTATATATATTGTGTGTGTATATCTATATCTATATAGATATAGATATATACACACACACAAGTGTGTATATATACATTTGCATTTAATGCAGTATATATCCTCAGGGCCGGATAAACAGAATATCTTATGGTTTTAGTTAAAAACATTTAAAAATCATTTCATGTAGGAAGACTTTTAATCCCTCGAGTTAATAAATCAATGTGTATTTTTTCAGCTCATCACGTGAGAAACAGTTCCTATACTGCTGAATAAATCAGTTTGTGTTGCTTTGTATCTGACAAGATGTTTATTCCTAAGCAGGCGATGTTCTACACAAAATCACCAGTCCAAGAACAAGTATGAAATTGTGTTTAATCTGAGCTTTCAGAAGACAGAAACTAAAACGGCAGTGGAATGTGTGATCTGCATAGAAAACAGTTATTTTTCTTCCCTTTGCCCCTTCCCCATTTTCTCTATTGGAAAATGTTATTTGAGGTTAGGTAACCCATGTAAGGCAGAAAGGAACACTAATCTAAAAGACACTGCCAAACGGGATGCGTAAGGCATGTTTGTGGAGAACTTCTGACTTTGGAAACAAGCTACTAATGCATAGAGTTGTAACTACAAACTTACCATGAACTGAACTAAAGACAGGGAATTCTATGTGTGCCTACATACCACCTAAACTCTTTGTCATAGTGTGACTGACTCGAGGCTTTGACCCTGAAGTAAACCAGCCAGTATTGAATTATATTACTTAGACATAGTTATCTATCTATCTATTGCTATGTTCACACGTAAGCTCTTATTTCAAAATGAGTTATTTCAAAATAAAATCCTTATTTTGAAATAACTTGAATCAAAATAAGCAAATATTAAATCGAAATAGGGGAAAACCTCAAAGCAAAATAGCATGTCTGGACACAGGACTTGCTATTTTGCTTCAGAAGAAGGGCAGCACGGGAGGTGTGGCAACATGGCCCCCTCGCTGGGCCATGCCTCCACCCAATATATACAAAAAGGAAGGCACCCTGGGAAAGAGAAGGGCAAAAATGTTATTTCGAAATATCTGTTATTTTGAAATAACATCCGAATGTCATTGTTTCAAAACAACCGTTTCAAAACAACGGCTATTTTGCTTTCAGGTGAGGTTTTATTGTTCTGAAACAATGGACATTATTTCAAAATGAGAGGGTCCCGTCATTTCAAAATAAAAAAAAACGTCGTTCGGACATGACAACTTTTATTTTGAAACAACGGTCCCAGTGGTGGAGCACTCCCCCAGTGTTAGGCCCTGAGCTGGTATGCAATGGAGTTGGGATGACATCAAACCCCTACTTTAGCTTTAGGCTGCAGAAGTGCTGAAACCTTGCTGTGAGCTATAGATTGCATGCCTGTCCCACCCTTCCTGATGGGTAGATGCAATAGTCTACTTCCCTCTCCTGCACCATCTGAGCACTGTCCTGCTGGGAGGCCAAGAGAAATTAATGGTTTATGGGCTAATTCCTCCCACCACTTGACAGCAACTGGTTAAGGTGATGTGACCTCTCTCTCTGACCCAGAAGCGGAAGAGTGACTGGCACCCCTCAATACTGATCTATTGCGGAAGAATTAAAAACAATCTATGTAGGCTCTATGATAGGGCATTGACACCCCAGCTGAGCAGCCAAAGTAGGAAATTAATTCCCTGCTCAGATCTCCCACGGATGCTCACAGTTGGGTAAGAGAGCAAGGCTAGGGACTGAAGGCCCAAATCAGGCTCTCGTTCTTGGAGGATGGTCAGGTAATGCTACATAAAAGCATGTTCCTGCTAGTTAGAGCTTTGGACTTTACAGAGGGTTTTCCTGGAGGATTTGACAGTTTTGGCTTATGTATAAATTCTTTTGTACTTTACCATACATTAGCTCTTGAGCATAAAAATCAATTGGGAAAGAGATGATGTTGGCGAAATATCCCCTAATATTGCTGGCCCAATAATGCTCTCTGCTGACACATACCATATAGCTCTAAAACAAAAATTTTAACTGGTAAGTTCTGTAAATGAGCCAGAAGTAGAAACCTGTAGTCTGACCGTTCACACAATCTGTGCTTAAGTAGGTATAGGTTTTTAGCTTCTTGCTCAGAGAAGCTCTGCGCGATGTATTGGCTTATTGTGCCCACCCTCAGGCAGTGGTAGATCTTAGACAATATGTCTAACTGTTCTGGCCATATCAGTGATTATTATCCCTTTGCTGTGGGTGTATCTTACATTTATTATGCATATACATTGTGGGGACCAGTGACAGCAGACTTTCACATATAATACTGTGACAGGCTGCTCTCCAGATCTGGTCCGGTGTCTCACTGTGACCCCTCAATTCCCACTTCTGAATGCTGATTCACTCTGCTTTGCCAGGCGACCACTCACTCCTTGGGCTGTCCATACCAGCCTCTTGCATGTAATCTGTCCCAAGCAGTGGGTGTCTGTTCTCTGGCTACTCAACGGACAGTCCCCAAGCGAACACCCCCATCTCCAGATACCACCATGGGAGCCTCTGTCCTACAGGGATTGGGACCCATTCCCAATCACCATACACATGTACATCCATTTAACAAATAAATGGATCATGCCCAGCCTTCTTCACTCACACTGTCTAGAGACCGCACAGCTTTAGATAAAACAACTACTAGTTTATTGAGCAGATTACTATTTTAAGCAAGAAAATGGCCAAATAAGGCAAAATCATTATATAAATGAGTCAGGAGTGACCACAGGGAAATAAAAGATAAAACACGCATACTAACCTAATATCGCTACCTAAACTGACCTCATAGTCCAAATTTCTGCTCAAGATATTTGGCTGTCAGATGTTTGTATAGCCAGACTCTGCCTGAGGCCAGGGAGGGCCCCAATCGTGCTTGAAGTTGTTTCAAGTTAGATATTCCCAGGCAAAAAGTCCCAAATCATTCCAAGTGTCTCTCTTAGTTTCCAAACCCCCTTGACTCCTCCCTTTCTGCATAGAGGTGATCTCTTTTACCCTGGCTGAGCTGCAGACCTTAATTAATATAGTCTTTGTTGCTTCCTCCAGGTATTTGCTTACTCCTAGCTTTGGTTGTTTACATATTATTGGAAGAGAGTTCTGTCTGTTGCCCCCCCCCCCCCCCCCGAGCCATGGAAAATATGTTACATGTCTGTGCATAAGTATGATGCTGCAAGAAGCATGATACTATAATAATCATGTATGGTTTGAACATTTATGAGGACACCTTGCATGGCCTAACTGGCATAAAAGCATACAATCACAGTGCATAGATGAACAGAAAAATCATATAGATCCAAACCCAGGGTGCACAGACGCATTCCAGCCAACTAGTGTTCCAGTGATCTAGTCTTATTTCCTTGTGGCCATTCACGTTGGTAGGCTGTGATGCTGAGGGAACTGTAGGCCACAAGACTGGAAGTGTTCTACTGTATTCCACAAAGCCAGGATGCCTGAACTTCATGTGGTTTGTTGGCTTGGCAATTAATAACATGATAAATCACTTTTTTCCTCTATAGTTATATGGTTTTCTTCTCCTGTATTTAGGTGTAACATTCAGAATCCATTGGAGAGACATCACTGTAAGCACGGCTATATCTCAGATTATCAACAACTCAGTGATCTTGCATGGCATGAAATATCCCTGAGAACCTAAGGGTGAGTAACACACCACATTAAATTCAAGTGAGAAGTGAGCACAGGTGATTTAAAGTGGTGTCCATAATGTGATACTGTTGAGACCCAACATGACAAAATGCTCAAATATTTCTGTCATTAACATAAGGTGACTATTAGAGGAAAAAAAATCCTGCCTTCATCTTGTATGCTGACTCGCACCTTTATGGGGAAATGGGATCTAAGCCTCACCTGGAACAAGATTAGCAGGGAGTGGGGGAGAAGGAAGTGATTTGGGGCATGTGACTACCTCAGGCAAGACCTGGGGAGATATGGGAGGAAGAAAGAGACTCCTGTGGTAGCTCTTGGGCATGGGTGGATTTTGGCGCTTCCCTTAGGGAAGGCAGCTCCATGGCTGACCCAGCCTCCCACCCTCGGCTCCATGCACCATCTGCACTATGCCACCAGCCATGCCCCTTTACCCTCAGCACCTCCTGCATTCCCCCACCGAGCACTTACTGATCATCACAGTTTGAAGTGTATGTACTTAATTATTTCTTGACAAAAATAAATGCTATAAACCAGATTCATTCCCTGCAACATTTTAAGCATTTCTTATATTGTATAATAATGCTTAGTAGTGTACTAATAGTATAAAAAAGGACCTAACATCCCTCAAAAAGATGACATGTTAAACTGTATTAGGCAATATGGTTAACTGTTAGTGGGCAATATGGTTTAAAATAACAACGCTCACTATTAAAGTGTACGCCTACTCTTAACTGTCTCATTAGGTTAAAATATAGCCTTTCCTATATTACACCAGATATATCCACAAACTTACACCAGCCAGTTTACAGCAATTCAAAATAACTGTTTGGATTGCTTCCTACTCTATATAAATATTTAGGTACATATACTCAGTGACATAGCTGTCTACTTGAGGAGGGGAGGAGACGTTATATCAAAGGACCAGCAACTCCTCAGAAGAGAAAAAGCAGGTCCTAGAAAAGTGCAAGTCTAGATTTGGTAAAAAAAACAAAAAAAACCCAAAAACATCCACACTGTATTTGTAACAGCCTACATAGGCTTAACTCAGTGGTTCTCAAACTTTTTTTCACAGGACCCAGTTGAAAGAAATCATTTATGCCTTCAACCCTGCAATTCATTTTTGAGCATTGCACTCCAGTCTTTTGGCAGTGGCAGCAAGGGTTGCTGCGACCCAGTACTTAAGGGTCTGTGACCCAGTACTAGGTCTTGACCCTAAGTTTGACAATCACTGCCCTAACTGGTAACCTGAAACTTCCAAAGCTGGACTGGGCTGTCTGTGAGGATGATTATCTCTTAATTTAGACCTATGGGCTGCTATTGTTCTGTGTCTACTGTTGTCACAGATAGTTTGCTCCTGCCTTTTTGAAATGTCAGTGTGAAGGTGAAGGGCAGATGATGGGGAAATATGCAATGTTTTCAGATTAAGCACAGATGCTAATAAGTTTGCTTTGTTGCATCTTCAAACTGAATTGCTTTTTTTCAACATTTAAAGTGCTGTGTGGCTCACACCTTGCTATTGCCTTTGCATAGAGTTACCAGAAGTCCCGCAAAAGGAGGACATGTCCTCCTTTTTACCTTCATGTCCTCCATCTGCCAGGCATCTGAGGAAGTGGGATCTTCTCCCACAAAAGCTCATGCAAAAAATAAATCTGTTAGTCTTAAAGTGCCACACAACTCCTTGTTGTTTTTTTACTGGACTAGACTAACATGGCTATCCCTTTTGAAATTTTTAAAATAGGTGATTTTGTCCAGCTTTTTATTAATGATGAGTAGAATGTCAAACAAACAAACAAACAAAAACCAAACCAAACCAAAACAAACAAACAAAAAACCAACCTGTAACAACCAAGTTCCTAAGCTGAGCAGTGAACTACAAGGTACCCATGGCTAGGGTTACAAGATGTCAGCCATGTCCTTTGCCTGTCAGGCATTTTAAAAATACATGATTTTGTCTGGCTTTTTCCTTACAGGGGTTAAAGTATGCTGGAATGTCCCAGAATACCCTATTTTTAGGGGGAAGTATTCCAGGGCCCCTCAAAACAGAAGAATATTACATTTTCTCCATGTGTTTGCCAATGTCCTCCTTTTTGTACTTCCCTGCCCTTTCCATGCTTTGTTATCTAGTAACCCTACACACAGCCCAATTGCAGCTCTTTACAGACCAGTTGTTAAGAGGTTGGGAAAAATCTCCTGACTGATTCCTGTGTGTGGATTTGGCTGTCTTGTGCTTTTTTTTTATTTTTTATTCGCCCCCCCCCCCCCCCAATGTAGGCAACTACCAGTCTGGGTAGCTCAGCTTGGTGGGAAACATGCCCCTTATTCTCAAAGTTGTAGGTTTGATACCCATGTTAGGCAGTTTAATTTTTGGCCTTTTGTTCCCTATGAAAGGGTTAAATCAGGGAAAAGCAATATAGGGACACTAATAAAATAAAGGAAAATAAAATATACCATAAATAAAATTACTAACAGGGACCAATTAAGTAAAACAAAAAGGGGGCACATTTGAACTGGATGGAAACAATTTAGGACTTTTTTTTTCAAATTGTAAAATGGGCTGCTGTAGAAAATGAAAAATGAGAGGTGAGTTAACTGCCCCCCCTTCTTTTTTTTACTTTTTTAGGTGCTTTTCAAGTTTATATTTGCAAATTTACATTTTTTAAACTTTTTTTTTAATCTCAGGAACATTAATGAAATGGTCATGAAAAACTCATTTAATGAAAAAATCCAGTTTTCAGTGAAAAAATATTTTGGTAAATTTTTTAAAAATAATTTTAAAAACAGATGACATTGCACAGTTTTAATGCTGCATTCATTAATCATTATCCATTTTCCATGACATAATATGGTAATGACAATTATATTAACACTATGTTCACACATTTAAATGAAATTCCAGCGTATACACCTAAAAGAAGTTTTATCAAGAATACAAAATAGAGTTCTAAATTTACAACATCAAGCTTTGTTGGACATTGGTTACAATGTCTATTAACCTGAGTTAGTTATTTCAGTTATGATATTAAAGAACAGATACAGTGTTGCCTAACAGATACTTTAAATGGTATATTCAATTAATTTTCTCTCTCTGTGTCCCTACATTGTGGCTACAGAAGCCTGCTACAGTAGCACAAAAAATACAGTTAGGGAAAAGAATTTCTTGAGTGAAGTATATGGTATTAATTTATACAGTATTGCCAGTTTCAAGAGATCAAAAATCACAAGAATAGCAAAAATAAGTCCTTGGGGGGGGGCAAGATTATACTGTGTTTTTAAACTAATCTCTTGATGTTTGAATTCCCCCTACACGTCCCAGGGTGAGTAGGTGACAATTAGTGTTGCCTGCTCTTTCTACCACAGATACTGGGTAAGTTTTCATCTTTTTACCCATCTTTTGTATTTGCTGACTCTCAAGCAAATCTATGGAACTTCCCATGTCTTGCTTCCTCAGAGCTCCTGTGTAATCATTGTATATGGCTGGTGATCAGACATGACTTTCATCTTGTATTTTGTTCTTTTTCTTTCTCGGTGGATCCTTCTTGCTTTTCCCATCCTGAGTGAAATGGACTTGTTTGCCTCGTGGGTTCCCTAACTTCCCCCACCTGGTTTGCATGCACCTGTAAGCTGGGACCAGGCCAGAGCCTTTTTAAATTTTCTGCCCTGCAGCATGTCCAGGCATTTGGCCTAGGGCAGGAACAGCATGGGAAATTGCAGATACTATGCTGCCTTCCTTGGTGCCTGTCACCCAGCTGCACTTCTCTTACTCTCCTGACACCCCACTCTATCCTCCCCTGCGCCCCACTCTCATGATGCCACTCAGAAGATTGTGGGGAAGGCAAGCATCACAGCAAAGTTCATGGGAGGGGCAGGGCTGAAAGTCCCAGGGACAGTATGATCCATCACCTACCTCCTACTCCTATTTGTGGAGCTTCTTGGCTCCTCATATTCAGCAACAGGAACCTGGAGGGATTAGGGAATGATGTTCCTTGTCAGACACTCCCCTGGGCTGGCCGGCCCCGCCCCCCCCAGTGCTGGGGGTGTGGGGGCCCCGCAAAGAGCGATTCGCCCAGGGCCCCGCACCCCCCCTAGGGATGGCCCTGCCCCTCATACATGGGCAGGCAGGCCCATGAAGGATTGCCGGCACTGGGTCGCTCCCAGTACTGACCCTGCAAGTGGTCCCTGCCACAGGAAGCCTCGCCAGAGAAAATGTCCTGTGTCACTGAAGGGTCCAGGACCATGCCACCATTGCTTGCTACCCCAGACAGGGGTTTAAACCCTAGACAGTGGCCTTATAGGGAGGACACGAGTTCCCACTATGACCTCCTTTGCTGGATGATGGCACACGTGGGCTTGGACGTCAAACACATCAGAGGGGATCAAGACCCTCTATTTGATCCAGGGCTCACATCATCTCCAGACGTGATTGTTGTCCCCTTGTACCCTAGTGTGCATGACCTCACCAGGGTATGCTGGCAGACCTCTGCTTCAATTCCTCCAGTCTCAGATATAGCGAGTTATAAATACCAGGCCCCATCAGAGAGCTTCCCTTTTTTGATGACCACCTGGTACTGACCTCCCAGCTAATAGAAGCTGCCTTAGGCTGGGAGAGCCAGTCTTGCCCAGATCCCATGCCCAGATCCAGGGAGGCAAGGGGGCTGGACCTCATGGGCTGGAAGGTATACTCAATCTCCACCTTCCAGCTCCACATCGCAAGCACAGGTGGGACTATACACCCTGGACATTTGGGAGTCAATGAGGAAATTCCAGGATCTACTCCCCTGGAAACATTGGGAGGAATATGACTCCCTTGTGGAGGAGGGCATGCTAGCATCCCAAGATTCCCTTTTGGCAGTATGGAATGCCTCAGACACGGTGAGCCATGGCATAGGGTCAGCCATTGTCATGAGACATGCAGCGTGGCTGCAGGAGGCAGGCCTGCCTCAAGACATGCAGCAAGCCATCCAGGACCTCCCTTTTGAGGGACGGTCTCTTTTTGTGGAGGCAACGGACCATCTGCTGTGTGGCATGAGGAACCCCAGAACGGCCCTCAGATCCTTGGGCATGTTCCTCCCATGAGCACCCAGTCACTCCCCTAGCCCTCAACAGCAGCACATGTCCCAGCGGCGGAGGCACCAAGCAGACTCTCCCCTGCCACGTGAGAGGGAAGACCAACCCTCCCGGCATTCAAAATCCCCTCCGCCATCTGGGGCCGCCTGTAAGAATGCCGTGGCCCCATGCCACAGGAGCCCCTAACAACATGCTCACCCCTCAGATTCCACCCACTCCTCTAACCCTCAGCAGCCCCTCAGGAATCAGAGGCCCTATGCAGGACCCCTCCTCTGTTAGAAGGGGAGGAGTGGTATACCTGGGGTTCAAGAACCCCTTCCCCAGGTTGGACTTTGGGGTGACCTTGCTCAAAGGGAAGTGGAAGACCATCCATTATTCCTCCACCTTCTGGGGCCCCATCACTTTTCTCCCAACTGCTGCCAGTCCCTGGCCTGCAGGCCTGATCCCTGGCTTCTGGCTCAAAATTGCACACCCCACTTTCCCAGGATCCTATAGATGACCCTAACTGGATACTAACCACAGTTTCTCCTCTAGCATTGCTCATGCTAAAGCCTGAGATATATGGGCGCACATGGGTTTTTTTCCCTTTTGGCACCCAGATCAACCACTCCATAGCTGAATTACACTCTAGGGGACTTGGCTTTCATTCTCTCTTGCCTGCAACCCTTTTCACCCAGGCTCTGGCTCCATTCACACTACAGCCTGAGTCAGCTTGGACACATACAGGAGTACGGTGTCCGCTTGGACATTTAGATGTCTAAACTCTTTTCGCCACACAGGACTTAGCAGCTAATGTTACTTGCCACAATCCTGTTTTTCACCCACACAATAACCCCCACATGGCTGGGGTAAAGAGGGAGACTCCTAACCCCTCCCAGCCCTATGGATAGAGACTCTGGGACCTCATCACCCGCATCCCCTGAGGCATGCAAGGGAAGGGGCAAGAAATCCCCCTTAACCCCTTCTAACCACTCTTGGCGCATGATTGGGTTGCCCTATTACCACATTCCTAGATGGGCCAGCCCCAGGATACACCCCTTTGTCATACGGGCATGGAGAGAGCCCTCCTTTCTCCTGCAAAGGAGATGGGGAACACCCTAAAAATTCCCCTACCCTGTTGCATACAAAACCCAACTGCAGGAACTAGAAAACATGGGGCACTAGCATTAGTCCCATCAGGCCTCCATAGGGATGCCCTCCTATGGGGACTTTCTCTCCCTTCTCCTTTCCCTCCCCTTGTTCCAAATCCCCTTACAGCCCTCTCGGGGTTCCTTGACCCCTTTGTAGACCAGTGCTGGAATGACCCTTAGCTCCTATTAGTGGCACTATGCCAAATTCAGCCTTTAACCCTCCAAGCCAGCCCGTTACTCAGAGGCAGCCTTAGGCAATTAGGGGCCCTAAGCAGAGAGTCATTGTGGGGCCCCCTATAGCCTCTCAGTGCCACCCTCACTGTGGCCCCAGTTTCCCCTGCAGCCTTAACCACCGCCCCAGTCTCAATGCCCTGCCCTTCCCCCATCATGGCTCTGGCTCTCCACTCTGTAGGCCCTGTGGCCCCTGGTTTCCCCTGCCTACAGTCCAAGGGAAAGTGCCACGGACTCCAGCACTTGCAGGCAATGTTCCCTCTAATTTTTTCATAGGCTGCATGTGCAATTTCCTTTTTGCAAATTTTCAGAACCAGTGTCCAAATTTGTGTGCACTCCAGTGAGTGTGGGCAAACTTGTGAGCACACTGATGCACATGTGTATGATGCAAATAATATATAATTTTATTTCGATATGCTGATGGAAATGATTTATAAATTACAAAACCTTATTTGCAACATGCTACTTGGAACTGCCTTCTTAAAGTAGCATAAAAATGAATATACTTACAATCTGCAAAATATTTTTCTGCAAGAAACAGAAATAGTGCTGAAAATTGCAAATGACCTCTTTTAATTATTCTCATGTTGATAAGCATGCCACATTTGTCTACTTAAGAAAAATTACAACAGATAAATTGTAATCTCAGACAATTAATGCCAACATATTCACTGATTTTCTGAAATATCTATTAAATTATATTGTAAAACTGGCTCCACCACATCGAAAATAGCAACTACAATATCACAGCACTGAAATGCATATCTAAGCACACAAAGGGTATGTTCCCACACACTTCTTATTTTGAAACAAAAGAGGTTGTTTCGAAATAAGAACTGCCATGGCCACATGACGCACGGCCATTTTGAAACAAGCAAACTGCTTGTTTCGAAATGGCCGCCGTTCTTTTGGAACGGCTTAAACCACTTTTTTTTTTGAAACAGCCCAGTGCGGACATGTTGTTTCGGAACAAAGTGTTCTGAAACAACATTTGACCTTCCTCCCAGGGTGCTAAGTACCCTGGGAGGAAGGGATGCCCCCTCAGCACCCTGGCCAGGGAACCCTCAGCACCCTAGCCAGGGTGCTGAGGGTTGTCTGCTGGCTAGTGGAGGGGACTGCAGGCACCCGAAGGGTGCAGCACAGAGGGGCGCTGCACCCCACGGGTGTCTGCAGGGGACAGCAGGCACCCATGGGGTGAGGCGCTGCACCCCACGGGTGTCTGCAGAGGGCTGCAGGCACCCGCGGGGTGAGGTGCGGGGATGCGCTGCACCCCGCGGGTGTCTGCACAGGGCTACTCACTCCGGCTCCTGCAGCAGTAGGCTCCAGCTGGGTGCCCGGGACCCCACCGCCAGGTTTGGGGGCAGCCTGGGCTTTAAACCCCCGGGGTGAGGCGCCCCGCTGTGCCTCACCTGGCAGGCGCCTGCAAAGGGCTGCAGGCACCCGCGGGGTGCAGCGCAGCCAGGCACTGCACGCCGCAGGTGTCCACAGGACTGTGCAGGCACCCGCAGGGTCCAGCACAGCCCCGCGTCTCACCCCGCGGGTGCCTGCTGTCCCCTGCAGACACCCACAGGGTGAGGCGCACCCTGCGCCTCACCCCGTGGGTGCCTGCAGCCCTGTGCAGGCACCCGTGGGGTGCAACGCCCCTCTGCGCTGCACCCTGCGGGTGCCTGCTTTCCCCTCCCCAAGCGAAATAGCATGTTCACACTGTGGACATGCTATTTCACTCCCTTATTTCGAGGACACTGTTTTTGTCCTTCGAAATAAGGTGTTTCGAAATAAAGAGTTATTTCAAAACAGCTTGTTTCGAAACGTCTTGTTTCAAAACAAGCCCTCCCTGTGTGAACATAGCCAAAGTGAGTGCAGTAATATCTTTTACTGAACTAACTTCTGTTAGAAAAAGAGACTGTCAGTAGTTCATGAACATACCCAGAGCTCATCTTCAGGATCTGAAACTGATCTAGTAAAAATTTTACCTCATCCACCTGAACCAACATTGCTACAAGAGTTCTGAAAAATCTAACCTCATATCAATAACAAGTATAACAAAACAATTTGCACATGCACATATAAATAAATAAACCTATAAAATTAACCTGCATTTATTTTGTGTACTGCCAACTTTCCAGTCTTGAGAAATAATCAGGGAATTGCATGGCTGTCAGTGTCCTGAGGGCATTTGCTATAATAAATCCTAAAGCATTAAGTAAGAGTAAGATCTGAAAGCCGTTCAGTAATAGTCTGGGCAAGGACAGTTTACAAGGCCTGACTGTGATCCCTTGCCTTAACACAAAGTTCTTTTTCAAGTGCTGCTCACATCATTCGGTTACAGGTGTCTACGTGCACGGTAGCTCAGAAAGTCTTTAGCCTTAGCCTGTCAGGTCAGGGCACATGGCCAACGCCCCCTCTGTGTTGTGACTGTGGCTATATAGGTGACCATGACCCTGACCCTCCCAGTTCCCTTTTCCACCCTCAGTGACGGTTTCAGATCAGCTAAACTTCCACAAGCGTCTGTTGCCCTTTTAGCTGCAAATTAAAATGCTGGGGTTTAAACTGTGTCCGTCGTGTTATAAAGCCTTCCCACGCGACGATTCCCACAAGAAATGTCTTGCATGCCTCGGTGAGTCACATCTCCCAAAGAACTGTCTTATTTGCAAGTCTTTCAAATGTAGGACTCACAAGGATAGAGAGAGGCATTTAAGCACTCTCATGGTGGACCGTGCGTCTGCCTCTGATGCTGCCTCGGCCCCAAGTGCTCTGTCAGCACTGCGGGTGACTCCTGCACCAGAACCTGCCTGACGCTGATCTCCGGCACAGACTCCAAAGCCATGATCGGCATCAACTGCGGTATTGCCACGGCACTGTTCACTTCTGTCCCTGCATTCCCCCTCATGCAAGTCAGGGCCAGGGCTGCCATTGGTACCTTCAACACCCGAGACCTTAGCAACTGTGTGGGCTCTGTTCCAAGACCCAGCTCTGGTATTGGGGAACAAGCCCCAGTCAAAGGCTGGCACTCACATCTCAGGAGCGATCGACGCAGGGACTGGTACCGCTTTTGAGTTCGGTACTGTCAAGTCCCCATCTGGCACCGAGAAATGGTACCGATGATCACTCCGACGACCGTTCCTCTGGGCACTCATCCCGCAAGCCCTCGGTACCAATGTTCCCTGTAAGCTGCACACCTGTGCCCACGCGCAGCAGGAATCACTCAATGGCGCAGCAATCACTGCCAGCAGCGCAGCACTGCCGGCAGCCACGGACCCTAGCCAGTCGGAAGACACAGTCTTCTGGCTGGAAGGAAGCTGCGTCAGCCTACCACAGTTTGAAATTTCCCACCCTCATCATGCTGGGGGCGGCAGCAGCCTGTGGCCAGGGAGTGGCTCCAGAGGCCAGGCAAGGAGGAAGGGGGGACTTTTGGGGAGTCGGAGTGTGGAGCGGGGCAAAGGGAGGTTGGCTGGGAAGGCGTCGGGACTCAGGGAAGTGGGTGGGGAAGCAGCCCGAGTGGGGATTGGCCAGAGAAACTGGCGAATGGGTGGGAAAGGCTCTTGGCCAGGGTTTGCTTAAACTATCCCTGCTGCAAGAGTTAGAATGTAATTGCTGGCCTTGGAGCCCTCTAGCACAGGTGCCCCCCCCCCCATGGGCGAACCCACCAATAAATCCCCCAGACACACAGACGCACAAAGCCAACCCCATACACAGACACACAAAGCCAACCCCAGACAGACAGACACCCACACACACACAGAGCCAACCCCAGACAGACAGACAGACAGACACAGCCATTGATGCAAGCACTAAGCAATGTCAGCGTAGCAACTCAGCTTGCACCCAGCAACTTGGCTTTCACTCAGTATGTCATATAACAAACAAGGAGTCCTGTGGCACTTAAAGACTAACAATTATATTTATTGTGTGAGCTTTTGTGGGAGAAAATGCCATGTCATCAGACTTGCATCCTAAGTTCCTCCATCTTCAAAGCATCAGATGAACTGAATTTTCTTCCACAAAGGCTCATGCAATAAATATAATTGTTAGTCTTTAAGTGCCACAGGATCCTTCTTTGTTTTACTGAACTAGACTAACACAGCTGCCCCTTTGGATCTTGAAAGGATGTTTTATTCCACCTAACCAAGTTTTTTAAACTTCTTCATTCCTGAAATAGATGAACACCATAGTGTGAATACAGAGAATACGTTGCACTCAAGTTCATGTGAATACATCTTCGTTTCTTTCATGATAGATTGTTTAGTGTTATGTGTAAACATTCCAGTTCGTAACTTCAGGAAGTGCAACAATGTTCTCTATGGAGGGTTGTAAGCAGAATCCATTGCAATAAAGTAGCAGCAACATAGCAGAAAAACATATCCAGAAATTCTGTTCTTGCAGGCTATTTTTCTCTTGCTATTCACAACATTGTATAATTGTACCCCTCCTTTTTGACTGTTCTATTATGGGCTTTCTCAGAAGAAGAAGAAGGGAAACTACTTGCTTCAGTAAATGGCAGCCTGAATTTCCAAACTCTGCTAAACTGGTCATATGGGCAACAAAATTATTAACTGTACAGTAGAGACAGGGATATCAATAAGTTTCTCTGTTGATAAAAGGCTCTACAATTTCAGGAAGCATCAAATCACAGGATCAGGAGGAATTCTTAATTAAGAAGTATGTTTAATTGAGGATTACTGTCTGGTTCTGACTAAACTGCATGCAGTTTTTATTTGGCTAATGTTTGACATAGTGCAGAGTCTCAAACTCAAATCACCATGATGGCTGCATGAGGACCAGTACACTATGTTATGTGTTAGCTCTGTGTTCTTGAGGAATCAGAGCATAGTATCCAGCCTGTGCCTCCCTCCCCCCACACATCCCCCAACCTCTGCTTGAACTGAAAACCAAAAACAGTAGGAAATGGGAGCCATCCTCATCTACCCATAGCCAAAAGCCATCAGCACAGTAAATGGAGCTTCATTTGCATTGACTATGGAAAGCCAGGCTCCAAAGCAGGAGCCGCACTGAACTCTGGGATTGAAGAAGCAGGAGCCGCACTGAACTCTGGGATTGAAGAAGCAGCGAAGCATTGCCTGATGGGGGATCTCACACCAACACAAACAAACTCAGCAATTATCAGACCATTCTAGTCACAGACATGATAATTGATACCCAAAATACTGAGTCTGCCTGACTGTGTTGTGAGCTTCTCTGAACCATTACACCCAGCCAGGAATGTGTATTGGCCACGTAAACAAGTCCTTATAAAAAAACCTTTACCCACATCCAACAGTGGTGTGTAGTGTAGTGTGTGTCCTGTGCAAGTCCTGACTGGATCCTGTGGGAGTCTGGATTGAGTCCTGATGCTTGGATCTAAAGCTGTATCATTTCCACTGGGATTTGGCTTTTCCTCCTTGCTGATTGCTGTGGGAGCTTGGTTTCCATCCAGCCTCTGACCCTGATCTGCACAACCTGGAAACCTTTCTGCTACACAGAGTGGTGAGACCCCCCCCCCCAACTTTTCTCGCTCTCTCTCCTCCCCCCCCCACCTCTCTCCCTCTTTGTTAATTATGACTCTTTCTCTCTAGGCCTGATACAGTAGAATCTAGGTAATATTGTAGCTGGGTGTTCTTCTTTCCTTGTATGTTTATCAATGCTGTAACTGGGTATTTTGGGGTATTCTTCTCTCTTTTGTAATTGTTATTATTATTGCAAGTTTTAGATACCTAGCAATAAAATGCCTTTTGTTATCAAGCCAGTTTCCAGACTCTTTTAAGACATCATTCCCTCTCCTTTGTG
>ML681963.1:81370705-81437975 GCA_007922195.1 Podocnemis expansa | reverse complement strand
TGGACACCCCTCAGCACCCTGGCCAGGGTGCTGAGGGGTCAGCCCTTCCTCCCAGGGTGCTAAGCACCCTGGGAGGAGGGGCACATGTTGTCTCGGAACACTTTGTTCCGAAACAACATGTCCGAACAGGGCTGTTTCGAAACCTCTGTTTCGAAACAACCCTGTTTCGACAGGTAACCAGGTTTAAGTTATTTCGCAAAGATCATGGCCATTTCGAAAGAAGCGGTTTGCTTCTTTCGAAATGGCCGTGCGTCATGTGGCCATGGCACTCCTTATTTCGAAACAACCTCTGTTGTTTCGAAATAAGGAGTGTGTGTGGACATACCCAATGGGACCTTAATGTGGTGCTCTGTGCATTAACAGAGGCCCCTTATGAACCTTTGGACTCATGTACCTTACTGGTCCTTGCCTGGAAGGTGGCCTTTTGGTGGCAATTACCTTGGCTAGAAGGGTCTCAGAGTTGAAGGCCTTTGCCTCAGAATCCCTGTATACAAGGTTCTTTCCTGATAAAGAGGTGCTATGAGCCCACCCATCCTTCCTTCCTAAGGTGGTTTCCCCTTTTCACTTCAACCAGGATATTTGTTTGCCAGTATTTTTCCCAGACGCTCAGGTTACAGAGAACCGGAGGAGGTGGCACACCCTGGATGTGAAGAGAGCACTCTTGACATATATTGAGTGCACATGCCCATTCCACAGGACCTCCCAAATCTTTGTAATGGTCACTGAACACAAACAAGGTCTCCCAATGTCCTCACAGTGCATTTCCAGATGGATAGTAAACTGCATCAAAGACTGCTACAGAAGGTCAAATATGCCCCTTCCTGGGACTGTCAGGGCTCATTCTACCAGGCCCCAGGCTTTGTCAATGGCCTTCCTTGCTAAGGTCCCGATCCAGGAGATCTGCAGGGCAGCTATGAGGGCGTCGGTGCATACCTTCACAACACACTACGCTACTGTCCAACAGGCCAGAGATGATGCTGTGTTGGGCAGAGCTGTACTCAGTGTAGGTAAGCTGTAACTCCTCCCACCATCGTTGGGTATGGCTAGCAGTCACCTGTAACTGAATGATGTGAACAGTGCTCGAAGAAGAACGGTGGGTTACTTACCAGTAACCATCCTTCTTTGAGATGGGCTGCTCAAATACATTCAGATCCCTCCCACTGTCCCCACTAATTGGAATTGGTGAAGGAATAAGGGACTGGGAGTGTCAGGGTCACGGTCACCTATATAGGTGCAGTCGCGGCACAGAGGGGGCATTGGCCATGTGCCTTGACCTGACAGGCTAAGGCTAGAGACTTTCTGAGCTACCTTGCACTGCGTCATGCAGACACCTGTAACTGAATGTATGTGAGCAGCCCATCTTGTAGAAGGATGGTTACTGGTAAGTAACCTGCTGTTCAGTCAAACAATGGCTCAGTCGCCCCCCCCCCCCCAGGGGGAAGACGAAAAAGGGAAGCAAACACACAGCATGGAGGGAAAACTGAAACAAAAAGGGGGCAGGCAGAAAAGACACTGTTTGGCACACAGAGAAGGCAGGCTGGGCTCAGCAGTCAATGGGGAGGAAAGTGAAAAAGGGAAACAACATACACATGGCAGGCGGGGAAAACTGAAACAAAAAGAGGATGGAAGGGAAGGAGACTGCCTGTTTGGCAGGCAGAGAAGGCAGGCTGGCTTCAGTAGCCCACGGGGAGGAAGGCAGCTGGTAGGGTGCAGGGGCACCAAACGACCCCTTCCCTGCCTGACCACCCTTTTATCCCCCATGGCAGCCTTCCCTGCCGACCCCATGGCTCCTCACCTGGCGCCTGGTGGAGCTGCTCTCTGGCCAGGCTGCTCGGACCCCCTGACCACGCATAGGAGCATGTGGGGAGGGGGTGGGGATTAAAACTCCTGGCTGGGGCTGCAGCAGCAACAAAGAGGAAGCTGGGCTCGGCTGGAGGAAGCCACTGCGGCTTGTGGGGTCCCCTGGAGCAGCCCACTCCAAAGAGTTCCTGCCGCTTCGTCCCTGGCCATCGCAGGGCTGAACGGGCCCGATCCAAGGCCTGGGGGTGAGGCAGCCCCTATTCAGCCCTGGCATAAGCGGGGGCGAAGCAGCCCAAACTCTTCCAAGTGGGCTGCTCCAGAGCCCCGTCCCCACAAGCCACAACTTGGCACTGGCTGCTGCTCTCCTCCCTCCCCCTGGGGAGGTGTGGCTGGCTGGGGTAGGCAGGGAGGGCTGTTCCACCCCTGCTGGAGGGAGGGCAGGCACCACAGCCTCTGGCCTCGGCAATCTGTGGCTCCCCACAACCACAGGAGTGCGAGGTCAGGCAAAGCAGGCGGCCGCTGCAGGGTCCCTTACTGCTCGGGGGCTCCAAGTGACTGCCTGCTTCACCTACCCCAAAAGCCGGCTCTGCCATTACTACCTGGGCTCTCTGGGGGGATCAACCACTGTTGCCCAGCTGATAATGGACATAGTGCCTACCCCTCCCCTTCTCCACTGATTTCCCATATGGGGACTGACAGTTACCAGGGCCTTGCAGGAAGTCCTTTACCCAGAGATAGTGGGGACACCTGCACTTCATGGACAGCCTACATAAGGGTCCCATTGTTGGGATTATTTTCTTGTTTTCCATGATTTTGTAAGAATGATGGCACATCCTATGTCTGTTTTGTAACAATTGGTGTTTAAGAGTTATTTGGTCTGTTATACTGGGAAGATTATATTTAGGTGTGCTCCACCCCAGCAGCAGGTGTGAGTTGTTGAGGAACTGCTGAGCAATTCCCGACAACAGTGGCCCAGACTCTCAGAGTCTACCCGGCAACAGCTGATGGCATGCTGAGACACGAGGGCCGTGTGCAGCTGCTGGTGGCTCGGGTGCAGTCTCTCCATCATGTTCCCCATGTAACCAAAGGGAGAGTGTTTTTTGGCATAAAAATAGAGAGCTCTGATTGGTGAGTGCCTGGGGAATAAAGAGGGAGTCCTCCGAGGAGATGGCGTGCTCCCTGTGCCATCTCTGCATTGTGTGAGGAAGCCAAGAGGGCTGATCCTGTGGCACCTTAGCTTAAGGGAGGCCCTGTTAGGCCACTGCCTTCCAGAAGAAACCCCCTGATCATTATAGCTGAGCTCCTGCTTTGGGAGTGATTGGTAAGAGAGCCTTGGAGACTCAGGGACTTGCGTTCGACTGAACCCCTGGTTCCTCTGAATCAGGAGTTCAGACCTTGGGCTGAGATCTTCTGGCAGGCTCTGAAGCAGACGGGTGTGGCATGGAAGACCCTGAAGCTCAGAGACTCAGACCTTTACTGTTCAAGATAGGCTCTGTAAATGGACCTTGAAATTGGGGCGAAAGAACTTTAGGAAAAGGACTTCTCGGCTGCCGGAGGCTTGAAGAAGATAAGCCAAGTCCAGAGAGCTGGGCAGGAGGAGACTTGCCAGGGGATCCTGTTGGGTCATCTATCATTGCTATTGAGTGAAGAAAAACTGTGAAGGTTCAATAAGGGTTGTGTGCGGAGACCGGGTCTCCGTACCACTTGTGGTGGTTACTTACCTGTTGGGTGAGGGTTTTATCTCACTGTGCACCTGAAAGGTGGCAGAGCCCCAGGAACTCATGAGAGGTTTTATCTCCAGTAGGAAACTTACCTGAGAGTGTCTGGGTCACTGTGGAAATTGGGGAAGGCTATAAGAGTGCAACAGGGGAATGGTTAAATCTCATGCTTAATTCTATTTATAATTTAGTGATTTGCTATAGTTGTACTATGCTTGAGTTTCACTGTTAATACCACTGAGGTGGTTATAAGGTTCCCTTTTCCAATTCCCTTGCTCTAAAATAAATAGCGGCCTGTTTAACTAATATCTTTCTTAGTTCATTCTGTCAACCCTCTCCAGAGCATTAGGAGACACCCAAGTTGATAGATGCTTGAGAGATAAGGAGGGCCTGAGCTGTGTTAGCTGACAGGTGGTGTCCTGCAGAACTCAGATTTTGCAGCAGCTTTTTGCTAACACCATCTGTATCCTTTGTACCCCAGCAGCCCATACCGGGTGGGACAAATCCATCACGTGGTGGTATGTACCACTGAAGTCCTTGAGCGAAGTGGACAAATATACTATATAGCTTGGCTTTAGACAGAATCCCATTTAGTAAACAAGGGCCTAGTTCTTTGGGGTGGTAACACTTTCCTCTTTCCTTGGGAAGGTGGGATTCTTGACTCTTCTCTTGGGTAACCCCCCCCCCCGCTATTGAATAAGTGGTGAGGCACATTAGTACTTCCCCCAGAGGAAAATAGAAGCATACACTCCACCCTTTACATCCCGGGGGAGACATCTTCCTCTGTACCAGAGGGCACGTGCACACACACTCTAAGATATTTTCTGATCCACTCAGGTGATTGAACCATACTCAGGTGTAGGATAGCTCCACAATTTATGGGTATTATCTCCTTATGACCCACAGGTGGCCCAAAGTGTAATTAAAAGGACCACTGGAGAGCCTATGTACCCTGAGCACCTGTTAGAGAGAAAAGGAGGGACACCTACTCGCATAGCAACCCTCCCTCTTCTGCTCCCTATTCCCCAGTCAGGCTCATATCTGTAGAATGGGGCAAGACAAGGCTGGGAACATGGGCAGTTGGCTCCCAAATTGCTAGAGACAAGACCTGAGACAAACACCATTATCCCTTAGCCTTTACTAGCCTTCCTTCGTAGTTGCAATCTCTAAAGGTTCCCTTCCCCTTTCTGACGGTTGGGGCTTTCTTAGATTGGGATCCTACTGAAGGGAGGTCCTGAGATGAAGAACTTTCCCTTGATACCAGAAACATGCATATAGGTCATCTGCTTGGAGCCTTTCCTTCCTCTCTAACTCATCGGGGGTCCCTTAGGGACAATCTACTCCCTTGGGGGGGGGACGACCGTACCTGGGTCCATCTCAACTGAGTTTGAACAGAGATTACTTTTAGAGGTTACGGATCTCTACCCAGTGATACTGGTGAGAACACATTACTGTTCTTTTCCCCTCTCACAGAAGGGACTCAGAAGCCATGCTCGCTCCTGGGGCCTGTGGGGTCCTGTTACTGGCTTCATCTCCTCCTCATCTCCTCCGTCGGTCAATATCCATTAAAAGGGGCTCTCTCATCAAGTTGGGACTGTGCCCACTAAAACATGGTTGTGCAGCGAATACCATCCCTTATGCATTATCAGCGCCTTGGTCTGTTGACCCAGCCTAGACTCACACGTGTAAGTGTCATAACTCCACTAATGTGGACAGGGCAGGTCTATCCTCCCCTTTATCCTCTGGGACATGACAGTCACTCATCACACAGTGGGTTGCCGAAGCAGGGCCCTTCTTCTACCTTCCTTGCTTGTTTCACCATACTCAACATTGAGGGTGTCCGAAACAAGTTAGGACAACCCCGTACTAGTACTTCAAGCCTCCCAGGAAGGGTGGTACACAACCTCTCACTGTCCCCTTCACGCGGTGTTCTCTCAGGAGAAATTAAGGGTTAACAGTACATTTCCCTATATAGGCTGGAAGGCCTACCACTCAGGCTCCTTTCCATGCATTGTGTTTCCTTTATAGGGATAACTGTGCTGAAGGCAGGAAAACTCAACTCCACTCACCATCCAAAGTACAGCTAGTAGTCACCTAATATTGAATGATGTAAGCAGCACTCGCAGCAGAATTGTGGGTTACTTGCCAGTAACTGTCCTTCTTCAAGTTGGGCTGCTCGCATACATTCAGGACCCTCCCACTGTCCCTGCTATTCAAAGTTTGCAATTAGAAGGGACTGAGGAGGATTTGGGTCGGGATCATATATATCACCACCGGAGTGGCTGGAGGGGGTGTTGGCCACTGACCCTGCTCTGACAGGTTAGGCCTAAAAAGTTTCTGGCCAATCGTGCACTGTGGCATGTAGACACCTAATACTGAATGTATGCGAGGAGCCCATCCCGAAGAAGGATGGTTACTGGTAAGTAACCCACTGTTTTCATACTTTCCTGTCTTTTCCATGCTTTGGTATCTGGTAACCCTACCTCTGCAACAAGCTGCAGGGAGAGAGTGAGCAAGGAAAGATGCTTTTGTGGTCCATGCCTAATGCTTTCCCTGGGTGGAGGGAGACAGGGAATTTGGGGGGGAGGGAGTATGGGAAAGATTTTGGGGAGGCTATGCCTCCCCTTTCCTACAGTAAAATCTGCCCATGTCTCTGGGGAAGGGAGCTTAACACTCAAGTTTGTCATGGCTGGGAGTGTCAAGAAGGAGGGACAGCTGCAGTTGGTCTAAGAAAGTAGCAAGGGGTGAGTGCTGCAGGGATCAACGTGGCATTAGCAGGGATTAAAAAGAATTGTTTGGTTATAACCCAGCTCTGGGAAGGAGGATTAGGGGCTCCTGACTCAGAAGGAGGAGCGTGAGTGATAATCAGATGCTGAAGCAAGGAGAAGGCAATGAAGGACAAGCCAGATATTGTGTCTTCCCTATCTGCTCCAGTAGCAGAAAGAGATAATTCCTCAGAGAAGAGGGGCTGGATCCACCTGGAGTCTGAGCAGAAGAGACGTTACTTTGGAATAAAGTTTGGACTCATATGAAGTAGAACCTGAGCAGGTGAATTCTACTTATACATTTTAGATGTGTGGAGTTACTAAAAGGCCCCGAGCTGAAGGGGAAAATTGAGGCAGGATGCTGCAGCACCATTCCAGGCCATGTAGGCGTGCGTTTGAGGCCACTGTCCTATTATATTTTATCCTGTATTATATCACATTGCACAAGTAAATGTAACATAAAGATTGTGTAGGTTGCTTTGAATCATCCTGTTTTGGAGGTGTTATGCTGAACTAACTAAAAATTGTTGATCTTTTCTGGCATGGTAACTCCTGTCAATTTCAAAAGGATAGCTGTGTTAGTCTAGTCCTGTAAAAAAACAACAAGGAGTTGTGTAGCACTTTAAGAGTAACAGATTTATTTTTTGCATGAGCTTTCGTGGGAGAAGATCCCACTTGAGCCTGTAAACTGCTCTGATTTGCTGTTACTTCATGACCTGATCCTATGTTTTACACCCCCTTGCTTATGGTAACTCCTGTAGACATAGAACATAAGAATAACCATACTGGGTCAGAGCAATAGTCCATCTAGCCATGCCACCTGTCTTCTGACACTGACCAGTGCCAGGTACTTCAGAGTGAATAAATAGAACAGGTAACCCTCAAGTAATCCATCCTGTTGGCCACTCCCAGCCTTTGGCAAACAGCCATCCTGGCTAATACTCACTGACAGACCTATTCTCCCTGAACTTATCTAGTTTTATTTTTTTGAACCTCATTATAGTTTTGGCCTTCACAACATCCTCTAGTAAGGAGTTCCACAGGTTGACTATTCATTGTATGAAGAAATACTTCCTTTGGTCAATTTTAAACCCATTGCCTATTAATTTTATTTGGTGATCCTTAGTTTTTGTGTTATGAGAAGCAGTAGATAACACTTCCTTATTTACTATCTCCACATCATTTATAATTTTATAGACTTCTATCATATCCCTCCTGACTGTAGCCAAGAACAGAAGGAAGAAGAGCACTTATTCTCCTGGTAATTCTAACCCAGCTGTTAAGGCAAGATTCCAAAGAGATTGAGATAAAGGTCCAAACACAAAGATGCTTTTGGATAGCTATTGATCAAAAATATTAGCAAGATAATATTAAAACATATTGATCAAAAATATTATCAAGGCCATTTTAATGAGAAAAGCCAAAATAAATTCCTTCTTGTGCCTTGGGGATCACTCACAATTAGGACAGTTTAACAAAGAAAATTATTTCAGTAAATGAATATAAATATATAGACAATAAAAATTATTCAAAAGGCCAAGCCTGTCACCATCCCTGTAAATCATGTCAAAGACTGACTCATATTTAGTGGAAAAAAAATTCCTATAGATGTTTTTGCTTTTGTGTTACTTTGGGACCAAAGAAACTATTTTGTCAACCCCTTGCCCTTCCTCATGTGTGTTATAAACAAATGTCCAGCCATGAGAATAGTTTGAGAATGAAGTGAACGATGTTGTCAGTGTAGCATTTGCATACGTCTTTGTATAGAGAACCTTTAAACAAACTTTAAACTCTCACTAGACCAGGGGTACTCAAACTTTTTGCGAGCCGGTCCACATTCAGCCTTCCACCATTGACCAGGGTCCACAAACAACTAGGGTGGGGGTGGGGGGTGAGTGGGAGCGGGGGGGGTGATGTCAGGAGTGGGGGGCAGCAATGCTGGGAGCGGGGGGGGCGTGAGTGGGAGTGGGGGGCGGCAATGCCGGGAGTGGGGGGGGTGCGAGTGGGAGCAGGGGGCAGCAATGCCAGGAGCGTGGGGGGGGGCGAGTGGGAGTGGGGGGGCGGCGATGCCAGAAGTGGGGGGGCGGCGATGCCGGGAGGGGGAGGTGCCGCCGGGAGCGGGGCAGCGGCCGCGCAGCAGGCTCCGTGGGGGGGAGGGGGAGCGCAGCGAGCAACAGAAGTTGCTCAGCTGCCCTTAGAGCAGGGGTACTCAAACGGCCTTCATGAAAATAGGCCACTGTTGCGGTCCACCGGAAACCTCTTTGCGGTCCGGATTGTGGACCGCGGGCCGCCATTTGAGTACCCTTGCACTAGACCAAATATTAATGTAAAGGATTGTGTGAGACAGCTCTTGAGTCCAGTCTGCTTTCTTAACCACTTGGAATCTGTGCTGCTAAGCAACTTACTTTAAAAATGTTGCTTTTTCCCTTGTACCTCATCATGATCCGCCTGCAGTTCAGGGGAGGTCATTGAACAACCAACAATCTACACTCTTCCATGTGCTTTGGGACTGAGGGACAACTTGGAAGCATTAACTGCCTGAGTGAAAGGAAAGAGGAGGGAAAAAGAAAAGATGAGACACAAGCCTCTGTGCAACTGGCTGACAACAATGACATTGTTTTTTGTTTAGCTGTTTTGTTTGTTTTTTTTTACATAGGGCCCCCAAAAATCTTAATCCTGTCATGTGAGGGAAGGAAAGCAGATTAACAGAGAAATTAATACTACAAAAGTACATCCATTCTGGAACAGTCAGATGCTTTCCTAACAAAAAAAGCTAAGTGTCTGCCCTCCAGAAATGCAAAATGAGTATGAGCATTAGTTTTCAAAAAGACTTTGATGTGAAATGGAATCATAGTGTAACTCAGATAGGGTGTAAGATCAGCAACTATGTAATAAAAGGAATTCAAGCGAGATATAATGTGCTTTAGGAGGATCCAGTCATACATAGGTCATGTCTTCCTCTTTTGCTTCTCAGGTTGGGAGTGGAAACATGGGGCCTGATCTAAAGTCTACTGATATCAGTGGCAGTCTTTCTATGGCCTTGAATAAAGGATATGCTTGGATTCATTGGAGGGGGGAGGTAGTACCTTGTTTTGCTCTGGCATGGTTTCCTCACACTTCTTCTGTCTGGTGATGCATGGAACAGTGTTGATGAATTCTGAAAGGAGTGAAGTTCAGTGCTTCTGACCCACCTTTCTTGCTGAAGTAGTGAGCCTCTTGAAATTTGTGACTGGTAAGTAAAAAGAGAGAGGAAATGGAAAGAACTGTCAGAGCTTGCCCTTTCTCACTACACTTACCACCTATGCCCTCTCCCAGTAAATCCAAACAATGTGCAATTAAATTATCAGTATTCCAATGTTCTGGTCTGTGTTTCAGCAGAGAAACCTGTTTTCTTTACTATCAAATAGCAGAAAAATGAGTGACCTACCATCATTGAAACTTGTATAATTAATATCTGAATGCAGCCAATGGAAGGAATTTGCAACCAAGCTGATGTTCAGCAGTCTCACTTCAGAAAGATGGTCACTGTTCTGCTCTGGTTAACCATGTGCTACAAGACATGGAAGAGCAAACTATTATTATTGGCCACAGAGATCAGAGTGTTGTTTTGACTAGAGTGTTGTTTTGCCTTCTATTTTTTTTTAAATCATATTCTGAGGTGTGCATCTCCTTGAGGGTCAGATCTAGTCTCTAGTTTTTATCTTTATTCTTGCACCATTGATGAAAGGTCTCCTTGCAGTTAGGCTCAGACACACAATCACTACAACATTACAAAATCCAGCTTTCCCCTTTGGCATTACATTGACCTTCAATTGGGTTTTGTTCCATTTGCAAGAATGGATAAGATTTTGTTATGTATTTTCAAAGATCACTTTCTCTCAAACTGCAGTTAGCTCATAGCTGGAAGTCCATTTAAAAAGAAACACAAAAGAATGGAAAATGGGAAAGGCACAAAGGCTATGTCCACACCTAATGTCTTAGTTCAGACTTGGTTAGTCCAAACTAAGTAGTTCAAAGTTAGTTCAAACTAAGCATAGTTTTAGTTCAGACTAGTCATGCTTTTTTAGTTCAAACTAAAAAGTTAGTTCTAACTAAAAAAAAGCATGGCTAGTTTGAACTGAAAGTTAGTTTGAATGAAAAAAATGCATTTAGTTCAAACTAACCACTAGTTTGAACTTATTTAGTTTGAACTAGCATGACTACATCATGCTAGTTTGAACTAAATTTCAAAATAAGTTCGAACTAAGCAGTTGGTTCAGATTAACCAGCCAAACTAACTAGTTCAAACTAAGATTTGCTTAGTTCGAATTAAAAACTTTTTTAGTTCGAACTAGGCAAAGCCTAGTGGAGACAGACTCAAATTAGTTCAAATTAAGGCTCCTTAATTTGAACTAATTTGACAGTGCAGACCAATGGTTCCCAAACTTTTCTCTGCTGTGGCACACCTTGATACCTTCAAATTTTTTGAGGCACACCACCATTAAAAACTCATGAATATTTAAATTAACCAAAATTACTTAATATTCATGAACCATGGCACAGTGTTTCGGAAATGCTACTATATAGGGTAGTAGGGGTAGCAGAGCAGGGGTGGCAAAACAGGGGAGGTCAGGAGTCGTGTGCAGTGGCAGGAGTGAGTGTGGGGAGCAGAGCAGGGCAGGGGTGGCAAAAGAGGACAAGGGCAGCCATGTGGGGAACAGCACAAGGGTGTCAAGAGAGAAGAGAGGAAGGGAGAACAAGAGTGGCTTTGTGGGAGGGCAGGGGAAACTTGGAGAGTAGGAAGGTAGGGCAGGAGAGCACGGCGCAGCACCCACTTCCCTCTTCTCCACAGTGGCTCCCTGCCACCCAGGGCAAATCCTCACCCCACTGCTGCTCCCTCCCACCCCAGTGGGACCTGTCTTCACCTCCCCCAGCCCCCTGCTGCCTGTGATGCATCCTCCCATCACTGCAGGGGCCAGAACTAGGCCCCCAGCTACACCCCCCCACACACATAGCCACATCCCACCCCTCCAGCTACACCCCCCAAACAAATAGCCACCCCATCCCGTTACCCCCAACCAAATAACCACCCCACTCCCCAGCTACACCTCCCCAACCAAACAGCCATCCCAGAACCCCAGCTACACACCCTCTACTACACACATACACACCCTACCCCACACAACCTGCAGCACCCACCCACCCAAAGCCCTTAAGTGGGCTGTTTCCAGGCTGGCTGACATAAGCTGATCCACCCTGCAGGGGGAAGATTCACACACTGCCAGGCTCCAGCCTCCAGCAGCAATCTGCTGGCTGGGTTAAGGTGGAGCAGGGTTTAAAGTGGGCCACCGGAACTTTGTGTTCCAGCTGGTCCTGCTATTTTTAGGGGGACCCCCTGGAACTTCACCTTTGGGTGCCCTCCTCTATTTTTAGGGGGCCAGAACACTGCCTGCCTAAAAATAGAGGGCCCCCCGAATTGTGTTCCTGTGCCTTCCCCCTTACTTTAACCCCTCCCTTTTCCCAGCCCTGCACAGGCCACATGGCTGGGCTGAGCAAGGAGGGAACTTTAATCCCAGCTGTCGGGGATACTCACGGCATGCTTTGGGTGTTGCCACAGCACACCAGTGTGCTGCGGCACATTGGTTGGGAACCACTGGTGTAGGCATAGCCTAAAGATCATTTTTTCAGAAGTGTTTAAGTGCTTTTGACTTTTAATGATACTATGCTTCAAAGTGCCTAAGTAAGTTTTGAAAATGGGATTTAGGCTGAAAGTTAGGCCTAGTTTATGCTAAAGATAGATTGTTCCAACTATATCACTTAGCAGTTTGAAAAAGGCACACCCCTGAAAGACATATTTAAGATGATATGATCCCTGATGTAGATAGATCTAGGCTGACAGAAGAATTCTTCAGTTAACCTACTTTCCACTGTTGGGTTGGTGGGTTACCTATGACGACAGAATTTCCCGCCCATCAATATAGTCAGTGTCTGCACTGAAGCACTACAGCAGCATTTGAAGGACAGAGAACCCCTTAGACACCTTTGAAAACTTTACCCTAAAGGTTTGGCGTCTGCCCGTTTATGTTGTTATATTGAGCAGCTACATTGCTCTCGGTGGGATCACTCATGGGGAAAGGCACTTCATATGGAAGGGTGGCAGAATGTAACCTTAAACCAAATGCATCATCAAATATAAACCTGAAATCAAAGCTCCAATAAAATAGTTCAAACATTGAAGCTTTAATTTTTTGTAATAGCTGGTTTTATAAATAACGTTAAGTTACCTGAGCTGTTCCTCTTACATGGCAAAGGGAATCTAGGACCTTGCTATTTTTTTCCCCTTAAATCACTTGCATTTTGATAACCTAGGGACAACATGAACCATTTCTTTTTCTGGTTGAAACATAACTATGAACTGAAACAATAGGCTGCAGCAAAAGTCTATTAATAAAGCTGTACACCTCAAAACTTCTTTATGTTGTAACAGTGTAAGTGTATTCCATATCTCAGTGAGAAGAGTGTTTTCATTTCTTCGCTACGATGGAATTTAGATAAGGTGACCATATGATACTACCTGACTGCTGAACCAGTACAACATTTAGGTTTTGTGTAGCTGAAAATTGGACACAGGCTTTGTCTGTCATAGGCTGGCAAATACTTTGCTTTTCTAATATTTAAAAGATTCAAACATTGGAGAAGAACATATAAAGGGAAATGATGTCAAATTGCCTTTCATAATGAAAAAAAAATCCAAAGTCTTTATTTAGCCCTGAGGAAACACAGTTAAATTTGCAAAGTAATTCCAACTCTGCTGTTTCTCTTTGAAGCTTTGAGCTGTTATTCATCTTTCTGAGCACAGCAATTGTTGATGGAGTGATCAGGAAGATTGAAGTGCTCATCTACTGGCTTTTTAATGTTGTGATTTCTGATGTCAGACTTGTGGCCATTTATTCTTTTGCGCAGATACTGACCTGTCTGTCCAATATATAAGGTGGGGGCAGCATTTCTGGCACCTGATGGCATAAATCACATTGGTGGGTGAGCAGATGAATGAGCCTTTGATGAAGTAGCTGGTTTTATTAGGTCCTGTAATAGTGTCTTTTGTGCAGCTGTGCAGGCAAAGTCAGCAGTGTGGGTTGTTGCAGGGTATGTATCTGCAACCTCATCTCCCTCTATGTGCTGTTGCCTAGTGTTTGAATCTTAACGATGGCTTTGATTTGCTGTTACAGTGTGACCTGATCCCATGACTTACAGTTCCCTCCATTTATTTCCTCCCATTCTGTAAGTTCCCCAATCTTCAAAGCATCTGACAAAGTGGGATTTTCTCCCATGAAAGCTCATGCAATAACTAAATTTGTTAGTCTTTAAGAGCCACAGGACTCCCTGTTTATTTTGCTGAACTAGGCTAACATGACTGCTCCTTTGGAACTCTGCTGTTTTGATAAAAACATTTTGAAAATAATTTATAGAACTGGCTGTGCTCCTGTTACAAGTTAGAACTGCTCTGAAGCTGCTGTAGCTATTATCGGGAGAACAAACCAGCCCTCAGCCAGCCGTATGACTGGAGGGAAAAAGTGTGACCTAAACCACCCATATTGCCTCATTTCTATCAGTCTGAATGCAGCTCAATCAGATTGAAAAATCAGGGCCTGTGTTTCTCTAGAAACTATATGCAAGATGTTACATCAATAAGCAGAATTATCCGGGTCAGGCAGTCTCTCTGGTTCATGATCATTTGACTCTATTAAGTGAAATTCCTGTTTAAAAGAAACAATGCAAATATGATGGCACTGACTGGCAAGTTGCTCAGTTCTGTGTGGACTGCTTGTATCAAGGAGGTGTGGTAGGAGAAATTGATCCTGCTATCTGCTGGGTGCAAACAGCAGAGGCGCATGCAAGTCACAAATGTCCCAAACTGTATAAATGGCATGCAAGATCAGATGAACTGCCAGGGAGAGGCAGTGGTAAAGCACTCTCTGCAGTTGTCTTAACTGGTGAGAGACTGAAGGCTGTTTCTACAAGAGCACTTGGACAGAACCTGCCTAGATTGAGATATGCAAAGGACCTGAGCACCTCTCACTCATCACACATCTCATTTGATCCATCTATCAACCTCATTAAGTAAAGACACTGGGCCTAATCTCAGATCTATTTAGTATGGGTTTGGTGCAGGTCCTTGGCGAACAGAGGCAAATGAGGCATAAATTTCCTCCCTGCGTCCTGGAGCTAAGTAAGGATGAAACAGACCCTGGCATAATTTCGAGCTGCCTAAAACCACTGTTTTTATGCTGGTTACAGCAGTCTCCTCCCTTTATATCTGAGGGGCCTTGCAGGGAATAAAAATCACCAGCCAGGAGAATCACAGTCCGCCATCTTAGTACAGTTCTCTATCTCAGTGATTCTCAGCCAGGGGTACAAGTATGCATTTGTCTTCCATGGAGTACGTCAGCTCAGCTAGGTATTAGCCTAGTTTTACAATTGGCTACAGGAAAACCACCAGCAAAGTCAATACAAACTGAAATTTCATACAGACCGTGACTTAATACTGCTCTATATACCATACACTGAAATGTAAGCACACTACTTATATTCCAAGTGATTTATTTTAAAATTAAGTGATACAAATCAAACAGTAAGCAATTTTTCAATAACACTGTGCCATGTCACTTCTGGATTTTTATGTCTGATTTTGTAAGCAAGTAGTTTTTAAGTAAGGTGAAACCTGGAATTGCACAAGACAACTCAGACCCCTGAAAAGTGGAACAAAGTAGCCTGGAAAGGTTGAGAGACACTGCTGTATCTCTTCACAAAGGACTAGAAGTACAGGAAGGATTTTTCCTATTGCTCCGTGTATTACTGCTCTGCAGTGTATTATGGGTCCAGTGTATTACTGTAGTGCTGTGCTGGCATCAGCAGGGTGGCAGAAACTAGATCAATGTGGACGTCTTAGGGACTGCAGCCTGGGGCCCACTTTTAGGCCATGTCCGAGGCTGCAGCACCTAAAGCCATGGCATAGATACAGCCCTGCTGAGGGACTATTTTCCAGTTATGGATCTGATTTTCATTCCTTCATTACATTTTACTAAAAACCAAACCTACTTCGCATGCCGTCTCTCATCTCAGCGTAAAATTTTTCTGGGTAGCTATTTAGATGTGACTATGACCACCGAATCCTTGACTGGTAAACAGGTCTGTAAACTCTCCAGTTGTCATTGGGCACTGATTAAAAGCATAGTCTTGAAGTTTATTATTATAATATGTTGACAGTGAATTTCTTTTGACAAGCATCACACGGTGGCTTTTGGTGCAAAGAGAGGGAGAGAGAAAGATGGACTTAAAGACAAAATTTTGAAATGATTGCCATTTTAGAATCATTTCAATTCAAATGCCATGATTTAAGAGACCTGAAAAAATGTAGAGGAAACAATATTCAGAAAGGCTGTGTTCAGACGAGAGTTTTATTTCAAAACAACAGCCATTGTTTCGAAATAAAATTTCTTATGTCCACACAATGTTCTGTTATTTCAAAACAACGGGAATGTTTCAAAATAGTGGCCGTTATTTTGAAACAGTAAAACCTTGCTTGAAATCGAAATAGCCATTGTTTCAAAACAACTGTTTTGAAACAACATGTCCGAATGGCCTTATTTTGAAATAACCATTTCGAAATAACAGCCATTTCGATAGCAGGCTTTCCCTTAATTTGAATTAACATTTTCTTAATTTGAATTAACTTATTTCAAAATAAGGACTTTATTTTGAAATAACTCATTTTGAAATAACTTATTTTGAAATAACAGTTTACGTGTGAACATAGCCAAAGAGAAGAATATTACTAAGAAGAATAGTAAGAGCACAGGGTATTTATGGAACTTTTGTCAGAGAACTAGCAGGGCATGATGCAGCAGGTGTCTCCAAAGAATTTCAGTAATGGTATGTGAGCCTGACTGTTCACAGGCTTTGCTTAAGAACTGGGATTTAGTCATCTATGACCTGATTCAAGACTCACTGAATACAATAGAAAAATTCACATTGACTTCAGTGTGCTTTTTAATTGGGCCCTTATGCTTAGCATTTTATAAGTGATCCCCCTTTTCCAGAACTGATGAAAGAAAAAAACACTGTGCATTTGTTTCAGTTGGTACAATATAGCTGTAACCCATCTGCCAGGGCGAGCTGGCAGAACAAAGGCTGGGTTCTATATCTAGAGATTTCCAAATAATGTTACAGCACCAACTGGCTCGAGCCCCCACCCAGTCTTCTGGGAAATCATGCACTATTCCCTGGGCACCCCAAAGGGGTAATGCTTCCCCACTTGCAAGCACGAGTCCAAGTGTAGTATACAGAAATTTAGTAGTAATAAAAGCAGAATTTAAAAAGCCCAATAGCAAAAACGGCACTGATCTGGAGAATCAGTGCAAAACAGGTTCCCAACAAACCCAGGGAATGTCTTTCATGTCAGCTATCATCCAGCACCACCAACTGGTCACTCACACTCTCCGGCCCTCTGCTGGCTGCTCCCACCATCCATTGGCTCTGCTCGCTCTCTGCTGGCTCCGCCCACTGGTCACTCACATCCAATCCTCTGCTTTGCTCCCACAATCTGCTGGCTCCACCCAGTGTCTGCCAGCTCCACCCACTGATAGTCACTCATGCCCTCCAGCCATCTGCTCCCACCATTCACTGGCTATGCCTGCTGTCACCACCCAGTGGCCACTTACTCCCTCACTGTTCCTCTTCAGTGATTTCAGCTCAGAAAGAGCATTTTTCTCTCTCAGTGATTTCAGCTCCAAGAGTGTCCCTTCTTTCAGTGATTTCAGCTGTGAGAGAGGGTTTGCTCTCTCTGTGACTTCAGCTCATAAAGCTTACATAGCTGCAAACATCTTCTCCCATTAAAATAACAAAAGAAAGGCTTCACCAGAAGCCTGGCCAGACCTATCCTTTGATAGTGGGGGACTAGGGTGAAGCAAAGCCTCAGACATAGCTCTAGACTGAGCTAATACTAAACCCCCACCCCTATCTTCACTTCACCAGGCTAGAAGGAAGAGGTGACCCCTCTTTTAATGTTCTTTTTGTTAATGGTAGCTTTTATCCTTTAACCCACCTAACCAGAGTTTGAACAAGCAAGAGAGTAGCATAGTACAAAAGATAGTATTTCATGATTCTCTTCAATAGAATTACAGATATTGACAGATTTGTGATCAGATCAGCCCAAATACCATTACCCATATTGCCCTGCACCCATAGTGAAACTATGTAAATAGGCTTTTTGTGCTCATGCAAATCGGAAACCCATGGAGATCAGTTGCCCCCTGAGATCAGTTAGGCACAGCTTCTAGACCTTTCTTACATAGCTATGTAGTGTGAATCATTCATCCATTTGCTGATCTATACACATGCATAAAGGAACAATTTGTTTGGGAAATGGTGCTAAACAATAAAGTTCAGAGCTGGATCTGAAATTTTCCAAAGTTCAGTGATTTCCTTAAATGGGCTTTGGGCAATACGGTTAGTGTGGTTTGGCCAACAAGTGGATTCAAGATGCTGTTAACCATTTCCTCCATTGTTTATCCCTTGGGAAAACGAAAAGGCATTGAGAATGCAGATCTTTTTTTTTAAAAAAAATCAAATTAAATCACTCTTTGAAAAAAACTCAAGTTGATGTATCTGATGCTTTTCACTGTTGAGTAACTGCGAGGACTTATTGGGAGAACTTGTGAACATGTTCCATTTGCAGTGTGCTTGTTTACCAATGCTGTCTTGTTTTTGAGCAATTGGGAAAAGCTAAACAAGCTGAAGCTGAAAGCATGAACTTCCATGCTGGGAGCTTTAGTGAATCTGGAAACTGCAAAATAATGGATCTCGGCCAATGTCTTAATGAAAGATTAAGGCAAAAAGAGTTAGAAGGAAGATAGGATTATACTCCATGTCTTTAGCATTGCTCTTTTCTGAGCAAATGTTATAGTATACGAAATCAGAAAGCAATAATTATTTTAGTATTAAACACACACAAGCCTTGAGTGGTATACAGAATAACAGATTTCTGTCCCCTCCTGCATTTTTATGACCTTATATGTAACTAGCTTAATTCATATCTTGCCCATTGGATATTTCCCACCAGAGGGCTAGCAATTTTATATCCCATAAGTAGCTGATGTGCTTTATTTAATAATAATAAAAAAAGCCTGCTAATCTTTGTGTTCCTGGCAAGGTAACAGATAGCTAAACAATTTGTCTAAAATGCTGGGTGCTTTTAATAAATATTAATTGTATCTGGGAAGGAATCAGGACACCTTATCCCACTGAGCTAAGATACTGTCCTGCACTCATCGACCACCTCTTACAATCAAACTTCAGATGCAGTGGCCACCGAAATCAAAGAGTAAACTTTGACTTCCAAATGAAAACAAACATGGGTTTCTGTAGCCTGGGTCATATAAATGGAAAGCAATATGCTACATCCAGAGGGCCAAATTTTATTTTTATAGCAGTATAAATCCAGTTTGACTTCAATGATGTCAACTCTAGCTTTGCACCCATGCACCTGAGAGCAGAATGCAGCCTATAAGACTGTTAATGGAAAAATCAGAGTACCTCTAGCTAGTTTACCCAGTACCTCAGTGAGAATCTATTCCCTCTTTCTTCTGTTCTATTTCCACCTCTTCTTCCTTGTTATGCACAGAGTTCCTCTTCTCAATCATCAGCTGTGCTCAGTCTTACCATTCTTCAAAGGCTGGGTTCCTTGTAATCCTCAAAATAAGGGTAAATGGCTTGTCCTTGCTCAACAGGATAGTGAGTTGTAGAATGAAGCTTTTGCTTGAGTATGGATCAAGAGTAGGTTATTTACTGAGGAAGCAATTGTCAGTTGCAGATGGTTTGATATATTATCTAATTTTATCTTAATCTATGTAATGCCCGACAGCTAGTGTGATGGGCACATAACAAATCATTAAATAATCTTTTTCCCCACAAAAGATTTGCTCTGGTCTTTATGTACCATTACCCTGAAACCTTCTTCTTGGTCATAGTATGACTGTCTTCCATGGTTTCCTTCACTTTAGTTTACTCTCATCCATATTTCTCTCTTGTCCTTCAATCAATGAAATGTGTCCTTTATTCTTAAATGGTGTATCAGTCACCAGTGCAATATATCAGATAGGCTATGTCTACACTTTGAGTTTCAATTTGAATTACTGAATTTGAATTAGTCAATTTGAACTAATAATTATTAATTTGAATTCAGTCCGTTCGAATTGACATGGCCACACTAAAAAAATCCAATTCGAATAGGCATGAACAGGACTTGCTCTCATGAACAGGACTTGCTAGTTTGAATTAGGTAGAGGGTACTATTGTATTGGGAAAAATCAAGCTGTAGCTAATTCGAACTAACAGTGAGTTCGAATTGACGTGGCCACACTGGATCAATTTGAATTGTCAAATGAGGTTTGACTGATTTGAAGTCATCTTTCATCAATTCAAACTGAGAAGTTCCTCAGTTCGAAGTGAGGAAAGCCAGTGTGTTCATGCACTTAATAGAATTCGTATTGACAACAATCAATTCGCATTCAGCTCTAAGTGTAGACATATGCATACTCAGTGCAAAAATCCATGTCCTGTACCCTTGTCTATCATCATTTTAAGTAGACTGGAGAAGTGTGTACTAAGCCATTATCACTTTTCAGTCAGATCCAGAAAGCACAATCTCTTTTTGAATGAATTCGTCCAGCTTGAAGTTCATTCAAGACCTTCAGCATTGCACTGAGAGTACTTTAAGTAGCCTTTAATTAAATTTATTTTAATATAGGGGAAGAAGCTTGCAGTCTCTTTATTTCCATATCCACTGGCCTCTGCACTGAACTGGCCAGCCTTCAGGCTAATGGTGCAGAAGTGCTTTTTACCTGCTGTATGGCTGGGAGTTATGGAAATGCTGATGGATGTGAGTGTTTATTTAAATGAGTTCTCAGTCTCCAGGCCCACTAAATCTCCTGCCTCCGGGGGCGGGCGGGCGCGCCCGGGAAACCTCTACAACTTGACTTCCAGTAAGATTCACAGAGCTGAAAGAATGAAGGGGAGGGTAGGTTGGTCTCAGAATGATGACATAAAGCCACGGCTGTTTGGCCTATTCTATCTTTCCAGCTGTTATGCTTCTGTCTTTTTTGTTTGTTTCGTCACCATTCTGTGCAGCTCATTTGCTCTATCCTGCAGTAATAACTAGTAACTATGGCTGGGACAGGGATTTCCATATGCTCTGCTTCTGTCAAAATATTACACATGGCTAACACAGAAGCAATGACATAAGTTATCATGCCTCATAGCATATGATATTTTGTGATTTCACGAGAAGAATGGCCCCATTTGAACAGAGCCTTTAGACATTCATAACTTTTCATTCTGGAAGCCTGAATAACATGTTTAACTGGCACACCCAAAGCACCAGCCAACAGGAGAGCTATTTTAACACAGTATGGATCAGACATGGGTACTGTACATCAGAGTAGATTCTGGAAAGTTTTCTGGTTTCTCTGTGCCTGGCATGCAACATTTCGAAATGCATGACCATACTTTTGCCATCTTAAGTAGGACAGAGGTAAACACTTGCAGCTGTGTGTTCAGATATTGAATTTATACTTCACTTGCATCAAAATCTTTGTCAAGGCCAGTTCCCCACTCTGGCAGTTAAAGTGTGGAAGGTGAGGGCCTGCAATGGGCCTTAAAACCCAATGACCTTAAGGCCTTGTCGCAAAACTTTCCATGGCTATCAGTTTCCTAGCCTTGGAGTGGTATTGCTGCCACTACCTAGAGGCAAACAAACAAACACAATAACAACAGCAAAAAACCTCTTTGAAAATCCAGGAAGGCACAATTAGGAATTTCTTCCTGCAAGGTATCCTCAGTTTGCTTTTGTTCCTCCCTCAGAAGAGTGTTTGAACCCCAGCCGTGATATCAGTTGAAATTCGGACTGAATCCCCTTTAGGCAGTTGATTGTGGAAGCTGAGGTAGAGGCATTGCTGACACTGTACACATGAGACCCCTTGCTCTGAAACCCAGGCAGGGCCCTGAATGAATTTTCTTCTGGCAGTACACGCGCAGAAACCTGTCTACCCACTGTCCCTACTCCCCCAAGACACTCTAACCCTCCTCTCTACCTTACCCCACCTGCCATGGGCTTCTCTGCTCCCCTGCATCACTCCAACCCCCTCCCTAAACCCCTTTCCCTGCCAGCTGCCCATGCCTGACCCACCCAGTGCTCTCCCTTCCTCCTTAGCTGGCTGACAGTGATCTGCTACCTGACTGTGCCACAGGCTGGGGCTCCCACCCTGACCGTGCTCAGGTTGGGAGATTTAAAATCTCCCAGCCTGACATAGCTCCGTGCCTGCCAGGAGACTCTCCTGCGCACCTCAGAGGGAACATTGCTGCCATGCAGCCCCTCCATACCAGCCGCACTGCCAGTCCCAGCGTGACATGGGCCTGTCAGTAGAGCCCTGCAAATCCGCAGATATCCGCCTTATATCTGCATCCACGGATACAGCACAGATATCCATGGACGATTTCTTGAGGATGCAGATCAGCTACGGATCTACATATTTTTATCTGCATAGAGCTAGAGCCCTGCAAATATGCAAATATCCATGGATATCCACATTATATCTGCATCCACGGATACAACACAGATATCTGTGGACCATTTCTTGCGGATGCAGGTTGGATACAGATCCACTTATTTGTATCTGCGCAGGGCTCTACCTGTTGGGCCTCCCGCGCCTGATCCCAGCCTCTCTGCCAGCCTGTGTCCTGCTGCCCTCTCACCTCAATGCTGGCTGGAGCCAGGGCCTGCAGCACCCCCCCCCCATTATCAATCCTAGCCTTGCTGTCAGCCAGACCCCATGGCCTGCCACCCCCCCATCCTCAGCCTCACCACCAGCCCACCCAACCAAGGGCCTGCCACCCTCCTCCCCCTCCATACTGGTTCAAATTCCCACTCAGCAGCTGGAGTGAGACTGCCTACAGCACACCAGAAGCATGCTGCAGAGCCCACAAACTAATATGGAACACTGAAAACAGAAAAATTCTGTTTTTTTTTTTATAAAAGTGTCACAGTGAATATTACAGAGCATAAATGTCTCTCAGCATCTGATGAAGTGGGATTCTACTCCCACAAAAACTCATGTGATAAATAAATTTGTTAGTCTTTAAGTACTACAGAACCCTTGCTTCTTCTAAGCACCATATGACTCCTTGCTTCTTTTGTCATAGTAAGGAGATGTTTGGCTAGGTAAAGTGGCAAATAGTCACAGTGGCAAAACAAACAAGGGGTCCTGTGCAATGTTCCCTCTAAGGGGAGAGGGCAGCTGAACAACTCCTGTTGCTCAGCTGCACTTCCCCCACCCTGCGGGGCCCGCTGCACAACCCCCCCCCGCTCCTGGCAGCATCCCCCCACTCCTGACAGCCCCCCCAACTCCCAGCATGACCCCCCTGCTCCCACTCACCTCCCACTGCTCCTGCTAGCCCCCATGCTCCTGGCAGCAGCCCCCCGCTCCCGGCATCACCCCCCCTGCTCCTGCTAGTCCCCCTGCTCCCGGCATCACCCCCCCTGCTCCTGCTAGCCCCCCCACTCCCAGCATCAGCCCCCTGCTCCTGCTAGTCCCCCTGCTCCCGGCATCACCTCCCCCCCCGCTCCCACTCACCCCCTGCTCCCGGCAGCAGCCCCCCCCCTCCCAGGATTCCCCCCCCCCCCCGGCTTCACCCCCCCCCCACTCCTGCTCGCCCCCTGCTCCTGGCAGCAGTCCCCCCTGCTCCCGCTCCCCCCCCACTCCCGGCGGCCCCCCCAGCCCCCACAAACTTACCTTGGCACTCCTGGGCCACAGAAGCTCTACGGAGCATGCTCAGATTTTCTGGGCATGCTCCATTAGAGCTTCTCTGGGCGGGAGTTTTGAAAATTCCCAGCCCCAGAGGAGCTCTGTCCAGGGACTCTGGCTGCCGGCGGTGTGCTGCCGGCAGCCTTCGCTGTGCTGGCGGCTGCGGCGGGCTGCGCTGCAGCGCGCCAGCGCAGCTTACAGGGAACATTGGACTCTTGTGGAACTTTTAAAGTCACATTAGCATTTGCTTTGCTAAATAGTACTTGTCTGTTCTGATTTTCATTTTTACATAAATAAATGAATAAAATGATGTTTATCCAGTGAACACTAGAGAAACATCAGAAATGGTTACTTGTATCTAAGAGTTTGACTACATTCAATAGTAACATATCCTATGGGGATGTGATTTCTAAAGCACCAAAGTGTGTTGTGCATGTAGATCCCTGATGTACACTTAAATTTCATTCTTCTGGCTGATTCTTATATGGATGGTCCCTGAGACCAAAGACACAAAACTGGATAAAGGAGTGACTCAGATTCATAAATGTGCTTGTTCTAAGAGCAAGCTGTTACAAACTTTGACCATTGAAAAACCACTTTGTAGGATGTGAAGTACAGTGTACTTGGAGTCAGGGTGATCCTTAGTGTACTTACTAGCACGTGTGTAGAGTCTTTATTGTTTTTAATGTTTTGTCTGTAATTCTACAAATGTGCTTGCTTAGAAAGAGCTGTGTGGTACCTTAACTATGGCTTTAAGGCTGACTAAGGTCTCTGAGCAGAAGGCAGAACAGGTCTCTTAGGCAGTGTGTCTTGCTAAAGAAGCAAGGAGTCCTGTGACACTTAAAGACTAACAGATTTATTTATCACATGAGCTTTTGTGGGAGAGAATCCTGCTTCATCAGACACTTTGAAGTCACTATAATCTTCTATTTGGCAATGGAAAATCTTACTGCTTTTAGTGGTACAAGAAATCTGTGCAAACCCTTGTGTACCTAAGCATATAATATAATTAGTACTGATTTATGCACTAGAGATTGGAAAGTTTTCTCATTATGTCATGCAAGAGACCTTCCCAATCAGGAGGGGCTCCTGCAAGGCTTCAACAAGAGTTCATAAGCCCTTGGCCCCCAAAGAGCTGAGAAATATATTTTGTTTAAATTTTCCATGTATGACAGTAAAGTAGCACACTTGAATCTCACATCACTGAAGAGTCATAGTAGTTACAGATGGTAAACACTTAGATTATTGACTTCATCCCTCAATAGTCAGGAGAGAATCACCTCCCTCCCACCCCCACCCAGCAAGGTACAGGGCAGATATTACACACATATGCTGTGCACTTTCCAAGAGGATTGAAATAATTCACTCACTCCTGTTTACATACTTTTTATTCTAATAAGCTAAACTAAACAGGTGTCTCACTCTGGAATTTACAACTCTCTCATAGGGGGACTATCCGTATATACTTGTCTATAAGCTGATCTGCGAATGAGCCAACCCTTGGCTATTAATGCTGGAAACCTGAAAAAAAAGTCCTCATGGCCTGCATATAAACTGAGGTTCAAAATCAGGGCCAACCTGCTCCCCTCCATAATCCCCCCCATTCTGCAGCTGGTTCTCTCAGGCTGACCTCCCCGAAGGCTGCCTTACCTGGCTGCTCAGAGCATGCTCAGGATAGGAGATTTCAGAACTCCCAGCCTGGGCTGTGGCTGCTCCCTGCTGCAGTGTTCCTCTGGATTGTTTTCTATTTCCAGCATGCTTCAGCTTACCAGTACTCTTGGGTATTAAATTGACCTGCACATAAGCCAAGTGCCTTTTTCAGGAGGATTTCAGGAAAGAAAATTCTAGTCTTATACATGAATATATACAGTAGTTCTCTGGACTGCTTAGTGATTACAAAAAACTGGGCATTCCTAGACCAAGATCCAAAGGGGAAGCTGTGTTAGTCTAGTTTAGTAAAACAAAACAAACAAGGAATCATGTGGCACTTAAAGGCTAACAAATATGTTTATTGCATGAGTTTTCGTGGGAGAAAAATTCCACTTTGTCATCAGTTTTCCTAGATCAAGGCACTTTGGGCAGATGTGGTGGAGAGGAAAACAGGGAGATTTTTAGAAAGTGAAATACATAATCTTTTATAAGAATGGTTAGCACACATGGCTAGTTGGATCCCTCTCAAATGCTGCAAAACAAATAAATAAGCAGAGACAGACAACGGAAACATGCAAAATTTTGAGCATAACACCTGTGTTGAGGAATCTTATGGGAGACCATCAAAATCAGTCTCATAATGCAAATTCGTAGAACTTTATAGTCACTTTCATAATACAGACACAGACTTTACAAAATAATTGGCTTATCGTGACAACAGCACGTGCTGTGTACATGGATAGGCCAGTATACAGGCACCATCTACACCTAGAAAAAAAATGTTGTCAGTCTTGAATGCTGTCTGCAAATTGCCAAAAATAATTTTACTCTACGTACACTGGTAGTCAACCCTCTTTCTTCACCAGGTAAGTTCCCATCATTGAAAACCTTTGAGACTCTGAGTAAATCAAGAAAATATAATAGTGAAACTGTTAAAAGTGTGCAACAGGAGACTACTAGGATGCATTCTTCCACTGGAGATGCCATTGTTTCAGTTTGAAATCCATTCATAGATCTGATCCATTGTGTTCATTAAAGGCCTCATGATAAATTCATAAGAAAAGGAATGTTAACCTTGATGCCCTGTACAACGTTCACCATGGCTAATTATATACACTACTTACCAAAAAAATCTAAATTTAGTTGGATAAATTATTCTTCACTTTCTACCCAAACTTTAATAACTACTGTTGCTATACAAAGTTAAAAGTGTGGTGTTCCACCACGGTGTCTGCATTTCACAAATTAATGAAGAGATTCTTGCATAGTTTATATCTCAATTAGTTTGTAAAATGCTTTGTGATCATTTAAAGGACCTAGATAAAATATCAGTTAACATCACAGATGATTAGTCTGATCTAATTTCTTTTAGAAAATAAAAGACTAACAACCAATTTTATTGGCTGCTCTGCCAAGAGGTACGCTGGTCACCAAACACTGAATTAAAATTGTTTTGAACTAGTAAATGTTATTGGAAAAGTCAGATGTTTTGAACTAAACAGGGCTATTTTGTTTTGGTTTCTCCTGAAGGATAGAAAAGCATAATAAAGGAATGTTATTAGTTTGTTTACATTTTTCTTAACATTCTTTCATCTGTTAAGAGCTACAGTAATCTGATATGCAGTGGAAAAAAAATGTCAGCAGCTAAACTAGCCCTATGCTACCATTCAGGGTTTGAGGGTATAAAAGTTCAAGATTCCACTCTTTTGCTTTTTGCTTCCAGGCTGGCAGGGCACTCAGCCTCTTGTCAGTCTGCAGCAAGCCCTCCCTCCAAATCCATAGCAACTATCATATGGGTTCAAGGAGGAAAGCTACATCCAGCCCTCTTCTGCTAGAAAGATGGTACTATTGACGTGAGACTCTGCGTGTGAGAGGAGAGACGCAAAGAACAGGATGTCTCAGAATGCTCTGAATGAGAGGCTCAAGTGTAACAGACTGGTCATTAGTGTTTTGTGAGTGGAAACTTGTTTGAATCCTCCCATTCTTTATATTCTAGGTCACTGGGATGTGTGTGTAGCAGATGCTAGTCTCATAGCCTGTTCATTACTAGTCTGCCCTGCCATATGGGAAACCTGGGTTTGATTTCTAGTCCTAGTAGATCGCAGTATTATCAGTTCAGTGGGGCAGAGGGTAAAATTAATCTAATACCACTTTTAAGATTGTTCCAATTTCCATAGTAACTGTTTGTTTTTTCTGTTGCAAGGTCTGGCTTGTCAGCTACTTTTTTAAACAATTATTAAAGGGTGTGTAAACATTTCCCATGATCATCTCTGGCATTTGTAATTTCAAGCCTAACCCCTGTGTCAATTTGAGTTGCCAAGCGGGATAGTAGCACTATCATAAATTAAGATTTTTTTAAGGATAACCAGAAGCTTGTACAATGTTCCAAAAGTAATTTTATAAAACAGACCCCAAACTTTTCCTATCGCAATACATTCTCGTGTATTAAAGCCATTATGATTTCAAAAGATCCACTGATCCACAGTGATGGCTACCTATTACCTACATGAGTCTTCAAGAACGTTTAGTTGCTGGGGATGCACCTGTTCCAGCCATAACCATGTTTTAAATGGAGAGAAAGCCCTAGATTTGTCACACAGTATATTAATACTAAGGAAGTATGAGATATTTAGACCAACTAGAAGCTACAGAATAGAAGAAGGAAGGTACATAAGCCACAGGATGTTGAAGGCTTTGTGTCCTAGCGATTAGTCAGGGTACTGCAGGATGATTGGGAATATCTGAGTGCAGTTAAGAAGCAGCCAGGTGCATAATAAAAGCCTCCCTGGCCCAAGCAGAGCCTGCCAAACTGGGGAGGGAGTAGGAGAGCAGTGCTGTGCTCTGGGAACTTTCAGAAGAATTACTGAGAAAGAGAAGAGAGAAATAACAGAGGTAGATACAAAGGGCAGAGGAAGGAAGCCGAGGAGAAGGGGAGACTGGGTGCAAGAATCCTAAAGGTACAGAGGAAGGGGGGAGGGGATAAGGCCAGGGGAACGTACTGTAGAACTGGGACTTGCTTGGCAGTATATAACTGCCTATGTTAGGGTCCCTGCACTGGGACTCAGAGTAGAGGGTGGGCCCAGGTCTCAAACCCCCACCCTTCCTCTCCAAGGGTGATGCCAGAGGGAAGGGCGCTCAAAGGCAGAAGAAAGGAGGATGGAAGCCACACTGACCACCAGGGTCCCCTCTAATTTTTCTTAGGCTGTGTGCGCAAAGAATTTCTTTTGTGCAAATTTTTGGAGGTAGTGTCCAAATTTGTGCACGCTCCAGTGAGTGTGGTCAAACTTGGAGTGCAACAAAGTAAGTGTGTATGATGCAAATAATGTCTAAATTTTATTTTGATATGGGGATGGAAATGATTTTATAAATGACAAAACCTTATTTGAAACATGCTACTTGCAATCGCCTTCTTAAAAGCAGCATAAAAATATTAGCGCTGTTGAATTTTTTTGTGCGCGCTCTATTTTGTTGTGTGTGCAGGTTTCACAACCTGTGTGCGTGCACACATGTGCACAGCTTACAGGAAGCATAGCTGACCCCCCCCCCAAGCCAAACAGAGCACAAGACCCAGCACCACCAGGTACCACTGGTTCGCCACAGAAGATACTACATTTCGACATAGGAAATTACAGTAGGGTTAGGGAATTTCTGCTTGCTTACATGGCCACTGTAGTCAAATATCAGAAGGCAGAATCTATCTCAAAGGCATTTAAAAACATTTAAATGAACTATTACTTGTTTATAATATTATTTGTCTGTAAGATGCTATCATTAAGTCAGCCTGTGGGATCTCTGGGGACCCTCCAGGTTTCAGTAGGCCCTGTTCTAAAGGAAAGATGTATTGAGGCAGCTTTGCTGGCATCTTTTCCCCTCTGCCTGTGTTGTTGGGTTCATAGACCTTTAGGCTATGTCTACACTGCCAGTTAAGCTTGAATCAAGAGGGCTTAATTCAAACTAAATTGGTCCCTGTCTACATTAGGCTTTCATTAGTTCAAACTAAGAAATTCCTTAGTTCAAACTAAGGAAAGCTTAGTTTGAACTAGTAAGTACTGGTGGTTAGTTTGAGCTAAGTGCTTCGTTCAAGAGTGAGTTAGAATTACATGCTATGTAGACTTGAACTAACCCTTAGTTCGAACTAACCTCAAACTTATTATTTCGAACGAACAAGTTTGAACTAAGTTTCTGTAGTGTAGACATAGCCTTAATGTTAGGGACATACAGGCCTGCCAAGTAAGGGCAAATCCTATAGTATCAATGTTACAAAGAGTAACTTCTCTCAACAGATTTGCAGATAGGGCCTGATTTAGCACTTAATGTAGATGGAGTGAATTTGACTCACAGTGAATAGTCAAAATTTGCACTGTGTTGGTTATTCATATAAAGTACACAATACTGATTGTATTCCCTGACTGAATGGCTTGTAACTAATCAACTGACCATGATTTTCCTATTTGGCAATTAAATGTTCAGGTCAAGCTACAGTTTTAGCAAACAGCTGAACTACCAGAGTTTTATTTTTGGTAGTAAAGCTTCATTGCTCAAGACACACAAAGATCAAGAAAATGGTGATACCAATTGTCATGCTAGGCCTGTTAGAGGTTAGCAAGGTGAATGAAGTGCTTCTCTATCTGTTACCATTGTTCTATTGGAAAGGGTCAAGAGGGAACATTAACATCTAAAGGGACCTTCGATGTACCAATTTAAACTGTCTGTTAATGGCGCTAATGCAGTTAATTACCTGGGGTACCCAGGAGGTGAAGGTTTTCCTTCAAAGGACAATATGTATTGCTATGCTCCACTTAAGAAAGACCTGGAAACTGTCATCAAAGCCCACGTGAAGAATTGACCTGCAAATGCCCACCTTGCTAGCTTCAACTATAAAAGGACATTGGGAACCGAATTCCTTGGTTTCACATCTGTCCAAGCTTCTCAGGGAAAGTTTGGGCCACAGGATTGAGATCCCAGCCAACACTGGCCTGGAAACTGCCCTGCTAATTCTCATGGGGAGAGTTAGAACAAACTCTACACTTGGATTATTTGGTCTCTATTCCTATAAATTGGATTACTAACAACTAAGGCTGTGAAACAAGGACTTATCTTTGGACTCTAAATCATTTGTATGTATGTGATTCACTTTGACCCTACAACATCTCTCCCAGGGTAAATCCACAAACAGCCAGAAGGGCTGGGACTGGGAGCAGAGAACTTTAAAAGGTTTACGTGGGCAAAGCAGCAATGTGTCTGCTAGTAAAGAGTTGGTCCCTAAAGTACTGTCTGTAAACAACAGGGAGCAAGGAGTTTTTAAAGGTGTGTCCAATAAAGGCAGCAAAGCGTCTGCTGGTAGGGAAATAGCCTATCAGGATTTGTCTGTTGGGCCAGAAGTGGATCTGGCTTCAGCTGAACCCCAGGAGGGAGATAGTCCAAAACCTGTGTCTGCTGGGGGTACTGGCTTGCCCATAGAGGAGGCTACCCCAACCTCCAAAAATTGGTCTGAGAACAGCCATGTGTGCTGGGACAAGGAGGAGGCAGCAATTGTAAAAGATTGTACAAGTGAAAGTAGCAGCATGTCTGCTGATAGAGAGGATGTCTCTCAGGATTTGTCGGTTGCACCAGAAATAGCTCTGGTCTCAGCTGAGACTCAGGGAGGGAATTTTCTTGAGTCTGGGTATGAGGGGGGTAATGACTTGCCTATGGAGCAAGTTAGCCCAGCCTCTAAAAGTTTGTCTGGAAACAGCCATGGGGGCTGGGACAATCAGGAGGAGATTTCAAGCTGTTTAGATGTTAAGAATAGCAGTTTACCTGATGAGGGAGATTCTGTCTCCAGTATTTTGTCTGACAAACAGACAAAAGGTGTGACTCAGTCTTTGCTGACAGAGGACATGCCAGTGGTCTCAGAATTAAATCTGAACTTAGATGAAACCCAGCAAGAATCTGTTGGGGTTCGAGGAAGCATTGCTTTGCAGAAACCCTTATCTAGTCAGAGAAAGGGCAGAATTTCAGTGGGAAAAAATCTGTTGGTTGGGACTGCCCCAGCAGGAGTACAGTCTCCTGATGGCTTTTGTGAACAGTCTGCTGCAGCAGGAGGGTGTGGAAGTAAACTGATGCGATTAACTCTGGAAGTGTCCCTTCCTGCAAAGGAGCCTAGCAGTCTGTGTGCTGAAAGATTTGTGGAAGATTCTGATTGCCAAAGTCTTTTACCTGTAGATGGATTCACTGACTTGTTTTTGAAAGATCTAGCATGGATACCTTGAAAAAGGTTCCAGATGGAGTGGAAATTGATGAAAAGCTTAAACAGCCCTGTAACCAAGTAACTGCACTTGGTCATTGTGTTGGAGAGGCAGTGGTGTTAAAACCTGCCTGTGTCCATGAGGGTAACTCTAAGAGTGAAGAGATAGTGCCTCAGGATCAGGGGAATGATTGGGCAGCTGTAAGTATAGAGCAGGGCAGCTGTGCAGTTAATCTCTTGGACATGCAAGGGAAAGCAGACCAGCTTTTACCCCTAAGTGCTTTGGAAGTATCTTGCAATCCTTTTGTGGATTCAGGTACAACTGGAACCATGTGGAATGAAACTTTTGGAAATGAACATCAGAACCCTGTTTGTGAGATGCTAGCTGAAATGTTTGGTATAACTCTCAGACAGCGTCCAGACTTGAAATTGGCCATGAGTGGGAATTTGGAAATTACTAAGCAAGCTAGTGTGTGGTTTACTGAAATTTACCTGACTGATTGGGGTGGGAAGATCTGTGCCCCACACTTAGAGCTGCTGAGGTGGCAGAGACATCTAGCCAGACAATGGATCATGGTACCAGAAAGCCCAGGTTTTCAAACCTCCAGAGTAGGCAAAAGAAAGAAGGAACTTTGTTTTGTGGGTTTGAGGATGGGGTTAACCTTGAAATGTCTGAACTCCAAAGATATTGTTAAACTCAAACCAAGACCTCTGAGGTAATCCAAAAACAAATGGTTAAATTTTAAAATTTGAGGAGGCCTTAGGCAATCTAGCCCTCTGACGAACTATTTGTATTAACAAAGTAACTTGTATAGTACACTCTTATGCTGACTGGATGTAAGTGTTAATGATGATGTCAACTCTTGCAATCAATTGGTTGCCAAAGAATGGGAACAGTACCATGCACCTGATATTGTGTAAAATCCTCGAAATTTGTTCAAAGCCATAATAGCACACAGCTAAGTTTAACCCTTTTGTGATGCATTGTCAAGAAAGGGAGTTTTGAGGTGTATTCAGGAGCTCCGATTGCTCCTTACTACACCAAACTAGCGTTGGGGGTGTCATGCTAGGCCTGAAAAGGCCAAGCCATCTTTGTAAAATACATGACCTACGACTAACCTTTGAAGACATAGTATATGGAAATACAATGCATGAGTAGGCTAGTGCTTTGATATGCATTTGTATCCTTAGTTGTTTCTTGATGGTATTTACAGGTATCCTGTTAGAGGTTAGCAAGGTGAATGAAGTGCTTCTCTATCTGTTACCATTGTTCTATTGGAAGGGGTCAAGAGGGAACATTAACATCTAAAGGGACCTTGGATGTACCAGTTTAAACTGTCTGTTAATGGCGCTAATGCAGTTAATTACCTGGGGTGCCCAGGAGGTGAAGGTTTTCCTTCAAAGGACAATATGTATTGCTATGCTCCACTTAAGAAAGACCTGGAAACTGTCATCAAAGCCCATGTGAAGAATTGACCTGCAAATGCCCACCTTGCTAGCTTCAACTATAAAAGGACATTGGGAACCGAATTCCTTGGTCTCACATCTGTCCAAGCTTCTCAAGGAAAGTTTGGGCCGCAGGATTGAGATCCCAGCCAACACTGGCCTGGAAACTGCCCTGCTAATTCTCATGGGGAGAGTTAGAACAAACTCTACACTTGGATTATTTGGTCTCTATTCCTATAAATTGGATTACTAACAACTAAAGCTGTGAAACAAGGACTTATCTTTGGACTCTAAATCATTTGTATGTATGTGATTCACTTTGACCCTATAACATCTCTCATTTTGTTTCTTTTCTTTTTATCTTAAACCTTTAGTTGTAGTTACTAAAGGATTGGCTGGCAGCGTGTTACTTTGGGTAAGATTCAAGCCCGTATTGTTCTGTGTAATGTGGCTGACCCCTTGGGGTCAGAAGAACCTATTTCTTTAACAGACCTAGTGGCTGTACTGGGGACTGGTGACTGGAATGCAGTAAAGGGGGCTGGCTATACTATATGGTGGCTTCTTGATATCCATTGTGGGGAATCAGAAGCATTGTCTGTGACTGGTTGGGGGAGTTTATCTCCAGGTAACCCACCAGTGCTGGGAGAATCTGCTCTCCTTTTTGCAGCTTGCCCTGATCTTTGCATATTCTGCTGGTTATCCCAGGAGGCCCGGGTCACACCAATATCTGTTCTAGAATTTAAATGTGTGTTGAAAAAATTTTCCACTATTTTTTAATTCTACTCAGCATTGGCCTTTGATAGTTTGGATCCAGGGAATTAGTCCTTGAGCCTTAAAATTCTGCAGGAAGGGAGTCTTTTTAAAAGGAGCTCAGGATTATTCAATGGAAATAATCTTCCAGGGACAGAAATTGCTTTTAGCACAGTTGGAATGCCACTGGCAGATGTGAAAGTTTCTAGATTCAATCAGCCCCCTGAGCCATCCCAACCCAGTCCCTTTGCTTCTTTCACAACAAAGCAACCAATGCTAGTAATTTTCTGTGAGACAGGATATGATTGTTAATCATGAAAACTATAAAACTAGGTCTCTGTCTCCTACAATAACAATGTCTATCCAAACAGGTCTTTGGGGCTTTCACATTTGGAACCTGTTAATCAGCACTTGCAGTGTTTATTAAAAAGACATTTGATAGTCCTTTTATTATGAATGATACTTTCTTCTGAGATGGATCTGATTTCATCAAATGGCAGAAATAAGGTTGTTGTCACGTCTCCATTCTAAAGATGGCTGCTCAGGACTTAATTTGAAGTGGACTCTGTAATGATCTTGAGGGTTCATTAAAGACGATATTACTGAATGAGTAAGGAATAGAACTTTAATCATACAGACAGGTATCCAGATGTGTACCTGGGAGCAGCCATGTTAAATCTTCTCTGGGGGTCCCAATTTACACAACATTGGCCCATGCTAGGCAGTATCTCTAAATTCACAGCCTTCTACAAACATATCACTACATCTTCCCCCCTAAGGAAAAAGTACCAAACAGTTAGATACATATAAAAGCTAGCTAATAATACATACACTAACATCTAACAACACATAACAGCTATCTAAAAAAAACCATGAAGAACAGTCCATAAACCCAGGATATGAACTACCTAGAGAGGAGAGGTTACTAGCACATCACTCTCAAGTGAGTCTTTACCACCCACTTCCCTTACATATCCTAGCAAGTCTCTATGAGTCTTTCTGGATGTTTAATGACTCAACTAGATCTTCTCAGTACTCATCCTTTGTTCAGGTCTGAATTCGCTTCTTCCCTGATGGTTTCATTACCATGTGTTGAAGATATTGGATCAGTCAGGGGAGGCATGCCAGAATCTACCTCAACTTCCATGGTGTTGGAACTTTCTGGAATAAGTCATAGATCCCATCGATTACATCAAAATGTGTCCCCTTGATCTGTGTGGACCACGTAAGACCATGGATGCAGCTGTTTTTTAATAGTACCTCTTTGTCCCCAGGTATTAGAGGAGTGATTCCTCAGGCACACACTATCACCTGGGATAAGGGATGGAAGATCATGAGCCCTTCTATCAAAATAATATTTCTGCTTCCACTTCTGGTTTTCTTTCATCTTCCGAATGTTAGCATTGTTCTTAGATTGCAGCAATTTATCAGTAATAGGTAAATTAGATCTGATTCTTCTTCCCATTAACAGCTGAGCTAGAGAAAAGCCATTGTCCAGGGGTGTACTTCGGTAAACCAGCAATGCTGTATACAGATCACCTCCACTTTCAAAAGTCTTTTTCATGAGGTTCTTTACTGTCTGTATAGACCTTTCCACCAGTCCGTTTGATTGGGGATAATTGGGACTGGAGGTTTCATGATGAAAATCCCAATCTGAGGCAAATTGCCTGAATTCTGCCTTGAAAATTGTGGCCCATTGTTGCTGAAGACCTCATCAGGAATTCCATGTCTGGAGAAAATTCCTTTCATGCCAGTGATCACTGAATTACTATTAGTACTGTTCAGTGTGCAAATTTCTGGATACAAACAGTAATAATCAGTGACTATTAAGTAATCCTTGGAACGCCAGGTAATTAAATCCACACCTACCTTCTCATAAGGTCTCTGTGGAACAGGATGGGGTCTCAGTGTCTCTGCCTGTTGGCATGGCCTGTATTTCAAGCATGAAAAGCAGTTTTTTACCACATTGGTAATGTTGTGATTGATCCGCAGCCAATACATGACCTCTCGTGCTCATTCTTTGCACTTCTCAATTCCTAAGTGACCTTCATGAATCTTCTGTAACATTTCTTTTTGGAGGCTTTGTGGTATTACAACCTTACCACCTTTGAAAATCACCCCATCTACCACAGTCAGTTCATGTCTGCAGTTCCAATAGTCTCTTATACTTAGGGAGCAACTGCTTATTATTTCAGGCCATTCTTTAATTATCAACTCTTTGAGGAGTCCCAATGATTCATCTTTCTCAGTCTTTTCTCTTATGTGTTGCAGTCTTCTGTTAGTCATGGGATTTGCGCTCACAATCATATCTACATAGGCTTGCACTTCTGTTTCCAGTGTCTTTTCAGGTACCATGGGTGCCACTACTGCTCTGGAAAGTGCATCTGCTTTGAACATAAATTTGCCTGGTGTGTAGGTCACCAATAAATTGTATTTCTGCAATTTGATCATCATTCTGTGAATCCTTAAGGTGGTTTGTAGTGGTTTGTTAAATAATGCAGTCAAGGGCTTGTGATCTGTTTCAACTTCCACTCTCTGTCCATAAATATACTGATTGAATCTCTCACAGGCAAACAAGATTCCTAAAAGCTCCTTCTCAATCTGTGCATATCTAGTCTCTGCATCAGTCAGTGATTTGGATGCATATGCCACAGGTTGTCAGCAATCTTCATGTTTTTGTAAAATCACGGCACCCACCCCAGACTATGATGCATCCGCTGAAATTTTAATGGGCTTCTCTGAAGCAAAAAATTTCAATACTGGTTCCTGTGTGAAGTCTTGTTTTAAACTTCTCCATGATTCCTCCTGTGCAGCATCCCAGCACCATTCATTTTTGTCCTGTAGGAGTTGTCTCAATGGTGCCGCCTTGGCAGAAAGATTGGGTATGAATTTTCCAAGATAGTTAACCATTCCCAGGAACTGTTGGACATCCATCTTTGACTGGGGACGTGGCATCATTTCAATGGCTGAAATCTTCCTCTTATCTGGTTTTACACCTTCATGGGAAACAATGTCCCCTATAAAAGTCAGTCCTCTAACTCCTAACAGACATATGTCCTTATTTAGTTTGAGGTTTGCGGCTCTAGTCGCATCCAACACTTGCTCAAGCTGATGATCATGCTCCTCTTTTGTAGAGCCCCAGATGATGATGTCATCCATGGAGGTGTCCACGCCGCTAATATGTTCATAGATCATGTGTACAGTTTTGTGATATACCTCTGGTACTGAAGCTATACCAAAGGGTAAGTGTAAAAATCTGTATCTTCCAAAAGGAGTATTAAATGTGCACAATTTCGAGCTTTCCTCTGTTAATTTTAGCTGCCAAAATCCAGAGGATGCATCCAATTTTCTGAATATTGAGCATTTGCAAACTGAGCCATAATCTCTTCTCTAGTTGGTAGTTTGAAATGTTCTCTTTGTATAGCTCTGTTGAGGTCTCTGGGATCTATCTAAGCATATGCGTAGCTGGCCATTACTTTTTTGCACTATAGCTAGGGAGCTCACCCATTCTGTTGGCTCCTTTATTTTTTTGTATTACTTGCATTGCTTCCATCCTTTCAAGCTGAGCCTTGAGTTTATCATGGAGTGCAAATGGCACCTTTCTACATGGATGAATGACTGGAGGGATCTGCTTGTTTATGCGGATTGTATGTTCAACTTGCAAGCAACCCAATCCCTGAAACAGGTCTTGATATTTTTCAAGGAGTGCCTCATAGCCAGATGCAGGCCTATCTTGTAGTGAGAGCACTCTTTTTACAAGATTCAGTTTCTCACAGGAGGCTAGGCCCAAAATTGGTGTCACCTCCTGTGGCACTACAATGAAAGGCAGCCTGTATATGGTGTCCTTATGGTTAAAACTAGCGAAGCAGCGTTCCTGCACAGGTATATTTGTTTCAGAATATCCAGTTACTTTTATGTTTGTTGGTCCCAGCTTGGGTCTTATTTTCAGTCTCTCTTAATCTCGTGTAGACAGAATGTTAACCTGAGCTCCTGTGTCTAGTTTCAGTGGAATGATTGTTCCATTCACTGACAGAGGCAGTATCCAGTCCCTCTCACTCAGTTTGCTTGATCCCAATACATCTACAAAGCACTCCTCAGTCTCACTGTCAGTAACTAAATGCACTTGATTTTTGCGCCTTTGGGATCTGCAGCAGTTTGCAAAATGATTAAGCTTCCCACAGTTATGACAGAGTTTCCCATAGGCAAAACACTGTTTGGGACCATGCCATGATCCACACTTGCCACAAGACTGTCTGGACTCAGTCTTCCTGAAAGCAGGAGTTGGTTCCACATTGTGATTTGAACCACCCTGGCTACACACTGTTTGTCTAAGTGCATGCACTGTCCCTTCTGGTGAGTTCAGCTCTTTTACTTGTGTTTTTACCATTTCAGTGGCCCTACATATTTGAAGGGTTTCATTCAAAGAGATCTCTCCCACTCTGAGCAGTCTTTCTCTTACACATTGTCTGTAATGCCACAAATGAGTCTGTCTTTGATCAGAGACTCTGCCAAGCCACCAAAGTTACAGCTTTTACTGAGTTTCCTTAATTCTGTAACATATTGGGCTATGGTGTTATCCGGTTTTTGCATGCATGTAAAAAAATTTATGCCTCTCAAAAGTCACATTCCTTTTTGGCAAGCAATATTCCTCAAACTTAGTCAGTATAGTGTTTAAATTCATGCTTTCACCATCTTGAAATTCAAAGTTGTTATATACATCCAGTGCCTCCTCCCTAGCAACATGCAAAAATATAGATGATTTCTGGTTTTCATCTTTGTTCTGCGCTCCAATGGCAGACAAATACAACAGAAATCGCTGCTTAAACTTTAGCCAGTTTTCTGCAACATTACCAGACATTTGGAGAGGTGAAGGAGCCTGTAAAACATCCATGTTTAGAGCTTACACTTACTTGCTGAAAGCTTTCTTTGTTTTCAGAGATCCCTGATGTTTTGCTGTTTTCAGGTGCAAATGCAGGGATTTTCCTCCAAGTCGTTTTCGTTTCCAAACTCATTCACCATCTTCTGACACCATGTAATGATCTTGAGGGTTCATTAAAGACGATATTACTGAATGAGTAAGGAATAGAACTTTAATCATACAGACAGGTATCCAGGTGTGTACCTGGGAGCAGCCATGTTAAATCTTCTCTGGGACTCCCAATTTACACAACACTGGCCCATGCTAGGGAGTGTCTGTAAATTCACAGCCTTCTACAAGCATATCACTACAGACTCTTGGGTAGAGATGTAGTTTTGTATTGGCCAGGGTTATTGCGAATGTATTAATCCTCTGTACAAGAAACTCTGGGAATAGCAGGCTGAATAAGCATGTACACATTCTCTTACTATGGAGATTTTTCAGAAGCTCCAAGTAGCAAAATAGAATAACTTTATCTAGTAGCTGGCATGTGGCCATTCCCCTGCTCCAAATGATCCCAAGATGGTGACTGTTCTACCATTTGCAGCCAGAGCTAGATCAGGAAAGCCAAGGCACAGGATCAGGAATACAAAGGTTGGGGGGGGGGAATGTTGACTTGGAAAGGATCGTATGAGTAAGGAGGGGTATGTGTAAGAAAGAAAGTGTGTGTGTATGGTGAAGGAATAGTAAGTTGAGATCAACTACTACATATTTCTTATTCTAGAGATTCACATGCACCAATACAGTGGCCTTTGCATGCCTTAAAATAGGTTGTGGATTTGGAAATAACATTCAGGTGATGCAATTAGACTCAATTGCATCAACTTTTCTGCTAATCAGTGTAAATGATTCTCTCCTCCGCAAAAGAAGTGAGCTGAGAACAGTGGATCAGAAGCTGCTTAATGTTCAGGACTGCTTGCAGCCAGACCTTTTTGGCTGAGGCCCATCTCTTGTCTCTTATGATTTTAAGAGATGATATAGCAAATACACAGCATTTGTTCTGTTATTTTTGGGCTTTTAGAGATCTGAGAGTACCTACTGTGGCTTGAAAATAATAGAATGGAGAGAACAACATAAGAAAAAGCCAGAAGAATAGAGGGTATTCTGTATGGAGATCTCAATGACTAGAAATACACCAATTATTTGACAAGTTCCAAAGGGATAGCCATGTTAGTCTAGTTAATAAGGAGTCCTGTGGCACTTTTAAAGACTAACAAATTTATTTATCTCATGAGCTTTCGTGGGAGAAAAATCCTACTTCCACATCTGAAGAAGTGGGATTTTCTCCCATGAAAGCTCAGGAAATAAATAAATTTGTTAGTCTTTAAAAGTGCCACAGGACTCCTTGTTTGTTTTACCAACTATTTGGAGTCTCCAAAAGGGTAAGTATGTCATGGATGTTAAAGCAAAGCACTTGTGGTAGGAAGTATGACAAGAGACCACTCTGGCTTAACCAGGAGATTTTCAATCATCTAAAAATAAAGAGAGTCCTACAAAAGTGGAAACTAGGTAAAACCACAATGGATGACTATAAACAAACAACACAGTTATGTATGGGAAAAATCAGAAAGGCTAAGGCACAAGACATTAAAGGCACATGAGATCAAATTAGCTGAAGGCATAACAGGTAATAAAAACCCCATTTTTTAAATACGTTAGAAACTACATGACGACCAAGGACAGCATAGGACTGTTATTCAATAAAGAGGAAAAAACAATTACAGAAAATGTGAAAACGGTAGAGGAACTAAATTAATTCTTTGTTTCCATCTTCACCGAGAAGGTTGGTGGTGACTGGATGCCTGATGTAGGAGAGAGTAGGAAAAATGGGATAGGATCAGAAGCTAAAATAGGGAAAGAATAAATTAAAAATTACTTAGTAAAGTTAGATGTCTCCAAGTCCCTAGGACCTGATGATATGCACCTTAGGATACTCAAGAAGATGACTCAGGAGATATCTGAGCCATTGGCTTTTATCTTTGAAAAATCATGGAAGACTAGGGAGGTCCTTGAAGACTGGAAAAGAACAAATGGTTCCTATCTATAAAAAGGGATATAAGGACAACCCAGGGAATTACAGAACAGTCAGTTTAACCTCCGTACTAGAAAAAGTAATGGAGCAAACAATTAAGGAAACTATTAGCAAACATCTAGATGAGAGTAAGGTGTTAAGTGATAGTCAGCATGGATTTGTCAGTGTAACACTTGCGGGAAAAAAAAAAGCAAACATTCTGGGATATATTAACAGGAGTATTGTAAGTAAGCAATGAGAAGTAATTCTTCTGCTCTACTCCACGCTGATGAGGCCTCAACTGGAGTATTGTGTCCAGTTCTGGGTGCCTCATTTCAGGAAATATGTGAACAAATTGGAGAAAATCCAGTGAAGAGCAACAAGACTGATTAAAGCTGCTTAACGCTTGACTTATGAAGCAATATTGAAAGAGCTGGGTTTGTTCAGTCTGGAAAAGGACATGATATCAGTTTTCAAGTACCTAAAAGGTTGTTTCAAGGAGGAGAGAGAAAAATTATTCTTGTCCTATCCTCAGTGGTTAGGGAGAACAATGGGCTTAAATTACTGCAAGGGAGATTTAAGTTAGACATTAGGAAAAAATTCCTAACTGTTGAGGTGATTAACCACTGGAATAAGTTGACTAGGCAGGTTGTGGAATCTCCATCACTGGAAGTATTTAAGAGCAGTTTAGACAAACCCCTGTCATGATGACTTAAGAGCAACTTGGTCCTGCCATAAGTGCAGGGATTGGACTTGATGACCTCTTCCTTCCAGTTCCTTCCTTCCTGTTCCTTGCAGTTTCTATGATTCTGTGATTCTATGAAAACCTTGGAAAAGTGCAGAGACAAAAACCACTTCCCAAATGACTTTTACCAAGCTAACTGCCTCTTCTAAATTCCAGACTTACTTCCGTCAAAAGTGACCATATTCCAAGCATAAAAAGTCAGTCTGGTTTAAGAATCTCAATATTTTAATATTTGACTGAGGCAATAGAAACATTCTTTCTAGGTGCTTTTGTTGTTGTTGTTTCCAAATGTGTGTATCAGTTCTGCAAACAAAGGTTAAAGAACTTCTCTTGGGTAGGCTATCTTTTCAGTCAAATGGTGAGCTGTAAGTATGACAGTGAGTACACACGAGCACAGCATAAAGACTGGTGATGTCACAGCCCTCTCTGACAACAGTCTGTGAAGAAGGCATGTGCTAAGCCTTAGGAATGCATTTTTCACTTAGCAATAGCAGTAGGTAATCCATCAAAGTTCCAGAACAATGCTACAAATGAAAGGTATGTTGGTTAGTTTTTCTCTGACGATAATTCAGGGGGCTATCAGCTGTTTCACCCTCGCATATCTTCCCCACATTGTGACGTTAATTTGCAGAAACCTACATGAGAAAGTAAGAACATTGGCTGGTGTAGATTGCAGTAAACAGTGTAGCCTGATCAAAAATTAAACAGAGGAAAACTGAAAAATAACTGTTAGTTTTGGAAAGCATAAAACCTTCCCCCCTGCAGCTTTCGAAGCCAGAGGGTCTCTGTTATTATCATCACTGGCACTGTGATGAATCATACCAGCTAAAGGTCTGGCCCAGTGTATTCTTGTATGCAGACATGATTGCTCACCTGCCCATCTCTAGCTAAATAATGTATGCTCTTCTTAGAAGGTAAATATTTTTGACCAGCACAAGACCTATCCACTTACACCCTGTTTTAAGGGACTCATACAGTGGCTAGGTTTTGTGCTGGACCTCTGCCTAGTGTGGATTTCACCTGCAGGGAGTAAGAAGCAAGAAACGATAGGCTTTTAGTAAAAAAGATCTTGTTTTTCATGCCAATAGTTCAGTAATAAGTCAGTGAGTGGAAAAAACTCCCCCTCACAATTTTTAAAGTATAAACAAAATTGATTCTTTAAAAAAATGTTTTTCATATTTGTTTTATTACCTTCATGAGAAATCACATGCATTTAAAATTTCAGAAAAATTGGAACAGCTTATGTTTGGCTTCAGTCAACTTCACTTGTCTTGCAGTGATTTAGCTCTAGTTGATCAGTTTGTTATCTGGAATGTTTGGCGGCAGTTTAACTTGAGCAAAGAAATAGGGCAGTGTATATATAGGTATATGATATGATACATTTGCAGTGCAGGCACTCCTTTAAAATGATCTGTAAAAAATAATTCACCACCAAAACTTCTGTAGCTGCCTCAGAAAGGCTAGTCACATGAAACATACCTTGCTAAGACTCAACCCCTCCCCTGCAAACAAAATTAAAAACTGTAAGAAAAGTTCAGCTCTATTTTTAAGCTTGTAGAAATAGGTATCTGTTTCTGTAAACCTGTTCTTTCCTGCTGTCTCATTGATTGATTGAGATCCCTATGCACAGCCTGAGAATGAAGTGAGGCTGGAGGATAGTTTAATATATTCCATTCTTTCAAAGTCAGTGTTCGTATTGGAAAGCTTGTTGTTCTTCTTTTACACTATTGAGCCAATGTCTGAAAAGTGACCCATAAATTGACACTCATGTTTTTTCACTTATAGCTGTATCTCTGTTGCGAGAACCTATATTTGCATGCACAAATAACCATCGGTATATAAAAATCAAGTAGTTGGAAGCAACTGATATGTATATGCAAATACCATTCATATATGCAAATAACTGAATTGATGACTGAAAAGAATGTAGCATGCAAAATTATAAGTGCAATCCAGTAAAAAGTGTAGGCCTGCACTCACAAAGAGACTTAACCCTTGTAATGATCAGTGTTGTGGCACAGGTGCCGAAAAATAATAGGAACAACACTGCAATCCACAAAGTCAGAATTAAGCATCCAGATTATGTATAAAATGAACTGGAACAGATAGGTACTTTCGGGTGCCATCCAGTTAGTATGGTACTTAGCAAGCTGCTTAAACTAGCCAATGGGAGAGGCTGATAAAAGGGGTGTGTGCTAAGTCCCACCCATCCCTTGGAGACTTAGACCTATGTCCATGCTGTTTGACAAATAGAGAACCTCCTTCCTGGACTCAGGTGGGTTAGGTGCCTAAGTTGCATTCTAGTGGGAATGAATTAGGCCCCGTCTTGCTTCACACAAAATGGCCAGAGAGGGAGGTTGTGCCAGTGCACACAGTATTATTTTTAGTGCAGTGGTTAGAGCAGTCACTTGTGATAAGGGGGTTGCTGGTTCTATCCCCCTCCAAAATGCAGGAGATCCTATTCAAATTCTGTCAGGTGAGTATTTTAATATACAGCTATATGATATTCTCTAGTGGCGTTTCTTCCAGTTTTCCTCCTGAAGCTGTTGCACTCTGGATAAATAATAAAAGAGTGGCTGGAACAGGGACACTCAGTCTCTCACTTCTCAGGTAGGTGTCCAAACCACTAGACTACAGAGTCATTCTCCCTCAGCCCCTTTTGGCTCAATGACTCTTTAAGTACATCTACACAAGGGAACACCTTTAACATTCTCCTGAGCAGTGAGTGTCCCCTTGTCAGATCCCTGCCCCACTTTGGCAGAGGGGGAAAATTGAACCGGAGTCTCTCCTGTGCCTGGTGAGAGCTGTAATTACTGGGCTGAAATTGGGGTAGGTATCACTGCTGCTACCATTGGTCTGAGCCTCTGTGCATCTTCTGATGCCTAGAAGACTGGGTCTTGCAGTTGGCTTAGGCAGAGGAATGCCCGCTTTCCCTTAGTTTATGAATCACCCTGGGGCTTAGGTAGGGGATAGATGGCTAGAGATGCTTTGACTGAGGCAGCAGAGCACGATCCCAGGAAGATAAATGTAGGTGTTGAGTAAAACAAGGAGTCCTGTGGCACTTAAAGACTAACAACTTTGTTACATGAGCTTTTGTGAGAGGAAATCCCACTTCAGATGCTTTGAAGATGGGGGAACTTACAGAATGGAAGGAAATAAATGCAGGGGAGTGCAAGTCATGGGAGCAGGTCATACTGTAACAGCAAATCAAAACAGTTGTAAGTATTCAAACACTGGGAAACAGCATACAGAGGAAAATGAGGTCAAATCACCTGTTGTAATGAGAGAAAAATCCCTATTAAGCCCTGAAGCAATGCAACAGAATTTGCAAATAAATTCAATTTCAGCAGCTTCTCTTCGAAGCCTTGATTTAGTATTCATCTGTGTAAGCACACCAATTAGCAGATCATTAATGGAGTGATCAGAGAAGATTGAAATGCTGACCCACTGGTTTTAGAGTGGTGTGGATTCTGATGTCAGATTTGTGCCCAATTTTTCTTTTGCACAGAGACTTTCCTGTTTGTCCAATATATAAGGCAGAGGGGCATTTCTTGCACATGATGGCAGAAATCACATTGGTGGATGAGCATGTGCATGAGCCTTTGATGGAGCATCTGGTTTTATTAGGTCTTCTAGGTGTTGAGAGAACTTTTACTCTAAAAAGTGGGTTCAGAATGGGGGAAGAGTGTGGATCATAATGAAACCTAAAATTTGGTCTTAGATGCCTGACTACCTTTCTAGCTCTCACTCTTAGCCCATACAGTATGATACAAATGCCAAACCAAACTTAGAAACAAACGACTAGTGGTTTTAAAGCATGAGCTGGGACCCAGTACTGAGTTGCAGACCCTCAGGTACTGGGTCACAGTGCCCCTGTTGCTGTCACCAAAAGACTGGCATGCATTGCTCAAAGATGTAACTGCTGGATTGAAGGCATGCTTTTTTTTTTTTTTTCCAACTGGGTCCCTAGCAGACACTTTACAGGTAAATATACCCCACTTTATGAGAAGCAGGTTTTCCTGAATTCCTCAAGTACATCACAGGTGCCTCAGAGTCTGCCAGCATGCAACTGACCTTCACAAGCTAATGAACTACAAGGAACTAGACTGTTAGTCATACACTACCCTCTTAGAGCAGAGGAGAAACTTTTGCCATAGAAAACATGTAACTTTTCTGTCACAGTGTGGGTGGTCCCTTCAAGAGGGAGGAGGGTCCAAACCCCACTTTACTCAACAGCTGCTTCCTAAGAAGTCAGGTGATTGCTGTTGGACAGCGGAGCCTGAAGACGTGAGAAGGGAAGATGAGAGCAGCCTCAGCCCTGACAATAGAGTTGGTTAGCCAGGAGATTGGCAGGTGGGAGCTGCCAGAGATTAGGAACTTGAAGAAGGTTTCTGGGGGAAAGCTACAGTAAGTGTAAAGTTCTCTCTGGGTCCTCTCTGCAAGAAGGGAGGAATTGTCATGAAGCCAGGGAGAGGCTAGCAAGCTGACCTTCTGAAGCCAGAGCAGTGAATTCTGACAGCACTGGATAGATATGCTTATTGGCTCTTTGAGATGGACATCTGAAGCTGTAAGGCTGAAGGGAGGAGATGATGTGTAGTGTGAGACACTAGAGCTGTTATCAGTGAACCTGTGTAGGCTGAGATGCTGGGCCATACTTGGTTTATTGATGGACTGCTGGGACTTGAAGATTGAATGGATATTCCATTTGGAGTATGAAGGGAAAGTCTGAAGTATAGTCATGAGACTTTCATTATGGTTAAGTGCATAGGGCATTCTCTTGAAATCCATGAATCCTACAAAGGTTATTCTACTTGGAAATCCTTTCTGGACTATTTCTGAGAAGCACTCAAGGGGAAGCTGAAGTGGGTATCCCTGTTGTGCTGCAACTCAATCTTGGAAGGCACCCACTTTATGATAATTTCCCCTTACCTTTTCGAAGAGACCATCAAGGTTCTTATAAAGCACTGTAAGTTGAGTCTTTATCATGAAAGAGTTGCTTGTGGAAACAGTTTGTGACTTTCTGGGGAAAATATCCAATGTGCCTACTCATTGAAAATCCTATCAAAATACATCAGGCCAGATTCTTTGAATCTGCTGTCTAGTGGCATGTTTCTTTTGACTTTCAGGGAAGCTATGCTGATTTACACCACTAAAATATTGGGCACATTGTTGGGATAATACATTAATTTAACTTAGCATCTAAAACCATGACTACTAGCTAGGTGTTCAGTATCTGCAGCAATTACCTAAAGAACTTGCTATATTACTGCTTCAGGTATCTGTTGCAGGGTTGAATGATGACAGACAGAACCAGGTAGAGTGGTAAGTATCTAGACCACTTGTTCCCCTTTGCGTCATGACCAAAGAAGTGAGTCCTGAGTATTGTTACTTATGACTTTTTATCCCCCATGTCATGTACATATTCATGTTTGAACATATTCATATGCATGTTTATTCATTTTACCTACACATACTGCTTAACCATATTTGGTCAGGTTTTAGCCTTTGTGGTGAATATAATTAAGCTCATCTCTAATACTATTTACTTCATTATTATCTTTTGTGCAGAAGCCTGAAAACTTGTGGGCATATGTTGCATTGGGATTTTAGCAGTCATTCCTGCTATTTCCTCATCTAGCATAAGCTTAACTACTTATGATCTTCCCCCCAGTCCTAATTTAGTGGGCTGCTTGCTCAATTCAAGTATTATTACCATTTATGGTAAGGGACTCAGCTTGGCTTACAGGTCTTTCCTGTGGCCCATATACGAGAGGCCCTTTTTCCTCAGGATAGGGAACTAATAGGAAAACATGTACTTAATTGTTAATTTCTTAGGCAGCTTTATGTAGCCAGCTATGAGAGGTGCTTTCCTCTTGCTAAGCTGGGGATTTCTGCAGAAGACAGTTAAGGCCCGTTTTGCCTAGATCCAGCCCCTGGCTTCCTGTAGGTCTGACTCAATACAGAGTCCCTTTCTTTTCTCGCACCTACATTTCCCCACTCTAGTCTGATGTTATAAGAGGCTGCAAGAAAAACATCTCATGCTATAGGGCTGTTGCTTGGTGTCACAGGATGTGATTAGCTACCATCTGTGTGACCCAAGACAGTATCCACAAGCCTATTACTACTGCTGTAAGGGCCCCCATGGTCCCTAATCCTGTAAAATTATTTTTTTGTTCCTTCTGCTATGCTGGTTATGCCCAAGTGGCACACAAGGGCCCACCGTCTTGTGGCAATTGATTTGGCTGTCCTTACTGATCTTCATCAGGGTTCTCCCCTAACCTGTGTGTTACAAGGACAAGTGATTACTGTAAGAGGGTGTCTGCTCTTGCCCATCCACCAAGTCATCATCAATTATTTACATATTTTATTCAAGTATTCTGGATACAGATGTTGTTTCTTAGCATTAGTTATTTCTCCTGTCTTGAAATGAAAATGCGAACAATTGCTCTTTGGAGACGATGGGTGTCTAGTTTCATTGTAGAAACTTTAGTTATTGATATTTTGTAACTCTTTTAGAGCAATTATTTGTGGAACTCACTAAATACCCCTCTATCTCCTGCAGCAACAGGGCATTAAGGATAGCTATATATTTTTCTGACAGATTCATGCTTTTATTGAAAGAGGATTCTGCCTTTCTATGAACTGACAACAGTGTGGTCCTCCTCATCAGCAATTAATTTTCAAGACTGAGTGGATTGGAAGCATGGCATTTCATGGAATATACAGGGTATGTCTACATTGCAGGTGAGGTTGTCCCTCCCAACGCTGATAGAGAGGTCAAACAGGGTTAACATACTAAAAATAACAGCATGCAGAAGAGGCTAGTGGCCAGAGTATGAGACTATATGACCAGGTGGGGCCATACTTGGGTGGCTAGGTATGCAGCAACCTGTGCTACAGTTATTTTTAGTGGGCTAACATGTTCATTGTCCTGAGCTGGAGGTCATGCTCCCAGCTGCAGTGTAGGCATTCCCATATAGTCTATCCCAGTGGTTCCCAACCTTTTCTCTGCCGTGGCACACCTTGAGACCTTCAAAATTTTCGAGTCATGCCACCAATAAAAAAAAAAACCCCTCATGAATATTCATAAGTAATTTAAGTTAATTTGAATATTCATGAACCATGGCACTGTTTCAGAAATGCTGCTATGTGGGATAGTAGGGTAGCAGAGCTGGGGTGGCAAAACAGGGGAGGTCACGAGTTATGTGCAGTGGCAGGAGTGAGTGTGGGGAGCAGGGCAGGGGTGGCAAAAGAGGACAAGGGCAGCCATGTGGGGAACAGCACAAGGGTGTCAAGAGAGGACAGAAGAAGGGAGAACAGGAGTGGCTTTGTGGGGAGGAGCAGGGGGAACCTGGGGAGTGGGAAGGTAGGGCAGGGCAGCATGGTGCTGCACCCACTTCCCCCTTCTCCACAGTGGCTCCCTGCCACCCAGGGCAAATCCTCACCTCACTGCTGCTCCCTCCCACCCCACTGGGTCCCAGCCTCCCTTTCCCCAGCCCCTGCTGCCTGTGATGGACCCTCCTGCCCCCAGCTACACTGCCACACACACTGCCAGCCCACCCACCAGCTACACACAGCCCTAATAAACCAGCCACCCCACAACCCTAGCCACACATCCACTACCACCCACCTCTGCTACACACACACACACCTACCCCACACAAACCCCAGCAGCCCTCACCTGGTCTGTTTGCAGGCTGGCTTACACAGGGGGAGATTCACACACTCCCAGCCTCCCCCAGCTCTCTGCTGGCTGGGCTTAAGATGGAGCCAGGTTTAAGGTGGAGCCACTTGAACGGTACGTTTGGGCTGCTCCTGCTATTTTTACGGGGACCCCTGGAACTCCCCCTTCTAGTGCCTTCCTCTATTTTTAGAGGGCCAGAAGGCTGCCCACCTAAAAATAGGGGATATGGAATTGTGTTCCGGTGCCTTCCCCCTTACTTTAACCCCTGCCTTTTCCCAGCCCTGCACAGCCCAGGTGGCTGGGCTGAGCAGGGAGGGAACTTTAACTCCAGCTCTTGGGGATGCTTGCGGTACACTTTGGGTGTTTCCACAGCACACCAGTGTGCCCCAGCCCACTGGCTGGGAACCACTGGTCTATCCACTAATGTATTGTTTATGATGTACAAAGAATTGCTTAAATGTTATGAAGTAAAACACTTAAGTTAGAAAACACCAGAATTAAGGTTACCAGTGCGACTGGCCCCTTGTGCATATGCGTTATGATACAGTGTTTAATCACAATTCCCCCCACCCCCACAGAGGCCAGGATAAATCTAAAGGGAAAAGGAAGGGTCATGTAAATTTTAAGCTAACATGCCGAGTTCCACTCTTAAGGAGACAATTGGAAACAATCAAAATACAGAGTGGCTGGGAATGTTGAAATTTCCTTTTTGTAATTCATTTTTAAAAGCTCTTGTACTGTGGTGACCATCCCTCCAAACTTAAAGTGCTAGACACAAATAGAGATTTCTGAAGTGGTGCTTAATATAAAAGTGCAGAGGAAAATGTGCTGAACTTTTAGGATCTGCATCTGTGATTGGTGAAGGGGCAAATTTCAGATAGGGGAAGAGATGCTCAGTATGCGAGAAAGGAATAAAATCCATTTCTTTCCATACAAGATTGTCATTTTAACTGCTGACTTTAGGGGAAGCTGTTTTTTTCTTTTTAAAAATGTTCAATAGATAGTGATTTTTAAAAGATGTGAATATTGATATAACTAAACGAATTAGAATTATTTTCCCAAATATGTTTTTACCTCTACAGTAAAAATATTTTCCTTAGGTTCTCACATAATCTTGAAGTGAATTACCTTCTTCAGAAAGATGGTCAGAGAGCATTCAGGCAAAGCTAGAATTGTTGGAAACTGAAAATGTTTGCATTCTGAGATGGTGCTGCAAAGCCTGTGTGCCCAGACAGTATGTACACAACCATGAAATTCTTATGCTTGGGTCTGTTAAGGACTTTCAAGGCCTTGAGATTTTGGGATTCAGTGTAAGGTAAACTGCAAAAGTGAAATGTTACTTAATGTGGAGAAGGGGAGGAAATATAGGAAAACATGACAATCATATCTTGGGTAACTGAACAATGAAACCAAGTGCTCTTAATCCAACTGTTCACTTCAAAGAGTAAAACAAATGCTTAATAACATTGTGAAATAACGTTCGTGTTTCAGAGTTATGGTAGGAGACAAAGCACTTCAAGGACTGCCAAGGTTTGGTTTTTATTGACGAGAGTGATATTTATTGTCGTCTGTTTTTTCCTAATTTACTTTCCCAATGTTGCTTATCTGGGCTTGCCAGATGACACTTGCAGCTGGATTAAATTCCATCCTGTTGTATCACACTGACTCATTCCTTTTTCTTATCTACAGAAGTTAATAAATAATGTCTGCATTTCTGTAGCCATCCTCTCAGGGGATTTTTTAGCTGTAGAAACCAATTTATGCTGTAATTATTTTAAGTTCATGTAGTGGGCCAGATCCTTGTCTGTGTTCGGTCCCCTATGCTAGGATTTACGCAGATACTGAATACACTGCTCTGCATTTATTTTCATCCCATTCTGCAAGTTCCCCCTCTTCAAAGCATCAGATGAAGTGGGATTTTCTCCCACAAAAGCTAATGTGATAAATAAATCTGTTAATCTTTAAGTGCCACAAGACTCCTTGCTTTTTTTGCTTTACTAGACGAACACGGCTGTCCCTTTGGAACTTGGCCAGAAGGAGGGGTAGGTTATCTCAGGACTGTATTCAATGAAATGATTTTTGTTCAGCTTCCAAAGGCAGAAGTCATCTCACTTTTTCATGAGTTTGACAAGGTAACAGTTTAAAGGAGTTTTATTAGTGAATCCCAAGAAGAACCTCTATTATTTCTTTCCTACTTTAAAGGAAAAAAGGATATAGGTGGTAGTCATACCCCTGATGTTTGGTGCTGTAATGTGTAGTCTAACTTTGTGAAACATCATGATGTTTAAGGGCAAAGGTTAGCTGAATCACAAAATCATAGTGTAAAACTGGAAGGGACCTTGATAGATCAACTCATCTAGTCCCCTGCATTGAAGCAGGATTAGATATAATTTAGATATCCCTGATGGGTGTTTGGGTTTTTAGGAACAGATTAGGTAATGATAGAGATTCTACAACCTCTTTAGTGAAATTGGTCCAGTACTTAACTATTTTTATTTACAGGTGAGAAGGTTTTCCTTAACATTTAACCTAAATCTCCCTTGCTGTAATTAAGCCCATTACTTCCTGTCCTGTGCTCAGTGGATAAGGAGAACAATTTATCACACTCTTCAATGTACTTGAAGACTGTTCTCACATCCCTCCTTCAAACTAAACAAACCTATTTTTCCAATCTTTCCTTATAGGTCATTTTCATTTTTCTTCCTTGGACTCCTTTTGCCATGGGTCTACATCTTCCCTAAAGTTTGCCATCCAAAACTGGATACAGTACACTAGCAGATGCCCTATTAGTGCTAAGTAGAGCAGATGAATTATTTCTCATTTCTTGCTTACAACACTCCTGCTAATATAGCCCATAATCTTGTTTGCTGTTTATTTTATTGCAAAAATATCAACATCACATTATTGATCTAGCCACTATAGCCACAGGTCTTTCTGCAGTGCTCTTTCCTAGTCGGTCATTTCTCATCTGTGATTTTTCCTTATTGAATTGTCTTATTTCAGTCTCCCGTTTGCAAAGATCATTTTGAATGCTAATCCTGATTGCCAAAGTACTTTTGAATCCTCCTAGGTTGGTATGATCTTCAAACTTTGTAAGTGTACCTCTTGTATTATTATTAAATATATTTATGAAAATGTTAATTAGAATGTGACCCAGGACAAAGCCCTATGGTACTCTACTCAATATGCCCCTCCAGCTTCACTGTGAGCCATTGACAACTATGCTCTGAATACCATTTTCTAAATGGTTGTGCATCACCATGTAAGTGGGTACAACACTAGACCTACCTGGAGGGCACCTCCTAGTGGTGTTTTCAGGGAACTTAGCTCATGTGGTCCCCCTCCAGGTGGTCTGTGCTCCACTTCTTCACACACCAACTCTTGTTCCAGAATCTAATCCCAGGGCCTTAGCCCTCCAGCTAAATCCATTAATCCACCGCTTCAAGGGTACTGGCCACTAAAACAGTCTATGGCCCAGCTGCATCTTGGCTACAGCCCACTTCTATCCCAGCCACTAAGACAGTCTATGGCCAGTGAGCCTGTGCCACTCCTGACACACTGAGGGAGTGGTGAAGGGCCTTCCCACTTCTCCAGGCCCTAGCCCAGGGACCCTAAGTGTCTCCAACGAGGCCTCCACCTCCCTCCAGTCTCTCTCATGCTGAATCTCTGGGCCATTTCCCTGCAGCCCCAGCCACACACAGTCTCACAACTGGAGTCCAGCCACTGTCCACTCCTTGGCCTCTTTGCCCTGGACTGCCACTCCAGACACTGCTGCAGTCTGCTTCTGTAGGATCCTAAGCACCAGTCAGCCCCAAGTGCCTGCTCCCACTTAGCACTCTCCAGGGTGCCAGCTCCCACCATCAGCTTGCCAGGAGAACCTTCCCTCTGCAGCTCCCACAGCAGACTGACCCTAGCTAGCTCTGCTACTCCCACTCTTATACAGGCAGCCTCCCTTTGATTGGCTGCTGCAGCCCTCTCACCTGATTGGCTGCCGCATGGCCACCCTCTTTTTAACCTTGTGCGGGCTGTAGCAGAGCCACTGCACTGCTACACACCACATTATTATGAGACTATCATGTGAGATTGTATCAAAAACCTTGCTGAAGTTGAAATATCACTTCTCCTACTTCTCCCCATCCACAAGGCTAGTTACCTTATCAAAAGAGAATATTAGACTGGACATGATTTGTGCTCACAAATTGCTTGTTTATTTGCTCCATTATCTTTCCAGATATGGAAGTTAAGATGACTTATCTGTAATTCCTCAGTTGTCCTCATTCTTCTTTTTATATGTGAGTACTGTACTATATTTTCACTGTTTCCAGACTTCAGGGGTAAATCCCATCCTCTACAAGTTTTTAGAGATCAGTGCTAATGGCTCAGGTCTTGTTAGCTAGTTCAATAAGTATTTTAGGATGTATTTTTGTCAGGCGCTGCCAACATGAGGGCCTCTGTCTTGTCCAATCTGACCAATTTTAGGAATTGGAAAATTTAATAAGAGCTTTAACTCTTCATCCAACACCAGTAACTGGTACCTTGATTAGCTTTGAATATTTTGAAGCAATTAAGTATGAATCCACACAGTATATGCTCTGAGATTGTGATGGTTGCTTTGAGAAACGGATATTTTGGAAATAACAATTCAGAAATATTTTGAAATCTCTCAGAAATGCAGATCAAATCTCCCTCAAAAGCTTGGTCAAGCAGCCACTTGGCAATTATTGATTTGAAAAATGTTTTTTTCAGTGCCAGTGGAAAATTGATGTCTTTTGTTACCTTCATGGAAGGGGATTCCTGGCAGTGCAAGTGGTGATTTTTTCACTGCAGACTGTTGTTATCAATTTTTTTTTCTTTCCAATATTTCTCTGGTTTTTGATTTTTTTAAATTGTCCAAAGTTGTGTGTAGTATATTCTGCATATGCAATGGAGACTCTTGTTTGCTAACAATGCAAAACTCATTTTAAGTAGTTAGTATGTGTGTATGTGTGCGTGCATGTGCATATGTGTGTTTAAAATAAACCTGTATATACACATAACTGCTAATCGATTTTTCTTTCATTCAAGAAGGGGGTAGGGTGTGTGACTTTTGGAGAAGGAGGACCTGAGTTCTCTCCCAATGGCCATGGTGTGTTAGCGTAGTGAAAGAACCATTCGTACTAGGTGGCCCTGGATTTAGTTACTCTGGTCTGAGAAATGTAATTTGAATTCCTATAAACTCCAGGGCCTCAAGGAAAATTTGCTTCTAGCTAGCCAATGTAATGAACTGTTGCTTATGTATTTATCCCAGCCCTCTACTGCAATAGTTTTCAAACCTTCTTTCTTGGGACCCAGTTGAAAAAAATCATTTATGCCTGCTACCCATCAATTACATCTTTGAACAATGCATTCCAGTCTTATGGTGGCATCAACAAGGGGTGCTGTGACCCAGTGCCTGAGGGTCTGCAACCCAGTACTGGTTCCCAACCCATGGTTTGAAAACCACTGCTCTACTGGATGAAACCACAACTATGCATCTACTTGTGTCAAAGGGTTTGATCTTCACTGCAAAGTTATCTTAAGATATAACATGAATGTTATCACTAACCTGACTTTCATTAATACCTAAAAATCTGTAGTTGAATGGGGTGGTTTTCGAAGCTCAAGACGGCTGCATCATCAGAGGGTATAGGCTAGAATTTGAGGGTTGCTGCTTCTCAAGCTACTGTGTGCTGTGTGGGCATAGTGGATCCACTCAAGTACTGTTCATTCTCCAGCACCTTCCTAAAATTGCCCCTAAGGTCTTTGTGTCTTCTTACCTTCTTCCTGCTTCCAGCCTGGTTTGAATTGTGGACATGGCCTTGCATGTGGCTTGCTAAATCTTGCTTCTGCCTTAGCTCTAGCAAGTGGCAGTTTAATCCATGTATCTTTTTCAGCAAATGGTATGCTGTACTAGAGGACAAGCTGGGGGGAGTGAACTCACAAGGCTGCCATAAGGCCTTTCTCTGGGCATTTCTTTCTATGTTTAGCTCTCTAACCATAGAGAGCAGAATACTGGGCCAGAAAACTGGTAAATAACACTTAAATTTGATCAATCAGAAATAAATTTTTTTTCTAGAAGAAAAATATTTACAAGAGATTTTGTTGTTTGAATGACCTAGTTTGGACCATTGATGCATGGTGGTCCATCTGAAAGGTCTTTCACCTTACTGTGACTCCTTTTCAGCAAGGTACTCAAGTATATGCATAGTCCCATGAACTTTAATTGTGCTCATGCTTAAATATGTGGCTGAACTGGGTCATAAAACAGTGTCTTTTTGGGCTAAAATAAATTATAATTCCAAATGCCAATATGGTGTTAAAATATTCCAGATACCTCTTCCCTGCACTATTTCTGTTTACTGTTGAAGACAGGAGCAAATGTTTACTCATAGCTTAGTATATAAAGGACTTCTTGGTTAACAATGTAACATGGGTCTGTATAGGATATACAAGTATCTGCGTGTAAAGAGACATGAGTCAGTGAAACCAGATGTAAATAGGTTTTACCTGTTTCAAATATTTTTGAAGGGAGTGTAATGTGTAGCCTGTCTCTTTGGTTACAAGAAAGGTGGGTTATTGTTTTTAGGTGGCATTGGCAAACTAATTGGAAAGGACAGTGAAAGTAAGTCTATTGAAAAAGAAGGAATAGACTGCACTCTCAGTAAATTTGCAGATGACACCAAGCTGGGGGGAACAGTAGACACATTGGAGGGCAAGGACAGGATTCAGGGAGACCTAGATAAATTGGAACAGTGGGCCAGTAGAAGTCTTATGAGGTTCAGTAAGGACAAGTGTAAAATCCTTCACTTGGGATGGAAAAACGCCATGTGCTGCTACAGGCTGGGGAACATTCAGCTAAGTAGCAGCACTGTAGAAAAGGACCTGGGGGTCATGGTGGATGGGAAGCTAGATATGAGTCAGCAGTGTGCTCTTGCTGCCAAAAAGGCCAATGGCATACTGGGCTTCATCAAAAGAAGTGTTACCAGCAGATCAAGGGATGTGATCATTCTCCTCTATTCTGCACTAGTGAGGCCACATCTGGAATACTGTGTTCAGTTTTGGGCTCCCCGCTACAAAAAGGACAGGGACATGCTAGAGAGAGTTCAGTGGAGGGCAACCAAAATGATCAAAGGGCTGGAGCACAAGCCCTATGAGGAAAGACCGAGAGCATTGGGCTTATTTAGTCTGCAGAAGAGAAGATTGAGGGGGGATTTGATAGCAACCTTCAACTACTTGAAGGGATGCTCCAAGGAGGAGGGAGCTCAACTATTCTCGGTAGTAACGGAGGACAGAACGAGGAGCAATAGTCTCAAGTTACAGCTGGGGAGGTCGAGGCTGGATATTAGAAAAAACTTTTTTACTAGGAGAGTGGTGGAGTATTGGAATGAGCTGCCTAGGGAGGTGGTGAAGTCTCCATCTTTGGAGGTGTTTAAGGCCCGGCTGGACAAAACCATGACTGGGATGGTTTAGTGGGAGTGGTCCTGCCTCTGGCAGGGGGTTGGACTAGATGACCTCATGACGTCCCTTCCAACCCTATGATTGTATGATTCTTAGTTACTGTTGATTCATATTCACTTTTCAAGGTAAGACCACACTGTAAGTTTAGTACCAACTTAACGTTTTCCACAGTGGTTAACATAGCAAACTGGTGCTTTACTTATCTACTATTTCACAATTTCTCTCTATTTCAATTGCTGACAGAAAAATGCTGCTGCTTCTTCTTTTTTATTTTTTTAAACAACCTATATCTCATACTGTAAGTTAAATAAGGGCAGGGACTGATACAACATGTTTGTGTAGCCCTTAGCAGTCTTGATGTTACTTGAGGATTCTGTGTGCTACTGTATTACAAATAACAAATTGTACTTGTAATAAAGACAATCTCTAGTGGGCATCTTGGGAAGTCAGTAACAAACTCTGTCTCAGGAGAGGCAGAATTGTGAATGAATAAGAGCTAGAGTGCATGGGCCACTGAAAAGAGTTGCAATTTTCCCCTGCAAAGAGTGCTATGAAGAGGCTGTTGGGGCAAAGGTAGGCATGAGAAGGTCTGAGGTGTTGTTCCACTTACCCCTAGTGAAACATTGCACAGACCAGTTACACTCAGTTGTGATAGATGCAGGAACATATGCAGGTGACCATCTTATATTTCTGTCTCTTCTCCTTTGACAAGGCATTCAAAAGAGAATTCCAAAATCAGAAATAGAAATCTGATGTTCTAAATATTAGTTGCCACCCCAAAGCACAGAGCTTTGATACCAACACATGTGCCTCCTAGGTCACAGCAAAGACTGCAGAGTATACTGTTACTTTTGGCATCATAGCTAGCACTAGTGAGTCTTCTATACTGTACAGCACCTGTTTTCATAAGGAAGACACCTAGATCCTTCTGCATTTACACAACATGACGCTCAACTGTAGCAAACATTACATCTTGTCTCTTTGATCTCAAACAGAGGGAAGCACATTCTCAAAGGTTTTAAGTCCTATACTCCTCTGATTAAATGCTGTCTGTCTTCACATCTGTGCTAACTTCAAAGATTACATTGGCAGCCTTCAGTCATCAGTTTTGCTGGTCCCAGTGTATGTAATGAATGGAACAGGAGATGATGCAGATAGAGCAGTGTGGTGTAACACTTCTCTAAGTACCACTTACAGAGTTTTTCTCACAAGCGAGGGTAGAAAAAAATATATTTTCTATATTTTGTGACAGAATCAAGCCTGAGGGCTATCAGAAGATGCTCCTGTTTTGATCCTGGGATCCCACCAGGGCTGTCCGTAAGGGGGTGCGAAGCCTGTGGCAACCGGCCTGTGGAGGGGCACGCACACCCCGTCCCTGTGCTGGGGGTGTCAGGTGGGCTGGTCCGAGGGCTGGGCTCCTTTCTTCCACCCCATCTCTAGGCTGGCCCGCCCCGCCTCCAGGGCGGAAGATGGGATGGGTGCAAGAGCGAAGCCCGGCTTCTGAGCTGGCCTGCTCCACCTCTTGGCTGGCTGTTCCCTGTCCTGGGGTGGGGCGAGCTGGTCTGGAACAGAGGCCAGCTCTGCACACTCCTACCCTGCTCCCCCCTCTCTGCTGCCTTCAGCTCCATGCCAAAAGCAGCAGGGAAGGGGCAGGGGACAGTGCGGCCGTCAGGGGGGAATGATGTGGCCCCAGCACTGCCCTGCTCATGGCAGGACAACCCAGGGCCTGGGGAAATGTGGGGCCGGGACAGTTGCCCCTCTCGCCCCTCCCCAAGGACAGCCCTGATCCCACTTCTAAAACCCTTCCCTCAGCCTAAGGGGAGAAAGCACTAGGCCCAGGCCCAACTGATTTTGGGGGACAACTAATGAAAAAACAGGGGTGGGTATGAGGGTCATAGGTTTAAAACAAGGGATTTGGAAGGTGACGCTACAGGAGGATGATGAAAGTTATCTATATGAGCCCCAGGGTTAGTAAATCCCTGTTTCCAGGTTAACGAGAGCAGGGCTGCTCTAGACTAATAGCACCTGAGGCCCGTTGGTGCACCTGAGGCCAATTGGAGTGATTGGCCACACCAGATGAAAAGGCCTCTGTTATAGGCATTGGGGAGTGAGTGTTGGGTGTGGTAGCTGGTGGAGTTGAGATTTGTGTGGAGTAAAGCAGAGCTGGGGAAGGCTGACTAGTAGCTATTGCTGTTAGTCCCTAGATTTGGTACAGTGAGTCAGGGCAAGCTTATGCAGATGAGCCTTAGGGCCCTGGGCAGGGCCGTCCCTGTGTGTGTGGGGGGATGCTGGTCCCTGGGCGAATTGCCCTCTGTGGAGCCCACACTCAGCCCCCTGGCAGTGGGAGCATGGGGCTGGCCAGCCCAGGGAGAGGCAGGGCCCTGTGCCAGCTGTCCCATACCGGGGACCAGGTGAGTCAGACAAAATAGCAGCCCTGTTCAGCACTGCCAGTCCACCCCCTCCCGCCACACACGCTGCTCTCGGCTTTGAGCCAGAGCAGCAGGGAGGGGGCGGGAGGCAGCACGGCTGCAGGGATAGTGATACGGCCTCCGCGGTGCCTCCCGCCCCCTCCCTGCTGATCCCGCACAGAGCCGAGAGCAGCGTGTGTGGCGGGAGGGGGGCTGGCCAGACTGGCAGTGCTGAACTGGACCTCCCTTTTAGCCAGCTTGCCTGGTCTCTGGCATGGGGGGAGGAGTGGTGTGGACCCCATGGGGCACCCAAAGTGTGGGGTCCTGGGCAGCTGCCCTGCTTGCCCTACCTTAGGGATGGCCCTGGCCCTGGGTCTGGGGATGAAGAGTCTGGCTTCAGAGCAAGAGACCTCAGAGAAACTGCAGCCCTGGGAGTTTGGAGGAGGGAGATCTGTGCATAAGCACACAGCCAAAGTTTGAAGTGCATGACCCACAGTGCCCAAGCAACCCCATTCATCACAGTGTGAAGAAAAACTCTGGCTGAAGAGAATAACATTTCTTACTAAAACACGTCCTCTGCTGTCCTTTGAAGAATGAGGGCTATTGGTCCTTTTTATTATTTCTAAAGCTATAATTGAAGGAGTAATGTATTGTCCTAAACAATGATAAAAGAGTGTGATTAAATTAGGCATATGATGCCCCATGGTGTGTGGTGAGTTGGTAGCAAAGTTTTACTTGCTGACATGAAACACAAGAGAATGCAAAGCTTTCTGACCTGATCAGCAGTGACTTTTCCTGTGTGGCTGCAGCCCTCAATTAAGAGGATGTTTTCCGTGCTGTTGCTGGAAGTAGTCTGGTCATCATGCTTCCTGAGGAAGTTGTGCTGCTAAGGGAAAGAGACAAACTAAGGGAAATGTATGGCAATCCTGGGCTTCCATGCAAATGATTTTGCTTCCTTAAATGACCTGACAGCCATCTGTTGCTTCCAAAGGGAAAATTGGGAGGGTACTCTGAGAGTGCAAGGTGACTATTTTGTTTGCTAGCTTTGGGCCAGAGTAGCATGCAACAAGTTTTAGGATTCAGATCTCTCTACTGGCACTAAAAGTGTCCTCCTGTGTTGCATATTTGAACTATTCACCTGCCACCAGCATATCAGCAATGTGTGTTCATAGCCACTTGCTTGCTCATGCTTATCCTGCTTTTGTTTGGCATTTATTATCGTGGACTGCAGAGAACCCTAAGTCTCTTTCATGTGGCTTGTGTCACGTGTGCTGCTATGTGAGACACTTGCCACACTGCTGGAGTTTTTTCTGCTTCCTGCTTTGCATGCTCTCCTGTGTGGCTCATTCTTGACAGATGCATCTTTTTTGGCTTCCATGGATCTGTTTTTTTAATTTCTTTACATTTCTGTATTCATCCTATGCAAACCTAGTAAAACATGCTTTGTTTTTCCCCTCTATCTTTCCTGCCATCTAACATTGATGATACAGCTCTGTGATGCCCTCTCTGACACTGAATGCAGCATAGCAAGAAGGCCTCTAACACAATTCATGATCCTTTATGTTATCCTTTTAAGAGAACTAGAATGTTTACTTTTCTCTTCCTTTCTTTAATTCTGCAGACTGCAGGTGACCATTCCCTCTGCTGCCACATGTGAGTGCTGCATATTTGAAGCTGCTGGCCTACTGTTGTCTCTGAGTGAAATCCTCTCTCCTTCCTGCCTGACAGCCATGGGAAGTGTGGGGGAGTGGAGCACTAGTCAGGACTGCATCTGAATATCAGAGATACCAAGCAACGATAGCAGCCTAATGAAAAATCAGCTCTCAATACTTATGCATTTCTGGGGTAAGTGAAATGGAGAAACAGAATGGCTTGTGTAGGTAGTAGGTGGAAGGTGATGGAACACTGGAGGAAAATAGTGGCAGTGACAGCTGCAGGAAAATGTCTCAAATACAGGATATTTCTTCTACTCCTATTGAACAACCAGGAAATGCACCCACCCAACTACTAAAACTCCTCCCCCAGCCTAAGGGGAGAAGGCACTAAACCCAGCTTCAACCAATTCTGGGGCACATTCCTTTGCTGGTAGGCATCTTGGCCAATCTCTGTAGTCAAGGCAGGACCTGATAAAAGATTTTGTTGCTGGAAGAAATGCCGGTGTATTCCTAGCCTTTATGTCTTGAGGTGGAATCGAGCAGATCAATTATATCATTCTTTCTATTTTGTCCAGTTGCAGGAAAAATAATATGGACCTAGAGTACCTCTCATTCTCATGAAGACCAAGAATCTAATTCTGCATCGAGATAATGCATGGTACTCTAATTGACTTCCAGGAGAATTCTGTGTTTGGCTGCTATAGCATCAGGGACAAGCGAAATAGTACAGGAAGCTATAAAAATGGGAGATTACTACCTGTAACAAAAGCATCATTCCCTCTAATTACGATAGCCTCAGTGTCACAATCAGGTATTTCACAGCTTTCACTAGTCAAAGAATGCCCTGGGAGAAGTATGGGTCTATAATGGGGGTGAGGAGTGAAATGCTGTAGAAGGTTCTGTTGGGGCTTTCTGTAAATCAGAAGTGCTGTAAGGGGTAAATTCACTGCTTCATTTCTGGTTTGGGTGGTTTTTTTTTTTTTCCTTCCTGTTTACATCTTGGAGGAGTTTTCTGGCTTAAATTATTGAGTATAACCTGGAAGCGGCTGTGTAGTGTGAAATATACATGAGAGGCTTAGTCCGCAATTCTAGCTCAGGCAGGCATCCCGCTGAAATCAGCAAGTTTTGTCTGTATAAAGAAGGCCAACTTTGTCATATTATTCCTGTTTAGTCACTACTGTCACTTTGCCTTGATGACTGTTATTTCCCTACCATTCTATCCAAATGGCATCATAAAAGAACATCCTAATTTTCCTCCAGCTGGTCACTTATAAGTAAGTTTTGTCCTTCAAACCTTAATCTTATTTTAGGTATAGTTATCAGCCTGCAAAAGGTCAAGTGTGGGATAAAGACTGCAAGTGAAGCCTAAGAAAAATAGCCATCATCTGTGGCTTCTGTTTCATGAGTCAGTACTTCTGTTGTAAATAATCTGCAATAATGAAAAAACCACAAGACAACGTAAATTTGAGCACTAAGTGAAGAGCAATAAGGTCTCAATGAGGTCTGTGTTCTGAAACTGTTTGTGTACTTGGGGTGGGCTGCCGAAACTGATAATTTACTCAAATGCCTGGCTAGGTGAACATTGCTGTGATTAAAGTTCAAGTTTATTTACAAAGAGAGCGGGGAAGTGAACAACATGCTGACTGCTGTTGATTTTAACTTTAGAATATTTTGGAATTTCTGTGTGAAGCAGAATGAAATTCATAAAATGGGAGTACCGTAGAAATGACAATAGTAAAGCAGCAGTTAATTATCAACAGTGGTTGTCTTCAAATTATCAACATTTGCTACACAGTGGTACTGGTGTCACTATAATTATTTTTTCCCTAACACATAAGCTCTTTTGGATGGGGACCTTTTCTTATTTCTTGTCTCTGAAGTACACATGATTGACATTAATGAATATAATTTTAGGTATCAGTGGGCAGTAACTGTTTATAAATGATGACTTTTTAATAGAGGCTGATCGTGTCATAGAAAACCTATATCGTTTGTTGGAAACTTAGTTTAGATTAGTTGATTTTTAAAAATCTGAGTATTTTAAGTTCATATTTATGAACTTTATGATACCACAGTCCTCTGCTAGCAGTCATATTAACAGCCATTCATTTATGGATACTTGGCAGAGGCAGCATGGTCCAACGAATGGGGCACTAGATTAGGACTGAGAGATATGGATTCTTTGTCCATCTCTGCTGGTGCCTGGCTGCGTGCCCTTTCCCAAGTCACTTCTTCTATGTCTTGTTTTCCTACCCAAGGTTTGTCCTGTCTATTTTGATTGTAAACTCTTCAAGGCAGAGACTCTCTCTCACAGTGTTTGCTCAGTGCCTATCACAGTAGGGCCCCTGGTATTACTGTAAATGTGCAACACAAGAATACTCAGCAACTTTGCATGCTTTGCAAGTTTGCAGAAGATGTTGGTCCACATAAACCAAGAAATGCTAATAGCTATTTCTGCTGACAGTTTGAATGTTCAGGGAGATCAAGTTGGCCTATAAATCAAACAGCTATTACTGTGTTCAGGTTTCTCTTCCCTGGCCTTTCCCCTTCTTGCTACCTCCCCAGTCTTGTGACTGTGACAGATATTAATATTTTACAGTTGTTCCAAATATATTTTATAGTTGTTTCTTCTCTTGGTCATGGGTTCATGTTTTTGGTGAGAACCCTTTGCTGGGTAGCATTCTGAATATGCATTTGAAAAGTAGCTATGGATTTTGAGTGAGTATGTTTTTGATAGGTCTTTTTTCAAAGATGCTAAGCACTGGAAACCCAACTCATTTTAATGGAAACTGAGAGAAATTAGTACCCCTGAAAATCAGTTCTCAAAAGCAGAGTAATAAAATCAGTGTCTGTATTTTTGAAAAACTGGAGGCAAATTAAGGTTCCATTTTTGTATTGCTTTCTAATACATTTATAAGATGATATAAACAACCTTAACTGAGACTTTCCAAACTTCTACCCATTTAAATTGAATTCTAATGCTTCTGTACAGCTGTTTTTATAAATGTGGAATAACTTTGTAACATTAAATACAACAAGGCTCGCCTCATATGAGAATACATTTGATCCAATCGGAAAATTCTCAAAGCTGCTATTTGTCATTTGATATCTGTTTATTTTTTAACACAGACCAGGTATAAAGGAGAATAGGATTCTTGAAATCCTGTATGTTTGTTCTGAATGATGATAGCTATAATGTGAACAATCATTTCAGGAGGCAATCTGTTTTGAATCTTTAGGGATGCAAAGAAGTACAAACAGTTTGGTGGTTTGCTTTTGCACAGGAAATTACTATTTACAGGATAATATTGAATAGCATGAGCCCTAACTGTTGGATACTTCTCCATTACACTGAGGATGTACAAAAATATAATATTGATTTGCCAGTCTATAAACCTGTCTGAAAATGATTCCAAAATTTTGCAAAGCGATAGTCAGACCAAAACAAAACAAAACAAAAAACCCATCACAGCTAAAAGAGAAGAAATGAGAAGAAAGGCTAGGAGAAAAGCTCATTCAATAAAAAATTTGTTACTCTTTAAGTGCCACAGGACTCCTACACTTGCAAGCTAGTTTGAATTAAGGAGGCTTAATTTGAATTAACTTAGTCCCTGTCTACACTAAGCTTTCATTAGTTTGAATTAAGGAATTCCTTAATTCAAACTAATGAAAGTTTAGTGCAAACTAGTAAGACCTGCCCTTTAGGTTGAACTAAGCCCTTAGTTCTGTCCTTAGTTCGAACTTGGCACAGTGTGGTGGACATTTAAGTACACTTTGTTAGTTCAAACTAAAGACAGTTAGTTCAAATTAACAAAGTGGGTTAAGTCAAATTAACTGTACAAACTACATTCGAACTCATTAGTTCGAATTAACAAATTCAAGCTAAGTTTGGGAAATTTAGACGTAGCCAGAGGCATTACTAGAGGGGGGTTGGGACCCAGGCCTCCCTCCCTCACAGCCCCGATCCTGCATCATTGCCTGATCTGGCTGCTGCTGCTTGCTGGCAGCAGCAGGGGCCCAATCCGGCTTTGAGCCTCTTGAAAGAGGCTCGGAGTTGGATACGGTCTGTGCTGCTTTCTACAAGCGGCAGAAGCAGCCTCCGAGTGGCAGCCACTCAGAGATGGCTCCTGCCACTTGTGTGGAGCCATAGGGACCATCTCCCTCTTTGAGCCTCTTGCAAGGAGCTCGGAGCTGGGGATAATCCCTGCCGCTTATAAAAAGTGGCATAGACCGTCTCCTGCTCTGAGCCTCTTCCAAGAGGGTTAAAGAGGGAGACAGTCCATGCAGCTCCGCACAAGCGTCAGGAGCCATCTTGGAGCAGCTGCTGCTTGCTGGAAGTGGCCTGGAGCCAGATTGGACCCCTTCTGGCTGCACTGCTGGCCAAAGATCCAGGGCCTGTGCCCTGCTGGCCACAGCATGGTGATACCCCTGGACATAGCCCTTGTTTGTTTTACTGAACTAGACTAACACGGTTGCCCCTTTGGAGCTTCAATTAATATACAATCTGTAATAATCACAGCTGAGATTTTACTGACACGATCTAATGTTTTTCCAATATATTACATACATATTCATGCATTTCTGACACACTATTTTTAGTAGCAAACTTTCAGCACTGGATATGGGGAATCTGTGGTTTCATATCCTATAATACCAGTGGGCAGGGGCGTCGCTGGTGCTGGGCACACAGGGCCCGTGCCCTGAATCCTGGCGCCAGTGCCCGAGGTCTGGTGGGGCTCTGCCTCTCCCGGTCTCTGGCCTGATCAGGTTGGAGATCCGGGGCCCAGCCAACCGCGGCTGCGGCAGCCGCTCCGTCCCCGTCCCTGGCTAGGGATCCAGGGCCCAGCTGCCTGTGGCTGCGGCTGCTGCTCCTGTCCCTGTCCCCGGCTGGGGATCCAGGCCCGGCTGCGGTGGCCACTCCTGGCCCTGTCCCCGGCCGGGGGCGTGGCCTCCGGGTACAGTATGGGGCCTGGGCCAGTGTCACAGGCCCTTTCCCGGGGCAGCGACGCTCCTGCCAGTGGGTACTATGTTCTGACAATTATATTCACTCAAGTGTGATAGGAATGTAGAACATAAATCATGGTACTGCAAGAAACACAATACAGGCTCTACTAGAATTGCCTCCTATACTAAATGACACTTTTCCTTCTGGCTGGTCATGTTAAAGAGACAGTATTGTAAGTCACTGAACACCACACTGAGTATCTGTCCTTCATTAGTTAATGCAATCTGGGAACTTAATTAATTTTAACCAAACTTCCCTTGAAGGCTTGAAACATTCCTTCCAAAATCTACCAGCCCTTTGTTAATATTTTTACCTTTCTCCTAGTTAATATTTTTCAGTGGCCTGCTGGTTTGTGATTTTTCTGTATTTCCTAAGAGCAGATGAGACCAAGCTTTACCCCAGTTTGAAAAGCTTAGTTGGGATGCCTTTATTGTGTTGAAGTACTTATTTTGTGATAGCTTAGTAGAAAATTTGAATAATGTACTGGATGAATGTGTATGGCATACACAATATTTCCATACATTTTAGCTCTAATAGAGCTCACCAGATTAAAGATAAAATTTTATAGCAATTGTGAAGACGAACTCCGTTAATTTCTGTGGAGTTATTCCAAATTCACATGCACCTAACTGGGAACCAATATGGGCCAGAATGAAACACCTGCAAATCTCTGCCTGCAAGTTTGGAGAGCTCTTCTCTCCTACAGACTGTCATACGCATATGATAAAAATTGATTACTGACCCAATGGGTTCATGTTCTTGAAACAACCTTGAAAATAAATACTAAGAAATCACTGAAGACGGAGGAATCAAATAAGCTTTCAGTTTACAACTTTCTTCTGAATTAGTCCACTGCCCAGAATTAAATGACTATTTTCTTCTGGAATGTGGTATTTGAATATACTGCTAACACTAAGCATACATCTAGACCAGTGGTTCCCAATCTGTGGCGTACGGGCCAAAAACGGATCCCCGAGATCTTTCAGAATGACTCACTGCTTCCTTTGTGCTGGCTGCAGAATGAAGCCACTGCCTAAGGACCCAGGCAGAGCCCATTGCCACGGAGCTACAGATCTGGTGCAGGCTCCTTACTGTACGGTGTAGACCAACGGATGGGATGTCAACACTCCTCCCCCACCCGTTGCCTGTAGCAGGGAGCATATCAAAGTGCTCCACCTGAGTTCATAGGTGCTGGGGTCCCTGCTGGAGCCTGGAGGAAGGGTGATGAGCATTCTTCTTCCCCAGCTCCAGCAGAGAGAAAATGCCTGAGTTCCTAGGTGTGGGAGTCCCTGCTGGAGCCACAGGGAGGGCAGAACTGATTTCCTGTCTTCTTGGCTCCAGAAGGGAGCTACTGCCTGCAGAGCCAGGTGGAATGTAGTGGACTAGATGACACAGAGGGTGCAGAGTATATAATGCTATCAAATCATACAGGGCTAGATAGGTATGTCATAGTAACTGACAATGCTGACGAGAAAACAGCAGTATTAACTATTTTGTTCTTCTGTTCACTATTTCTTCATGAGTACAGCTGGTTGAGCTTTCCAAACTTAACCATTTTTATAACAGATGTAGCCCCTGTTTACCAATGTTCTGAAGAAACTGCGATTTAAAAAAAAAAATTAGCTATTTGCATTTTGTTCAATTACAGATTCCAAATCAAATCAAATCAAATCATAGGGCTGGAAGGGACCTCATGAGATCATCGAGTCCAACCCCCTGGGAATTGGGCCCAGGACCTTCTGCATGTTAAGCAGAGGTGCTAGCCACTACACTATTTGCAGGGCTCAGTGAAGATGTCAGTGGAGTTTCACCACTGTTGATCAGCTGAGGAGCTGGTTCTTTGTGTGAACAAATGCACTATGGATTGCTAATGACAAGCATTCATTTGCCAGCATAAAAACAAAACACCCCCCCAAAACCCCCAAACCAAAAAAAAAGCCAAGGAGTCATGTGGCACTTAAAGACTAACATTTATTTTTCGCATGAGGTTTTGTGGGAGAAAAAACCCACTTTGTCAGATGCTTTAAAGATGGGGGAACTCACAGAATGGAATGAAAATAAATGCAAGGGAGTGTAAAACATAGGATCAAGTCATACAGTAACAGCAAATCAGAGCAGTTGTTTAGCTTCAAACCCTGGGAAGGCTGAAGTCAAATTACCTTTTGTAATGGGAAA
>ML681963.1:81326071-81370605 GCA_007922195.1 Podocnemis expansa | reverse complement strand
GGAAGGCTGAAGTCAAATTACCTTTTGAAATGGGAAAAGAACCCATACTAAATCAAGAGCTATGAGTTCTTTTCCCATTACAAAAGGTAATTTGACTTCAGCCTTCCCAGCGTTTGAAGCTAAACAACTGCTCTGATTTGCTGTTACTGTATGACTTGATCCTATGTTTTACACTCCCTTGCATTTATTTTCATTCCATTCTGTGAGTTCCCCCATCTTTGAAGTATCTGACGAAGTGGGATTTTCTCCCACGAAAGCTCATGTGAATAATAAATCCGTTAATTTTTAAGTGCCACAAGACTCCTTGTTTATTTTGCTAGACTAGATTAACATGGCTGCCCCTTTGGAAATTGATTTGCCAGTCACCATGCAAGCTGTGTGGTTGGTCACCAAAGTCATATGGTATCATAGTATAGCCTCAGGGCAGCTCTTATCTATACTGGCTGCCACCAACCATTAGGGATGCTCTGGGTATGCCCCTTCTGCTGGGGAGATGGCAGGGGTGACATAAGACCCACTTATTCAAATATGGCACAATGTCCTTCCAAGATTCTGCGAGGATAGGTGTAAATGGACACAGGAATTGGCAGCAGATTAACAGTGAATCACCTGTGGATGAGTGGAGAATTCAGTGGACAAGAAAATAATGTTATGTTGGATTGGGAAGACCATACCTGCATTCTGAAAAAAAGATTTATTCTCTTATTTATAAAAATGATATTGAGAAAGAACGGCTGAAGGACTTCATTCAACGGAATAATAGACATCAATGGGAATAAGACTAGATTATTTGTCTGAAAAGCTTAAAACAAAATTACCTTACTGACAACAACAAAAATCAGACAGTGAAAGGAATTGTCTGCTGAGATAATTAAGGTACAGCATATCTTCAAAGTAAAGCTAGGTAAGATTATGGAGAGAACAATGGAGAGGATATTTTCTCTGCTTGATGGAGGGGATTAGATAAATCCCTCTTCTTCAAGATTCTGATTCCATATGAATTTTGAGGGAGAGAAGAACATGCAAATGGAATAAGCAGACAGTGGAAAGATTAAAAAAAGAGCAGAGGGAGAACAAAAAGATGGGAGATATGAGAAAATGGACTGAAAGAGAGAAGTTGGAAAAGGAGTGTGAAAAATACAAGTCTTTCAAAGTGCCTGTGTTTCCCAAAGCTACCTTTTTTCACCTGAATACTGAACTGGTGTTTTGTCATCATGGGTGGTGCAGGCTGGCTCCTCTTTGAGTGAGTTAAGGGTACACAGCAACTTGCCCAAGGTATTTGGCCCTAAAGTCAATGAAGCTGTGCCAACTGACAAGAGCTGCCCCAGAATTCCTAAATATCAGTTCATTTAGGTTTAATCAAGAGAGATTATTACAAAGGAAAATTGTGTTTTAGAAATCTGTAGTAATAAAATAAGATCTTCAACAGCATTTTCAGAAGCATTGCCAAGGTAGCACATACTATTTTGCCAGACATCACAGTATACAACCAGCTTATCATAGAATCATAGGGTTGGAAGGGACCCCACGAGGTCATCTAGTCCAACTTCTTGCCAAAAAAGCAGGACCACTCCCAGTAGATTATCCCAGCCAGGGTTTTGTCCAGCTGGGCCTTGAACACCTCCAAAGATGGAGATTCCACCACCTCCCTAGGTAGCTTATTCCAATGCTTCACTATTCGTCTAGTAAGAAAGTTTTTCCTAATATCCAGCCTGGACCTCCCCAGCTGTAACTTGAAACCATTGCTCCTTGTTCTGTCCTCTGTTACTACTGAGAACAGTTGAGCTCCATCCTCCTTGGAGCAACCCTTCAAGTAGTTGAAGGTTGCTATCAAATCCCCCCTCAATCTTCTCTTCTGCAGGCTAAATAAGCCTAGTTCCTTCAGTCTTTCTTCATAGGGCTTGTGCTCCAGGCCTTTGATCATTTTGGTTGCCCTCCTCTGGACTGTCTCTAATTTGTCCTTGTCCTTTTTGTAGTGGGGAACCCAAAACTGGACACAATATTCCAGATGTGGCCTCACCAGTACAGAATAGAGGGGAATGATCACATCCCTTGATCTGCTGGCAACACTTCTTCTGATGCAGCCAAGTATGCCATTGGCCTTTTTGGCACCAAGCGTACACTGCTGACTCATATCCAGCTTCCCATCCACCATGACTCCCAGGTCCTTTTCTCCAGTGCTGCTATTTAGCTGATCACTCCCCAGCCTGTAGCAGTACATGGGGGTTTTTCGTCCCAAGTGCACGATTTTGCACTTGTCCTTGTTGAACCTCATGAGATTTCTATTGGCCCATTGCTCCAATTTGTCTAGGTCTCCCTGAATCCTGTCTCTGCCCTCCAGGGTGTCTACCGTTCCCCCCAGTTTGGTATCATTCGCAAACTTACTGAGTGTGCAATCTATCCCATCATCCAGATCATTAATGCAGATGTTGAACAGAACTGGCCCCAGGACCGACCCCTGGGGCACACCACTTGTTACTGGTTGCCAACTTGACATGGAGCCATTGATTCCTACACCCTGAAACCGTTGATCTAGCCAGTTCTCTATCCACCTTACAGTCCACGCATCCAACCCATACTTCCTTAATTTGCCAATGAGAATGCTGTGGGAAACTGTATCAAAAGCCTTGCTAAAGTTGAAGTATATCACATCAACGGCTCTTCCCACATCCACAAATCCAGTCATCTCATCATAGAAGGCTATGAGGTTGGTCAGGCATGATTTACCCTGGCTGAATCCATGTTGACTGTTCCTGATCACTCTATTTTCTTCCCAGTGTTTCAGGATGGATTCTTTGAGAAGCTGCTCCATGATTTTTCCAGGGATTGAGGTGAGGCTGACAGGTCTGTGATTCCCTGGATCCTCCTTTTTCCCTTTCTTGAAGATAGGCACTCTATTTGCTTTTTTCCAGTCCTCTGGCACCTCCCCCGTTCACCATGAGTTTTCAAAGATAATGGCCAATGGTACTGCTATCTCATCAGCCAGCTCCCTCAGCACCCTTGGATGCAGTTCATCCGGCCCCATGGACTTGTGCACATCTAGCTTCTTTAAGTAGTCCCTAACCTGACCTTCTGTCACCAAGGGCCTCTTTTCTTCTCTCCAATCTACTGTACCTAATGTAGTGGGCTGGGAGCTGACCCTGCCTGTGAAAACTGAAGTAAAAAAAGCATTGAGCACTTCAGCTTTTTCCTCATCCTCCTTATGTTCGCATGATGTGTTCACTTCTCATTCCATTGTTTAGTATAGCATAAATTTGTGGGCTGTAGCAAAATTGCATGTCACCAAATGGGAAAATAAACACATCTCCTTTGTATTATTCATAGTAGGAGCAAAGCCAGAGACTGAATCTAAGCATAAGTGATCCAGGAGGTAAAGCTCTGTCCAGCTGAATGTTAAAAATGTGCATTATCTAAAAAGTGGGATTACTGGACCATATGTTATTATCCATAATGCATTAAAGCCTTTAGGGAAAGCAAAAGAGAGATTGTCCCACAGGTATGGATGCAAATACATTTAGCAATCTCTCTCAGACTAAACAACCCTTTGAATTATCCCTTTAATTTTACCACAGCACCCCTTTAATCCCCTGACTGGGGAAAATGGCATTTTCCCATGGCTTTAATAACACAACCAATTCAGAACAGATGGCACACATGTGCCTTGGTTTTCAGCGTCCTTGCTCTTTTTTTATCTTCCAATCCATTTTGCATTCATTAGGGGCTTGCATGAGTTTTGGCCATTTATCTATTTTATCTTAAATACCTTGGGCTCCATAAGAAAGAACAGTAAAATGTGGCCAGTTTAAAGAGACTTCTCCATATCAAATGCATTTGAAATTGCAGCATTTCATAAATATTGGGGGCTGCCTCTGAACTATTGCCTTAAGGACATGGTGGTTCTGTATTGAATGTGACAGAGCCTATAAATAGCATGCAATTGATGGCAAGGAAACAGTTAAAATGTTGACTAGCAAAGTTACCACAGCTGTCTACCCTCATTGCAGGGATTACCTGGGAGCTGAGCCATGTGGGAAATGTGGTGAGGCTCATCTGCAGGTAATTACAATATTAGTGAAAAGAGCATGCTCAAAAAACTCGCTCATTGTAGGCTAGACGGACATATGAGGCCAGACTTAGTCTCAGAAAGGAAGGCAGACTGGCTGTGGGTAGACCTTTCATTTTAATTTAGGATCTGCATCTTCTTATCCAATTGAACTCAGCTTCCTCTCCTTAAGGAAGCCTCCCAATTTGAAAAAGTACTTAGCTAATCTATACATGAGCTTTTCCGAGGGTCTGTGAGTAACAAGGCAGAGCTCCGTCTAACTCTGTGAAAACCTGCAACACAGGGCCATCTTAAAGGGATGAATTGTAAAAATAGTATGTTTGAACTGATGTAAAAATTTGTTGCCTTTTGGCTGTTAATATCCTTCCTCTGGGAATTGGTAGGTACTAAACTGCTAAGCTTTAAGTGGGAGAGGGAACTCACATCTGTGCTTCAGTGATGTGACTGATACACATAACAATGCCTTTAGCTGAGTTACTTTTGGGGATTAAACCTCTGGGTTCAAAAACCTCTCCATGAGCTGCTTGTCATCTCATTGAGTACAGAGGCTTCTTCATGGGTGGTGTAATTGGGGCTAGTGGCCCCTCAACTGAAATATTGTAGTGGCTGATGAGAACTCTGTTTTCTCGTTCAAGCCAATGTCTGTGTCTCTGGGTTTCTCCCAAGATGGATGCCAGGAGGGTTACCTGTCCCCTTATTCCCAAGAGTGCTTTGGCATATGAAGAGGGGCTACACTAGGGATGTTCCACAATAGCATGCAGTCCCTACTGTGCTCAGAAATCATCCACAAGGCTGGATGATGTGTATAAGGTACTCCTACCACATAGCTTGTGATAAATGAATGAGCTGCTTCTATAACACCCCAAATTAAACACAAGCAGGTTTAAATACCTTACAAATTCACAGTTAAATAGGTTCCAGGGATGTGGTTAGGAGACATCCATTATGTTAGTACTCTATAAAAGAGTGGTGTGTGTATGTGAAGTGTCAGCAGGTGGGACTCAAGAATGTATAGCATCTGGTTTTATAAGACCAATAAACTCCTTGTTGTGCATTGCAAAATAGCTTTTCAAATGCAGATCTCTCCATGTAGCACTTACCAGCACTGGGTTTCCTCAGTTGTAGGCATGATATGAGCATGGATAACATAACCAGGTCCAACAATTCTGAAGGCTTTCTTGTACTTTGTGGAGTTTTAGGGGTTGGAAAGTGTCTGATGTGATAGACAAATAGGGCTGTTCCTTGGCTAGAATCTCTGGACAGTGGGCCTGATTCTGATCTCCCTTCTATTTACACCTGTTCTCTATCTTACAGCATTTTCTAATTGCTCGCCAAAAGGTGTAACAGAACCACCACAACAGGACAGGATGTGACACAACATCTTCTGCACACTAATAGCTGCATTATATTTTTAAGTCAGTGGCACCACACCTTATTACACGGGATTGCCACATAAACTGAAGGACAACCTGGTGTGGGAGAAATAGATCTTATGTACTTTAATAAGAAATAAATGTTGAGCTGCATATAAGCACATCAATTATTCCACAGAAATTGCCAAATTAGTGCAATTCACCAATACTAGCTATGAAATGTAAGTAATAAGGCAGAAGAGGAAGAGTGCTCGAGGGTAAAACTTATGGGCTGTAAGCCGATGCAATGCATGTAAAAGTTAGTGGAAAGTCTCCCACTGATTTTTTTGATCAGTCCTATGGCTATTTCTCCCTTGTATTTTATATGCCATAGAATTTTTTTTGTTCTTTAACCTTCAACTTGTCAGCTTGTGACTACCAGCCATTCTATCATGTTCTCAGTGACATCAGGTGGAAACATTCACATCTTTACTCAAAGGCTGTGGGAATGTTTATTCAAGGTCTTCAGCTGCAATCTTCCATCTCACACAGTTCCTTCCAGATACAGCTATCCATAGAAGGGACATAAAAAGCAGGACAGGTTTGCTTCCAGATAAACTCCAGTCTTACACAACTACTTTGTCAGCCTTTCTGGGAAGAGCTTTGATTTTTCCATGTCGTGCTTATTCCTGTCTGGTGTATGACCTTCCTTTTCCTATTTCAGGTCTTTTAGTTTTTAAAAAGCTAAATAGCAGGTCCTCATCACACCTAATTTTAATGATGGTTCTATCCTGCTAGACTTGTGGTAATGTATCTTGTTCTTTTTTGAGTACTGCTCGGATACATTCAGTGTTAGGTGTCTACACGCCGCAGCGCATGATTGGTTGGAAGCATTTTTGCCCCGAGCAGGGTTGGTGGCTGATACCCCCTCTGGCCACTCCTGTGGCTATATATATGACCCCGACCCTGACCCTCCCCAGTTCCTTTTTCCGCCCTCAGTGAAGGTCTCAGAACAGCCCTGTCCTTGCATTCACAAGTGCCTGTCATTACTTCCTTGTATGAACTGCCCGCTTAAGCTAGAGGACCTTTTTGTGGATATCATGCCACTGAGAACCAGAGCCTCTACACAATGTATGAGTCTGGAGCTGGAACACCTCTCTCAACGGCCGCTAGAGATGCTAGGCTTTAAACCCTGCACTTTTTGCGGCAAGGCCTTCCCACGGAATGATCTCCACGAGGAATGCCTGTGATGCCTGGGTGAGCCCACCAGGCCACTGACTGCTCTATCTGTCAGTCCTTCAAGCCAAGGACTCTGAAAGACAGAGAGTGAAGGCACCGTGCCTTGGCCCTAGAGCAAGCGGAGCAGCCTGTCCTTGAAGAACCAGGGTTGCTTTCGGCACCAGCCAGGGTGGCACCAGAGCCATCTCAGCACCACTCCCCTGTGGAGCAGAAGGTGTGATTGGCACCGACTTCGGTGCTGAAACGTTTTTACTGGTCCACCTTGCCCCGGCCGAGCTACTCTTGGCACCGCAAAGAGGAAGTGGTGCAGGTCCCTACCACTCCGAAGGCCTACAAGGCGGTACAAGGCCTGCTGCTTTTGCCTACACCTACACTGCCAAAGCCTCTTAAACAGAGAGGAAAGCCTGCCTTCCTCTCAGGGAAATGGTCCCCTCGTGAGCTCCCCGATGCCTAGCACAGCATTGAGCTGCCTGGCACTGAGGGAAGAAGCCTCCCCGAAGGCCCCGGTTTGTACTGCCCTAGACAGGGCTTGGAAGCGCAGTAGGCAGCACTCCATTTCCGGTGCTGTAGTGCCTCTGGCGCCACGAGAAAGGTCTTGCTGACCAAGCGTGGAGGAGATCACCCCATCCAGGAAAGCCCCTTACTGGTATAGTCCTCATGAACAGTCGGTGCCAAGAGAGGTCTTTCCCCGCTGGACCCATTGCGGTACTGAGATGCCTGTCATTATAAACCCAGATAGGGAGCTAAACCCTGCGTCAAGATCCTATAGAGAGGACATCACGCCCCATTTTAATCTGCTATGCAGGATTGCTGCCCACACAGGCCTAGAGGCTGAACCAACTGGGGAGGCCCTAGACCCCCTATTTGATCCAGGTGTTTCATCTCCCCTAAACACAGTAGCAGCGCCCTTGCACCCAATATGCTGGGACTTGCTAGATCCTGATGGCAATACCCTGCCTCCATTTCCCCGGTGTTGGACATAGCAGCCCAAAGGTATCAGGTCCCACCGGAAGAATTTTCCTTCCTCTTTTGCCACCCCAGCCTGAGCCCACAAGTAGTTGAGGCTGCCTTGGGGAGCGGGGTGGAACCCTCTACATACCCTATGCCAAAGTCCAGAGAGGCCAGGAAGTTGGATATCTTGGGTAAGAAGGCACGTGAAACTTCAGCCTTCCAACTGCATATAGCAAACCACCAAGCATTGGTGGCTAAATATACTGCTGATATCTGGGATTCCCTTAAGAGATTTTCAGGCCTCCTCCCCCAGAATCAGTGGAAAGATTTTGAGTCCCTTCTTGAAGAAGGCCCCTGGCATCCCGCGACGCACTCCTAGTGGCTTAGGATGCCACGGACACAGCAAGCTGAGGTGTTGCCATGGCCATTGTTATGAGGCGCGTGGCATGGCTTAATGAAGTTAGCCAACTTAGTCCACTCAGCAGGCCACACAGGACCTTCCATTTGAGGAACATTCTTTGTTTGCGGAGACCTCAGACGATCTCCTAAGCGGTGCTGGGACCCCAAGTCGGATCTCTGATCCCTGGGAATGATCCCCTCTCACACACCGAGCCGCCCTATTAGTCCTCATCATCCTGCTACCCTGATCAACTTATCTCAGTCAAGTGGATTACCTCCCTGAATCTACAACACCTTCCTCTTAGGCTATGTCCACATGCAACAGCTGGAGGGGTTGGGGAACCAGCAGCCCACCCTCCCCACTGCTCACAAGGGGTTGGGGGAGCCCCAGCCTGCACGTTCCCTGGCTGCTTCCAGGTGGCGAGGGACAGGGTGCCTGGGCTGCCCCGCTAGGGAGCGAGGCAGCCAGCGAAGGTGGCTGGGGTGCCTGCCACCCCCCTGCGCCCAGCAAGGCGGAGCGGCGGGTTTCCCCCGCTGCTTCCCCTTGCCAGGGGTATGGGGGTGGTGGGCACCCCAGCCGGCTTCGCCTGCCGCTTCCCTTTGCTGGTGGCAGGCGGGGGAAGTGGGCTGAGGCACCTGCCCCTCCCGCCCCCGGCAAGGGGAAGCAGCAGGGAAGCCTGCTGGAATGCTCGCCGCCCCCCTGCATCTCTGTTTAGCACCCTGGCCAGAACGGTGTTATTTCGAAATGACAGGTTTCGAAATGAAAGTGGTTTAAGCCATTTTGAAACGACTCTTATTTCGAAACGATGGGCTCCATAATTTTGAAATAAGAATACGTCATGTGAACTAAAACTTTTTTATTTTGAAATAACCACTGTTATTTTGAAATAAAAAAGATGTGTGGACATACCCTTAGAGAACCTGCCGAGAATCATCGGACAGTCTCACTCCATCCTTAGACAGAAATTCCCCAGTGTTTTTCAAGGGGGCCTGCAACTCGGTAAGAATGGCTGAATAATTGCTCCGCCCATTCGCACCCCCACATTATAACAGGCTGCTGGACCAGGGAGCCCTGTATTACTGTGGGCAAAGAATCCTCACCTCTGTGCTGTATGTCTAATCCAAGGGTTCTGTTTCCCAGCAAACTCTGCCATCATCTTGGCATATACAGGCAAACTGCCCCCTTCACTGTCTGCTTTCTACTTCCTTATAAGTACTTGGGGCTGGCCCTCCTAGTTCCACTCCTAGTTCTTTCTAGCTATTCACTTTGTTCCTAAGTCTTTTCTGCACTCAAATCCATGGTGATTCGTAGCCTTGTGAGTAGGCTTAGTGAGGGCATGGTGAAGATCCAGCCAAGCTGTGGGTCAGCCCCATAAAGGTCAATTACAAGGGAAAATGAGTTTCTGGTGGAGACCTACAGAAGCCCAAGGTAGGGTCTGCACAATTTTTTCTTAGTTATTCCAAACTGTAGGGTGAAACTGCTCGTGAGCCAGCGTGTTTGAATGCCCTCACCTCTCACTCAAAGTTGTCCACCATACACTGGGCTATGGGTGAGTGCAACAGTGTTCCTTGGGGGGGTGGTACAGGTTCATTTCCCCATTTGTTTTCTCCCCTCCTTCTGTGTTTCTTTCGCTCCAGGCTAGAGAGGACCAGGGCCTGAGCTGCCCTCAGCTCATTGGGCGACAAGAGCCATACCTTGCCATACATGGTGAGCGTATACGCCTTCTGTTTCCAGCGGGTGTACATTGAGTGTTGGGACCTCTTTCTTAACTTCGGCCCACATCCCCCTTTTCTCTATGAGTTGAGAAGGATCTTTACCTAGGCCTGTCCATCTTTTATACGACCCCTTTTAATAAACTACTATTGTCCAAGTGCCCCGAAAATTTTCATCTCTGCAGCTCCTAAGGTTGAGGGAGGCACCAGTGGCTCTGTAACTTCCAACCCTACAGGGCCTACCTCATAAGGCACTAGTGAGAGGAATTGCCCCTTGATCGGTAGCGGTCACATGTCCCTACTCTTGATAGTTCCTAGAGTGGGACATCTCCAGTTTCCCACTTACCCCTTCTAAGCCTTCTGGTGTGCATCTTCTCAGACAAGGGAGGTTAGTCTCCCCCACACCCCTCCTCCTTTTGGTTGAGGGCCAGCTCAGAGGGTTTTCTTGCATCTCTCGTCCCCCACCCCCCTTTTTCCTTCACCTCCTCGGGGTCCCAGCTGGGCTCAGTGAGTAGAGAGCATGGGCTATGTGTTTAAGCCTAGAAGTTTGAACCCTATGTGGATTGCTTTCACCATTAGGTCTTTTTATGGTCCTCCGGCTTTACACTAGCATTATGTCCTAAAGGGACATTATAGTCCCATAGAAGACTGTGAGGGGAGCTTGATCTTTTCCCCTTTTTCCTGACCTTGCCCTAGGGGCCTTTTTCTCCCCTAGGAGGGTGGACCTTGGGAAATTACTAGTAAGTGTAAAAAGGCCCTCTGGGACACCTGTATATCCAGGTGCCCGGAGTAGGGTACTATGGCTGCCATTCCACAGCCTTGATTCCTTTACATTACCTACTTGCTCTTACTGATTGGGGTGCCTGTGGGTCTCGGCCTCTTAAACCAGAGGCCTAGAGTGCTAGGTCGCATACCTTGTGCCAGGCTTTTTTCTCTTAGGAGTCAGGAAGGTAGGTTGCACAATGGGTTTACCCTCAAACCCCTCACCAGATTTGCCCTTCCTCTCTGAGTGTCTAGCTTTGGAGAGTTAGAGTGGGTCTTAGTTTCTGGGGTCATGTGCATACTGGCTTTGCTTAGAGTGACTGAGAAGACAGGATCCCTTCTACTTCTTGTCTTTCCCCTCCCATATTATCGAGGTATCTCCTTTTCCCCTTTGGGTGGTGCCTTCGATCCTGGTACTGTGGGCCTATATATACTCTGGGTGCCCTTTACTAGTGCCTGCCCCTAGGGATCAGTAGGGAGGATTCCCTCTGAGATTGCTAACTCCCATCCGTTTCCTCACCTTACCCCTAGAGGGGTTGGGCTAGATTGCTTCTATCTTGCAGGGACTATCAGAGTAGCGCTCCCTAAAATCCTTTCAGTCTGCTGCCTCCAGGCTCAGGGGTTACTCATTTATAACCCGAAGGTAGACTTTCAGCACTTACTTTATTTTTTATTTTTCCTGCACTGGGTTCCTTAGCGGAAGTATTCCACTCACCTCTTAGGATTATGGGGCTACTTTGGAGTCAACCCTCATGACCCATCATCGAGCTCTTCTTCATTTCTCCCAGGGTCATTGAAGTAGTTTTCTGCTCACCCTCGATACTAAGTGTACAGTATGAGCTGAAGTTGCACAGGGAGGGCCCCTCTTTGCCATCCCCTACTACCTGCAAGTGGGTCACCACAACCTGATATTGAAGTTTTAGGTTCCAGTGGGAGTATGTATCTTTACACTCTGTTCCCCCTGAGGAGCACAAACTTCCCCCTTCCCTATATAGGTCTTAGCTACAGACATTCAGCATGTTATTTCATTCACCAAATATGATCCTACCTCGAACCCCCTAGGGTGGCAGTTAGGATTTGGTTGTGTGGGGGCCGGTAAGGATCTTAACATACTAGGAATTTCCAGGGCAGTTCTTCTACCCAGTCTGCCCCAGAAAGGCTTGAAGAAGGGTGAGTCTGTTTCACTTAGGAACAAAGAGTCACTAACTTCTGACTGCCTTTCCAGGGTTTTGGGTTGTCCTGGACCTGTGTTCCAAGCCTTGGATCCAACCCACCTCTAGGTGACTGACTAGGGCCCCATGTGTCTACGCATGGCAGGCCCTCATAGATTTACTTTTTCCCCTCTTAGGTATGCAATATGCTTACCCTGGGTGACCTCCTGCTGGGGCTTCACCTGAGCAGATTGCTGTGCTAAAGGTGGAAAACTCCAACTCCACCCACTATCCATGGTATGGCTAGTGATCACCTAATGCTGAATGTATCTGACCAGACTCAAAGAAGAGCAGCGGGTTACTTACCAGTAACTGTCCTTTTTCGAGATGGGCTGCCTGCATACTTTCAGAGTCCCCTCTAGTGTCCCCGCTTTTCAGCAACTCTAAGGGGACTGGGGAGGGTCAGGGTCGGGGCTGTATATATAGCCGTGGGAGTGGCCAGAGGGGGTGGCAGCCGCTGACGCTGCTCTGACAGGCTGGGGCAAAAATGCTTCCAACCAGTCAGGTGCTGTGGCATGTAGACACCTAACACTGAATGTATGAGAGCAACCCATCTTGAAGGAGGACGGTTACTGGAAAGTAACCCACCATTACTGAGAAAGGGGTTAGGGGAAGTGATGGGGACTCATAAGACAAAGCACATATTTTCTTAGTTACAACAATAAATGTGCTTTAACTGTCCAATAAACAAAAATTTTGTTAGAATGCCTACAATCCAGTATTCATAGTAGCAAGAAGCTGAAACCCTGAAATCTTCATAGTAAAAATTAACTTAATGTAGGCAAAGTTAAGATATGGGATTTGGTAAAAGGTGTGGAATTGAATGTGTACAATCAGTGTCTTAAAAAAATCATTATTGACACACATGAACTTTCTATACAAGCATTACCAAGTCTTATTCATAACCTGTATTTTTTATCTTTAAAAGACATACTTGTGTTTGGCCAAGCTCTTATAATTAATCGTGTATTGATTTTGTTTAGATTCCAAAATTGGTAACCATGGATTATGAAATGTACTTGATCCTAAAGTAAAGCTCCCCCCCCCCCCCCGAGTGAAAGGACTTCCCATACTTTGTTGCTGCATATTGTTGTAGGGTGATCAATCATGTTCCAAAAACAAGCTGTAGCATATCTAGCTGCAAGCAGTAATTGTGTTTATCAGTGAGTTCTCTGTGTCAATTGCCTCCTTTTGATTGTAACCTGGTAGAATGTTATGGGTTCTGGAGATAGGCTAATATGAATGGGCTCACCAGAAGCCTCTGAGCACACAAACATATAAAACACAACAATTAATTATCAAAAGTTAACTTTTCTCAGACATAAACACTTCACCCTTATCTATCACACACCATTAGTCAAAAAAACCTGATTAAAAAGCTAAGTCTTGTAGCTGGTCTCATGGTACTTTTTAAAAATACTGTTAGGTGGAAGAACAATTTTTTGACTAAACTGAAGCTGACAATTTTTTGACTAAACTGAAAATGTTCATTTTTTTGTCAAAGCTTTTCCTGTTTGTCAAAGAGAAACTGAAAAATTGACAGGAACTGTTTTTGGTATTTTATCATCTTTTGTTTCTGGTTTTGATTTTTTAAAAAAATTGATTTTTGACTTTCAGGTTGCTTTGGTGGTTTATTTACTTTTCAGAACAAAACTTTCATAGCAAGCTTTTAATAAAAATGTTCAAAAATTCCTCTTGGAAAAATAGCAAGCAATTTTCTATGATTTTTTAATTATTTTTTCTTATGATTTGAAGGATCTTCCACAAAGTCCTGTTTCCAGTCCTCTAGAATTCAAACCAAATGACTATTAGTGGAAATGTTCAAATGGCATCTACTGCTGAAATGATTCACTGACAGGTGAGAATCTGGCCCATTGTCTCAAATGTATAACAAGAGACCCATAAACCATAGTAGACTGGAATTAGAGATGAGGAAATAATTTGCCACGAATAATTTATTTTACAATTTACCTCATTCTCCACCTGTGGAATATTCATAACCCCTTTGTTTAGATTGGCCCTGTAGCCCATTTTCAGCCTACAATACAATACAGTATTCATAGTTAAGATAGAAATATATTTTGAAAGTAGAATTTCAAATGACATAGTGTCAGATCTTTCAATAACACCTGGATATAGTGCATCTATTTTCTTCCATTCATCCACAAACTTTGCAAAGTTTAACTCCCTCCCCTCCAAACCTCAGATTCTGTTTTTTGTTTTATCTTTTTTCTCAGTAGTGGAGCCCCAGAAAAGGATATTGATTGTAGTAGTATTAGCTGGCCATCTGCAACAGCTAATCTTTTTCTGCATAGAATTATGGTGGCAACTTAATTTGCCCTTCACACTTGAAATTCTTTCACTTAGGAAAGTGAATCAGCAGTAGATGCATTAATCAGAATTGTAGCAAAAGCCTCTAACTTTCTGATAGTTTTGAGTGTTGCTATTTTTTTCTTTGCACCTGATCAATAAGAAGGCATAAGTTTGGTGCATGTATTTGTTGCGCCATCACCTTTGATTCAAACTATTTGTCATTGACCATTTTGTCCCCTTCCTTTCATAATTTATCATTAGAAAAACAATTCTTCTCTAATTTTTTCAAGTTTTGATTAACCTTCAACAGAATTGAAGGAGCAATGTATTGAAGAGTGTCCATTCAAGCCAAAATTCATTCATAATTTCTATATGGTACAATATTTGATTCCAGCCCTCCCCCCCATGCCCGCCACCACAATTTAGAATAAAAAAGGCCAAATTAAACATAACTACAGAACTATGGGCATTCATTTTGTTTTATGCTTCCCATTTTGCAGGAGAAGAGTACTAGGGCAACCCAAATAATGCAAGGCACTAGTTTAACTAAGTGCATTAGCCAATGGGTCAGATGGTTTTCTGGTGGAAATCAGATTAGCTAAATTTCTCCCAGCTAAGAACTGGCACATTACTTCAAGGCCTGTGCATGCCGTTTTTGGGGGATGCAAAACATACCTTATCCAATTGTCAGGCATAATATTGAGGAAAGAGAAAATAACAGAGGAGAGAGGTAGATCCTAAAGAGGCAGACTAGAAGATTGGTGAGAGAAGGACTTGGAAAGAAAGCTAAGAGGAAAAAACACTGGAAGAAAGAAGAGGAACTGCCAGGTAAAAAATCACTGGTTTGAGAGGTTTATGATGTGAAAGGTTTCCTACTAAAGATTTCCCTGATGATACATTCTTTTGTAACGTGTTGGCTGGTTTTGACCTATTCCATTAATGGAATTTAACATTTTATTTCTCATATGTAAGGCTAATACAACACTCTGTCTCACAGATTCAGGGCAACTGTGTTGCTGAATTAATTACTAAAAAACAGAAATAATTCCAGAAAAGCTTGGCAGGACAAAAACTGCTCTTAAAGCCCATCCACCTGTAGTATTTTAAATGGTGTAGATATTTTATTTTAATACAGATAAAGTACTATATTAGTAGGGATATCCGTTTTTCTCCATCTTTCTGTGTACAAATAGGAAGCAGTTGTCAAATAGATTGCTATTCATCATATGCTGATTGTTTCAAAATAACATTCTTTCCTAGAACTGTAATGCACTGGAATGTATTATCCAAATTATTCCCAATAATTATAAAATTAGAAGGCTCTGAGATACCACGAAAACTCTTAGTTACTATGATAATGAGTACAGTATAAAATTTAAGATATTTTGTGGATTTTTTTTAAAATTTACCATTACATGGGCTATCTATAGAATTCCTTTTCTATGGTTCTCTCTTTCCCTCTCTCACTTTGCCGCACTAGATCTCTTGAAACCAATACAATGAATAGATTTTTCAAATACCTTCTGAGGTTTAACTCTCCCATATGCTTCAGATGGCTTACTCAAGAGAAAGAATATATGGGCATTGAGCTGCAATATAAATTATGTAAGCACATACCAAAGAGTGAAATATCAGAGAATATACATGAATGTGAATTTAAGAGCACACATAAAGTTTTCAAGCTCTTATAGCTCCAAACTAAATGGCTAGTTTCAAAGGGGTAGCAATGTTAGTCTAGTCTAGCAAAACAAACAAGGAGTCTGGTGGTACTTTTAAAGACTAATAAATAAAAATGTGATAAATAAATTTGTTAGTCTTTAAAAGGGCCTCCGGACTGCTTGCTTGTTTTAAAGTAAATGGCTGTAATGCAGAACAAAGCGTAAGGATTAGGAATCGTCCCCAAGAGAACTGATGACTATTAGCTCTTACTCGATTTTTTCCCATTTGTTGTTTTCCTATGGTATGTTCTACAGTTTTATTCTATTTCAGGTGGGAATTTTGATCAGGACTGACATTGGCAACAGCACAGAACATGCACGATGAAATTCCTTCCATCAAAGAACAGGGAATTGCCTGTAAAGTTGGTGATTTAAAGGAACAACATTTGTGTAACTCTGCTGAGTGTCATAGGAAGTCACCACCCATGCTGCTACATATAAGGACATGCTTCCGCTGGAAGCAGAATGCTTGTCTGAACAAGAATCAAAACTTTCTGAACATTCCCAGATTGCATCTGTAGTTTGTCCAGCAAACAATTGGCCTACACATTTCCCTAAAATATGGAGATGCTTTAGTTGTGCAATCATGCCTTGGCTGATAGTTGTTTTCCTGTGAAATCTGTAGATCATCAGTACTGAGATAACAAAAGAACTTAGCAGTATTATTTAAATCAAAAATATTTAGAAATATCTCCCCAGTAGAACTTCTTATTTATAGCCTATCCCTAAATTTACATCTCTAGAGTGAATTAATGCATCCATGCACAATATTACAGCTGTTGTGCTGGAATGGAAATGAACAGTGAATTAAATGACGGCCAGTACAATGAAAGAATAGTAATGTTTTGATAGCAGCCTGACATTTGTACCTAGCACTTACAGTGTGTTTTTCTAAATGAACTAGTTAAACTCCATCTTGTCAAAGTCTTATTAGAGGCTCTTATAAGAAGAAAGCTAGGAAATAGATAGCCTCATTCAAATCCTAATTCCACAGTCTCAGCTGGAACTAATTGCCATTCTTGTTGTGAGGCTCAGTAAAACAAACGGGAGTCCTGTGCCACTTTTGAAGACTAACGAATTTATTTATTGTGTGAGCTTTCATGGGAGAAAATCTCACTTTGCCAGAGGCTGATGAAAAAATGGATGGTGACTTATGTTCTCACCTTTAAAGGCAAGTCTGATATGGAGGAAAGAGCACGCTGAGAGACTGGGGGGATGCCTGCACTGTTGCTGCTCAGACAGCCCTGTAGAGCAGTGGTTTCAAACTTTTTTGCTCAGGACCCAGTTGAAAAATATGGCTATGTTCACACGTAAACTGTTATTTTGAAATAAGTTATTTCAAAATGAGTTATTTCGAACATTATTTCGAAATAAGTTAATTTGAATTAAGAAAATGCTAATTCGAATTAAGGGAAAGCCTGCTATGGAAATGGCTGTTGTTTTGAAATGGTTATTTCAGAATAAGGCCATTTGGACATGTTGTTTCAAAACAGTTGTTTTGAAACAATGTTGTTGTTTCGAAACAATGTGTCCAAATGCCGTTGTTTCGAAACAATGGCTATTTCGATTTCAAGCGAGGTTTTACTGTTTTGAAATAATGGCCGTTATTTCAAAACAACGGGTTCCGTTGTTTTGAAATAACGGAACGTCGTGTGGACATAAGGAATTTTATTTCGAAACAATGGCTGTTGTTTTGAAATAAAACTCTCGTCTGAACACAGCCTATAATTTATGCCCAGGACCCAAGAATTACCTCTTTGTGCAATGCATTCTAATATTTTGGTGGCAGCAGCAGGGGGAGCTGTGATACACTGCTGGGTCCTGACCCATAGTTTGAAAACCACTGCTATAGAGGGCTTCAGCCTTCAGTGTTGTGAATCCGGAACAACCTACTAGCACTAAATTAATAATAATAATAACAATAAAAAAGAATTGCAAGCATAATAATTCAGATATTAATTGAAAAACCTTCCCAGATTGAAAGAAGGGCTAGGAAGAGCTTTCACTAGAGAGTGCTGGCTCTTCAAGGGTAAAATGTGCTGCACATTTTTTAAGGGCAAGTCTACCATCATTCCTAGTATTCCAGAAGGGAAGAGATAAAACACACTGTCAAAGATTCACTGTCTGAATGGTTGAAGTGGAGCCAAGTGGACAGGCCAATTGAAGAAATGGCAGTGACTTATGGACAAGTTTGTTCCCACCACTTCTGCTACCCCAGTATTGTAGTAGGGCTTGTGTACACTGAAAACACCACAGCTGCACTTGGGTCACTGTAGCACTTAGTGAAGAAGCTACCTATGCTGATGGGTACCTTAGTGAAGAAGCTACCTATGCTGATGGTGCTGTCTATGCTAGGAGTTAGTTGGTATAACTGTGTCACTTGAATATTGATTTTCCACAGCACTGAAAGATGTGATTATAAGTTTATAGTAAAACTAGGAATCTTGTGGCACTTTCAAAGACTAACAAATTTATTTATCGCATGAGCTTTCATGGGAGAGAATTCCACTTTGTCAGATGCTTTGAAGTTTATAGTGTAGATCAGGTCCAAGAAACTTTTACTGCTTCTGCTGTGTTCTTTGTCATTTTACACTAAGGCCTTGATCACTTACCTAGCTGCTTACCTCCCATTGAAGTCAGTAGGTCTTCAGCATGTGTTTAGAGTTATATGTGTGCTTATGTGCTTTCTTGAATCAAGGCCTAACATAGTTATGGTAATATGATTGAACAGAAGGGTTCAAATTTTTCTCTGTTTTATGCAATTTGTTGGTTTCAGTGGTGTTGCACCAGTGATACTATGAGGGGATTTTATCCCCTTGTAGTTCAAATTTAACCGTACATTTTGGACTAGATTCTCACTAGGTGCAAATGAGCATAGCACCATTGAAGACAGTGGAGCTATGGTAATTCACAGCAGCTGAGAAATTGATCCAATGTTAGGAAACAAAACTGAAATTTATAAGCAGAAGCTGTGTTTTAAAGTGCATATGAAAATTTTAAGAATTATAAGTGGGTTAGTCAATCAAGGTAAAGGATAGATTGGTCAAATATGATCAGCTACTTTACAGATAAGATATAAAATTGTAAGTGAGTGTCACTCTGTTTTTAGACATCAAATAGTTACAAGTACATTTTTCCAGGTAAATAGCAACATGAATTAGATCTACTTCTTTTCCCAGTGTATTTGCTGTACCAGTGTGCAATTTCATGAATGTATGACCTTTTCACCACTGTAAGCAAGGAGACCTGTGGCACTTAAAAACTAACAAATTTATTTATCACCTGAGCTTTTGTGGGAGAAAATCCCCCTTCATCTGATGCTTTAAAGATGGGGGACCTTAGAGAATGGGAAGAAAATAAATGCAGGGAAGTGTAAGTCATGGGATCAAGTCATACTGTAACAGCAAGTCAGTGTTTTTTAGGATTTGTGCTAGTGTAATGTCACTGAAATCAGTCAAATTATTCCCACATAAAACTAGTGTACTCTTATGGTGAATCAGGCCTTATGTTTCCAATCTTTTTAAATAGCATTTTCTTTTCTTTACTGAATATTTGAATTCTTGCATGTGTATCTATTACCAAACACAATAAAAAAACATCCTCTTTATCTGAGGCTATAGTACTGCTGAGGAGGCAGCATGAACTCAAGAAACATTAGTATAAAAAGAGGAAATTTTCACAATCATTTTTTCTTGTACTGCGTATTAGGATGACTCATTATAGCCTTTTTTTTTTTTTTGTCAACAACAAGTAAATTCCCAACGCCAAAACTCATAAATCAGTAAGTGAGAGATGCTGGAATTCCTTCTGCATGAACAGTCATAGGTGAATTCGTAGGCAAAGGGTACAACACCTGAAAGATCATTTTCCAAGATTTGTGGTGATGACTTGGATTTCACCTGTGACTGACCTTGCTGTCAGGCAATGTTCCCTCTAATTTTTCAAAGGCTGTGTGTGCCAAAAATTTCTTTGTGTGTGCTAATATTAGTGCTGTTGAATTTTTGTGTGTGTGCTTTATTTTGTTGCGTGTGGAGGTTTCAGGACCTGTGTGCTAGAGGGAACAGTGCTGTCAGGATAATCTGGGTATATTTAACATAACTATTCCTAGGACAGTGTGTGTATTCATTTGTATACAAGAATTTTCCACTACCACCTCTTGCATCCCCCCTCCTAGAATAATAACACTAGGTTACATTTTGGGGAAAGGCTGAAGGGTCTTCTCTTCTGGCAAAGACCCTGGGTGCAGAGTATTCTTTTCTGGCTGCAGGGACTTCTCCTCTGCTTCCAGCAGTCAATAAACATGGGTCAGATTCCAGGACTTTCTTCTCTCCAAGCAAGAAAGCCTTTGTGGTAGGGTGAAGACAGTCTTTATGGAAGAAAAACTATCTAAGGAACCCCCTTAACTATCAGAAGGAATGTAAGAGAAAATGGAAACATTACTTCCCTCTCCCCCATTATATTACCTCTCCACAGATCCATAATTAGTTTTTGGAAAAAAAAGAGCTAGACCTTCAAGGCTAATTACCTTTTCAAAAGGAGACCTGAGTGTTGGTTCATTATCAGTGTGGGAGATGTAGGGGTTAGCCTTCTGATGTATTCGCATGGCTAGAGCACCCTCATTTTCCTTCCTGATTTTTCCAGTTACCTGGGCCAACCAGTTACCTTTCTTTGCTGTCTGACTTGTCCAGTTACCTGTGCCAACCTGATCCCATTGCCTGTGCTAGCACTTCAGATATCAGTGATTGCATTCCACCTTGACTGTTACACTTGAAAGAGTATTATGACCCTTGCTACCCCTCTTGAGCTTTGTGGCTAATGATTTAAAGTTTGGGGCCCTGAAAGTTATTTTTGCTAGGAGGAGAAATTGATGATAGAGCCAAGTAACGATGGGTTACTGAGGTAACTGTCCTTCTTCAAGACGGGCTGTTCACATACATTCAGTTATAGGTGTGTGCATGCTGCAGCACACGGCAGGAGCGTCACTGCCCCGGGAAAGACCCAGGGCACAGGCACCCCCCCCCGCGGCCCCAACTATCCCCCTAGGCCCAATCCAGCCTCTGGCTCCTGCCACCTCCAACCTGGACCCAGATCCCTGGCTGGGGACAGGGCTGGGAGAGGTAGCCACCGCTGCCAGAGGCTAGGCCCCAGATCTCCAGCCAGGGAGCGGGACGGAAGTGGCAGAGGCTGCTCCAGACATTCAGGGCACTGGCGCTGGGACTTGGGGCACGTGCCCTGTGTGCCAGGCTCCAGCAACGCCCCTGGCGCACGGTAGGTCAGAAGGTCTTTTAGCCTAGCCTGACAGGTCAAGGCACTTGACCAGCGCCCCCTCAATGCAGCCACTGCGGCTATATGGGTGACCATGATCCTGACCATCCCAGTCCCTTCTTTACACCAACTCCTGTTAGCAGGGACGATGGGAGGGATCTGAATGTATGTGAGCAGCCCATCTTGAAGAAGGACAGTTACATCAGTAACCCACCGTTCTTCTTCAAGCGCTGGTCACATCATTCAGTTACAGGTGACTGCTAGCCATACTCAAGGATGGTGGGAGGAATTACAGCTTACTCACGTTGAGTACAGCTCTGCAGATCTCCTGCACTGAGACCTGGGCAAGGAAGGCCATTGACGTGGACTCTAGTTGAATGAGCCCTGACATTCCCCAGGAGGGGCGTATTCGACCTTCTGTAGCAGTCTTTAATGCAGTTCATCATCCAGTTGGAAATGCACTGTGATAACACTGGAAGTCCTCTTTTATATTCTGCAACCACCACGAACAGTTGGGAGGTTCTGTGGAAAGGGCGTGCACTTGATATACATTAAGAGTGCCCTTTTAATGTGCAGGGTGTGCCACTTCCTCTGGTTCTCTGTAACCTGAGGGTCTGGGAAGAAAACCGTCAGGCAAATGTCCTGATTAAGGTGAAAAGGAGAGACCACCTTAGGGAGGAAAGATGGGGGTAGGCGGAGCACCACCTTATCAGGGAAAATCCTTGTATACAGAGGTTCTGAAGAAAGGGCTTTCAGTTCTGATACCCTTCTGGCTGAGGTAATTGCTACCAAGGCCACTTTCCAAGCCATGCCTATCAGAGTGCATGAATTCAAGGGTTCATAAAGAGGCTTCGTCAGGCTATGGAGCACCATGTTAAGGTCCCATTGTGGAACAGGCTCATGGGGGTGTGGGAAGACCCTTTTAAACCCTTTCAGGAAACTGGTGGCTGTAAGGTGGGAGGCCCTGCAAATAGTGTAGTGGCTAGCACCTCTGCTTAACATGCAGAAGGTCCTGGGTTCAATTCCCAGCGGGTTGGACTTGATGATCTCATGAGGTCCCTTCCAGCCCTATGAATTGATTGAAACAGGAATGTCCTCTACCTTATCATGAAATTCTGAAATCTCTGCCAGATGGACTCTCAGTGAGGAAAGGGAGAGGCCCTTATCCCTGAGGTTTAGCAGGTAATCAAGGATTAAATGTTAGGGGCTGATGTGGGCATAGCCACTTTGCCTACTGCCCAGCAGGAAAAGTCTTTGCATTTGGCTATATAGGTGGCTGTAGTGGAGGGCTTCCTACTACCGATTAGTACCCTTTTGACCCTATCTGAGCACAGTCTTTCCTGCTCACTTAGCCATGGAGTCTCCAGGCTGTCAGGTGCAGGAGACCAGGGTTCGGGTGCCACAGGCACCCTGAGGTCTGTGTTAGGAGGTCCGTCCATAGGGGAAGGCAGAGCGGTTCATCTATAGACAGGTCCTGTAAGATCGAGTACCAGTGCTGTCTGGGCTAATCTGGAGCTATTAATATCATGTTTGCTCCATCCCTCTTTACCTTCAAGAGAACCCCGTACATCAACGGGATTGGAGGGAAGGCATACAGCAGAGGTCCTGACCAGCGGAGGAGGAAGGCATCTGTGAGTGAACCCTCCTCCTGACCCCTGAAGGAGCAGAAGCAATGACATTTGTTGTTCCATTGTGTTGCAAATAGGTCCACTTGGGGTGTTCCCCATCTGTTGACTAGGTGGGATAACACAGTGTAGTGAAGGGACCACACATGGTGGGCTAGAGGAGTTTTGCTGAGTGAGTCTGCTAGCCTGTTGTCCACCCCAGGCAGGTGGGCTGCCACCAGTGTGAAATTGTACCTCAGGGCTAGTTCCCAGAGTTTGGTTGCCTCCCAACAGAGATCTGGGGAACAGACACCCCCCTGCCGGTTTATGTAGAACATGGCCATGGTATTCTATATTAGGATCTGGACTGTTTTGCCTTCTATCGTGTCCATAAATGTCCCGCAGACTAATCAGATAGCCTGCAGCTCCTTCACATTTATGTGAAAGCGTCTGTCCCTTGGGAACCAGTGTCCTTGGGTGGTACGTCACTCCCGATATGTGGGCTCCCCACTCCAAATCTGAGATGTTGGTGATCAGGGTCACTGCAGGGTCTGATACCTTTAAGGGGATTCCTCCCATGGCAAAGAGGGGATCCGTCCAGATCTCCAGCGTTCCCAGGATGTCACGGGGGACTGACAGTACCTTGCACAGAGGGTTCCTCAGTGGGTGGAACACTGTGGACAGCCAGATCTGGAACTGTCATTCTCAGGTGAACCATCCTTATCACTGAAGTGGGGGCTGCCATGTGCCTGAGGAGCTGGAGACAGTGTCGGGCCGTGGTTACCTGAGAGTCCTGCAGTTCCGCACTGATGGTACAAATGGACTGAAATCTTGAAGGAGGGAGGGAAGCCTTCCCTTTTTGGGAGTATAAAAGGGCTCCTATGAACTTTATTCCCTGGCACAGGGAGAGTTTTGACTTTCTTGATTTATGCACAGACCCAGGTACCCGCACAGTCAACTCACTACCTTGACGTTGTATTCAGCCTGGGCTCTTGATCTCCCTTTTATTAACCAGTGATCTAGGTAGGGGTATATCTTTATACTGTGCCAGCACAGGTGCACAGTGACTGCCACCATGCATTTTGTGAACACCCTGGGGGCCAAGGAGAGCCCGAAAGGGAGTGATGTGAACTGGAAATGTCTTCCCTTCACCATGAATCTTAGAAAACTTCTGTGGTGGGGGCGTATTGCTATGTGAAAGTAAGCATCCTTTAGTTTGAGGGCTGCAAATCAATCCCTGAAATCCAGAGATGGGACAATCTGAAATAGGGAAAATATGTGGAATTTTATTTTCCTTATATAATTGTTTAGAGCTCTGAGGTCTAGGATGGGTCTCAGATCTCCATTTGGTTTGGGAACTAGAAAGAAGTGAGAGTAAAACCCCTTTCTCCGCTCCAGTCTTGGGACCTTCTCTATGGCCCCGAGGGAGAGGAGTTTTTCACACTCTCATGAGCATTAGGTCTAGTTCCTGGGTCCTGAGATTCAGGCAAGGGGGTGGTTTTCTGTCCTGAGATGTGGACCAGAATTGTATGAGCTACCCTTTTGAGACTATGTCCAGCAGTTGTCAGTCGGTTGTGATGTTGGCCGAGTGATGAGAGTACTGGGCCAAACAGTTGGCAAAGGTTAGGGTCGAGGTTGTGGTCCCACTGCCCTCGGGCTGACCATCAAAAGTGCTGTTTCTGTCCCGCTGAATGAGTGGTACCCTGTCCTTGATGACCCACCTGGGAGGCCTGGGATTTTTGGCCCCTACTCAGGCAGAATTTATGCCTATCCAGACCCCCATATTGGCGCTGGGGGTATTCGTAGGGCTGGGAATGGGAGCCCTGAACATGGGTCTACTCTTGCAGCTGCTGTGGTTGTTGCTGCAGCACCTGCTGGGACTGGAAAGAATGCCTAATAGGCGGTGGTGTGTACATGCCTCGGGATCTAAGGGTGGCCCTAGAGTCCTTCATCCCATGCAGCTTTGAGTCCATGGACTCAGCAAAGAGGGAAGGGCCTTCAAAAGGTAAGTCCTGCACGATCAGCTGCATCTGCTGGGACAGGCCCGAGCCTTGAAGCCAGGCCACTCACCTCATAGCCATGGCAGAGGCCATGTTACGTGAGGCTGTGTCAGATGCATCCCAGGAGCTCATGAGCACATCTCTAGAGGCCAAGACCCCTTCCTCCACCAACGCTTCAAAGTCCCTCAGGTGATCCCTAGGGACACAATCATGGAAGCTCTCCAAAGCTCTCCAGAAGCTGAACAGATACCTCCCCATGAGTGATTGGCGATGTGCAGCTGTAATGTGGAAGTGGAATAAAGCTTCCTGCCAAAGAGGTCAAGTTTCCTTGCATCCTTGTTCTTAGGGGTAGAGCCCGGTTGGTCCTGCCTTTCCTTCTGGTTAACTGCGTCCACCACTAGGGACCCCAGTGTAGGGTGATAGAAGAGGAACGTGAACGTATTGGAGGGAACATGGTACCTCCGGTCTGCCACCTTGGACATGGGGGATTGATGATGGGGTCTGCCATCGTGCCTTCAGAATACTGTAGACCCCTTCATGGAGGGGGACAGAAACCTTTTCCAGTGGGGCGGCATTGCCCACATCAAAAACGGGGTTACATTCCTCCTTGACCACCCCCAAATCCAAGTTAAAGTTTGCTGCCGTATGACAAAGCAGCTCCTGCTGTGTGCGAGGGTCGTCCTTCTATGCTGGGGTCTTTGAAAGGTAGCCTCGTCCAGAGAAGAAGATGATGGGACCAGTGATCTACTGTGCTGGGTGGAATCTGAGTCGGGTTCATCGTCGGATAGGTCCAAAGAGTCGGGCATTCGGGTCAATGATGGTGCCAACAGGTGCCAGGCGACGGGGTCATTGTCGGCCATCCAGTCCAGCCATTCCTGCGACCAGTCATTGTTGGAGCCTAGGGCTGTGGGTCAACAGGAGCGAGAGCAGCCCCTTTTCCTCTGTGTGCCTGCTGGCCTTAGATCACCACGTGTGGAGTTCTGTTGTAGCTCCCGCACGGAGGGTGCCAGGGTTGCGCCTCCTCTTGGCAAGGATGTCAGAGAATACCTCCAGCACTCCTTGCCCACTAGCCCACCAATACCGGGGTTCCGATCCATGGACTTTGGAGATCTAGGGTACCGAGGAGTGGAGCAAGAAGATGTTGGCGAGGATGAGTGAGACCTCTGCCATCTTGAGCCCTGGGACTATGGTGCCGAGGGCTCACAGGATGACTGCCAGAAAAGGGGTCGTCTCAGCAGTCTTCAGTACTGTTCTGCAGTACTGGTGGAGGGCTTGATGGCGCTGAGGTTAGGAGTAGTAACGAGCCTCTTGTCCACGCCTTCGCTGAAAGCACCGGTTTGCCCTTGGATCTGGCTTTCTTGGCTGGTATCAGAGCCAGTGCCTGGAGCGTGACCCACGCCACTGTGAGGGCCTGCGGCGCTGACAGTACTGAAAGGTGCCCTGGTCCCAACTCCTGAGGAGGTGTGTCTGGGGGCGGTTCAAGATGGTGCCGTATTGGTGCTGAATCAGATGCCGAATCACAGCTTCGTACTTTGAGCTGGAGAGGGGTGCCAGACTGGTTCCAGTGCAGAATTCGCACGTTGGGCTGGCAAAGCATGCAACGTGAGGTGTATGGAGTGCTGGGTGAGATGCCCAATCTTGGGCAAGGTTGCGCAACCTCTGCTCCCTGTCTTTGCGGGTCCTCTGCTTGAAGGACTTGCAGATGGAGCAACTCTCTGTGAGGTGCGACTCACTGAGGCACATGAGACATTTCTTATGGGTGTCATCGATTGGGAAGGCTTTGCAGCATGATGGACAGGGCTTAAACCCCGGCATCATTATCATGGATGAATGAGGACAGGCACTTGCTTCTGCAAGTTTTGGCTGTTCTGATACCATCGCTGAGGGCGGAAAGAAGGAACTGGGAGGGTCAGGGTCATGGTCACCTATATAACTATGATTGCAGCGCTGAGGGGGCAATGGTTGTGTGCCATGACCTGACAAGCTAGGCTAAAAGACTTTCCAAGCTACTATGCGCTGTGGCACATGTAGCCCTGTAACTGAATGATGTGAGCAGCTCTCGAAGAATAACTTCTGTTTTCCTCAACACAGTGGGAATCAGATCACAGGAGAGAGTTCCTTTGCCTACTGTTCCAAATCTGATTTTCTAGGCTGTACTCTGTGTCCAAAATGCTTTCTCTCTCAACTTTCTCTTAGGGCAATGTTACCAGTACTTCTGTTACTGTCTTTTTGACTTTCTAGCTGCTTCTGTCTTCTTTGGCTCCTTTTCTTGAACGCAGAGAAAAACAATTCGATCAATAAAAGCCCTAGTCCCTACATATGCTATCAGTGATATAGGCACCAGCTCTGGTACCAGCCAAGAAAGCCAGATCCAAGGGCAAACCAGTGCTTTCAGCAAAGGAATGGACGAGAGGCTTAGTACTGCTCCCAACCTTGGCACCATCAAGCCATCCACCGGTACCGCAGAACGGTACTGAAAACCGCTCAGACAACCACTTTTCCTGGCAGTCATCCTGTGAGCCCTTGGTACCATGGTCCTAAGGCTCAAGACGACAGAGGTCTCACCCCAGGGGCCCCATGACTCAGCTTCATAGAATCACAGAATCATAGAACAGGGGATGGTAACCTTTTCCAGCCTTGCCCACCGCACCTTCAGCAGGTCCCAAGGGCAGGGCCAAAAGGGGGCAGAGTCAGCTCTCCTGTTCTCAGCTGGGGCTGTGGCCAGCCCCCTCCCTGCTGGTAGATAGCCTCTGGTTCCTGGGATCGGGGCTGGTTCCCACCGGTGGGCGGCCTCTGGTTCCTGGGGTCAGGGAATGGGTCTGGCTCCCACCGGTGGGTGGCCTCTGGTTCCTAGGGCTGGCTCCTGCTGACAGTGGCAGCTCCAGGCAGCTTCTTTGTCCCTGTGGGGAAGCGCAGCCAACGGGGCACTGGAGCCGTGACACATGGCTCTTGTGGCCGCAGGCCATGCAGTGCTGGGGGGGGGGCAGGGCCAGTGGGGGAGCCTAAGTGCTATAATTCAAGTCCATTAACAAGTCTACAATTCCCTGAGTTGTTCCTTTTTATAGATGGGCACTATATTTGCTCTTTTGCAGTCCTCTGGGACCTCTCCAGTCTTCCATGATTTTTTAAAGATAATAGCCAGTGGCTCAGATATCTCCTGAGCCAGCTCCTTGAGTACTCTAGGGGGCATATCATCAGGCCCTGGTGACTGGAAGACATCTAACTTGTCTAGATAATTTTTAACTTGTTTCCCTATTTTAGCTTCTGATCCTATTCCATTTTTACTGCCCTCCTCCAGGCATCCCATCACCACCAACCTTCTTGGTGAAGACAGAAACAAAGAATTAATTTACTTCCTCTGCCATTTCAACATTTTCTGTTACTGTATTTCCCTCTTTGTTGAGTAATGAACCTACACTGCCCTTGGTCTTCTTTTGGTTTCTAATGTATTTAAAAAATGTTTTTTTTGTTACCCTTTATGCCTTCGGTCAGTTTGATCTAGTTTGTGCCTTGGTCTTTCTGATTTTTCAAATTAATAATTGTGTTCTTTGTGTATACAGTAGTCATCTTTTGTGATTTGTTCACATTTCCACTCTTTGTAGGACTCTTTCTTTATTTTCAGATGATTGAAAACCTGGTTAAGCCGGGGTGGTTTCTTGCCATGCTTTCTATTCTTCCTGCACATTGGAATAGTTTGTTCTTGTGCCCTTAATACAGTTTCTTAGAAAAACTGCCAACTGTCTTCAGTTGTTTTTCCTCTTAGACATGCTTCCCATGGGATCCTGCCTACCAAGCCCTGAGTGTACTAAAGTCTGCCTTCTTGAAATCCATCATCTTTATTTTGGTGTTCTCTCTCCTTCCATTCCTTAGAATTATGAACTGTGTCATTTCATGATCACTTTAACTTAAGTTACCTTGCACTTTCAAATTCTCAACCAGTTCCTCTCTGTTAAAAACAAGTCAAGAATGCCTCTCCTCTAGTATTTTCTCCATCTTTTGAAATAAAAAAAAAAAAAAGATTGCCAGTACTGTCCAAGAATTTGTTGGGTAATCTGTGCCTTGCAGTGTTATTTTCCCAACAGATATCTGGGTAGTTGAAGTCCCCAATTACCACCAAGTACTCTGCTTTGGATGATTTTGTTAATTGTTGAAAAAAGGTCTCATCCACCTCCTCTTCCTGCTAAGGTGGCCTGTAGTAGACTCCTACCATGATATCACCCTTGTTTTTAATTCCTTTTATTTTTACCCAGAGACTTTCAGCATGTCTGTCTCCTATTTCCATCTCCACCTCAGTCCAAGTATACACATTTTTAATATATAAGGCAACACCACCTCTCTTTTTTCCCCACCTATCCTTCCTAAGCAAGCTATACTCTGCTTTGTTAATATTCCAGTCATGTGTATTATTTCACCAAGTCTCTGTGGTGCCAACTATGTTATAGTTGTGTTTAGCTACTAGCATTTCGAGTTCTTCCCGCTTATTACCCATACTTCTCGCATTAGTGTATGAACACTTAAAATACTGATTTGATACCCCCCCCCAGTTCTGACTAGTCTCTCTTTTATCCTTGCTGTTACAGCATGGGCTCCCCCCAAATTTCAGCCCACCTCAAACTTCCCATTTGCCTATTTTGAGCACTAGTGCTATTATTTCATCTACTTCTTTATGTATAACCTGATTGAGAATAAGCAGTCACAGCCAACCCATACTAACAAGCATATGCTCAGTTTTAGTCACTTGATCAAGTTTCAATTAATGAGATTTGTTTAAAAAATTCTGAAGCTATAGAGTCTGTCTATTTTTTAACAGGAGGAAAAATTAATATGTTGTGCATTATCTTTCCTACAAAAAAAATCCCATTTTTCTATTCCTTGTGTGTGTGTGTGTGTGTGTGTGTGTGTGTGTGTGTGTGTGTGTGTGTGTGTGTGTGTGTGTGTGTGTGTGTGTGTGTGTATAAAAGGCAGACAAATTGATCTGCACTGAATCTTCCATGACCTGTAGTAAACTAAGACTGTGATTAATGGAAGACATTCTTTCCAGCATCCAACCCATCCCTTTTATGTGACAACTGTTTTACTCTTTGCTTAGGCATTTCCCAAAAGTCATTTTTTTAAAGTTCATAGCCTTGCGCATAATGTTACAACACCACCATCTGATTTTCAATTATTCCAAGGAATGTCTTGTTAAAGGAGGTCAGTAAAATAGTGGTGGCTCCTCACACTCATGGATGAAAACTTTCTCTCCATTACCTATTCCAAACAGATATAGATATTTAGTATGTCATAGATGTTGCAGTTAGCATCATATCTATCAGATAGAGTCTACAAATATGCCAAGAAACCTTAGAAATGAATGACAATGCAAGATAAGAGATCACCAAACACAGAATATCACTTTTTAAAGATGTTTTATAAAACCTCATGATGTTTCTGATTGCTTCACACATACATTGTGCCTTTAAAAAATTATGAAACAGGTGACTGAGAGACATTTCCACTTAATTTGCTAAGTTTAAGAAATGCAGGAAAAGATTTACAGTACAAAGGAACAAATTTTTCTACTTATATGTTTCATATCCTTCCCTCCTCTTTTCCTATAGATTTAACTGTGTTTCTAATAGCTATGAAAGAAGACAAAGTGAGTGCTATTGTTACGAATGAGGGATGCATCTTGCTGCCTTTGAAGTCAATAGCAAATCTCATTTGTTTCAATGGCAGCAGGCCCACAGAGTGAAGAAGTTTCTCATTTGCAAAAGCAGACTTTCCAATAAGGAGCTGAAGAATTCTTTGTTTTGCCACAGTTGTTAGTGAAAACGCATTTATAAGCTATGCACTGTTTGGGACCTGTTTTGGTACTGCCTTGCTCCATTTGTACATCAGTTTAACTCTATTGATTTAATGAAATCATTGGTATGTTTCAGTGACATAAAACTGGTGTAATGTGGTCAGCGTGGAGAATGATTTCTGAAATTCAAACAAGATACTATACTATTCTACATTGTCTATTGTATTTAGTGTTAAGGTAAGATGACAGTATATTTTCTGGTAGCTAATGGTGGGTTTAAGTTCATCTTAACTTTTCTCTCTTATAAAGATATTGAGCAAGATTTAACACTCATTACACCTACATAATCCCATTTTTTCTTCAGTATAAAAGTAGAATAAGATTTTTTCATTTTAAATTATAAAATAAAAATAAAAGGAGTAAAACACATGGGTGATCTCATGGTAGGGGTCTACCATAGACCACCCATTGAGGAAGAAGAGGTTGATGGGGCTTTTTTTTCAGCTATTAACAAAATCATCCAAGGCACAGGACTTGGTAGTGATGGGGGACTTCAATTACCCAGACATCTGTTGGGAAAATAACACAGCAAGGGACAGATTATCCAATGAGTTCTTGGAATGCATTCAAAACAATTTTTTATTTCAAAAAGTGGAGAAAGCTACTAGGGGAGAGGCAATTCTTGATTTAGTATTGACAAACCGAGAGGAAGTGGTCGAGAATTTGAAAGTAGAAGGTAACTTATGTGGAAGCGATCATGAAATGATAGAGTTCATGATTCTTAGAAATGTTAGGAGAGAGAATACCAAAACAAAAACAATGGATTTTAGGAAGGGAGGCTTTAGCCACTCAGAAAATTGGTGGGGAGGATACCATGGGAAGAAAGACTAAGGGGAAAAATGACTGAAGACAGTAGGCAGTTTTTCAGAGACATTATTGAAAGCACAAGAGCTAGCCATTCCACTGCATAGGAATAGAATAGAATCATAGGGTTGGAAGGGACCTTATGAGATCATCTAATCCACCCCCCTGGGGTTTGAACCAAGGACCTTCTGACTGTAAAGTAAATGTGCTAGCCACAACATGATGTTTTGAGACACAAGGATAACAAGCCTATCAAGAGCAGGGGTGTTGTGGGTGCTGGGCACCCCAGGGCACATGCCCCGAACCCCAGCGCCAGTGCCCCGGGTCCCTCCCCCAGCCAGTGATGCCCCTGATCAAGAGACCACTTTGTTAAGCAAGAGAGCTTCAATAATTTAAAAACAAAGAGAGAGTCTTATAAAAAGTGGAAACTAGGTCAGATTACAAAGGAGGACTATAAACAAATAACACAATTATGCAGAGGAGAAATCTGAAAGGTCAGGGCACAAACTGAGATCAAACTAGTTGAAGGCATAAAGGATAACAAAAAGACATTCTTCAAATACATCAGAAACAAGAGGAAAACCAAGGACACTGTAGGATCCTTACTCAAGAAAGAGGGTAAAACAATAAATGAAAATGTGGAAATAGCAGAGGAACTAAATAATTTCTTTGTTTCAATCTTCACTTGAGGAGGTTGGTGGAGATTAGATGGCTGATGTAGAGGAGAGAAGTAGAAATGAAATTGGGTCAGAAGCTAAAATAAGAAAAAAGCAAGTTAAAAATTACTTGGACGAGTTAGGCATGTTCAGATCACCAGGGCCTGACGCCATGCACCCTAGAGTACTCAAGGAGCTGACTGAGGAGATGTCTGAGACATTGCCTATTATCTTTGAAAAATCATGGAAGATGGGTGGGACTTCAAAATGGCAAATATAGTGCCCATCTACAAAAAAAGGAAATAAGAGCAATCCAGGAAAGTATAGACGAGTCAGTTAACCTCTCTACCAGAAAAAATAGTTGAACAGATACTTCAGGACTTGATTTGCAAGCATTTTTAAGAGACTAAGCTGCTTAGGGATAGTCAGCATGCATTTGTCAAAAAAAACCATGTCAAACTAGCTTGATAGCCTTCTGTGATGTGGTGATGAGCCTTGTGGATAAAGGGGAAGCTGGAGATGTGATATACCTAGACTTTAGTAAGGCATTTGATATGGTCTCATTTCACATTTTCATTAATAAACTGGGGAGGTTCAAACTAGATGGAGCTACTACAAGATGAAGAACTGTTGGATAACCACTCCCAGAGAATAGTTATTAATGGTTTGCTTTCAGGCTGGAAGGACATAATGAGCAGGGTGCCGCAGGGATCTGTCCTGGGTCTGGTTTTGTTCAACATTTTTATCAATAACTTACATGATGGCATAGAGTGGAAACTTATAAAGTTTGCAGATGATATCAAGCTTGGAGCTGTTGTGAGTGCTTTGAAGGGTAGGATCACACTTCAAAATGATTTGGACAATCTGGTGAAATGATCTGAGATAAATAGAATGAAATTCAATAAAGATAAGTGCCAAGTACTTTGCTTACGGTTGAACAACCCATTGCACGCAAACAGAATGGGCAATGACTGCCTAGGAAGGAGTACTGCAGAAAGGAATCTGAGTGTAATAGTGGATCACAAGCTAAATATGAGTCAGCAGTGTAATACTGTTGCAAAAAAAGCAAATGCCAGTCTCTGGTGTATCACCTGGAGTCTTGTGAGTAAGACACGAGAAGTGATTCGTCCCTTCTACTCTGCACTGATTAGTCCTCAACTTGAATACTGTGTCCACTTTTGGGCACCTCATTTTAAAAAGGATGTGGAGAAACTGGAAAAAGTCCAGAGAACGGCAACAAAAATGATTAGAGGTCTGGAACATTTGACCTATGAGAGAAGATTGCAACACCTGCTTTTGTGTAGCATAGAAAAAAGAGACTGAGTGGGGGATATCATAACAGTTTTCAAATACCTAAAAGGGTTATGTGGAAGAAGGAGAAAAATTGTTCTCCTTAATCACAGATGATAGGACAAGAAGGAATGGGCTTAAATTACAGCAAGGGAGGTTCAGCCTAGACATTAGGAAAAAAATTCTGAACTGTTAGAATTAACCACTGGAATAAGTTGCCTTGGGAGGTTGTGCAATCTCCTACGTGGAAGTTTTTTTTTTAAAGCAGGTTAGACAAACACCTGTCGGGGATGGTTAAATGGGGTACTTGGTCCTGTCATGAGTGCAGGGAACTGGACTTGATGACCTGTCATGGTCCCTTCCAGTTTCTATGATTCTATGATTTTGTGTAATTAAAAGGATTGAGTCCCTACACTGTTAACTCTAGTGACCCCACTTTAGTACAAAATTGATGTGACAAAATAACAACTAAGACCTATAATTATTTTTCTTCAAATTTACATCAGGTGGGTGAATGTTGTGTGTGAAATGCAAACTAAGAGGATGTAAATGATGTTTTGAACGGTCCAAGATCAATGTATTGTTCTTAGAAACTCTTCTTGGCACAGTACTTGTAGAAGTTTATTAGTCAGGAGAAATCTTCCACTGAGCTTGTTTATAAGAAAATTTCAATGTCCCATACCTGGAATTTGAGAAGCCTGTTCCTTATTACAGGTATTATCATAGTATATGAATTATGCAGTATGATACAGCCGCAGAAATGGGATTGATAATCTTTGCCCTTCATGAATGGTGTTAAGAATCATGAGTGTGAGAAAACTAGCAACTGATTTATCTTTTACTCCTGAAAACTAAAGAAAATAAAGTAGACTGATTTTTACTGTATTATTGGAAACACACCTTTATTAAAACACTGATTTTCATTTATAAACTAATAAACAGGTGACTTCCACATTGTTTTCATGGGGGGCTTTTATTACTGTTCAATCACTGGCAACAAGTTCCCAAGTTTAATTCAGTGTTTTTCTAGCCCTACCCTAATGCTTACTTCTAAGCCATGAGGGAGGAATGGGAGCGATCTTCTTCTTCTTTTTTTTTTTTAATGAGGGAAAGGCAGATAAGACTATTTTAACTTCCCTTTTACAAGATTCCTCCCTCATTTTAGGCTCACGTTAGTACCAATATTATGGGAAGTGGATATAATCTCCCTTTTCATACTGTAAATTTTTGATATCGGAAATTTTGAATGGATACATTTACACAGAATAAATACATTCCACAGAACATTGATCCTTCTGCCTTATTAACACTATTCATTATTTTTTGTGGCCAACACATTGGACCTTTTTCTGTAATTGAGTCTTTGGTAGGTTGACTGCTACTAGGGCAAATAAAATTGTATTTAAGGGTCAAACTCTGCCTTTAGGTGTGTGCAGTTGCCTTTGAAGTCTTTTGGCACCATAAAAGTGAATCTAATAATGACATCTTAAAGAAAAAAATTGAAAATTGAAAGCTTGCCTCCTAAAATGTGTGTGTATGTATGTGAACACATGCACACACCTCTACCTGCATTCGTGGTGGTGTGGAATGGAAATTTGTTGTTTATATCTGAGCGATAAAAAGGAGGGGGAAAATACTCATGAATTAGCCCTTTATGGAAACTCTCAGAGATGCGTAACACCAGCTCTGTAATGAAACTCACAATTTATGAGTGGCAGGAGTTCAGAAAATGCCCATAAAGGAATCCCCTTTACTGACAAGAGCATGAACTATTTCCGTCCTTGCCTTGCTCACCCTGGCTTCAGTCATATGCAATTCCTTCATTGTCTGTCACTGGCCAGGAACAGGAGTCCTCTCTTGCAAGGCTGTAAGTAAGTCCCCTCCCCATTCTCCCTCCACCTCTTTAAAGGAATACACTGAACAGCTACCTAAGAGCAGTTTTTAGCGAGAAGACCACCCAACGTGGTCCTTGGTTTAGACATGTTACTGGATACAAACCATCCCCTGCAGTTTGTAAGGAACGGCTGGAATTCTCTGAATTGTTTCCAAGTCTTAACTGCATTGTAGCCCTGGAGGCAAAAATCCTGGCCTTTGGTCTCATTTAATGGTTAAAAGCTTCCTAATGAAATCCATCTTTTCACCATCATGAGCCTTGCTGTTTTAGGGTATTATATGCACAGGGAATGTATTTATATCTTATTGTAAGCAGAAGTTTTTCTTTTGAATGTTTGTTAATTGTATACAGTGGTATGGTAATTTACAGAAAGAACCAATTGGATAGCATTCCTGGAAAGAGGATTGAATATGCATGTGTACTCCTGCCTATTGGTGAGAAAACTGGGAAAATTGCATTTAAAATTTGATCAAAGTGCTTGCTTTTTAGACAAGGGTGGGAGGCAGAGAGATCATAACTCTTTTAGGGCGTATATTAATAAACTATATTTCTTGCTATGAGATGGACAAAGGAAGAATAGAAGCGAGAGCATAGAGTGTGGGAGAAAGAGAAGGGCTACCAACCGAGGCTCCACTAGAATGTGTGATGGAGAAGTATGATAAAGTGTGATGCTAAAGGGGCTTTTGTGGTATGAAAATGTCCTACAGCAACCCCCCGCCAGGATTGGGAGAACAAATCTAGATTTGTTGTAGTGAAAAGAAGACTGCTGCATTCTGAACACAGTGTCAACTGAAGTAAAATTCATTCTGTAGTAAAACTCATGGAAAAAGTTGCAATGAATGCAAGTTCATAGTGAAGGTGGGTGAACTCCCTGCATTGAGGATGGATCAAAATGTGAGCCCTGAATTAAGAATATGTCTGTTTTTTTTCCAGATTTGCATTCCATGCATTCCTACTGACTTCAGCGGGATTGCATAGGGTATAAATCAGTATTAGAATTTAACCCATTGCTTGTAAACCAAACTTTCAGAATGGAAACTTTTATACAAACTTCAGCAGAAGCATTTGAGTCCCTCACGGCAAACATGAGCATCCTGCATATGGTGAATTTAATATTATCTTCAAATTTTCCATGGGATGCACTTTAAAATATCCTCTTTCTACCCCCAGGTGTAAAATTTCAATAGAAGGAAAGAGATGAAATCAATAGGGCTGTATAGAAAGTGTCAGCACAATCACCTTTCTATTTGCTTTTGATCAAATTTATAAAATTCTATAACAGGGACAAACTTCTCTCAAATTCTACAGAATGATTTAAAACATATGGAAATATTTTTTATTAAATTCTATAGAGCTATTCCATATGTGACTGAACATATGAGAAAAAGTTTCTGTAGCTTTTTGCTTTGTCATTTTCTAGAAATGCAGTAGATGTTGAAGATAGAATTGTTTCAAATCCAAGTGAGCATCTGCTAAAGGAGGTGAGGTATCATATATTTGTTGAGATTTGTTTTTATTTTCATATGAATTCTAACTGTCTCTGATACTGTGGAAGAAGGCTGATGGCATTACTTTAATTCTTGCTGTCTTGAGGTAGTTTACAGTCAAAGTAAACAATTAAATTTTGCTGAAGATCTGTGTATCTTGACTGGAGTCTGATAAACAGATGTCTGAGAGGTTACAGAAATGTGGTCCCTACAGTCAGCTTATAGTTAACAGAACTGAATGTTTTCAGTGTACTTCAAACAACAACAAACATCTCAGGATCTCTCCCTTTCAAATTTCTCCTCCCCCTCTGCCCCATCCACTTAACCGCCCCCCCCAACAGATGGCAGGAATTGTAAGGATAATGAATAAGACAATACTGAATAATATTTTAAGATAAACAACTGGTCAATGCAGCCAAAGAGAGATGCCATAGGCTGACAAGCAAAGCCTGTCTCAGATGGACTGAGAATTACATAATCAATAAATAAAAGGGACAGAGTCTCAATTGGCTTAAATTGTCATAGCTGTCTTGGACTCAGTGGAGCTCTGATACTTTACAGCACCTGATGCTCAGCCTCTGAGTGGCTGTATTCATACTTAATTCAGCAAATGAAGAAGTCAGAGAATAAATTCTGTTTAAAAAATTTATATAAAAAAGAAATGCTTGTGTTTTTATTATAACTGATTAAACATCTTAATAATTAGTCATCAAATAAATTATCTGATGCATGCTGCTATTTACTGAATGGATCTGATGAATGTTATTCATCTGACTATAGGACTGGTTGAGAACCAACAACACATGTCACATAATTGAATCTAATGAGAAACAGCAACATTTGCTGAGTTCCATTGATTAGTTTCTCTTTTCTTTGCCAATTTCAAGAATGACAGCAGCTTCAGAGGAAGTAGTCTCCTATGGTTCTCAGGTGATGGGCTGAGTCTCGCATGCCTAGACCTGTTATGATGGCTGCCAAGTCATGGGGGACTGGAGGATGAGTGAGTGATGAATCCAGTCAGACTCCCAAGGGATGCAACTCCAGGAGGAGAGCAGACTTTTATTCCTCTGTTCCTCAGAGAGAGAGAATGGTTGATGACAGTGCTTGCTCATATGATTGTGCGCTGAGCCCCTGCAAGGAAGGTGACTGCAATTTCCCCAAGATGTTTCCTGGCAGCTCACCTGCAAACATTAAACCAGACTGCAGCCTGCCAGAGGCTTCCCCAAAGGAGGTCTGTGGCATGTCACGTGTTACTTCTGCTTTGTTTCCTTTTTTACCTGAACCCTGAAAAGATCAGCTCCAGTGGAACTCCGCTGGAGGGCTGATTTTCCATTCCTGGACCTATACAGCAGACACAGATCAGACAAAGGGCTGAATGAGGACCCTGCTACTGTTGCACAAGCAAGATATCTACTTTGGCCAGGAAAGCAACTGGAGTGCTGACTCTGGCACTTGGCTTGTCTTATCCTGCTGCTTATATTTCAATACATCAGCCCTATTAAGGAATTGTGTTGTTTCCATTATAGCTCTTCTGGCATTTCAGGAACTCTCTCTCTTTCAGTGCAAGGGACGTAATGATCATTTGCTCTTTGCCTTCTCTTTGTCTGCTCTAAGAAGATGGTGTTAAAGCTCTTCTGAGCATGACCTCACAAGCTCTTGTGACCTAAAGTGGCCAGCAGACACACACAATCTTTCCAGGAGTTGAATCATCTCCCATCTTTCTTAGCCTGGGATGAACATGTGGTACTTGGGATATGGTTTAGAATATAACTTGGATCATGTTAACACATAATAAAGCAATGGCGTTAGATCCTGGGCCAGCTTTCTGAGTTGCACAATATAAGTTACACCCTATTCATCCCCAGTTTGTTTCTATAGGTTTAAATTTAAATTTTAAGAAAGACTCCTTACAGTATTTAGAATGTTTAAGTTCCCAAACTTCTGGATCTCAGAGCATCATCACCTCACACTTATCCAACCCCATTTTCTTGATGCTCTTCCTTTCAGTGTCACCCATGAAACCCATCAATGTAATCACATTGATATAGATTATTGGTGTTAGAATATAGATATTTAGGCTTGCCTGTAAAAGACTATGATTCTATGATTTTAAACATGTTCCTATTACTTAGCTTGTTACAGGGGTATTAAAAACAAAAAAAAAGAATCAAAACCACAGGCCGTCTCTGCCTGTGACAGTCTGGGGCCTTGTACTCTGGCTTGGAGACAAGGAAGGACAGCCGGCAACTCAATAACAGCAGGATATAATCATGGCATTGGCAAACAGAACCAAAATATAAAGGAAATTCTGGGAATGGAGAAATCAAATTCAAGACTTGCACAAATAAAGCCACAAATTGGGTGGGTATCACAAAATTAGGATCAACCATGTACCAAAAGAAACAAAGGGAAATTAATTGGTGTGCTCTAATAATTGAAGGACTGGTAAGACTGTGCCCTAAGGGAAACCAGGCACTTTCTTAAGCTGGGTGCCTGGGAGCTTGGCAGGGGGACACCTTGCATTTGAAGAGGCACTGGGAATGTTAAAAAGCTTGTGCTGGAGGCCAGGTAGCTGGCAACTTAGTTACAGTTGAAGTGTTGTTTAAATTGTGCTAGGCAAAATCCACCTCACAAGGTGCTAAGGGAAGATTTAATAAGGCAAACCCCACAGAGGACCTTGCAGAGCAGGAAGGTGGAAGGGGGGTGGGAATACAAATTAGCTACTCAGGACCCCTACTAACTAATCAAAGGGATAATCAGTTCATGGTGGTGGTGGTAGCTGCTTTTTTAGGAAGTGGATGGAGGTGTGCTCTAGGCAGCATGAAAAATGCCTCGGCAGCTGCTGAAATATTGGTAAAAAAGGCATTCACAGTCCATGGGGATGATAATCACAGAAGGCTGTTGGGTGTATTATTTTTTAGCCATTCTGCAAAAATTTAACCTGACAAGTACTATGGATGCCAAACTGGGGAAAGAAAAATGAAGCAAGCCTGAATTTAAATTAGCCTCAGCCTGAAGCTGAGCATGCCCCCGACAAGGAAATGTGTAGAAGCCATTGTGGGAGGAGCTGCAGTAAATGTTTCTTTTTGATCTCATACGTGGGTGGTAAACCCTAAGGAATGGTGGGTGGACCAAGGTCATCGCAACTGTAGTTTGTACATAAGAGGGTTAAAAAAACAATTTGATTGGAGGGCAAGTGGATATACTTGGGATCATCACAGGAAAAAGGGGTTGTGGGTGGCAGAGAATACAGTATTGGTTACATGGAATCTGGGGACCAAAGGGATAACCAAGCAATTGATTAGACAAAGTATAAAATTTCAACAATAAATTAATGGTGTAGTGACTATCAGCCATTGCCACAGGATGTGGGGAGGGCAGCAGAGGTAAACCTGTGGTTAACTCATTTGGCAGAAGACCTTGTGATGTGGGTGAGGGATGGTTTCAGAAGACTAACATGGGAAAAAGTGTGTATAGGTATCACAACGCTCAGTTAACAATGTTAAAGAATGTCATGAGGGATGCTTGGTCAGAACGATGGCCTTCCGTGTTAAACCGTAAGGCAGAAGCATATCCATCCACTTGGAAAGTACCAACTCTTACTTGTGGGACCAGTACTTGTGTAATAGTTACTCTGATACCGTGGGAAGGGACTGAACTAAGGTTGTCCTCCTGAACTTTATGTGAGTAACAAGGGAAGGAGGAATGCATTGGAAACCACCGAGGGACAAATGGGGAGGGTGGAATGGTGTAAATTGGATTATCATCATGTTAAGTAACTGTATATCTGGTGAAAATATCTGGATGTGTCCCTCTCCTGTGGCTATGGAGAGGCAGAATCAATGGCCTATTGCAAAGTGGGGGCATTTAGGAGTTATATATATGGGATATGGACTGTTCTGTTGGGAATTATACAGTTCTGTAATATAACACTAGGAGACAGAATCAGAGCAGCATATGAAAAGATTATAAACATCTATACACTGCCTCCTGGACTATGGTGCACAAATGGATCAAATGGGTCTAGTTGTTGTGAGCAATCAAACCAGGACCTGTTGTCCCATCCCATACCAAGTAATTGAGTTGGTATGGACAATTCCAGATTTCACTGTGGATGTCCAATGAACGCATAATGTGGGCAAAAGTACACAAAACCTACAGAAGCAATTCACTGTAATCGCCTACAGTTGGACACACAATATACACTTCAGAATGGCGCTAACAGAATTTTAACCCTGTCAAAGGAAGAGAAACAGTGTTTTTAGTGGTGAACAGGGTGTTGAACTAAGCTGCAGTAGTTGAGACTTTTGCTGTTGCTGTGGATTATTATGGCATCTGGGGTATTGTTAAGTATACTTGTGTTACACTGCATATGAAAACAGTCAAAAGGGGCACAGCCGTCTAATGGACAGCCTCTAATTACACATAGTACTGTAGTAACTCCCTCCCCCACATAACCCTCCTCCTAACCATCTTGGGCCCAGTGCAATAGGAAGTCTGGGACACTAATTAGAACAGGTGTAGTAAATCCATATGAGAGAAGGTGCAGGGTGCTGTGTTGCACAGGAAGCAGTGAGGCTAATGGAGCACCAACACATTCCATGTTGATTCCTGGCCTCATCAGGAAGTGTCTAACCATGGGTATGTCTACACTGGAAGCCCTGTTAAGTTGACTTAACAAGGTCGACTTTTAGTCAATGTTAAGTCGACTGAGAGCATCCACGCTGAAAACTCCTGTGGACTGCCTGTGTCCACACTGGCAGGTCCTAAGTTGACCCTTCCTGGTGGCCTGGATTCTGGAAGGGGGCCTAGAGACCAATTAAGTGGACTTGGGTGCTATTCCCTGTCTATATTGGCTTAAGTTGACTTAGTAAGGTTGACTTAAACATTCAGTCGACCTTAAGAAATGTTATTAAGTTGACTTAAGGAAGTACTTAAATCAACTTAATAAAAGCCCAGTGTGGCCGTGGGGGTCTGTAGGTTGACTTAACCTTCCTTAAGTCAACCTAAGGCTCCAGTGTAGATGTACCCCATATGTCCTGTGCTTTTCCCAGGATACTTGGGCAGAAGGATCCCAAAAGAAAAGAAAAGGAGTAGGGTGTTACAATACAGATATTTAGGCCTGCCTGTAAAGGCCTATGATTTTTAAGTATGTTCTACTGCCAGGGGCATTGCTGGTGCCAGACACACTGGTCATGTGCCCCAAATCCCGGCACCAGTGCCCCGGGTCTGGCAGGGCATGCCTCTCCTGGTCTCTGGCCCAATCGGGCCAGAGATCTGGGGCCCAGCCGCCTGCGGCTATAGCGGCCCCGTCCCCACCTGGGGATCCAGGGCTCAGCTGCCCGCGGCCGCGGAGGCCACTCCTGGCCCCATCCCTGGCCGGGGATCCGGGGCCCAGCTGCCCACGGCCATGGCAGCCCTGTCCCTAGCGGGGGATTTGGGGCCCGGCCGCCCATGGCCGTGGCAGCCCCGTCCCCAGCGGGGGATCTGGGGCTTGGCCGCCTGTGGCCGCGGCAACCATGTCCCTGGCAGGGGATCCAGGGCTCAGCAACCTGTGGCCGCTCCCGGCCCCATCCCCGGCCAGGGGTGTGGCCCGTGGCCAGGGGGCATGGCCTCCTGGCAGGGGGCATGCGGTGCCCCAGGTGCTTTCCCAGGGCAGTGACACCCCTGCTTATTACTTATCTAGTTACAGGGGTATCAAAATAAAACCACAAGCCTTCTCTTAAATGTGGCAGTCTGGGGCCTTGTACTCTGGCTCAGAGGTAGAAGTGGCAGACTTAAACTGGGAAGCTCGCAGTCCCATAGGGGAGAATTTATTGTGGACAAGTGGAAATTTACTGGGGGGGGGGGGGATTTATTGGTGCAAAGGACTAGTGGATGCCTGCATGAAAAAGATCCCAATAAATCTGTCACATTGCCTACAGCTGGATTCTGCTCTTCTACCAGTGAAGCAAGAACTGAAAGGACTTGGGAGGGTCCTACCAACTGGAATTTAGAAGCTGATTTTGCTGATGATAAATTCCAGCTAAGTCCCTCTCTGCTATATTCATTCTGTTTTATCTTAATTTGCCAAAATAACAGTGTTTTTTACAATGATAGGAGCTCTGGTATCAGGGTAGCAGGCACAGTATAGCAACCTGAATTCAAACAAGGAGTCCTGTGGCACTTAAAGACTAACACATTTATTTATGGCATGAGCTTTTGTGGGAGAAAATCTCACTTCATCAGACACTTTGTTCTTCAAAGTGTCTGACAATAAATGTGTTAGTCTTTAAAAGTGCCATGGGACTCCTTGCTTGTTTTGCTGAACTAGACTAACACAGCTGCCCCTTTGGAACTTGGCAATCTGACTTCAATATAAATGGAAGTAAAAAACTTTAGTTACAAAGCTAAGCAGACAGGACTCTACACATGAGGAAAACACTTGCTCAATATTATTCATCATTTAATTTAACTTTATTTTTATGTCTCTCTTTAGTGTTTTCATCAAGGGCCAAATGGCATTATGTCATATTACATGGAGGTTACTGGCATTTAAGAACAAGCAGCTCTACAATGTGATTGAGAAGAACCAATGAGAAGTATTACTGGTGATCTGTCAACTGCTCTCAAGGTTGTGTTGCATAATGCTATTGTAGTTAAGGATCTGAGCCTGCAGATGCTTTCTAGAGTGAGAAGTCTTTACTCTTGTGACTGTATGACAAGAAATTCACATAAAAATGTACATGCTCAAACTTGCAGATTCAGGTTTATAAGCTGATTTGGCCTTAACTAACCTTGTAATTTTTTTAATTATGAAAGAGTAGTGATCATCAAGGTCCCTTTATATGCTACTTAGTATTTTTTATGATATAGAAAAGTTGGAATTTTCCAGTGTTGGAATCCTTGTAAAAAGCTGACCCCTTTTATCGGTTGCATGTTAGTATGGGATGTGGATTGTGATGAGGACACAATGATGCAGCAGAATTTGGTTATCTATCCAGTACATTCCGTACTCTGAGAGATGAATATACTCTTTCTCCAAGATTAATTTAAGCTATTTCAAGAAGTCATGAACATAGGCGAATAGTATCTAAGTAATCTATGTACATATGTTCTTTATTATGCTAACATTTTAAACAAATATTGCACAACAGAGTATAGATGAGAGGGCTTTTTGACTTGGGATCTTCAGATAAATGACCTATTTTCATTCCTGAAAGTAAACCTACAGATTCTGGAAAGGTTCTCTGCATAGCTATTCCTCCCTCTCCCCTGCAGCACCCCACCCAAGGGGTGATTGCCTTAGGAGTTGAGTGACCAAAAATGTTTATCTTCTGGAACGTCTTTAGTGGTCTGAGTGAAACAAGTTGGTTTTCACTGTTCTGTTCGTAAGGCACAAATGTCAGAAGTACAAAACCCACCATTCCAACTGGCATTGTTGTCAGCCTCAGCAAAGACAAATACAGTATTTGCCAGGTAGTGAACTACTTTCTCACCCCCTAGAGTTGGTCATTCTCACTAAGGTTAAAATAGAAGGAGCTGGTCTAATGGGATCCTCTCCTTTGACTTCAGCAAGCTTTAGATCAGGTCAGTGGTGTGGTAGTTAGAGCAAACTTGCATTGCTGTTGCCTGTAATGCATTATTTTGTGGAATAATGGATTTAATTTAGTCACAAACACATTGGCTGTGTTCACACGGCACTTTTGTTTCGAAACAACCTCGTTGTTTCGAAAGAAAAAAACCCATGTTCACATGATGCACAGTTGTTTCGAAACAACTTAAACCTAGTTTCTGGGCGAAACAAGGTTGTTTTGGAACCGTTGTTTCGAAACAACAAGTGTGAACATGTTGTTTCGGAACCAAGTGTTCCGAAACAACATTGGATCATCAGCACCCTGGCCAGGGAACCCTCAGGACCCTGGCCAGGATGCTGAGGGCTGTCCCTCAGCCCCCGGTGGGGGGGTGATCCCCTGCCGGCTGCTTCAG
>ML681963.1:81295235-81316071 GCA_007922195.1 Podocnemis expansa | reverse complement strand
TAAATGTTGTTTTGGAACGTCTTGTTCCGAAACAACATGTTCACACGCGTTGTTTCGAAACAAGTGTTTCGAAACAAGGTTGTTTCGACCCCAAATGGGGTTTAACTTGTTTCGAAACAATGCCCTTGTTTCGAAACAACGGGTTCCCATTGTTTCGAAACAACGGTGCGTCGTGTGAACGTTTTTTTTTGTTTCGAAACAACGAGGTTGTTTTGAAACAAAAGTGCTGTGTGAACACAGCCAATGTTTTCAATGATCCAACAGGAAATATGAAAAGTTGAACTAAAATGCCTTTTGCTATTATTTGTAAGTTGTTGATGAACTACAACTCATAATGGGTACAATGGGCTTTTCTTCTTTTTTAACCTATGGATGAAAAACCGTGACTTTCCTTACAAGAGAACTAACTTCTCTTTCCGTTGTGAAATCTACATTTGGAACTGGGGTGACCAGATAACAAGCATGAAAAATCAAGATGGGAGAGGAAATAATAGATGCTTATATAAGGAAAAGTCATGCATATTTGGACTGTGTCTATAAAATCAGGACACCTGTTCATCCTATTTGTAACTAATTAAAGCACCTTGGTTTTTTACATTTGTGAACAAAGGATTCCACCCTGCATTCAGAAAACCAAGACTATTGGAAATATTTTCATATTTAAAGATGACCATTGCAAAGAGGACAGGACTTCAACTATTTTGGCTTTGTGATTGAATCGTATTTTGATTGTTTTCTCTGGCATATGATCTCTTTCAAATGAAGTAAATACTGCACAAAACAAATTGGGATTAGAAACTTTAGATGTACTTACCACTCCCTCTTCCTGAGTCTCCATGGAAAAATGGTTTCGTAGCATTTCATGAGAGGCAGTGTCTCTTTCTGGAGAACCCAAACCCATATATGACTTTGACTGTAATTTCAACTCTACAAGTATCCTATGCTAAAGGTATAAGGCTAAAGGCAAATATATATCTTATTGTCCAGTTCAGGGGTCGGCAACCCAAAAGATAGAAGGAGCCATTTTTAAAATTCCTTCAAAAACCAAGTGTTTTGAGAGTGGCAATAATTGTAACCTCCTGGTGGGGGTTGGGAGGAGCTGGGAGCTGGCCAGCGAGCTTGCCGCAGGGTCCACTGGCAAGGATAGAGCCTGGAACCAGGAGCAAAGCCCCTGCAGGATCCCACTGTAGCAGAGGAAGCTGGGAGCCTGATGTGTTGTACCTGCAAGGTCTCCAGGTGGCAGATGGGGGTGGGGTGGAGCCAAGACCAGGCTGCCCACAGGGTTTGCTGGTGGCAGAGGGGGATCTGGAGCCCAGTGCTGCAAAGGGGCAGCCAAAGAGCCACTTGTGGCTCTTGAGCAGCGGTTTACAGACCCCTGATCTAGTTCAAGAACTTTCTAAACTCTGCAAAACTCTGCTGCCCACCTACATGATTAACCTCCTTTCTATGTACTCTCACAAATCCCCTCACTTATCTCTGTTGGTAGCACAGACCCCACTTCCATTTTTGTGCATTCTTCAACGTGGACATCCATGACTGGAACATTTTTCCCATCCTAGTAAATGAGCTCCCCTCATTCACTTCTCACTCAGCTAGCCAGATATAGCCACTGCTTCCTGACCTGTTAGGATTCGTTAGAAAACCTTTACTGAATGCCTTTAGTAAGTGGTACTTCCTCTGCTTTTGTTAGTGAACATGCTTGACTTTGGTAATGAATTCGTTGGCACAGGGAGCATTGCTCATTTTTTTTTCTCAATATTGTGTTTACATATATCTCTTGAGCCAAGCAGTCATTCCTCTGCACTGTGTGTAAATTCATCCTTCCCTTAGCAGCAGTAGAATGCAGAAGAGAGTTAAATGTATATTTGTTTTCAGATTGAATATGGGCTGATAACAAACCAAGCACACTTTTTCCATTTCCATAGCTGTCCTTTTGGTGATTTAAGTGATTATGCAACTTTCTTTCTATTGTTATTAAATAGGCACAATTTGGTCAACTAGTGCGAGGGAGACTGGAGCTCAGTGAGGAGGCAGCTTCATCGCTGAGCTCCTTGTGTCAGGCTGCAGTAGGGGCCAGCCTGCTGGTGGAGATTGGTGGCTCTTAAGAGTTATAAAAATGATAATCTGTGTGGCCCTTGTGTCAAAAATGGTAACCACTAGACTAGCCTCTGTAGAGCTGCTGGAATCTCTATTGGAAATGATTTCTTGTCTATGGTGACAGTGTTAATGCTGGGGGACAAAAAGCATACAGTGAAAACTACCATGGATTTTATTACTTCAGAGACTCTGTGGTCCTCTGAGGAAGACATTTTTTAAAATGTGTTTAAAATCAGTGTCATCTCATAATGTCCTTTTCTCTACACCGCCTCTTCAGATGTCAGCTAATGCACTGAAAGCAACATTGACAATCCATGCTGCAGAATTAAAGAGAGGATGGTAATGAGAATGAAGACTGTGAAGAATCTGAGTTTTATAAGATCCTCCTTGTAGGTCCAACTGCTTGTACTTTGAAACAGAACCTTTTCTGGAAGTGATTCCTTAACAGTCTGTAAAGATGAGGCAATTGACAGTGATTATTGCCCTTTGTTAAAGAAATTCTGTGTGCTGCACTATGGCAAAAAATTGCATTAGCTAGAGCAACTCAGATGGTAATTTTTTCATTTCAAAGGCAAAGTAGTCTAACAGTCTGCTTGTGACACACATTTAATCTCCGAAGTTGTAGCTGAATGTGATAGTGCAGGGCACTGAGTGGCCTCAACTGTCAGTGGTTTCATGGGGAGATAGGAATGCTGAAGTTTTGGGGATTAGACTGGAATTGTGACTGGTTCTTACTGTCTCAGACAAGGGAGAACCGAAAAGACTATACCTCAGTGAAGCACAATCCTTCTCTCCATTTTTGAGTGCCCAGAGGTTATATAGACCACACTGTCACTTCAGATGATGTTGTGTGCTTCTCCTTGGGCTCTTAGTACATGGAGTTGGTACATTAGCCCCTTTTGTTTGGATGATGGTGAACGTCCCAGAGGGCCCATGGGCCCAATGGGGGAAACAGTCCCTGCTCTCACCTAAATGGAGGGACTGAAACTGTGACAGTCACTTATTTGTGTTCTTTCTGAAAGGCTCCTTGGACCCTACCTCTGCCTTGGCTAATAACAGTCTGGTCTCATGGCATGTGTGGAGATAGGGAATATCTTTATCTTCATTAGGCAGCTGTGGAAGCTGAGGCAAAGAGAAGTTAAGTGACTTGGTCAAGGACATACACTAAATCTGTGAACAGAATTCAGGTGACCCAAGTCCCAGGCTAGTCTTAGCCCACCCACAGTGCATGCTCCCAACTTGGTCCTTATTTCAAAAATAGAGGATCCTAGTGACCACAACAAAATATGTTTTAGAACTTGGAAATAGCATCTTGGTGTACATGACTTTTTAAAAATATGAAGGCTTGAGTGGATTGTGGGAGTATTTTTCACAATTATCTAAATGAAAATGCCACTTCTTAGGTTAGGCAACCTATGGGAATATTTGATCTCAAATTGAAGGATATTATCTACGTTCCTTCTGCAAGTGAGTTATGCTTCTCTGGGACATCAGATGTTCTGACACTGTGGCAACGGATAGGTATCAAAACTTGATAAATAGATCTATTGAGAGTACCCTGAAGATGGTGGAAAAAATTGCAGACAGCCAGTCTGGGAATGCCTTAAAATCAAATCACTTGGAACACACATAAAAACAAATAGATTTCTAATTTCTAATATAGGCATGATACCTACATATAAACCATATAATCATTCTTAGCAGATTACAGCCTTTCTACTGATATGGATTATTGCAAATATGAAATATTAATATGGAAAATAATCATTACCAGTCCCCTGGACCCAGACAGTATCACACATGCTTAAAGGCTGACTTGGACACAGAACCTTGCAGTTGCAGTTCCCGGAAGAAGAATGCCCTCTCTCCCTCTTTGAGAGTGGCCGCATAGCTTTGATGTGGCTTGCAAACCTCTACCAGTTATTTAATTTAGGGGGCGAGAGTGTGTTTTGGTGGGGGAAGTAATGCATTAAGATATCCCCTCCCCCCTGACTGCAGTATGTGGCAGCTGGAGCATAGTGGTATCAGCACAAGCAGCACCTCTCAGCTGTCCTTCCTAGCAGTTACACAGGGACAAAGTGAATGGGTCAAACTTTTAAGGACAACTTCTGACTGATGGTTTGGATGAGACCTGGGAATATGGAAGCAATCCATAGATGCAAAGATTCCTCCCCGTATAATTCAACGGCTCCCACAGTCCCGCTCTGCCTATTGAGTATTCACTCCAAAGATCACTTTTGTTTTTTACTGCTTAGTTCAGGATCCCAAACCTGATTTGCTGTTTCTCCCACTTGCAGTGATTATAGTCAGGACTGCGCTAACCTTGGTGGTTATTCTGAGGAGAAAGAGGAGGACAAAGATCCATGTTTGTGTTTTGGTTTTGTGTGGTTTTATTTTTTTCTTGCATAAAGGGAGCTTTGTGCTCTGCCAGACAGATATATGTCATAAGTGAGGCAGAGTGGGTGATATCATGGATCAGTGGTACCCAGCTTTATCAAGTATGAGGACTCCTTTGTAATGTCAAAAAATTTCAAGGACCCCTCAAATGATAATAGTTGTTACCAGGGTCTGACTGCAGGCAGCGATGCTGCAGAAGGGCAGCAGAGGACCTGGCCCTTGCATGCTCCCAAGGGGTGGGGACATATCCAAGGTGAGGCTGCTCACAGCAGGCAAATACAATTTATTTAGAGCAGAGGTGGCCAGGTGGCCACATGGGCTCCCCAACCTTTTCCCCCTCCATGTTCAGAGCAGCATGGGCTCCCTTTCCTCCTCTCTACCTCTGCAGGCTCTCCCACACCTTCCCTTTCCCTTGCTTGTGCCCCCTCCCTCCACACACTGGCTACCTGACCCCTCTTCCCCTTCCCCTACCTCCTGGTGGCAGGCAAAAATCAATCTCAGTCACAGGCAGGTGGGGCTCATGCTTCTCCCCTTTGCTGCCCACTCACTGTCAGCCATGCAGAATGCTGGGCTTTGGTGGGCTCAGTCCCAGCTGGCCTTTGGTTGGTTTGTTCCCATGTGGACCCCAGCCACTTTTCCTTTTTTATTTGTGATTTGTGCAATGTACTGTCAATCAAATAAGCATGCTGACTGACTGACAGTGAACAGTTGGGAAGGGGGGGCAGTGTTGTGGCTCTCTGGAGCCAGCCTAGCCTGCTGTGACTGAGACTCTGATTAGCTGGCAGACCACAGCAGTGCTGAACTGGGATTGGCTGGTGCACTTCCTTTGTTCCCTTGTGCTGTGACTCGGATCACGTGAGTGAGTCAGAAGCATGCCTAGCCCTGCTGTGTTGGGAGCCTGTCTTTGGAATTTGCTGGTGCACACAGCTTGCAGGCACAGCTCAGGCTGCAGCTCTGTGGGCTGGATCAGGGCCCTGGGTGAGCTGGATCTGGCCCCTGCAAGCTTGAAGTTTGACACCCCGGATTTAGAGCCCTCTCCGACATGGATCACTGGCGGGCAGTGGTTTGGGCCAGATGTATTTACGGATCCCTTGCAGTAACTCCACAGACCCTCAGGGGTCCCTGGACTACAGGTTGGGAACAACTGTCAGAGGACTTCTCAGTCTTATCCTTTGTGACACTAGAATTTTCAGAAGTCTGGAACCCTTTTTTTTTTTTAAGAAGAAAATTATCTTGCTCCCAGACAACTGGCATCCCCCTCCATCTTCTGCAAAAGGCCTAAACATTCTTAGGATCAACTGGGCTGGTTCACAGTAAGTCTATATAGAGTACAGGCAACCTATGCCACTAACTGGGCCTGAAGATTTGGGCTATACATTTATAGATACAGTTTAAAGTAGTCCATTAAGGCTATATGTACACTGATAAAGTAGTCCAGAGTAAGCAAGTGTAGTCTGGACTAATTTAGCCTTGGCTACACTAGGCTTTGCCTAGTCTGAACTCAGAAATTTCTTAGTTCGAACTAGGCAAAGCTTAGGCTGACCTAGTAAGACCCAGCAATAGTCCGGGCTTACTTGCTTACTTTGAACTTTAGTTCAAAACTAAGTTCATTCAATATATGAACTAAGGGTAAGTTTGAACCTGGCTAGTTCAAATGCACAGCTAGTTTGAACTAACCTGAGGATTGTTTGGACTAACCATGGACTTTTTGAGTTCAGACTAGCAAGTCCGAACTAAAATCGCTGATGTAGACGTTGCCTTATTCTCTCCGAGTATGTCTACACACACACACACACACTTCAATTTGACCTAATAAACATTAGGTTGAATTTAAAAATAGGCATGGCTACACACGGTTTTCCCAATTCAACCTAAGGCTTTCCTTAGGTTGAATTGAAGAGAGGACACTTTGAAGTTACAAAATCTCATGTAACTTCAAAAGGACTGTCAATTTGAACAGTCTAGTTCAAATTAATGGTGCATAGCCACGTAACGGTGCATAGCCAGAGTGCATGGCACCATGCAAGGAAGACCAGCCCTCCAGCACCCAGGGCAAGCAGCCCCAAAGGCACCCCCACCACCACTCAGCCAGACCTGGCCAAGGGCTGTGGGATCCCTGTCCCCTGTCTGAGTGATGGGATGGGGATCCTCACCAAGCACATGGCTCCAGCTGCACTTGCCAGGTGTGGGGATGGGATCCCTGCGCTGGGCTGGAGCCTTGATTGCCGGTGCAGGGAAGGGATCCCTGTGCCGGCGAGAGGGGCTCCAGCTCTGGTGGAGATCCTTTCCCTGTGCTGGCGAGCAGGGCTCCAGCCTGGTGCCGGGATCCCATGCCTGCATCCTGTGAGCATGACTGGAGCTGCACGGGGATCCCTGCCGACTGCCCCTGCAGCGCTGCTGGAGCTGGGTAGGGGGAATTCCTTCTCCCACCACCTGGCTAGCTCTGTCAGGGGTGTGTGTGTGTGCCTTGGCTCACCCCCCAGGGAGGGGAAAACATCCCCTGGCAGGCTCCAGTCTTCTGAGCCTGGTGTGGAGAAAAGCATCTCCTGTGCTGGAGCCCAGCAGGGGTTTGGGTAGTGGCATGGCCCTTCTAGGGGGTCATGTTGCCACACCTCCCATGGTGCCCCTCTTCCAATTCGAACTAGCAAGTCCTGTCAATGGACATACTAGTTTGAATTGGTTTTGCTAGTGTGGCCATGTTAGTTCAAATTGACTGAATTCAAACTAATCATTATTAGTTTGACTTGATTAGTTCGAATTCAGTTAATTTGAACTAAGGTTTTAATTGTACACATAGCCTCCCAGTCTCACTAATTCTTTCTGATAGCCTGTCCCTATGGTTTCCCTTCCTTTTTGAAATTAGGGACTGTTAGAATGAAAAAGGAATCAAGGTAATCACAACATGTGTCTGCTAACGTATATATAATTTGAAAAGGTTAAACTTAGAATGTACAGAAGGGTAAAGGAAGTGGATAACTTTTTTAAAACTAACCAAGTACTTTGTAGATTCTATTTATTTTTTTCTAAACAAAAAAAAAAGTGATTTCTTTTGGTGAGATTTGCATTAAGTATCAGATCTTGTTTAAGCCAGGCTTTTTGGAAGTTATTTTTCTTTCAAACTGTAGGTAACAAATGCCAGATACCATCCAAGGTCAGCTGAAGAAAGGAAATATTTCTGGGAGCCACTGTATGAGTAGATGACTTACGGTGTTTGATTTTATGCACTGGCCCACCACCTGTATAAATGATTCAGCCCAAGTTATGATACACTTTGTGGTTTATTTTTCCCTTTCCCTGAAAGCCACAAAAGCAAACTATACATTCAAGTGGTCACTCAGCCACCTCCAAATGGAGCTAGACCTTTCCCTGTAAATAGACCTCTCCTAATGTGGCAGTTACAGGTGATTCCCACCCTCCCAGCCGAAAATTATATCAAAGATCCCTTTATACAGGTGACCACATATAATGCTGTGAAACATTCTTGCTCTCCAGCCCTCCTGCTTTACAGTCTGTGTAAGCAAACATTAGAGCTTAGATCAGAGAGTGTGGACACAAGATAACCCACATCCACAAACACTGTGTGACTGTTAAGGCACACACAGCAAATATGTTGTCTTTCTTGCCCCACCCCCTTTATTTGGGAGAGGGGAGTCTCTTCACAACTTACAGTCAAAGAATTCATTGATGGGTTTGAATCTATGTACTAACATTGCTGCTCATTGACATGAGAAACGTTATTTTTGCTGCTGCAGCTCTGTGAGGTTGAAGTTTCAGGTCAGGCCGAGACATGATCTGCAAAGCTTGCCAAGACCATGTCTGATCTTAAATTGCCCTTGGAACACCCAAAATAGTGCATCTGATGTGCCGACATGTACAACACGCTGTGAGGCGGGGCATGTTTGATTCCATAAAGGGCTGCTTCTCACTCTTCTGTTCCTGTGACTCACATGGACTGTTTCCAAGAGTCTGGGACCTATTCTTTTAAGAGGAAACAAAATGTAAAGCATTTTCATTTTTATAATACCAAAGGAATAGTTCACAATAAAAGTATTTTTAAAAATAAAGAGAATCTACAGTACTATTTTTGCTAAGGCTCTGAGTGCTGATTTAGTGCTCTGTCCAACTCCCCTTGAAGTCCATGGGAGTCTTTTCATTGACTTTAGGGAAGGTAAATCAGGACAGGGTCACAAATCTAAGATTCTTGGGCAGGGTGATTTGCTATAGGGACCTCTGTGGTCACAGGGGAACGGGTGTTTGGATGTAGTTATTTAAATCCTATTCAATTTTTCTGTAAAATTATGTAGATCTTTTGTTTCCATGTACATTAGAATTCTCTATGTATTTGATACCAGTTGTACATTGGATACTGTCTTAATTTAGGGACTCAAGTTGTGTGGGTAATCTGTTAATTGCGGCCAAGATTTTCAAAAGTAGGTAACTAAAGTAAGAGAGTTAGGCTGGGTGAAATAAAATCTTTTATGAGACCAGCTTCTGTTGGTGAGAGAGCCAGGCTTTTGAGCTTGCACAGACAAAGAGCTCTGTATAGGCTCAAAAGCTTGGCTCTCTCACCAGCAGAAGTTGGTCCAATAAAAGATATTACCTCACCCACCCTGTCTCTCTAATATCCTGGAATCAGTGTGGCTATAACAACACTCATTTTACTTCAAACTAGGTACCTTAATCCACATTTTAGCACTGCACTAGAAATGTCCTGATTTTCAAAGGCACTGAACATACCACTCAGCCAACAAAAAGCATTGGGATTTATGTGTGCTCTGCAACTTTGAAACTTGAGCCACTTACATTTTGGTGATTAAACATCTTTATTTGCCTAACTTTGGATGCCCAAGATTGACAACTTTCATAGATCATAGATAGTTCCAAAGGAACTACTGTGATTATCTAACCTGACATTCTGTATAACACAGGTTGTAGAACTTCCCTGAATTAATTCCTGCTTGAACTGTATCATTTGTTTTTAGAAAAACATCCAATCAAGATTTAAAAGTCGCCAGTTATGGAGAATCCATTGCAGCCCTTGGCAAGTTGTTCCAGTGATTAATTACTTGCTATGTTAAAAAAATGTGTCATTATTAGCATGAGTTTGTCTAGCTTCCAACTTCCTATCATTCAATCTTTATACCTTTACCTTCTAGGGGAGTTTGAGAGGGAAGGAGAAGGAGAAGCCTTGAGAAGGAGGCAAAAGAGATCCTCTTGCTGAAAAAGCAAGGGAGAGAGAGCGAACCTTGGGTCAGTGAATTGCTGACTGAGTGTTTGCATCTTTCTTTCAGGTGATTTCTGTTACTTGTCAGTTACTGTGTGAATTGGGATTTTGATTGACTGTGTGTCTGGGGATTGTTTATACCATTATTCCCTGCTCACCCTTGATCAGCAGCCTCGAACAGCCTTGTGATCACTCTTCCCCTGTGTGCTTAATGAAGGACAAGGGCTGACCTAGGCAGAGAAGGCCTTAAAAGCCAGTAGCTGAGCAACCAGGGGACTGCAAACAGGGAGTTTGAGAAGGAGTTTGTGGAGAAGTTTGTGGGTTGAGAGGCCATTATGGTAAAGAGAAGACGCATCATTTCTCAAAGCACTGCTTCTGTCTCCTCCACCTGCGCCTGTATCCAGACAGACATCCTGACAATGGATATCTCTACTCAGATCCTGGTATGGACTTGCAGGGACTCTGGCCCGCATTTCCAATCCACAGACAATCAGGCTGGGGAGATCATTTAGTGTGAAAGGTGCCTTTTGGAGGAATCGCTGAGGAAGCAGGTGAGAGAGTTACAGGAGGAGGTGGCTAGGCTCAGGAGTATCCATGCCCTGGAGAAATTCCTTGATAGCATGCATAAGGAGACATCCAAGGCTGAGAAAGCTATCCAGAGGACTGCTGTCACACTGTTTGAAAAGGATGAGATGGCTCTGGCACAGGGAGGACACTGGCAGCTGGTTACTTCTGGCAGCAGACAGTGCTCCACCCATGCTCCCATTCCACCTTCCGTGGTGCTGAGGCTAGAGACGAGGGATGAGGTGGAAGAGAAGTCATGCGCCCCCAAGGCTAGGAGTATCCCAGCCACCACAACCAGGAAGAAATGTAGGGTTGTGGTGGTTGGGGACCTTCTTCTAAGGGGGATGAGGCACCCATCTTTCACCCTGACATGGCCTCTTGGGTGGTATGCTGCCTGCCAGGGGCCTGTATCTGAGACATTATGGAGGGATTGTTAAGAATCATCTGCCCCTCTGACTACTGCCCCATGCTACTCATCCTTGTGGGAACCAATGATATTGTGAGAAGTGATCCTCAGCAGATCAAAGGTGACTACAGAGCTCTGGGATCACGTGTGAAGGAGTTTGGTGCTCAGGTGGTATTCTCCTCGATCCTTCTGGTCAAGAGAAGGATCTTGCGCAGAGACAGATGCATCCTGGAGGTGAATGCCTGGCTGCGGAGATAGTGTCATCAGGAAGACTTTGGCTTTTTTGACCATGGGATGCTGTTCCAACAGGACGGACTGCTAGGCAGAGATGGAGTCCACCTACTGAGGAAGGGGAAGAGTGTATTCAGACATAGGCTGGCTAGCCTAGTGAGGAGGGCTTTAAACTAGGGGGGACTGGTGACCTAAGCCCACAGGTAAGTGAAAACCAGTGTGACCATGGGGAACAGATGGAACTTAAGGGGAGTCTGGATGTTAATGGCAGAGATAAAAAAATGACTAAGCAGAACCGCAGGGAAGGAAAAGCAGATAAGTATTTTAAATGTATGTATACAAATGCAAGGCGTATGGCAGGGGTCTCAAAGTCATGGCCTGTGGGCCATGTGCGGCCCCTAAAGATATTTCTTGTGGCCCACAATGACACTATCACTGTCAATATCTGCAATATCATTATATGGAGAGATTTCAGTGGTGTGGCCCTTGGTCTCCCATACTAGTCCTCATGCGGTCCTCACGACAATTTGAGTTTGAGACCTCTGGAGTATGGGGAATAAGCAGGAGGAACTTGAACTGCTTATAGCCAAACACAGCTATGACATAATTGGTATCACAGAGACTAGATGGGATAATACACATGACTGGAGTATTAATACAGCAGAGTACAGCTTGCTTAGAAAGGACAAGAAGGGAAGAAAGGGAGGTGGAGTTGCCTTGCTTATCAAAAATATATATACTGGATTGAGTTTGGGATGGAAATAGAAGACAGACAGGTTGAATGTCTCTGGGTAAAAATAAAAAGAGTAAAAAACATAGGTGATTTCATGGTAGAGGTCTACTGTAGACCACCCAACCAGAGAGAAGAGCTTGATAAGGCTTTTTTTTCAGCAATTAAGACAATCATCCAAGGCACAAGACTTGGTGGTGATGGGGGACTTCAGTTACCCAGACATGTGTTGGGAAAATAACACGGCAAGGCACAGATTATCCAATAAGTTCTTGGAATGCATTGAAGACAATTTTTTATTTCAAAAAGTGGAAAAATCTACTAGGGGAGAGGCTACACTCAATTTGGTATTGACAAACAGAGAGGAAGTGATTGAGAATTTGAAAGTGGAAGGTAACTTATGTGGAAACAATCATGAAATGATAGAGTTCATGATTCTTTGAAATGTTAGGAGAGAGAATACCAAAACAAAACCAATAGATTTTAGGAAGGCAGACTTTAGCACACTCAGGGAGTTGATGGGGCAGATACCATGGGAAGAATGTCTAAGAGGAAAAATAACTAAAGACAGTCATTAGCGTTTCAAAGGGATGTTATTAAGAGCTCAAGAGCTAACCATTCCACTGTCTAAGAAGGATAAGAAATATGGCAAGAGACCCACTTTGGCTTAACCAGGAGACCTTCAATAATTTAAAAATAAAGAGAGAGTGCTACAAAAGTGGAAATTACAAATTGCAAAGGAGGATTATAAACAAATAACACAATTATGTAGAGGAGAAATCCAAAAGGCCAGGACACAAACTGAGATCAAACTGGTTGAAGGCATAAAGGGTAACAAAAAGATGCTCTTCAAATATATCAGAAACAAGAGGAAAATCAAGGACAGTGTAGGTCCCTTACTCAAGAAAGAGGGTTATAAATGAAAATGTGGAAATGTCAGAAGAACTAAATAATTTCTTTGTTTTGATCCTCACTGAGAAGGTTGGTGGATATTGGTAGTCTGATGTAGAGTAGGGCAATAGGAATGAGATAGGGTCAGAAGCCAAAATATGGAAAGAATAAGTTAAAAATTACTTGGGCAAGTTGGATGTCTTCAAGTCATCAGGGCCGGATGATATGCACCCTTTAGAGTACTCAAAGAGCTGACCCAGGAGATGTCTGAGACATTACCTATTATCTTTGAAAAATCATAGAAGACCAGTGAAGTCTGAGAGGACTGGAAAATGGCAAATATATTGCTCATCTACAAAAAAAGGAAATAAAACCAGTCCAGGGAATTATAGACCAGTCAGTTTAGCCTCTGTACCAGGAAAAATAATGGAACAGATACTTCAGGACTTGATTTGCAAACATTTTTAAGAGACTAAGGTGCTTAGGGATAGTCAGCATGCATTTGCCAAAAACAAATCACGTCAAACCAACTTAATAGCTTTCTGTGGTAATGAGCCTTGTTGATAAAGGGGAAGCAGTAGATGTGGTATATTCTAGACTTTAGTAAGGCATTTGATATGGTCTCACATCACATTTTCATTAATAAACTGGGGGTGTACAAACTAGATGGAGCTACTACAAGATGGTGAAGAACTGGTTGAATAACCTTTCCCAGAGAGTAGTTATTAATGGTTCACATTCAGGCTGGAAGGACATAATGAGCGGGGTCCCACAGGGATCTGTCCTGGGTCTGGTTTTGTTCAACGTTTTTGTCAATGACTTACATGATGGCATAGAGAGCAAACTTATAAAGTTTGCAGATGATACCAAGCTGGGAGGGGTTGTGAGTGCTTTGAGAGATAGGATCACAATTCAAAATGATTTGGACAAATTGGTAAAATGGTCCAAGATAAATAGAATGAAAGTCAATAAAGAAAAGTGCCAAGTATTCCACTTAGGATTGAACAACCTGTTGCACACATACAGAATGGGCAATGACTACCTAGGAAGGAGTACTGCACAAAGGGATCTGGGTGTAATAATGGATCACAAGCTAAATATGAGTCAGCAGTGTCATACTGTTGCAAAAAAAGCAAATGCCAGTCTCCGGTGTATCAACAGCAGTGCTGTAAGACACGAGAAGTGATTCTTCCCTTGTACTCTGCACTGATTAGGCCTCAACTTGAGTACTGTGTCCACTTTTGGGTACCTCATTCCAAAAAGTATGTGGAGAAACTGGACAAAGTCCAGAGAAAGGCACCAAAAATGATTAAAGATCTAGAACATTTGACCTATGAGGTAAGATTGAAAGAGCTGCATTTGTTTAGTCTAGCAAAAAGGAGACAGAGGGGATATGATAATAGTTTTCAAATACCTAAAAGGTTGTTATGTGGGAGAAGGAGAAAAATTATTCTTAATCAAAGATGACAGAACAAGAAGCAGTGGGCCTAAATTACAGCAAAGGAGCTTCAGCCTAGACATTAGGAAAAAATTCCTAACTGTTAGGGTGATTAAACCACTGGAGCAAGTTGCCTTGGCAGGTTGTGGAATCTCCTATATTGGAGGTTTTTTAGAGCAGGTTAGAGAAACACCTGTCCTGGATGGTTTAATAGGGGTACTGCAGGGAACTGGACTTGATGACCCATCATAGTCCCTTCCAGTTTTTGTGATTCTGTGATTCTAAACAGAAGAGCCCATTATCAAATTTTTGTTCCCAGTGTTGGTACTTATCATCTGTGATCAAATCACTCTTTAACCTTCTCCTGGTTTGCTCCTGGAGTCTGTCACCATATGGCATTGTCCAATCCTTTAATAATTTTTGTGGCACTTCTCTGAACCCTCTTTTAGACCTGTTATGTTTATTGTCACTTTACAGGGTATGGTACTTAAATGGAAATATTTATTAAAAAAGCAATGCAGAGCTCTGGGATTTACATTTAATTTGATAAAAAAACAAGAGTTGCTTTAAATAAAGTATGCTTATATCATTGGCATCCTGCACCAGGGAATTTTGGCTGCCAGCATGGTCCCTTGAGTTCATTGACCGCAAAGGATAAATTAAAGCAGCCATAAAGGAGCGAGTCCCCAGTGAGCCTATGGATTGATAAAGCTCAGTCATGTTCTCTCATCATCTTCATTCCCCAGTCTTATGCCAGTCAGAACTCTGCCACACCAGAGACCCTGGACTATGGAGAGGAAAATAAGTTAATTTTGTTTTTAAAATTTTGTGTTAGTATTTTAGGATATGTCTACACTTAAGAAGTTAGTTCGAATTAACTTAGTTCAAATTAATTAATGCAAACTAATAATGATTAATTCATATTAAGTTAATTTGAACTAACATGTCTCCACTAGAAACCTGAATCAAAGTAGCATGTCCATGGACAGGACTTGCTAGTTCGATTTAGGAGGAGGGAATCATGGGAAGTGTGGCAACATGGCCCCCAAGAAGGGCCATGCCTCCACCCAATACGTAGAAAGAGGAAGTCACCCTGGGACGAAGAAGGACAGACTGTCTTAATTCGAACTAACAGTTAGTTTGAATTAATGTGGCTCCATTGGGTTAATTCTAACTAATAAGTTCAAATTAACTGTTACTTCAAAGTTAAGTGAGATTTTATAACTTTGAAATAAGCATTCATTGCCTTGAACTAAGGAATTTCTTAGTCTGAAGTAATGAAAGCCAGTATAGGCATGCATTAACTCAGTTTGAATTAACCCTCACTTATTCAAACTAAATTGTATGTGTAGACATACCCTTATATCCTAGCTATATTTATAGAAAAATGGCAACTGACCTTTAATTTAAAAGCCACTACCAAGAAGTGGCCACCTAGGTTTATAGTTGCCATTTATGCGACAGTATTTAAACTGACAATAAAAATCTGTTTCCAGAGCAGGAACATTCAAGCAACTGGGGGTTGGGGGTGGGGGGTGAAAGAACCATGAAAGGGAAATGGTTTCAGTGAATGGAAACTGTAATTCTTTAGATGGTATTATAGAAGCATTTCCTTCTCCTAACCAAGAACTCCTCCAACCCTAAATCACATCAAACGGAAGATTAAATTAATTTAATCTTCCCACAGCACATTTTCAGCAGCTTGGTCTGCACTATAGTATTCTACCAATGCTCTGAGAACCACAGAAACTAAACCATTTTGCTTTGATTTAGAAAAATCATAAGGGGTCTTTTTCAGATTAGTTAGCAGAACTAGTTTGCCTCATTTCTGGGCTACGGGCAATATAGGCCCTGATAAAAAGCTTGGGAATTAATTAATATATCTGTTATATTTCTGTTTCCTTTAGTTTACTTACAGCCTAAAGATAACTATGATATGCAATACACAAAGTCAGTTTCAGGATCTTTTCCCCATCAGCTACTATTATTTCAGCAGAAGCTTTGGTTAAAGAAAACATTGTCTAGACAAAAAGATAGAAGCTTTTCTTTTCTTGAAACAAAAATAAACTCTCAGGACTAAAAAGCACTAAAGAGTCCAGCTAAAGCTAACAAAACCCACAAAATGCAAAAATAAGGATGACTGATCTTAATTCATGCTGTGGATGAATGCTCGAATATGTTAGTAGACCATCAGTCTTAATTTTGGTTTTCTTGGAAGCTGTAAATTCAAGCCAGTCACTTGGGGTATGTCTACGCTGAAAGCAGAATTTGAATCGACTGTCATCAATTTGAATTCTATTAAGTGCATGGACATGCCTGCTTTCATCAATTTGAAGTGAGGCACTACTCAATTCGAATTGATGAAAACTGACTTCGAATTAGTCAAACCTCGGTTGACTTCGATGTCAGGGTCGATTTGAAGGGAGTGATTCAAATTGATACAATGTGGCCATGTCAGTTTGAATTATTCACTTCAAATTGACCTCGTTTTGCCCTTCTCCTTCCCATGGTGCTTGGCACCAGGAAGGGGAACTGTTCACAGGCACTTCACCCATTTGCCACCCTTGCTGCTGGCCCAGCAGCCACAGCCACATGGCAGGCAAGTGGCCATGGCTGAGGCATGTGCCAGTCCCCAGCACACGTGAAGAATGGGCATCTGGGAGCATCAGGAAGTCCTCTGCCTCCTCCCATTTGTAGCAGAGAGGACATCCTGTCCCAGTTGCGGGCAACTCACTGCAACTGGGCAGTATATTAGGAAATTGCGGAGGCTCTCAATGCCCAGGGCCACCCCTGGACCACGGAGCAAGTCCATATCAAGGTCAAGTCCCTTCTCCAGGACCATGACCATGTCCAAGAGGTAAGGCAGCTCTGGGGGCCAGAGCGGGGAGGCACGTGCCACTATGTCAAGGAAATGGATAATTTCCTCAGGATGAACCCTCTGGGCTGCTTTCCACCACAGTGGACAGCAATGTCCCTCTAAGGTCTTGAGGCAGCTGAGCAACTCAAGTTGCTCTCTGCACAGGCCGCCCCGGCGGGCCTGATCCTGCACACCCCATGGGCCCAATCCTGTACACCCGTGTGGGCCCGATTCTCCCCCCCCACAGCTCTCCCGGTAAGTGCCCCCTCCGAGCTAGCCAGATCCACTCCTCCTACCCTCGCCTGCTCCCCACAGTAACCCTCTAGCCAGCTCGACTCCCCCCCCCCCCCACTCTTGTCTGGCTACGCGGGTCCGAGCCATGGTTTCTCCAGCTGGAAAAGTACTGACAGAGCATGCTCGGATGTTTGGCGCATACTCCATCAGAGCTTCTCTGGGTGGGAGATTTAATAACTCCCAGCTCCGGAGGAGCTCTCTGTTGGCTGGAAGACACCGTCTTCCAGCTGGGGAGGGGCTCTGGCTGCCAGCCATGTGCGGCGGGCAGCATCCCCTGCACGGGGCAGCTGTGGAGAGTGGCCACGCAGCTTAGGGGGAACACTAGTGGACAGTGGCAACGTGCCCACCGCGTGCACTGCTGAAGAGAGGGAAGCAGCAGACAGCAACGGCCCCGTGGAGGTTGATGTCAGCAGCCCAGCAGCGGAGCCACCACCTGTCTGCATGGCAGCCCCCAGCCCTGAGCTGTTCCACAGCACAGACGAGGCACCCACATCCCCGGAGGCACTGGAGGAGGAGGGCACCACCACAGAGGGAGACCCTGGAGAGGGCATGTCCTGCCGGAGAATGCCGAGACCTGTGGGTAAGTGGCCCCCCCTTTCTCCATGCAGCCATGGCAGCAGCTCACTGTCACAGGCACCTTGGATGGATAGTGCCTGGGGACAGGCTGGATCCCGGACATGGCAGGGGGGACAGAGGCTGTTCCTTGGGGTACAGCCCTGGGGACCCATGTGGCGTGGGGGAAGCTCAGTCGAGCAGGGTGGGGGCATGTCAGCAGGAGGAACAGAGGATCCAGAAGTGGCATCACCAAGCAGATAGCATGCAGCGCAGGCTGCTGGCATGTGGCCTTGGGACATGCTCTGAGAGCAGTGCAGGGCTGAATGTTGCTTGCCACAGTGGGCACCATGCCTGACCTGGGCAGCACAACACAGCCAGGTGTACCATAGGGCTCTTGTCCTGCAGGGCATGGATTGGGAGGCATGGGGACAGCCAGGGCACAGCTGCTTGCTTCTGTCAGCCCACACACAGCACTAGCTAGGCAGCTGCTGGGTCTAATGGTGTTCTCTCTTGTCTCCCCCCAACAGCTCATCAGGTACGCCAACGCCCCACCTCAGCAAACCCACCAGCCACTGCCAGGTGCAGGAGGAGGACATGCTGGACCCGGGATGACCTCCTCTTGGGACTCATCCACCTGGGACAGGGGGCTGAGGAGGGTGTGCAGGCATGGCGGGGGCAGCTGTCAGCCCACTAGCGATCTGCCCTCCAGCTGCTGCAATGGGCTGTTGACCTGGAGGAGTGCCACATCATCACCCACAAGCAGCAGAGCCAGGCCCTAGATTGCATGAGCCAGGTGTTGGTGACCATCAGGGCAGCTCTCCAGGGCACGACAGCCAGCCTGAGTTGTCTGGTGGACCATTTTATTCCCCCTGCGATGCAGGAAGCCCCATCCAGAGACCCCCATGTCCCTCGTCACTAGCATCCCTGCACCTGGGGTGGCTGCAGGGAAGGCCGAGGGGAACCATCCCATGGGACTGGGACTGCCCCCCATCCTCACCCTTAAAATGACCCATATCCCCAGTTCTCCCCCATGTCCCCCCATCTCCCAGTTTTTCCCCCAGTCTCCCCTTGTCCCAGTTCTCAAAACCCTGCCCTGCCCTGAAACCTCCCCCCTTCCCATTTAAATAAAACATGTTAAAACAATCTTTTATGTTCATGTCTTTATTTATTTGGGGATGGGGGGGGTTAGGGTGATGCAGGTGTGTAGAGGAGGCATGTGTAGGGTGGGACTGGTGAGGGAATCTGGTGGCAAGCCTGGGTCCTCAGGGCTCCTCCGCAAGGAACATATCCTTCAGCGCCTTGTGGATGATGTGCGCTCTTTGTTGTGCCTGCTCTGGCTGCTGCCTGGCTCCTGGCTGCTGCAAATGTGCAGCGAGTTATTCAGCCTCACTCTCCCAGAGGGCTGGGACTCTGTCACCCCGCAGTTCACAGAGATTATGCAGGGTGACACAGGCACCGATAACCTCTGGGGTGTTGTTCTCCGCAAAGGGGAGGTGCATTAGAAGGCACCCCATCTGGTTTTGAGCCTCCCATATGCGCACTCCACTACCTGGCAACCGCTGTTCAGTTTCCTGTTCACAAGCTCCTTGCCTGGATCTAGGTGGCATGTGTATGGCTTCATAAGCCATGGCAAGAGAGGGTAGGCACCACTCCCCATAAGCAGGAGAGGCACCTTCATATCGCTGACTGGCATGTCATGTGGGAGGAAGGTGCCTGTCTGCATTCGCCTGTACAGCAATGAGTTCCGCAGCACACGGGGATCATGCACCCTCCTGGCCAGCCGACATAGACATTTGTGAAGAGGCCCTGGTGATCAACCAGGGCCTGCAGGAGCATGGAGAAGTACCCCTTCCAGTTTCAGTACTGTGCGCTTCAGTGTGGTGGGGCTTGGATGGGCATATGAATGGCATTGAGGATGCCCACACAGTTGGGGAATCCAAGGGCATGGAGTCCATGTAGGGTCTCTTGCAGGTTCCCAAGAGTGGCCAGGAGGGGTAGCAGGGCCTCATTAATTGCCCTACTGATCTGCAGGAGAATAGCCCCATAGGTGGCCTTTCCAACCCCAAACTGGTGTGCTACTGACCGGTAGATGGCCGGGGTGGCCATCTTCCACAGGGCGATGGCCACTCTCTTGTCCACGGGCACGGCTTGTCTAAGACAGGTATCCATTCTCTGCAGCTGTGGGGCAAGCTCATGGACCAGTTCCAGGAACATCTGCCTCTTCATACGGAAGTTATGCTTCCATTGCTCATCATTCCAGGTGGTCAGGACAACACGGTGCCACTACTCAGTGCTGGTTTCCCGTATCCAGAAGCCACAGGGCATAGAGGGCAGTAGGTTGGCTGCAGCAGCAGGCAGGGCCAGAGTAATGGCAGAGCAGTGGCAGTGCTGGTGCCTGCCTCCGTGCTGCTAGGGTCTAGTAAGACCATGCTAGAGGCAACCGGAGCACTGATTAAGATTGTGTGGGTGGTGAGCGCCTCAGCAGCAAGCTGCAGGAGCTGGGCTCGGTCCATGACCTGCTTGTTCTGCCTCTTGCCAGCCACAATGGGCAGAGCGCTGAGACAACTTCCCGCTTTTATGTGATTGGCTGTGGCAGTGACCTTCTTCTGTGGCCATCTTGCCACGCTTCCCATGGTGCCCCCCTCCAATTCAAATTGGCAAATCCAGTCCATGGACATGCCAATTCGAATTGGCATTTCTGGTGTGGCCATGGTGACAGTAGGTCAGGTTAGGGACTGCTTAAAGAAACTAGATGTGCACAAGTCCATGGGGCCGGATGAACTGCATCCGAGGGTGCTGAGGGAGCTGGCTGATGAGATAGCAGTACCGTTGGCCATTATCTTTGAAAACTCATGGCGAACAGGGGAGGTGCCAGAGGACTGGAAAAAAGCAAATATAGTACCTATCTTCAAGAAAGGCAAAAAGGATGATCCTGGGAATTACAGACCTGTCAGCCTCACCTCAATCCCTGGAAAAATCATGGAGGAGCTTCTCAAAGAATCCATCCTGAAACACTTGGAGGAAAATAGAGTAATCAGGAACAGTCAGCACGGATTCACCAAGGGTAAATCATGCCTGACCAACCTCATCGCCTTCTATGATGAAATGACTGGATTTGTGGATGTGGGAAGAGCCGTTGATGTGATATACCT
>ML681963.1:81167844-81294835 GCA_007922195.1 Podocnemis expansa | reverse complement strand
CTCGTGGGGTCCCTTCCAACCCTATGATTCTATGATTCTATGTCAATTCAAATTGACTGAATTCGAATGAATAATTATTAATTCGAATTGACTAATTTGAATTCAGTAATTCAAACTGAAATGCTAAGTATAGACATAGCATTGCTTTGGACTTAATTTCCTAGGTTTCTTTTATCACCGTTGCCATCTTGAACCCTTAAAAAGTTATATTATTGGGTAAAAACTTTCATGGCTAGTGGAAAATAATTCAGAAACAATCATTTGCTATAACAAGACTTTCCTGTAGCTCTTCTGAATATTTTTGGGCTCTAATTTGTACCGTAACTCCTGCAAACTTAACTTGAATGTCTTCATTAGATATTATCTGCACAATGTATACAATTCTACAGGAAGGACATAATTCTCTATTACATTCCATAAAATGCCTCAGAACACCTACAGAAAAAACTAATTTTCTATGGAATTTCTCCCTCATACATCTACAACTGGGAGTAGAAAAAAGAGGAGAAATATGACTTTATAAATTATATAGTGTGGATAAGATGGCCATACTTGTGAAACAGAACCTGGATAATGTCGTAAAGTAGCCATTCATAGAATCATAGACTCATGGGAAATTAGGGCTCGAAGGGACCTCAGGAGGTCATCTAGTTCAAATTCCTGCTTAAAGCAGGACACCTCATGTTTCTGCCTGGTTATGAACAGACCTTTTGTGTGACCTTAACTTGAGTGCAGTGGTGCTTTTAATATGAGTTGGTAAATATCTGGATTTATTTTCTACTGCCTGAATTAGTGTCAGTATCATCACTCTGTATATTTATTTGGCACTGTTGCCAGTCTCATTTGAGGAAAGGTAACCTGAGAGGAATTCACTTGGGTATGACCTACTCAGTCTTTACTGAAGACTTAACTTTAGGTTCTGATGCAGGTGTTACCCTATGTACATACAAAAATATCTCACCCAGCTTTATTGGTGCTTCCAACCTGGGTTAGCTGACCCAGCTTGGGGTATAGACTAGACAGAGCTCAGGTGCCCATTTTATCTGAGTGATGATCCATTCACTTTATAATGAAGATGCAGGCTAAGTCACTTGATTGCTCATAGTCTTCCATAGTTAACTCTGGATATGCCCCGAAGAACTGACAAGTTTTCCCCTAAGGCACTGAGAAAGGCTCATAGGGTATGTCTATACTATGGGTTTAAGTCAACTTAAAAGCCCCTAAAGTTGACTTAAACACAGCCCAGGCTACATTTAGAAATATTAAGTCGACTGAAGCATTTGTAAAGTTGCCTTAATAAATCTCAATTTTAAAGTTGACTTTCTCGTTAAGTTGACTTTATTAAGTCGACATAAGCCAATGTAGCCTGAAGATTGGCTTAGGCTGACTTAATTGGCCTCCAGGCATCAGCAAACTTGCCTGGCAACCAGGAAGTGCCAGCCCTGCTTTTGCTACAGCCAGAGCTAGCTAGGACTCTGGCTGAGGTGGGGACATGTCACAGGCTAGCGCACAGCAGGCCAGGAAGCAGGCCCCCTCCTGAACCCACCAGCAGATCCTAGATCTCCTGGCACTCTGGGAGGCTAAGGCCACCCACACCTGGCTCCAGGGGAGCCTCAGGAACTGGGAGGTATACCAGGCCATGTCCCAAGGACTGGCAGGGAAGGGCCACAGCAGCGACACCCAGCGGGTGCAGGTGAAGTTTAAAGACCTCTGCCAGGCCTAGTACAGGGCCCAGGAGTCCAGGCAGTGCTTGGGAGTAGCAGACACCAGCTGCCCCTACTACACCGAGCTCCATGCATTTCTAGGCCAGGAGACTGATGCAGAGCCAGCCCACACCCTCAACTCAGCTGAGCCCCCCTCTATCAGCGATGACCCAGAGGAGGGCTTGGTGGACAAGGATGTAGTGCTGAGCCAGGAGAAGGTCTGCCTCCAGGGACGAGACACCACAGCAGCCCTGGACAGTGTGAGCCTGGAGCTATTCCCTGGAACTGAGGAGGAGGCTACCCCCACCCCAGATGACCCTGCCAAGGGGGCATCACAGCAGGCCCCTGCTACATGTGCCGGTGACTGCTCCCTCCCTGTGGGAATGGTGGGGCAGGCAAGTGAGACCAGGGCTTCAGGGAGACAGGCCCCAGGGACAGGGAGGGTCCTGGGGGAAGGGCAGAGGCCCTCCCACTTGGGTGGCAGGGAGACCTGGAGCCAAGTGGAGTGGGGGCCTGGCAGGAGATGGGGTGAGGAACTTTCAATGGGACAGGCAAGGCCAGACAGCATGTGCCTGATATCACTGGCATGTGGGATGATGAGAGAACCCTGGCAGGGCTCTCCTAAAGAACAGGGAGTGGGAAACAGGGGGATGGGCATGGGACGACAGGTGTTGTCAGCCTGCCCTCTGCACTACCTAAGTGGGGGAACCCCTGTTCTTTGCTTCTGCCCTGCAGACCCTGTGACCCAGACACCAGTCACTCCTGGGGGACGCCCAGCCCTGACCAGAAGGGGGAGAGGCCATTGCTCCCAGAAAGAGAGCCTGGAAGACCACCTCCAGGTGGCCGAGGGGGCAGAGGCTGATCTTCAAGCCTAGCGAGAGCAAAACAGACAGCAGGAGGCTGGCCACTGCAGGGTTGAGCAGGCCCAGATGGACTACCTGCTCAACCTGCTGGAGTGCCAGACTCAGGCCATGGAGTGCCAGAGCCACGCCATGGAGTGCCAGACCCAGGTGCTGGAGTACCTAGCATGGGGCAGGGGTGCTAGGCGGGCCATGGATCCCCATGCCTGGGTCCCAGGATCAGCCCCCTGCACCACTGCAGGCCCCAGACTTAGGGTAGCTGGATTTAGGCCTGGGGCCCACCACCTCCCATAGCACTAGGCACCTGTCCCTCACCCCCCTTAGTTCCCAACCCCTCTAATTACCCCCAAGCCCCCTCACTCCCCGCAAACCCCCACAGCTCCCACCCTCCTCACCTCTTCCTCACATCCACCTTGTAAATAAAGCCCATGTTAAACTGTTATCCTGTGTTTTGTGCATTATTTTATTTATTGTGTTGGGGACAGGGGGAAGATGGGTGCGAGGGTGTGGTGACAGCAGCTATAGGAAAGTTGTCTTTCTCATCTGCTGGTTCCGTAGCTAGTGTTCATCATCCCAGGTGGTGAGACCGATTTGGTGCAACCAGTTGTTCTTGGTTTCCCATGTCCAGATGTGCGTGTGCATGGAGGGCACCCTGTCTGCTCCAACTGCCAGGGAGGGCAAAGGGGTCAGCCTGCTCCCATGCTGGTAGTTGCCCTGTGGTGCCTGGTCCAGAGCCAGAGGAGGGTGGGCAATGCATGGAGGGTGTAGAGTACTGTGCTGGCACATTGGGGTCCCTGATGTCTTCAGGCTCCCTGTTGCCACACACAGTGTGGAGGGTGGTGTGGTCACTGACTTCCTGTAGTAAAGGAGTGGGCCAGAAAGAGGGGCACTTTTGCTGTGGTGCACTGTTGGCCAGGTACCCACAATACATCACTCCTAGGGCAACATAGCAGCTGCCAGTGTGGACATGGGCAGTCTCCTGGCATTTTGAGTATGGACTCTCTAAGCCAGCTTAATAAGGTCTACTTTAAACCAGCTTAAAGTAGACTTTACTAAGCCAGCTTAACTGAGCCCTCTAGTGTAGACTTCGCTATGGAGTGGCTCATCTTTATGAACCACAAAGAACCATGGGATATGAGCCCAGACATCATAGCAACACATCCTGATGTTTATCATCTAACGCTACAGTGTAGACACTAAGGCTATGTCTACACTAGGGCTTAAGTTGACTTAAGGAGGCTTAAATTGACTTAAGCAAAGCCCTGAACACATTTGGCATTTATTAAGTCAACTTAAGGGCTTCCTTAAGTTGACTTAATAACTCTCACTCTTTAAGTTGACTTATGTATTAAGTTGACTTTATTAAGTCAACTTGACAAAATGTGGCCACCTAAGTCGACTTAGGGAACCCTATCTAATAACATGTGCCTGTGTAAGTCGACTTACTAAAGTCAAATTAAGCAACACATGTTTTTATTAGGACACTTTCTTAGTTGATTTAGCCAACTTTGTTAAGTTGACCTAAGAGAAGTGTGGACTCCCTAAGTTGACTTAATAAAGTTGACTTAAAGTAGACTTTATTATGTCGACTTAATAGAGCCCTCTAGTGTAGGCATAGCCTAAAATAGTAGCCATCTAAATAACTTTAAAAAAATCTAGCTCTTACAATCTGGCTATCTCTGCCTGTATTTGTAAAATGGAAATAATAGTGCTTCTCAGCTTCACAATTGTGTTGGGGACAGGAGACATAAATGCATTGAAGACTGTGCGGTGCCTTGAGGTTATATTGATGGTGGGCAGGCAAGTACTTTTTGCTGTGATTTTTCTATAGCTATAGCTTCAAGGCAAAGTTGTGCTCTGAATCATTCATCACAATTCCCATTGCTTTTAGTGGAGAAGATGAAGAGTTTAACTAGGGAGAAAGAATCATACAATTATGAGTGAAGAAATCTGAAATAATAATAAAAAGCAATAAAATAATGGCCCTGTTCTGTTATTATTTGGATTGTTTTGCTCTAGCACTAGGATTTAATGTATTTGTTTGAACTTTCCAATGGAATTTAAGTAATTTTAAAATTAAGTCTTTAGAAGTTTTGCCTCTGGACAAGAGTAAGCTCTTCAAGATTTGGCCCCTTATTTCACTATTGTTTTCATTTCAATTTCTTGAGCATTCATTGCTCATGAATTAATGTTTGTTTTCATATGATAATACCACCACAAGGAATAATTTCTAAACATTTTATTAGATTTTATTTTACTGTTCTTTAATACTTAAAATGACTAGTTCCTTACAAAATTTTATTGCAATTTTACTTCTTTGGTGTCTGGTCACTGGCTTCAGAAAAGTACTTGGGCCTAACCCTTCCAAGGTATTTGGGCACCCAGTCCCATACCTGTGAGGATCTGGGATTATGTCCTGATTTTCAGAGGGTCTATACACCTGCTGCGTCCACTGATTTCAGAGGGAGTTGTGGGTCTGCAGTTATCAGTAGGCTGTGTCTTTGCCCCACAGAAGCATCATGTGTTCAGAAACTGCCTCTGTTCTTCAAGGACTAGACTTTGCATTGGGAAGGAACAACTGGGGACCTAACAAAGTCAGTGTATCACCTATTACACTCCCCTGTGTGGTTCTTTGGACTCCTTTGAAAGCCTGTTGAAGTTGTGGGGGTTTCCATTTACTTCACTGGGCTTTGAAGGAGGTTCTTAAGGTTGAATCCAAAATGCTACTTAAGAGAGCATTTTTAATGCAATGATAGAGCACTCACCTCAGATGCAGGAGATTCAAGTTTCTTGGGCCATGAGTTTGAGACCCCTGCTTTAAAGGAGAGAGAATCAGCTAGCAAGTGAGCCGTGTCCTATGCTACAGAAAAAGGCAACACCACCCCTCCGCACCCTGAGCCCTCTCTAGTTACCTTGGCTAAGCTTGTACAATACCTTGTATAGCAAAACGATCTTTCATTTGTTCAGCTACTGAAGTCTCTGATTCGCCCCTCAAGTTCTATCAGAATGGTCTTCCAATAGTAGGGCCTTAACAAAGTTCTCTCTCCCATATTCATCTTTCCTGGAGGCTCTTCCCCTGCATCATAGTCTGCAATGTGAAATTTACTGGATTAAGTAATACAATGAGGACAGGCGTTGTCATGGAATTTCCTAATTATGCCTTGTCTAATAGCTTTCAACTACAATGAAAAAAAAAAGCTTAATTGGAATCTCTTTCAATGCCATGTCATTCTAGAGTTTCCCACTGAAGCTAACTCTGGACTAAGAGCTAATATGAAAAAGTTGTGCTCTTCAGATTTTGTGGTCCACATGTTCAGTTTATCCTTCAGTTTATTAAGTGAATTTACTGGAGTTTCTTTCCCTATATTTGCATAAATTGGCAAAGAGAACAGCACAAATCTCCAGGGCTATGTCCACACCTAGCTGGTTAAATCGATTTAAGTTAAATCGATATAAGCTAAATTGATATAAAATCATTAAATCAATTTAAGCTAAATCGATCTAACAGGTCCACACCAAAAAACCCCAAATCGAACTAGCATGTCCGGACACAGGACTTGCTACTTCAATTCTGGGAAGAGGCACCCTGGGAAGAGGAAGAGAACTGGTGCTGGAATCGATTTAAACAGTTATTTCAAAATAACATGTCCGAACGGTGTTATTTCGAAACAACTGTTTCGATTTAAGCAATGTTTTGATTTAAAACCAGGTTTTAAGGAATTGGTCTAACTTTCCTTGAATCGAAATAAAGGAGCTCCTTATTTCGATTCAAGGAAAACATCATGTGGACATAAACATTTTTAGATTGAAATAACCAGCGTTATTTCGATCTAAAAGCTGCATGTGGACATACCCCTCAGAGCACTAAGTTCATACAAGAACTAACTGTATACTCTAATTCAATTTAGGTTCATAACCACAGGATTTTAGGTGATGTAGGGTGTAAGAAATTTTGTAAACAAACCTTCTGGGTAGATTTCACCTCCTTTCTTTTTAATTCAGACAGTGAAAAAGGCATTCAGTCCAAACTCTTGTTCACTGAATTTCCTCTTAGCTTTTAATTGGACTGCAGCTATTGGATGAAATCCTGGCCCAAGTGAAGCCAGTCAGGTGTTTCACTTCAGTTGGAACCCTACATTACTTTCTAAGGCAACAGTTGTAAGCCAGTATACACTAGAGCCTCTTTACATTACCACAGTGGTGTAAAGGGGCCTGTGTCTAAGTGAAAATAAAATCCCATTTACACAGAAGAAATTTTGCTCTATATAGACAATAAAATCTTAAAATAACAAATATTATTTTGGTTAAGAAGAAATGAACATGAAGGATCAGGAATATCAAAACACATGAGGGAAGATCATATTGTCTTGGAACCAGCTGCTCTTTTCAATGCAGCCAGGCCCCTCTTACTGAAGTGAATATCTCCCCTAGAATTGGTTAGAGGTGACACCATGCTCAAAACCACAGCAGGTAAAATTGTCTGCTTCTGTCAATGAGTGACCCTCCACCTGTGCCAAGGGGAAGTACTAATTGCATAGCTCTTTAGAATGTTAGGGCACTTACTAAAATGTGTGTGATGGTGTGAACTCTTATCACTGGTTAGAGAAAACAAAGAACCCCAAAGGGTCATACTTCACATCTGGGGGATGGTGTTGTTTAACTGCTTGTCTCTGTGCAGAGGGAGTGGAGCTATTTGGTAAGGCCTAAACGACAACTGGGTTCATAAAGCCAACTGAGGGAGCTTATTAAGGGAATAAGATTGTATAGATGGCAGGATTTTCCTGTAGAGAAAAAAACCATGGGCATAGGTCAGGAACATATTTTGGGAAAGGCCTGAGTCAGAACTTGGACAGGTGGGAAGTCAGGCAGAAGGACTCACAGGCAGTGGGAAACTTCTCTGAAGGAAATTCTTAGTTTAGGGCCACAAGAAGTAGGAGATCCCTAAGGGAAGCAGCCAGAGTCCCTGACATGAGGAAAACTTTCTAAGTAAGAAGCAAGAGAGGAGAGCTCTGCAGGAACTGAGGAGTCGTAGGAGTGAAGCCAATGAGGGCTTTAGCAAAGCCCAAGAGAGGTGGAAGAATTATTTGGATTTTTGTAGTTGGACATTTTCAAAGGTCTGGAAATGGGCTGGCCAGAAAACTAAGTCATTGAATGCAGAGGAAAAGCTGGAGCAGTGGAGTAGTAGCCAAAGAGGCATTAGGGATGCTGAGTGATTCTTGGCTACAACTATGAGCCCAGCTGGTTACAGTGCCTAAATATGGTTCTAGGCACCTGAAATTAGGAATGTGTTTTAAATAAATCTTGATCAATAAACCTAAAATACCTGTCCTAATAATGATTTAAAATGGATTTTTCTACACATAAAAATGTTATACTTGAATTTAAAGAGCTTGGTTTTGGTTCTGCCAAGACTCTGAAAAAGTTCTTTTTGTCCTCTTTCAATGATATGGATCTCCAGTTTCTGGAATTACACAACAATGGACCTTAAACCTGTCACTTGTGCTAGAATGATGCCAATCATGGGCATCTGACAATTGTAATATTCACATTTGGGAGGGAGGGAAGAAAACACTGTTTGGCAGGCTAATATTTAAAAAAATAGTTCTTGTTTCCAAATCTTTGAGCAGTTCCAGTGCTAGTCGTTTTAGTGGAAATGGATTTGTTTCCAGAAAGAGGGTGAAGTGGTCAAAGTCATATAAGTAAAGTATGTCACATGGCTTTACAATTCACTGCGGATCACACAACCACTATTATACAGCTGCATATGGGGTGTTTGCAAGTATATATAGATGTTATGGAATTGAAAAAGTATGTACATTGTGATAGCTAGCACAGTTGAAATTATCCATGTGTCCAGAAAAGGATCAACAAGCTCTGGCTAGCAGAAAATTTAACTGGTCAGTTAACTATTTGCTGAATGCTTTTTCAACAGGTTGTTCAAGTTTCTTGCTCATAATGAAACTGTGGTTTCTGAAATGAGCTGTAAACCGCTCGACCTGCTGCTCACAAACAGGGAAGAATTGATCAGGGACGTAGAGGTAAATGGCAAGCTAGGCAGTAGTGACCATGACATGGTTGAGTTCAGGATCCTGATTAAAGGAAGGAAGGCAAGAAGCAAAACAAAAACCTTGGACTTCAAAAAAGCAGATTTTGATTCCCTCAGGGAACTGATGGGCAGGATCCCTTGGGAAGCTAATCTGTAGGGGAAAGGAGTCCAAGAGAGTTGGTTATATTTTAAAGAAACCCTGCTAAGGCCACAGGAAGTTGCCATTTCAATTAGAAGAAAGAACAAACATGTAAGGCAGCCAGAATGGCTTAGCAGAGAACTCTGCTCTGAACTTAAACATAAAAAGGAAGCTTACAGGAAGTGGAAGCTTGGTCAGATGACCAAGGAGGCATATAAAGATATTGCTAGGAACTGCAGGGATAAAATCAGACAGGCCAAAGGACAAATGGAGTTGCGGCTAGTGAGAGATGTAAAGGATAACAAGAAGGGGTTCTACAAGTATGTTAATAACAAGAAGAGGATCAGGGATAGTGTAGGCCCCTTGCTGAATAGGGCAGGCATCCTTGGGTGTATTCCGAAAAAAGTGTTCCGAAACAACATTGGACCCTCAGCACCCTGGCCAGGGAACCCTTAGGGCCCTGGCCAAGATGCTGAGGACTGTCCCTCAGCCCCCGGTGTCTGCAGCCCCCTTTCTGGGGCTGCAGGGTGAGCCAGCAGCAGCTCACCCCCAGGGGGCTGCAGCCCCCTGCAGCACGTAACGAAATAGCACGTTCACACTGTGAACCTGCTATTTCGTTTCCCGCTTTTTTCCCTATTTCGAAATGACTTTTTGCTAATTCGAATTGTCATTTTGAAATAAGGCGTTATTTCGAAACAAGTTGTTTTGACACAACTTGTTTCAAAATAACCATCTGTGTGTGAATACAGCCCTTGTGACAGAGGATGAGGAAAAAGCTGAGGTGCTCAATGCGTTTTTTGCTTCAGTTTTCACAGGGAGGGTCAGCTCCCAGCCCACTACCATGGGTGTGGCAGATGGGAGAGAAGAAGACAGGCCCTTGGTGACGGAAGGTCAGGCTAAGGACTGCTTAAAGAAGCTGGATATGCACAAATCCATGGGGCCGGACGAACTGCATCTAAGAGTGCTAAGGGAATTGGCCAATGAGACAGCAGCACCGCTGGCCGTTATCTTTCAAAACTCATGGAGAACAGGGGAGGCGCCAGAGGACTGGAAAAAAGCAAATGTAGTGCCTATTTTCAAGAAAGGGAAAAAGGAGGATCCGGGGAATTACAGACCAGTCAGCCTGACGTCAATCCCTGGAAAAATTATGGAGCAGATTCTCAAAGAATTCATCCTCAAACTCTTAGAGGAAAATAAAGTGATCAGGAACAATCAGCACGGATTTACCAAGGGCAAATCATGCCTGACCAATCTCATCTCCTTCTAGGATCAGATGACTGGTTTTCTGGATGCAGGAAGAACCGTTGATGTGATATACCTTGATTTTAGCAAGGCTTTTGATACAGTTTCCCACAGCATTCTCATTGGCAAATTAAGGAAGTATGGGTTGGATAGGTGGACTATAAGGTGGATAGAAAACTGGCTAGATCAACGGTTTCAGTGTGTAGGAATCAATGGTTCCATGTCTAGCTGGCAACCAGTCACGAGTGGTGTACCCCAGGGGTCGGTCCTGGGGCCGGTTCTGTTCAACATTTTCATCAATGATCTGGATGATGGAATAGACTGCACTCTCAGTAAGTTTGCAGATGACACCAAGCTGGGGAGACCAGTAGACACGTTGGAGGGCAAGGACAGGATTCACGGAGACCTAGATAAATTGGAACAGTGGGCCAATAGAAATCTAATGAGGTTCAACAAGGAGAAGTGTAAAATCCTGCACATGGGATGAAAAAACCCCATATACCACTACAGGCTGGGAAACATTCAGCTAAATAGCAGCAGTGTAGAAAAGGACCTGGGGGTCATGGTGGATTGGAAGCTAGATATGAGTCAGCAGTGTGCTCTTGCTTCCAAAAAGGCCAGTAGCATACTGGGCTGCATCCAAAGAAGTATTACCAGCAGGTCAAGGGATGTGATCATTCCCCTCTATTCTGCACTGGTGAGGCCACATCTAGAATACTGTGTTCAGTTTTGGGCTCCCCACTAAAAAAAGGACAGGGACATGCTCGAGAGAGTTCACAGGAGGGCAACCAAAATGATAAAAGGGCTGGAGCACAAGCCCTATGAGGAAAGACTGAAAGCATTAGGCTTATTTAGTCTGCAGAAGAGAAGATTGAGGGGGGATTTGATAGCAACCTTCAACTACTTGAAGGGATGCTCTAAGGAAGATGGAGCTCAACTGTTCTCGGTAATAACAGAGGACAGAACAAGGAGCAATGGTCTCAAGTTGCGGTTAGGGAGGTCGAGGCTGGATATTAGAAAAAACTTTTTTACCAGGAGAGTGGTGAAGCCTTGGAATGAGCTGCCAAGGGAGGTGGTGAAATCTCCATCTTTGGAGTTGTTTAAGGCCCGGCTGGACAAAACCATGACTACTGTTCCCTCTAAGCTGTGCGCGTGTGTGCACGCACACAGGTCATGAAGCCTCCGCACACGACAAAATAAAGTGCGCACGAAAAGATTCAATAGTGCTAATATTGGTGCTCACAAAGAAATGTTTTTGTGCACACAAAGAAATTGTTTGCGCACACAGTCTACGAGTAATTAGAGGGAACATTAGTGGGAGTGGTCCTGCCTCTGGCAGGGGGTTGGACTAGATGACCTATGAGGTCCCTTCCAACCCTATGATTCTATGAAGATGACTATAGTTTTTAATATTGTGCAGTCCAGTGTGCAAGATCCTTGGCAGGTCTTTAGTGAATATTATTGAACACATATTAGTTCTATAAGCCTAAATCTGGAAATAGCTACAATAATACTAAATATAAGCAGATTGTGAAAGCACAATCCAACCAAAGTAATATCAGTTCAACACTGAACCTACATCATCCTATTTGTTTTTCCCTTAAAACTCGAAGCTGATGGCCAACAGCTTTGAGAAATTGTTGCATTTCCAAATGAGGATATAGGGATGGGAAATTATAGGAAGTTGTTGGCTCACTGTGAACATGTTCAGTTGATTCAAGGGTATTTGTGCAATATGACAATAAAAAAGCATTCTGCATAAAGAAAAATTTGCTTCCTTGTAGACCTCTTTGTGGTGTCAGAGATGTGAAGATTCACAAGGGACACCTTAAACCAAATGAAACTTAGTGGGGTTCTTTAATACAAGCTCAAAACTCCTCTCTGGTTTGCTGAACATGTTTGGAACATTCAAGACACTTGGGCGAACAAGGGCCAACTGATGATTTCACATGGGAACAGTGTAAAACTTGCCAAAAAAAAAAAAAAAAGCTTTGCCTGCATTTTAACTTATCCTTTCTGGAATTCATTGGAAGCCTGGACTCAAGGTGGAACGCGGCAGGTGCAGTGCTATGTGGTAAAGAACAAAAAGCAGGTTTCTCCTGGAAAACAAAAGTGCTGCATTTCACATAATTCTACACAACAGATTACATCCACAAAACAAGAGTGGAGGGTGAAGTGTTTTGGAGTAGGGTACTGTGGGCCAAATCTTCTCATGTGTCACGACATCGTAGCTTTGCACTGTTGAAGCTAATTTAAAACTCTGTTAGCTGGCCACAGGAGAGTCATCCTATGCAGAGAGAACCCCAGGTGAGGCAAAACGGGCATGGGCATTATGACAACCCCTTCTCTGAAGTAGGCATTGAAGGCATAGGCAGAGAAAGGAGACATGACTGTGCTCCAGTAATTCCACTGTTGGTTGGGAGAACCCCAAAGTCCAGCCCTCCCCTCTGGAGCTAGGCTATGTGCTCCTGGGTTGCCACAGCACATCTAGTCCATAAAGGCAGATGTGCTAGCAGCCCTGATTCTTTTTTCATGGTTCACCATGATATATGTGTTCCTCCTGGATATTGTCATTGGTGTCTGCCACTCAGAGTGATTTATCAAAATAATGGACCATCTTAATAATCAAAGAAAGCTTGGAATAGGCAGCTGGGGCTGAATAAAACCACATTTCATTCTACAAGGATCCTAACAGAAGAGAGTGGATCTAATCATAGAATCATAAAATCATAGGGTTGGAAGGGACCCCATGAGGTCATCTAGTCCAACCCCCTGCCAAAATAGCAGGACCAATCCCACTAGATTATCCCAGCCAGAGTTTTGTCCAGCTGGGCCTTAAATACCTCCAAAGATGGAGATTCCACCACCTCCCTAGGTAGCTTATTCCAATGCTTCACCACTCTCCTAGTAAGAAAGTTTTTCCTAATATCCAGCCTGGACCTCCCCAGCTGTAACTTGAAACCATTGCTCCTTCTTCTGTCCTCTGTTACTACTGAGAACAGTCGAGCTCCAAACTCCTTGGAGCATCCCTTCAAGTAGCTGAAGGTTGCTATCAAATCCCCCCTCAGTCTTCTCTTCTGCAGCCTAAATAAGCCTAGTTCCTTCAGTCTTTCTTCACAGGGCTTGTGCTCCAGGCCTTTGATCATTTTTGTTGCCCTCCTCTGGACTCTTTCTTATTTGTCCCTGTCCTTTTTGTAGTGGGAAGCCCAAAACTGGACACAGTATTCAAGATGTGGCCTCACCAGTGCAGAATAGAGGGGAATGATCACATCCCTTGATTTGCTGGCAACACTTCTTCTGATGAAGCCCAGTATGCCATTGGCCTTTTTGGCAGCAAGCACACACTGCTGACTCATATCCAGCTTCCAATCCACCATGACTCCCAAGTCCTTTTTTACAGTGCTGCTACTTAGCTGATCACTCCCCAGCCTGTAGTAGTACGTGGGGTTTTTCCATCCCAAGTGCAGGATTTTGCACTTCTCCTTGTTGAAACCTCATAAGATTTCTATTGGCCCACTGCTCCAATTTGTCTAGGTCTCCCTGAATCCTGTCCCTGCTCTTCAGGGTGTCTACCGTTCCCCCCAGCTTGGTGTCATTTGCAAACTTACTAAGTGTGCAATGTATCCCATCATCCAGATCATTAATGAAAATGTTGAACAGAACTGGCCCCAGGACTCACCCCTGGGGCACACCACTCATTATTGGTTGCCAACTTGACACAGAGCCATTGATTCCTACACTCTGAAACCGTTGATCTAGCCAGTTCTCTATCCACCTTAGAGTCCATGGATCCAACCCATATTTTCTTAATTTGCCAATGAGAATTCTGTGGGAAACTGTATTAAAAGCCTTGCTAAAGCGAGGTATATCACATCAACAGCTCTTCCCACATCCACAAATCCAGTCATCTCATCATAGAAGGCAATGAGGTTAGTCAGGCATGATTTACCCTTGGTGAATCCATGCTGACTGTTCCTGATCACTCTATTTTCCTCCAAGTGTTTCAGGATGGATTCTTTGAGAAGCTGCTCCATGATTTTTCCAGGGATTGAGGTGAGGCTGACTGGTCTGTAATTCCCTGGATCCTCCTTTTTCCCTTTCTTGAAGATAGGCACTCTATTTGCTTTTTTCCAGTCCTCTGGCACCTCCCGCGTTCACCATGAGTTTTCAAAGATAATGGCCAACAGTACTGCTATCTCATCAGCCAGCTCCCTCAGCACCCTCGGATGCAGTTCATCCGGCCCCATGGACTTGTGCACACCTAGCTTCTTTAAGTAGTCCCTAACCTGACCTTTTGTCACCAAGGGCCTCTCTTCTTCTCTCCAATCTAGTGTCCCTAGTGTAGTGGGCTGGGAGCTGATGCTGCCTGTGAAAACTGAAGTAAAAAAAGCATTGAGCACTTCAGCTTTTTCCTCATCCCCTGTCACAAGGATACCTGCCCCATTCAGTAAGGGACCTACACCATCCCTGATCCTCTTCTTGTTATTGATATACTTGTAGAACCCTTTCCTGTTATCCTTCACATCCCTTGCTAGCCGCAATTCCATTTATCCTTTGGCCTTTCTGATTTTATCCCTGCAGTTCCGAGCAATATCTTTATATGCCTCCTTCGTCATCTGTCCTAGCGTCCACTTCCTGTAAGCTTCCTTTTTATGCTTCAGCTCAGTGCAGAGCTCTCTGTTAAGCCACTCTGGACGCCTTCCACATTTGCTATACATTCCCTTTATCAGAATGGTATCTTCCAGTGCCCTTAGCAGGGTGTCTTTAAAATGCACCCAACTCTCTTGGACACATTTCCCCTTCAGATCAGCCTCTCAAGGGATCCTGCCTATCAGTTCACTGAGGTAACCAAAATCTGCTTTTCTGAAGTCCAGGGTCTGTGTTTTGCTTCCTTCCTTCTTCCCTTTAATCAGCATCTTGAACTCAATCATCTCATGGTCACTGCTACCCAGGTTGCCATTCACTTCTACTTCCCTAATCAATTCTTCTCTGTTTGTGAGCAGCAGGTCGAGAGGGTGCAAGGCCCCTAGTTGGTTCCTTCAGCATTTGTGTTAGGAAATTGTCCTCAACACTCTCCAAAATCTCCCTGGATTGCCTGTGCACTGCTGTATTGGCCTCCCAGCAGATGTCAGGGTAATTGAAGTCCCCCATGAGAACCAGGGCCCGCGATCTAGAAACTTCTGCCAGTTGTCCATAGAATGCCTCATCTACCTCCTCCTTCTGATCTGGTGGTATATAGCTGACACCCACCACAACATCCCCCTTGTAGCTCTCCCCTCTAAACTTAACCCACAGACTTTTAACTGGCTTGTTTCCATTTTCATAATGAAGCTCTGAGCAGTCATAGCTGCAGCCTTTCTTTTCTTATGTTTGGATAGACATTCTTCTGTAATTTGTGTTAGGGTGTGGATCTAGGCTGATATCTAATATTCTAGGGCTTTGGAATCCAAATGAAAATCAGGATCAAAACTCCACAGATGACACCTGTGAAACCAATATGAAATGAACATGCAGCTTAGGACTCGGAGCTTTTCAAAATCTGCATCCACATTTGCTTCAGCCTAATGAAGCTCTGATTCCGCGTCTTTTAAATATAGACGGTGACCAACTCATGATTAAGTTCGATTCTGAATATGATGTACTCAGATAATGGTATGTATACTACAAACCTGAAATAATGTGAGGAGAGAGAACACTTCCTGGAGCTAAACCTTTGGCTGTGTTCAGATGACAGTTTTATTTCTAAACAACACCCGTTGTTTCGAAATAAAAATTCTTATGTCCACGCGATGTACTGTTATTTCAAACAACGGGTCCCGTTGTTTCAGAATAACGACTGTTATTCTGAAACAGTCAAACCTAGCAGGAAATCGAAATAGCTGTTGTTTCAAAATGGTTGTTTCGAAACAACATGTCTGAATGCTGAACAGCATTCAGACATGTTGTTTCGAAACAACACCATTGCTTCGAAACAACATGTCCGAACGGCCTTATTTCAAAATAACCATTTTGAAATAACAGCCATTTCAAAAGCAGGCTTTCCTTTAATTCGAATTAACAAACTGTTAATTCAAATTAACTTTTTTTGAAATAAGGACTTTATTTTGAAATAACTCATTTCAAAATAACTTATTTTGAAATAACAGTTTACATGTGAACATAGCCTTTATGAATTGTAATTTTTTAGCCTGTACCTCCTTTCCTTTGTTTTGTTGGCACCTTTGAAAAAATTAGAAAAAAAAAAATCTCCAAACCACTCTTCTCCTCAGGCAGATATACAGCTAGGAGAAGGAAGCTGAAGGTGTTCAGTTACGTTACCAAGTTCCAAAGGGGAAGCTGTGTTAGTTTAGTTCAGCAAAACAAGCAAGTAGTCCTGGGGCAGTTAAAGACTAACAAATTTATTATCACATTACTGTAGACAAGTGGAGAAGTGCTGAAATCATTATTTATATCTGGTTTTCTTTTATTCTAACAGGTATGCACTGGCACCTGAAATCCATAACAGATATCTTCAGAAATATAGTGGAGTTGTGTATGTGAAATCAATTGTTAGACAGATAGACTTAGAACCTTTCCAATACTATCTGCAATAGTCATGGCATATGTGGTCTGAAAAATCTTCGAATATCCATAAAGTGAAGTGAGGAATTAAGTGGAGTGGTGGTAATTTTTTTTGTCTGCTACTTTTTATTTGTGCTGCTATTCTCTTGTTCACATCTGAAGGGAAACTTGGAAACAGAGAGCTTTCCTTCCATGAAGTTCTCAAAAATCTGAGGGGGTAGAGTGGGGGGCAAAGTATTGGGACACTAACTGGATTCAGAGAGAAATTAGAGTAGAATGCATCATCCAGGGGCCTGTTTACACCAGTGTATAAACTGGATTGATTTGGCATGCATTATTTAACATAACACACAAGCTGCACTAATAGCATGCACATGGTATGGCAGTGCTCCGTGTCAATTTGCATCATTATGTACAACCAATGTTGGCTTGCTGAATACTAAGAATGGGATCTCCAGGCCCTACTGTAACAAAAATGGCAGTAATGAAGAGTATACTCATTGCATTAAAAAGTATTTAAAAAAACCCCCAAAAGTGTACTCTTCAGGGTGTTTAACCACTAATCAGTGTGAGCTTTAAGAGCAGGACAAGAAAACATGGTTTGCTACAGCAGGATATGGAAGGTGTCAAGCAGAGGTCAAGGAGTTAAAGAGTATTTTCATCAAGTTGGAAGAAAGAGAAATGCTAGGATGTTTTTCATGTGCCAATCCATCTATCAAAAAATATTGGAGGCCGAAAGGCCCTTCACATAGAGTACCAAATGTCAAGGGTCTCGCTTTCATTTTAAGAAAATTTTATAAATGGAAATGACACCTGTTCTAAAAATATAGTATACTTTTGGCATTTGACTATATAATGACTGCAGGGTGATAATTAAGCATAAAGAATTGTACAATACCTTGCGCATGAAAAAGCATAAACAGAAAAAGTATGCTAAGATATGTTGCAAGCCATCAGAAAATTCTGTTGTATGCTACCAAATCAAATGAAAAGTAGATAATGTAACATAATAGGTGTGGTCTAAAATAACAATGGAAGCATCAGGAATATTGGCTTGGTGGACAGTTATATACAGTGGACAGAGAAATACCACTTAAATAAACTCATCCTCTAAAAGAAGGCTCCAAACCCTTCCATAAATTCTGTAAGCCCTACAACCCTGTGTCCTGGGCCCTGCCTCCATCCCCCTCAGTCCACCACTGACCAAACATGATTTTTAAAAGCCCTAAATGTTACTTTTCAGTTTTTAATGAAAGGAAAACTAATCTTTCTCAAAAGAAATTTCATGAAAAACTAATTTCCAGCTGCAATTATACATCTCTTGTCCTCACCCTCCTGCATCTCCTTCATACCCATCTTAATTTATGGTGCCAGTTAAAAAACATCCTGCACTGTTTTGGGCAGATACTTGGAAAATGGGTGAATGCATAATATGACTTGAGTGGGATGGAGAATCATTGTAGCCTTTAGGTGGCCATTTTGTTCCTGACTGCTGTGTCTTTAGTTTAGTCGTTCTGTTTCTGAATGCTGTTGATGTCTTCCTCTCCTTCAGCCAGTAAGTTTTTGGTTTTTTTTTTTTGTTTTTTTTTAAATTCCAACTATATTTCCCCCTGGATTTTTCCCTTATTCTTATCATGAATACATGACACATCCTCATTCCAGTTGTCCAGAGTCTACTGAGAGCTAAACATGCCTTTACACTAAGCCTGTGAAAACCCAGGCCAAATGAAGGAATACATATTTGCTTTTGTTGTTTAAAAGTTAGAAGAAACATTGGGTTTGGCAGGAACAGCCCTAGAACACCATAATCAATCAGCTTTAGACCTGTAAGTGGTTGTAAAATCAATAGTGAACTTTGTATCAATTTGCTATATCCATCTGGAATTGTCACTTTTATTTTACAACTCATGTTAGTTGTATACCGTATATCATCGCATAAAAGCCGAGATTTTTGTGCCTGAAAATTGGCTTCAAAACAGGCACACGGCTTATACATGAGAGAATATGGTAGACAGCCCCAGCCTGGCAGTTTCCCTGACCATGCGGCAGGCCGGAGCCCCCATGTTGCTGGGCGGCCATCTTGGGCAGTCTGCTGGGGCTGGGGCTGGAGTAAGGAAGGGGCCCGGGTGTCTGGAGTGGCCAAGTAACGGGGCCCTGGGAGGGGGTTGGCCTGGAAATTGAGGGGGGGGGGGATTCAGGGAGGCCAGGGAAGTAGTGGCAGGGTCTGGGGGTCAGGGAGTCTGGGTAAAGTGATGGGAGGGCCCAGGGCTTTGGGGGGGTGTTCAGGGAGGCCAGGGAAGGGGCAGCAGGGCCCAGGGGTTTGTAGGCAGGGGTTGGGGAGTACAGAGAAAGTGGCAGGAGGGCCCAGGAGTTTTGGGGAGCCCAGGGAAGTGGCGACAGAGCCTGGGGATTTGGGAGGGTTTGTGGGAGGCCGGGAAGAGCAGCAGCAGGGTTCAGGGGTGATGGGGAAAGGGGCAGAAAGGGTGTTGGGGAACAGGGGAGTAACAGCAGGAAACTGAGAAGTGAGCAGGAGGCAGCAGTGAGGAAAGGGTGGAGGAGGGGGCAGCAGGAGGAGCAGGGGCAACAGCAGGAAACTGAGAAGCAAGGGGGGCAGCAGTGAGGAAAGGGCAGAGCAGGTGGGAGCAAGGGGGCAGCAATGAGGAAAGGGCAGAGCAGGGGGGGCAACAGCATGAACCTGAGAAGTGAGCAGGGGGCAGCAGTGAGGAAAGGGCAGAACAGGGGGCAGAAGTGAGGAATGGACAGCAGGGGGCAGGGAAAAGCAGCAGCAGAGATTTTATGGGTTAGGGAAGCTGTCGGGAACTCCAGAGGAAGCCAGCAGCACTGGGTGTGGTAGTGAGGAGCCAAGGCCAAAAGGGGACCTCGGCTTATACATGTGTCACCAAGTTTTTGTCCCTTTTTCGGAATGGGGGGGGTCGGCTTATGCCCTGATTGGCTTATATCCGAGTGTATACAGTAATTCCCCAGAGGAGTTACCATGGTTTTGGATATATGAAATTGTCCAAAAGCGGGTTCATGAGAGAGAAATTTGCCTGTTGAATGAAGGTGCTCTAGAGAAGCAAATGCCTTGATTTGTTTTCTCTCTGCCCCTTGTACTCAGAAGTCCTTAGGTTCCAAGTATGACATTCACAGTATTCTTTTTTCAGGTTTGGAGTTAGTTCAATTGAGGCTAAGAAGCCACTACAAAACTAGGACGATCTATATTAATCCTTAGGGTACTTGATTCTGACCTCAGTAATGACTTTTAGAACTCTATTAATTACAAGGGCTGTGTTCCTGATTCGCACATAATGAGAGGTCAAAAACATGGCTCCAAGGCTTCTGATTCAAAGAATTTTCCTGCCTCTGAAATTGTTCAATTTTTTAAGGGGCTGGGAGAGCGACCCCAGATTAGGAAGTGCTGGAGCCCTGATATTGAAAAAGATGATAGATAACTACAGATGTAACTGAATGCAATGTCTCCATTAACACTGTGCCTCCATATCTATGCCAGTATAAGCTCTATACCTCCTCTTCAGGTGGTTTTATTATGTCAGCATATCAGGGGAATACATGAGTGGGAGGACCATTCAAATGTTTTGTTGACAAAAGCTAATTTGTGTTGACAAAAAAGGTAGTCTGGTGGCACTTTTGAAGACTAACAAATTTATCACATGAGATTTCGTGGGAGAAAATCCCATTTCATCAGCTGCTTGAAGATGGGGATCTTACAGAATGGGAGCAAAATAATGTAAGGGAGTGTAGGTCAGAGGATCAGGTCAGACTGTTACAGCAATCAAAGCAGTTGTTTGGATTCAAACACTTGACAAAACTCTCTCATGTAGTCCAACCCTAATTCAAATATTAGCAGTGTGTAGAATTTGGACTGTGATCTTATATTTATTTCTTTTGGTAGCTATTTGTAATTTCTTTACATTTGCCATTTATAATCACAGAAAATCTATTTTCCTGTAGCTAATAAATTTGTTTAATGTTTTATGTCAACCAATGTGGTCTTGAATTGGTTTGTCTAGAAATCTAGCTTAGTAACAAAAGCCTTTGTATGTCTTCCCCATAATGAGGGGGGAAGTGGATTTATTAATATAATTTTGGAGATACCTTTTGGAGCAGTGCTTATAAACTGAGAGGGAGTGTGTGGCTGGTGCATCGCTGTTCTTGGTTCTTGAGTAGCTAGACAAGGAACTTCTATAATTCAGTTGGATTTGCCCCTACTTGTAGATGGCTCTGTAAGACCTTGTCTACACTAACACTTATGCCTACAAAACTTTTGTTGCTCAGGGATGGGGGGAAAACACATCCTTGAGAGATGTAATTTTATTGGCATGAGTTCTGGTGTGGATAGCACAATGTAAGCAACATATGCTCTACCTTACAGACTATTACAGTTACAGACTATTGTCTCTTACTGCTTCAGACACTCATCTTGAATGTTCTTTGATTTTGTAAATCTTTAGGCCCACACCTAGCCCAGACAGTGAAAAGTAGCCTGTCTCCATGGATGCCCATTGTTCTGTATGCCTTTTTGAGTTAGTCCTTAGGCTTGCCTCATCTCAGGTGATGAGCTTTTCTTCAACAATTTTGGAACCTATTAAAGGAGTTATACTTTGTGTTCTTCACATCTTTATTCTCAATTGTGAGACCAGGTTCACTAACCAGATTGCATCATGGAAGTTGTAATCACAGAAGACTAGGTTTGGAAGGCACCCCAGGAAGTCATCTAGTCTGATTCCCTGCTCAAAGCAGGACCTATACCAACTAAATCATTCTAGCCAGGGCTTTCTCAAGATATGTCTTAAAACCCCTTAAGGATGGCGATTCCACCACTTTCCTGGGTAGCTTTAATGCAAGGTGGTGGCATAGCAAGAAAGGAGATCAACATGCATCATGTAAAATGTAGTCCTAATCCATAAAGCAGATTGGCTACACAAGGCACCTGTATTATAACTCTCATCAGAAACTGTGGCAGCATTTCCAAATAAAAATGTTTGGCTTCTTTAAACTTAATTTTTTCACCAATGTTGATTGGCTTCTTGATTCTTCATCAAAAATATTAGTGGAAAATCTCATTGAAAAAGTTTTGGTTTCACTGGAGTTTTCCATGGAGAAGAAAATGCATTATCTAACCAGCTCTTAAAAAAAACAGCATCAAGGAGTCTGAGCATGTAATGCAATTATTTCACAGTTTAGTAGTTAGACCACCAGACTGGGAGTTGTGAGTTCTGTTTCCATCTCTCTCGCTGATTTGGTGTGACTTGAATGAATCACTTAAACTTTCTGTGCTTATGTTTCTTCGCCTGTAAATGGTTATAACAATAATTCCTATCTCAGAGAAGTACTGAAAGGTTTATATAATTAATTTTCTTAAAGCACCTGGACATCTCTGGATGAAAAGTGCTATATAAGTGCAAATGTGCTAAAATCAGAGCTTATTTTAGCTCTGGCATGATCAAAAAGTCAATTCCACCCCAATTTAAATTTCAATGAACAGTATGACTCATTTATGGACATGTAGAACACAGTTTTCAATACAAATGCCCCCGAGGTTATTCTCTATTAAAATACAGAATGTTGGCTGAGCTGGCTTCTATGAAATAGTCTCAGGTAATAATGCTGCCATTTTACTACAAGATAAAAGGTAAAGTCAGTAACTACCCTAAGAATGTCTTGAACAGATGTTGCATTTTTGTTATGTGTTCCATTTCCATCCACAGAAAAAATGCTGAAATCCTAACTTGGTCTCTCTGAAGTTGTTGGTATTAATAGCAATCGATGTCTGATGTTGGCAAAACTATTTCCTAGGATTACTGTGATTTCTAAACATAGTAATGTGCTCTTCCATCATTATCATGTCAGACATGCAGCCCTTGTCCATAATTTTTTCTGGGTGCACATGAAAACCCACCCTGTTTATGATCTTATTGATGCGCATCTGGTTAGGCTTGCCAAAAATGAATTATTTTTAGTGTTAAAAAAACCCCAACCCCTTTCTTGGATTTCTTACAGATCATTTCCTTATGCAATATTTGATATTTTGCTTTGAGAAATATTTTCTCATCCTCAAGATTATATTTTTTCCAACTCACTGTGGATTATTGTGACATGCTTAAACCACAAATTCTCTGAAGGGCTAACATTAGTGCCTGTCATTGGTGGTTAATTTATTTTCTAGGAAATGGATGCCTCTTGGCTCCTAATAATATTATAAATACATTCTTTATATCTCATTACATCTGTAACCTTTTCTTCATTATCATTTTACCCCTCACTTTTAAATATTTGTTCTCTATTTTTAAAATTATTTCCTGAAAATGTAAAAATGATATAGCTTCTCATTTACAATGTCTGCAATGATTAATATTGTGCCTTTCTAGTGTATATTACATTCTAAACAGTATATTGAAATAACATGATCAATTTTGCAAAGACAAGCACTCAGAAAATGCCAAAATAAAGGTTGCCTACGCAATATTGTACATATCCACTATGATGCAATCTTTAATACATGATTACATAGTATTTTTTTTCCCCTACAGAACCTGTGCCTGATTCAATGTGCACTTAGTGAACAGCTAGTCAGGAATTTTCTGATGAATTCCTGCCCCCCCGAGAATGGTGACTTGTTGAAACTAAAACTTTTTGCAGATATGTACTGGCTTTGACTAGCCTTTCATCATAAAGGACTCCAAAGTCAGGCCAGAGTGGGGGAGTAAGGTAAAAGAGCAGTGTGTTAGACTTAGATGTGGGGGCTCAGGTTCAAGTCCCTGTGTTGTTTAGTGCTGAGCTAAGTCCTGAGTCTGGCTCTCCCATGTTGTGAGCAAGTCCTCTTAATCACTGGCTGGTGTGGGTATGTCTATGTCTGTTTCCCTCACAAAAATATTTTTGAAATGTCTGAATTTTGTTCCAGTGCAGAATGAAAACTGATATCAAAACATCATTTTTTCTTCCCAAAATGGAATTCTCGCTTTCAAGCCACTCTTATTCACTATTTTGGGTTTTCTTTAGTCATTATTCAATGTGTGGTCCTACGCTCATTTACTGAACACTGTTTAAGTCCTGCTGTGAAGAGAGTTATTAAGTTCCTCATTGACTGATCACTAAAAGAGTTAGATTTTATTATTTATTTTAGTATGAGTGCTTCCCAAGCATCAGTTAATCAAGGTTCACAGTCCCCTTGTGAGCAAAATGGTTTTATTCTCACTTTACAGATGGTGAATAGTGGCACATGTCTATGCTAGCAAATTAGTTCAAATTAAGGAGCCTTAATTCAAACTAATTTGAACCCTGTCTACACTAGGCTTTGCCTTGTTCGAACTAAAAAATATTTTCGTTCAAACTGATTTGCGTATTTAGTTCGAACTAGCCCACTGGAGACCTGCTGGTTTGAACTAAATAAGTTTGAACTAGCAGTTAGTTCGAACTAACCACTTTTTTAATTTCGAACTAATTTTTAGTTCTAACGAATCACGCTTTTTTAGTTCAAACTAAAAAGTTAGTTCAAACTAAAAAAGTGCAGCTAGTTTGAACTAAAAGTTAGTTCAAACTGAAAAAATCACACTTAGTTCAAACTAACTTTCAAAGTGCTTAGTTCGGACTAACCAAATCCGAACTATGATTTTAGGTGAAGATGTAGATAGAGTTGAAGATCAAAACATTCATTAATCATGGGTGTGCAAATTAAGATAGAGAGGACCTTAGTTGTTCACAGTTCTGGTGTTACACAGCACTTTATATATTCAAGCACCCCCCTACTAAATAAATTGCAGCTCTGAGTTCTCAGCACTTATGCAAATTCCCCAGTATCAAAAGTCAGGCATCTAGAAAATAATTTGTTACCACCTGGGGAAAGCTTGTTTTAAGTGACTTGCCTAGTACTACAGAGCAATTCTTCAACAGCGCCAGGGATAGGGTCCAACTGTTTATGATAGCATTCAACCTCCTTAAACATAAGCCAATCTTTTCTTTTCCTGCACTGTTTCATTCACCTCATATCTGCAACAAATGTCATGAGTGTCCTACAGATAATATGTATTTTCGCAATCTTGCTCCACCCACAGCAGGAATCCATAACATATACTCAGTGGAGCAGAAGTCCTGTAGAAGAAGTAGTATATGATCATGTAATTAAAGACTGCACCATAATGTGTGCAGACAGGCCATGTTAGTTCAGGCATTTAGTAACGTTTGAGTGTTTGACTGCAAGTGTAATCATGTTTTTTTTTTTCCTAAAGAAAGATTGCTTTTTAAAATAACTAGGAAATGACATGCAAACACACACACAGCCTCACTAAAAACAAGAAATGACATTATATAGCATCAGAAATGACTTTATATATCATCATATTGAAGAGTCGTGGGTGTCAGCAGGATTGGAACCTTCGGATTCACAACACAGTCCTGCCAATTGATTTCTGCTAATGGGGTAATTGACAGCACTAGAATAATTGATGTGTAGGGCTTGGAGGGACCTAGATGGGTCAACCAGTCCAGTCCCCTATGCTAAGGCAGGACTATGCAATAATTAGATCATTCCTGCCGGTGTTTATCTAACCTGGTATTAAAACTTCAAGTGGTGGAGATTCCACAACTTCCTTAGATAATTTGTTCCAATGTTTAACTAAAAGTTGGAAAAACATTTTCCTAATGTTCAACCTAAACTATTCTTGGTGTCATGTAAGCCCCTTCCTTTTTGTCCTGTTCCTAGAGGTTAACAAGCACAGTAATTTCATCCTTTACCCAGAGCAGCATTAGGGGAATACACTATGACTATGTCTACATGAGGCTTTTATTTCGAAACAACTACCATTGTTTCGAAATAAAACATGACAGGTCCAGATGATGTTTCCTCATTTTGAAATAAGGAGCTCCCTTATTTCAAAATAAAGAAAATCATTTTGATAAAATAAAACCTAGTTTTGTATTGAAATGAGGATTATTTTGAAACTGTGGTTTGGAAATAAGCCCGTCTGGCTGTGTTATATCGATATGTCACGCATGATACCCTGGGAGGAAGTCCCCCCACCCCCAGCACCCTGGCCAGGAAGCTGATCACCACCCTGGTCAGGGTGCTGAGGGGAGGTGCAGGGGGGTAGTGGGCACCCCAGCCAGCTTTGCCCGCTGCTCCCCCTTGCCGGGGATGGGGGGGGGCAGCAGGCGCCTGTGCCAGCTTCACCCGTTGCTCCCCCTTGCTGGGTGGGGGGGGACAGCAGGCACCCGAGCCGGCTTCTCCTGCTGCCCGGCTGCTGGCCCGAGGGCAGGGGCAGAGCTAGCTGGGTGCCCCGATCCCCCAACTCCTGGCTGCCTGCAAGCAGCCAGGGGAGATGCCAACTTGGGGGCCTCTGGCCACTTGCAAGCAGCTGGGGGGGGGTGCCAGTTCCCCCAGCCTGTGGCAGGCTCTGCAGCCTGTGGTCAATTTCACAGAGGTGAAATTGACCAGCCCGTGAAGTCTGTGAAATTGACCAGCCCGTGAAGTCTGTGAAATTGACCATAGGCTGGAGAGCCTGTGAGGGGCTGGGAGAACTGGCAACCCCCCTGCCATTTGCAAGCAAGCAGGGGTCCCCTGAGCGGGCATCTCCCCTGGCCACTTGCAGGTGGCCAGGGGCTTGGGGACCAGGGTGCCTGGCTAGTTCTGTCCCTGCCCCCACTTACCACCCTGCCCACGCTCCTGCTGCAGCTCCGGGGGGCAGCCGGGGTTGCTGGAGCCGACAGTGCCGAGCCCGGCCGAGGGGGCACCACCGGCTCCCACTGCTCTGGCCGCTTAGGCAGCAGCTGCCAAGCCTGGGCAGGTGGCAGAGCTGGCTCCAGCAGCCCCTGCCTGGGGGCAAGCGCTGGGCCTGGGGGGGGGGGGGGGCACCGCCGGCCCCCCCCCCCCTGGCCCCGGGCCCCGGGCCGCCCCGGGGGGGGGGGGGCACAGCCAGCTCCCACGTTCCTTGCCCCGGGAGCAAGCCCCAAGCCCAGGCTGCTGGGGCAAGCAGGCTGACCACTGCCAATGCCCCATCAGCCAGCATAGGGCAAGCCTAGGGACCCAGCTCTGGGACCCCCCCCCTTGCTGGGCAGTAGAGGGGGTGCCCCACCATCCCTCCTCTGCTGCCTCAACAGCAGCAGGGGATGCAGGGCAGGGGGATCCCTGCCCTGGGGGCTGTTTTCCCCTGCCTGGCTCTCCAGGTGAGAGCCAGGCAGGGGATTAGGTGTCAAAGTGGCCCTGCCAGAGGGCCATGTTGCCACACCTCCCAGGGTGCCCCTCTGCAGAATTGAAATAGCATGTCTACACACAGGGCATGCTATTTCAATTTGAGGACTTGCCTTATTTCGAATTAACATTTTCTTATTTCAACCTAAGTTATTTCAAAATAAGGCTTTTATTTCAAAATAACATTTTGAAATAACAGTTCAGGGTAGACATAGCCCACCTCCCAAGTGGGTTGCACAAATATTGGCTGACAGCAGAGGAAGGAGATATGCAGGAATGCTGGGTTCCATCCCAGGAGCTGGAGAGGAGTATGTTCTAGTATGCACAGATTCATCTGCCTATTATACCACAAGTTATATACTTTTGCCTCTTCCCTCCAACTTGTCCCAGTCTCAGCCACTCAGGTTTCTCACTCTAATTCCCAGTGTCCGTTCCTAATCAATTTAGGCCCCAGCTTCCAGTCTTTTCCCCTGCCAGGCAAAGAATCCACCTCCATTATTCCTCATCCAATCTTTCCTTATTCCCTGGTTCTCTATCTGCACTCTCACACTCATTCCACAGTCCCACTGGGTTTCAGTCCTGGTTACTCTTTCTGTGCTGCTTGTCCAATCTCATTCCCCAACATCTGCAATCTATTTGCCCAGACAGTCCCACCTCTCCTGCTGTTCACTGGCTCGTTATCCAAACTACCTCCTTTCCCTGAATCTCTGTTCCTCTGCACATTGCTGGTTCCTGTTTCCAGTTTCCCTGCTTAACCAGTCTCCCTCACCCCACCTGTATTCTCGTCTAATCCCACTTCTCTCCCCTCCCGCCACAGGCTCTCAGCCCACTGTCACTCCCATTTCCCTTCCTGTCATCTTGTCTCAATCTCTTCACAGCCCAACTCCCAGTCCCACTTTCTCTCTCTGATCTCCAGGCTTTGTCCCACTGATCTGTCTCTTGACCCTTCTGTATTTGAATCAAGCAGTTTTCTCCTACACATTGCCTGGGCCAGCAATGAATCTGCATTTAGACCACAGGAAAGAAAGTATTCCTGAATTCATTTCCAGTTCTTAGCCTTGGTTTGCAGCAGCTCAGAGCAGCCATTGCAGGGAAAATCTTGCTTAGCTCCAAGCTGGAATGTGTCAATTGTCAATGAAATTTTTGAAGAATTTAGCTGCTAAATTCTAATGTCTCTAGTGAGCATGTGTGAACTGCCATTTTTTCAAAGGTCACATCTGAGAAAAATTTATGTAGGATGGTAAAAGGAATATAGCTCATGCAAAGGCCATCCAGCTGCCAAATTTCAAATTGCTACTCCAAAGTAGGATACTAATGCTTTACAAGAAAAGGGTCCCAGAATTTTTTAAAGTGGAGAAAATATTATTTTGTTTATTATTTCTTCACCTCATTCTTAAAAATGGCTGAAATTTTTTGAGTGAATTTTCCCCCAAAATTTGGCCTGAACAAGAGAACTGGCATGAAAAAAATCAGCTCAAAGAGTTACTCTGGCAAAATAAGTAACTGAAAAAAAGGAAGCGTTGGGCAACCAGCTTCACCTATAACAACACTCTCTTTCTCTTCTGATCACTAGTCTTAAGACTGTACTAAGGAGGAATGCTCCCTTGGAATAAGTTACCTATTGATATTCAGAATGTAAATGACCCTGGTTTTTAAATCAACACTGAAAGACTTCTGTCTTGTGGTGGGCACAAAGCCCAGAAAAAAAAAATAAGTAAAAAAATCAGACAACTCCAGGGGGGAAAGGCCTCAGATCAAGAAATAAAACAAACAATTCAAGATGTCTTTTAGAGTCTTTCACATGTTTTAAATCTAAGACAGCAAAGGCCAAAAAGTAGATGGGGAGCACCAAATTCCAGACACTTCAGCAGGTGTCTTGAAGGAGCCAAATGTGCCAATTTTCACATTTTATATAATCATGATGTATGATTTCATGCTTTAGAAGAATTATCAATGATTCTCTTGCTCTTTTACTGCCCATGTTCCTCAGGTACATCACGCGTATCACACAAAATGACAGAGGTCAAGGCCTAAAAGTCATCTAATGTTTTAAAGTTACATACTAACCAGGCTTCTGTTGAGTAGCTGTGCAGCATTTGGTGGCTCTTTGCCATTTTATAGCGTGATTTGAAAAAAAAGTTATAGCATTCTTAAATGTTTGTAAAAGGCATTGGGGGATAAATGTTTGGCACCATTGACCTTGGTCAGAAATGTAAAAAAAGAAATTATTTATATGATGGTAGCTTTATTTTCTAACAGTGTTGTTGGAGAGTGCCAGATTAACAGTGCTCTGGAAACCCAAATTTTCTGGTTGTCTAACAGCGATGTTTCTCACCGTACTGCAACAACCTAATTGAATGGTAATTCACTTCAGAAACAAACTATGAAGGGAAGTGATGTATTCTCCACCTCCTGATGCCTTCAGTTCAAGAATGGATTCTTTTTTGAAAATATGCTTTACTCAAATTCTAGTTATTGCAATCAACACAAAAGTAATTGGGGCTTGACTATGTGGACATTTAGTTATTGGCAAGCTGAAATAACAGCCCCAATTAATCTTGTAAGTGCAATATTTTTAAAATTCTACCTAGGTTAAAGAAGTGTCCTGAAAAATATTCAAATGAGACTTACTTATATTTTTACATGGTCTGAGCAAATTCTGATTTGATGACTCATCTTGCTGTCATGCTAGAAAGAGGAGAGAATAACCTGGGGGAGGGGAGAATAGACTAATCTTTACAATTTAGGCATGTACTCTGATTTGTCTAAGATTCCGGTTGTTTCCTAATGCATATTGCTCACTAGCCATGGAGGGTATGTCTATGCTGTGGAGTGAAGTTAATTTAATTTTAGTTGACCTTCACCCACTGAACTTTGTTAAGTCAGAAGAGTGTTATTACACCACGCTCGTTGTGTCAGAGGACTGAGTCTCCTCACCAGCTGCTCTTGGATTGCTAATGAAAGCAATGAACTATGGGTAGCTAGCTCACTGTGCAACTAACCACAGAGGCTTTTGGAAAGGCTATCGTCCTCTCAACATGCAATGCCCTTCTACTCCCTTATCAGGGGTTAAAGTGAGTGGGAATGCACTGGAATGCTGTTCCATGGCCCATAAAAATAGAACAATGGTGGAGGAGTGCTGCGTTCCAGTCGATTCCCCCTCCCCTTACTACCTTTGCACAATTTTAAAAGCTCCCAGCCTGGGGAAAGTTCGCTGCTGGCTGGAAAACTGTGTCTTCTGGCCAGGTAGGGGCCACAGCTGTTTTGCATGATTGGCAGCTGTGGCCCCCTACCTGGCTGGAAGACATAATCTTCTGACCAGCAGGGAGCTTCCCTGAGGCTTGGAGTTTTTAAAACTCCTGCCCTGAGCATGCTCAGAGCATGCTCAGGGCAGGAGGAGCAGCCTGTGGTGTGGCCGCTCCACTCCAGTGGCCAGGTAAGTGGGTCCTGGGGGGTTGGGGCAGTTGGGCTGCTGGCAGGGAAAGGGTGTGGGGGAAGAAGAGGTCAGGCTGACTTGGGGGAAGGACTGGGAGAGCCAGTGGGTGAGTTAGGTTGGGAAGAAGAGGCTGGGATGAGGGGCTGGGGAGGTGTGGAAAGGGTTGTGGAGCTGAAGGAGGATACAGTGGGGGAATGGGAAGAAGGGGACTTAAGGGGGCTTGGGAGGTGTGGAGGGGGTTGGGGGGCTGAAGGGGGTGAAGTGAAGACTAGGGATGGGGGTTAAGAGGCATGGAATGGGGACTTGGAGGCAGGGAGCTTAGGGAATGGAGATGGAGACTGAGGAGGACATGGGGAAAGAGGGGAGTGATGTGAGCACTAGTGGACAAGGTTGCAGTGATGTGGATTTGAGGCTGTGCTTCATGTGTGTTCATAGAGCTGGTGGGTCTCAAAATGCCTACCTAGGCTGGGGCCCGCACATGTATAAAGATGTCCTGGACAATATATGAAGGGGGGCCTGGAGATTAGGAGGGTTCTGGGGCCTGTCAAATTATACTTTAACCACTGCCCCTTATCCAAAACAAACAAACAGAAGATTTTTTGCAGCATTTTTTGAAAACCTTCTCTCTCTGCTGCACATATGTCATGGCCAAAGAGGAATGGAGCCTGGTCACCGCTGCACTATTATTGTGAGCATCACAAACACCTCACAACTTATCCTGTGGTATTTTGAAGGCTGAGACTGGAGCTGCGGTGTGGCAAATTTTGATGCTACTCAATCTGCCCTGCTAAAAGCCATAAAATGAAACAATTCCCATTTTGCTGAAGTTTGTCTTCTATCAGCTGCAGTTGGTGGATCACCACTTCTGGTCCTGGGAAACAAGCACTGACTGATGGGATCACCCTATGAAGGTATGGGATTTTGAGCAATGACTGCAGAACTTCTGTATGCAAAAGGCTACTTTCATGGAACTTTGCACAGAGCTGTCCCAAGCCCTGAAATGCATGAATCCTCACTTTTTACCAGCTCTGACAGTGGAGAAGTGAGTGTCCATTGCTCTGTGGAAACTAGCAATGCCAGATTGCCACTGGTCAATTGAGAATCAATTTGGAGTTGGGAAATCTGCTGTGGGAGCTGCTGTGGTACAAGTGTGCAGGGTCATTAATAGACTTTTGCTAATAAGAGAGTAGTGACTTTGGGGAATGTGGAGGGCATAATGGAAGGGTTTTCCTCAGTGGGTTCCCAAACTAGGTGGGGGAAGGGCCAATAAGTGGCATGCATGTCCCTTACTTAGCACCAGATCACCATGCCACGGAGTATGTCAACTGAAAAGGATATTTTTCAATGGTATTGCAGGCCCTTGTGCATCACAGTGAATGCTTCATCAACATCAGTGTAGGGTGGTTTGGAAAGATGCATGACGTATGGATCTTTAGGATCCTGGGTCTGTTAAAAAAAGAAGCAAGTAGGTACTTTCTTCCCAGCCCAAATAATAACTATTGACAATGTTGAAATGCCTATAGTGGTCCTTTGGGCCCCTATCTACCCGTTGTTCCCATAACTAATGAAGCTGTATAAGCACTAGGACAATGAAAAAAAAATAGTTCAATAATATGCACAGTGGAGAGGAGCCAACCCAGGCAGCTTCTTTACTTAGCATGCCTGAGGCATGGGCATGGCGGTGATTCCCCATGCCCAGCTGCCCTGGAAAGAAGCCACTGGGAGTGGCTTTCGGTGGCAGGAGTGGCAGTTTCTGTGCTGTGACAGAAGGTGCTGTGTACCACTCTAAATGGGCTCAAGTGCCACTGTCAGCACACGTGTTCAGGTTGCTTAGCCCTCATTTAGGGACTGTGGCATACTTTTTAGGGAAATTATCTTACCACATGCTGCACAATCCATATTTTCTGAAGCAGCAGGATTGTTGGTCTTTCTTTCCCCTCTCAAATGTCGATGGTGGAAAAGGTGGTCTGAAGCATATGAGGAGGGTGTTGGTGTAAAGCATACCTGGAAAAATGTGTTGGCACCTGTTCCCTGATCCCTAAAACCCATAATGACAATGTACTGTCTACAGACTGTCAGTGAAGGGACCCAAGAGAATATTTCTGGCAGGGGAATTACAAGGACTCATTATATAGGAAAGGTATTGAAAACTAGTATCATCTTCCCTAGGTGGCTGTGTGATAGCAAACAAGGAGTCCTGTGGCATTTTTAAAGGCTAACAAATTTATTTATTTATTTATTTATTAGCTTTTAAAAATAAGCATTTGGGTACAGGCCCGGTCCTTATGATGTTATACTGTGTTCTGCGATGATGCCTGCACATTTAATAATAGAGTGGCAGGAGAAAGTGTCTTACTGTGGTGGAAGAAATAAGGCTATCCCAGAAATCATCTGCAAAGTATTGCCGAGTACATGCTTTCAAGTCTGGCTGGCTGCTCCAGTGTAGCAAGCAGCTCCTGGCTTTCAGGGAGAATGGATACCTCACTTGCCTGCGCCTGTTTTTTTCCTGCTCTTCCTCCTCCTTGTCCACAGACTCATCATCATTTATTCTCGACTCAGATTCGCTTGAGGTAGCTACTCTGTGTGGTTGCATAGTAGTGGGGTCATCTCCAAGAATCCCATGCAGCTCCTAGTAAAAGCAGCATGTCTTTGGTGACGAGCCAGAATGATTGCTCACTTCTCTACTTTTCTGATAGACCTGCCTCGGCCATTTTGTTTTAATGTAGCACTGCTGCACATCCCTCTTTGTCCCTCTCCAATGTGCTGTGTGATATCTTCTTGCTGATATCCAAATTTCTTTTGCTGAATGTGCGCTAAGCTAGAATAGACTCTGCCACGTAGACTGATGAGATCCAAGACCTCAAGTAGACTCCAAGGTAGTACCATTTGGGGAAGGGTGATCACCATGATCAGATTTGCTGCCAAGTGAGCTCCACATTGACAAAACAGGAAATGGGAATTCAAAATTTCTTTGGGTTTAAGGGGAGGGGCTATTTCTCATGTTCATGCCTGTGGTGCAGCAGAGTGCAGAAATCAAGAGTGGTCACAGCATACCATTGTGGGACAAGTCCTGAAAGCCAATGATATCGATTCACATGAGTGTCTGCCTATACTGCTGCTTATTCAGCTTATACAATTAGACTTCAGTGCAATGCGTCTTGTGGAGATGGTTTCATTAAGTCAAACTTTACCATTAGTTAAGTTGGCAGAACTGACCTACCAGTGGAGATGTGTATATTAGGTGGTTGATGGAAGTTGCGATCCCTCAACCCAATTTCTCAGGGTATACCAGGCCTATATCACTGACTTAGTCTTAATTATACTTGGCATTGCTCAGAAACATCTGAAATCAGGTCATTGGGTTCAGCAGAGGTACTAAGAATAAAAAACATGATTTAGTCTCTCTCCCTTAATGACAGTCTTTTGACGTGTCAAGATTCTGGCACCTTTTTTGGACGCCTGTGCTGACATTGCTTATGCTGCCCTGTTTTGCGAATAGAGGATTTCTGTTTCCAAGGCTGTCAACAGAATATGTTCCACCACAAGGGTGTGTTATGTAGTTGTCAGTATTAGTGACGAAGACAAGAATGAAGAATTGTGGGAAAGCTGCCTCAGAGGATATGCATTGCATCTGTGGCCCCCCAAAGCGTTTACAAATATCCATGGGTCTCAGTCCTGTCGCTGTAATCTGACGAATCATCCTTCCTGGAAGAAACGGAGGATAATCAAGGGAGATATTGTTTGTTTTAAGATTAGAGAGATGCCCACACTGATTTGTCTAGAGTTATAAGCTGGGTTTCTTCATGTATCCCTCACTACTCCTGGCAAATTAGCCAGACTTGGCACAGGTCACAAAACATTTGTTTTTAAGCGCCACCAAGTCTCATTGATTCAGAAGAATGAAGTGACTGAGGGAAATGCACTGGAAGGGAAAGGGAAACCCTTCTCTGATTCTAAACAATCAGCTTTGTTATATACAAGTGCCTAAGATTAAAGATAAAACAATTTATTACCTTGGAATTTCTGTTTTCATTTCAGACTCAGAGCAAGATGATTCATAAGATCATTAAAAATTACAGACTATACAAAAACAGAATTGAAGGTGTTGGACTATTTCTCAACGCAATTCTCTGTCCTGACTAGCCAGAATTTTAGAGGCATTATAATGATGGAATTATTAGTAAGAGGCTGTAATCAGTCATCTGAGGGATACATATTTTTTCACTGACTATTATATAGTGACTAGAAAGAATAGCTGATGGCAGTTCTAAGAATTGAACTCTTATGCCTGATACAGAGTAAGTCTGCTGAGAATAACAATTGACAATGACAATAGGTAAAAATTGATTTTAAAATGAACTTTTCCTAAAAACATAAGTGTATAATGCTCCTATTTTTTTAAAAAATAATTTCCCCTTCCATTTAAATTTATTTAACACAAAATCCATTCTAATAAACTCATATCGCTTTGTCCCATCTCACATGTTCTACTTTTAAAAATGATTTTATGAAAAATGAAAAAAAAGAAGCAAGGAGTCCTGTGGCACTTACAGACAAACAGGTTTATTTATCACATGAGCTTTCATGGGAGAAAATCCCACTTCCTCAGATGCTTTGAAATGTCTGATGAAGTGGGATTTTCCACCATGAAAGCTCATGTGATAAATAAATCTGTTAGGGTGTGTCCACACATCTCTTTTATTTTAAAATAACACTGGTTATTTTGAAATAAAAGAGATTAGGTCCACATGATGTATTCTTATTTCAAAATTACGTGCTCCATCATTTCAAAATAAAAGCCATCATTTCAAAATAGCTTAAACCTTCTTTAAATCAAAACGGCTGTTATTTCAGAGTTATGTTGAAATAACTCCGTTCAGACGTGTTATTTCGAAATAACCATTATTTCAAAATAACACTTTTGCCCTTCTCCTTCCCAGGGTGCCTTCCTTTTAGCCTATATTGGGTGGGGGCATGGCCCAGGGAGGGGGCCATGTTGCCACACCTCCCATGGTGCCCCTCTCCTGAAGCAAAATAGCAAGTCCTGTGTTTGGACATGCTATTTCGCTTTGAGCTTTTCCCTTCGAATTAACATTTTCTTAATTCAAATTAACTTATTTCAAAATAAGGACATTATTTCAAAATAACATTTTGAAATAACCAATTTCAAAATAACGATGTACGTGTGGACATAGCCTTAGTCTTTAAGTGCCACAGGACTCCTTGCTTCTTTTGCTGAACTAGACTAACGCGGCTGCCCCTTTGGAACTTTATAAAAATAGCGTCCCTTGTTTATGTGCCAGCAATTTAAAATGTCTTCAGTTTACAAATGTGTTTTCTAAAAACCAGATGATTAATAGCTGACTCTGAGAGCCAAGCTAGACTCGTTCCATCTTATGCATCATCTCCAGCAATAAATATTCTTCATCTTATATTAGGAGTGACTCTTATTCAACCACATAGTCTTCAGTAGATGTGCCTGATTACCATTGATTTTGATAGGCACTTAAATACTTCTGAGGATCCTAGCCTTCAGAAATAATCTTGTGGAAGATGCAGAAGATGGAAGAAAGAATTCTATTACATATCTCCTTCCTCCATTTCATCACAACCCCCTAGCATTACCTCTTCCTGTTCTAGTGGTATTTAAAGAAATCTGGACTCTTAGCCCTTAAGGAGTCATCCCACAATTCTTTACTCTAAAAGTGGTATCTCTTCCTTGTAATTCAAGAACCTATAGATAATCCGAAAGTTCCATCAGATGTAGCTGGACACTCTATCACTCTATAATCCAGTAGTCTTGCCTTTGCCAGGCTCAATGTTTTAATTTAGTGGTTTAGAATGTAGCTCTTTTCTGAGGTCTTGATACAGGTAGAAGCCTCACCAAGGAACATCGTTTAAACATTTTTCCAAAAGAAAAGTACAGGACTTATAAATGCCTCTTTTACAACAGAGAAAAGTCATTAATGACATTTAAAACACAGCTTTCAGTGATTAGTGCACTTGAACACATGCTTAAGTCATATAGTTTTAGCGGAATTTAAGCACATGCTTCAGACTGCCTTTGCTCAGCAAACCACTTAAATACATTCTTCAGGTTAAGCATGTATTTAAATGCTTTTCCAAATAGAGGCCCAAAAATGCATTAGGTATTTGAAACATCAGTGTAGTTTTATTCATATTATCGGATCGCTAGAGTTCAGTCCAATGCCTGGACACAGCTTGTAGTAATGCTTAGAGCTCAAGGCTGTGCTTTTGTTCTCAGGCAGAAGAAAAGATTTAACTTATCACCTGGCAATCGCTTAAGCAGTGGTTCTCTTGTTTCTTTATAACTTATTTTAGGCCTGGTTTGCAGTTAAAAATTAGTTTGACCTAGCTATTTTACTTAGAACTGTGAAAAATTCTGTGCCTTGAGCACAAAAATCTAACTACTGGGATAGATGTGGCTAAGCTGATGGAAGAATTCTTCTGTCCACTTAGCTACATCCTGTTAGAGAGACGGATTAACTATATTGACTGAAGAACCTGTTCCATGGGTAGAAGAAGTGTCTACCATGCTACTAGAGCATGCTGCTGTAGTGAAGATATGCCCTTAGTCATATCTCTATTCTACAGCCTTCTCCTTTTGGAAAATGGTGGTGATTCCTGCTCTTGGGAGGAGGGAGAGAGTGGGTTATTAGTAAACCATATGCTTTCTAATAGGTGCCCATTGTTAGCTGTTATTCTGATGTCAAAGGTCACTTTAGTCAGAAATTTGCCTAATCTTGTGATTTTTTCCTAAAGACAAAATTCTCTTTCTTTATTTTCTTCTGCAGCGCTTTATTGGATATTGTGCACTTGTGACCTGCATGCTGGAATGAATGTAGAATATTCAGTAAAAAACCATGGTATAGCCTGAGAAGATCATTTAATTTTGCAATTATTAAAAATGGTAAATGGCATAGAATATAAAACGATCCAGGCCTTTCATGTAGAAGTCGAATCCCACAGAATCCGGAAACTATAAAATATCAGCTAAGACTCTTTCTGTTAATAACCTTAATTCACTCCCTTCAGTGGCATTATTTAAGGATTATGGCAATGTAATTCAGAACAGAATCCAAAGTGGTAGCCTTGTTAACCTAGTTCAGCAAAACAAGCAAGGACTTCTGTGACACTTTTAAAGACTAACAAACTTATTTGTCACATGAGCTTTCATAGCAGAATATGTAATAAATAATCTTGCTAGTCTTTAAAAGTGCAACAGGACTCCTTGTTTGTTTTTCAGAACAGAGTGTGACCCAGTTAACATGCAAAAATGTATTCTCTTTGCAGATTCTGTCTCTTTTATGCATATTGTATGTATTTGCTGTACTGGACTTTTCCCCCTACTAATGAATGAAGTGATTCCTGTGTGGCAGCATGTACTAGGAAAGATTTTTAAAATGCTTAAGGATCCTTAAGGAGTATATGGAACTTAAATAAATTTAATATGTTTTTAGTCATTACTGTTGTCAGTCAAATGGGTATATCGGAATAGGGCAAATACTACAAAACTGCGCTCACATTTTAAAAGACTTTTCAGTTGTGCTCACTCTCCTTTTTGTTGTACACAGGGGATAAAGTAAGGCAGAACACTCCAGGACGCTGTGCCATGGCCCACTATTTTTAGGGGCTCAGCGTTCTGGGTCCCCTAAAAATGGAACATGGAGCTGGAACACTGCATTCCGGGGCCCACCTTTTAAAAATAGCAGGCCCCAGAACACAGCTTTCCAGTTCCATGGTCTATTTTTAGGGGCCCGAACACTGGTCCCCTAAAAATAGCAGGCCCTGGAGCGGTGTTCCAGTGGGTAGGGGCAGGGGCCAGGGGTGTTGCTGGAAGGCTCAAGCCCTGCCCCAATCCCCTCCCCTTCCATGTCACACCACCAGTGAGTGCGGGGGTAGCCCAGCTCACATTGGGGGGAGCACTGGCATGTGGGCGGGCAGGAGCTGGGGTCAGGGGAGACCCACCCATGCAGGAGCATTCCAGGGCCCTCAAATTATACTTTTACCCTGGTTGTACAAATGCTCATCCTCCTTTTGTGTAAATTATGCAAACATACACACACCACGTATGTGAAGGTTCTATACATTTGTGATGAAATTGGAAAGATTTGAGATTGAATGTCAGTGGCTATTGTGTTCCTAAATAACTGAGGTCTTTTTAAAAATCCCACCCTGGGTAATTTTCAGAGCCTGTGATCCATTTATTTATCAGATATGAATCTATCTCTATGGGACATATTCTGATATTCCAACACCTGGAGCAGTTTAAAAAAACTGTCTTTTAAAAAAATCTAAGAAGAAAACTTTTTCTCCTTTATGCGCCCTTAATGCAGAGCTTCCCCCCTCCTCCCCAAATAAGTGTGACATGAACAGCAGGAAGGATAATATTAATCTCTGCACTAGTGACAGCTTTTCTGTATTTGATGTTATATTTTAAGTTCTTGCAGGGCTAGAAACAGCAGGAACCTTTATGCCATTGGGGAACGATCGATTCTAGATGGTATTAGATATTAAAGTCCATGAACAGAAGCTATTTCAGACTGGAAATAGGGTGTCAATTTGTAATTTTGAGGATAATTAATTAATGGAACAATTTAATAAGGGTTGTGGTAGATTCTTCATCACTGGCAAATTTTGAAACATGGTTGCCTATTTGTCTAAAAGATATGCTGTAGTTCAAAAGGAATTATTTTGGGAAAATTCTATGGCTTATGTTATACAAGAGGTTGGACTAGATGATCACAGTGGGTCTTTCTGGCCTTGGAATGTATTAATCTGTTTATGGTAACTTTTGGAAGTTTGTGAAGTCCCATCTCCAAGCATTTTACAGTTTGATTCATGATAATTTATATACTTGATTTGCCATAAGCAGGGATAAAAAATAGTCCCACTAAAATATTTTAAAACTCCTGAAAATATCAATAGTTTTTTTTCTTTTGTTGGGGGTGGATGGGTAATAAGTAATATATACAGCATACATTTCAGTGTGTGAGAGTTTTTTGCAAAGTTGTTCATAACTCATGTGGGCCTTTATGGCTATGTCCACACATACATCATTATTTCAAAATAACCCATTTCAAAATGAGTTATTTCAAAATAAAGTCTTTATTTCGAAATAAGTTAATTCAAATTAACAATTTGTTAATTCGAATTAAGGGAAAGCATTCTTTCAAAATAGCCATTGTTTTGAAACAACGGCTATTTAGATTAGATGCGAGGTTTAACGGTTTTGAAATAACGGTGCATCGTGTGGACATGCCGCTTCTTATTTTGAAACAAACTCTGTTGTTTTGAAATAAGAAGCCTGTGTGGACATACCCTATGACTGGTAAGGAATCCATAAACACAGAACCTATACCAAAATTCCTCTTGTGATGCTACATCATTGGAGATCCCTTATAATTGGGATAAAGCTGCACTTTATCTTAGTCAGACTGAAATCTGACTAAGCAAATTTCTGGACACTGTTAAAATTGTAATCACTTTTGAGATAGTCCATTAATAAAACAATATTGAACAAGAAAAACTATTGAAACAATTAAGAAATACTGTGCTATGCACTAGTGTGGCTACGACACAATGCGTGAATGGTCATGCTTACAAATTGATTGTACTGGATTTACAGATCATTGTGCTGCTAGTTGCAGAGGTGTTGGTTGTGAGTCTGTAGTTGAGGTTGGGTTGTGTTTTGCAAGTAAAGCTGGGATTTAGACTTTTTTCTTGTGTGGGGGGGTGGAACTAAAATGTGCTGCATCTTCAAACTTTATAATTCTTTTTGAGTATAAAATGAATTTTCTGAGAATTTATAAATTAGTCTAATTTTTAGTTTGATTTAAATTAATTAAAACAAATATATTTTGCTAGTCTTCAAGTGCCACAGGACTCCTTGTTTGTTTATTTTACTGAATTTGACTAACACGGTTGCCCCTTTGGATCTTAAATTAATTAGAAACTGGTTTCTTTAAGAAAGTTAGCATGCATTTCAATCTTTTTTTTTTGTCCTGAAATATCTTAACAGAATAAAAGACTTCTCAAATTTCCATATAGTAAAAATTTATTGAAATCATGCGCATATTTGAAGAAATTAGGGACTCTAGATACCTCAGCTTAATAGTTAAGTAACTCTGAAATGTGGTCTTTTTGGCATAGTAATAGCCAATCACCACCTTTTTGTCACAGCTAATTTACATGCAACAAGTCTATCAGTTGTAATGACCCACTTGTATGAGGGAGACTATGCATATGTCAAAATTCTCATTGATAGAATGCTTAGTCTTGCTGTCCTTGTTTTAAAAGTTCTGTAGCACTAAGCCTATGTTCACACACAGAGGGTTATTTCGATATAAGTTGTTTCAAAACAACTTGTATTGAAATAAGGCGTTATTTAGAAATAAGTTAATTCGAATTAAGAAAATGTTAATTCGAATTACGGAAAAAAGCTCAAAGTGAAATAGCATGTTCGGACAACAGTTATTTCGAAACAAGTCACCGTCGTTTTGAAATATCATGTTCAGACAGGATTGTTTCGAAACAATCGTTTCGAAACAACGTTGTTCTATCACCAAATGGGGTTTAAGTTGTTTCGAAACAATGCCATTGTTTTGAAACAATGGAACCTGTTGTTTTGAAACAACAGTATGTCGTGTGAACATGGCATTTCTTATTTGGAAACAACCTCTGTTGTTTCGAAATAAGACTGCTGTGTGAACACACCTTAAGATAGCATGGGCATCAGTGTTGAAAGGCTCTTCCTGATTCTGATACTATGGCTCCCCTGCATACCAAGGCAGAATTGCCTGGATAACCAATGCAGAAACAAGGGGGAGATTCTTTAAAGCATGAAGATATTGGAACATAGGGACTGGACAGCTTAAATCCTTCTTTCATGTAGCACTGTCTCTCTTTCACTGTCCTTTAAGCGAATAAGTCAGTTGCAAGTAAAAGACAAGATTCATCAATGCACTTTGGTGGCTGTATAGCGTAAACACAGTTTAATTAGCTAATGCACTCTGGCATATAAGCAGCTTTAACTTTGTCTTGCAGTGACATCCTCAAAAGGCAAAATAGTGTTAAGTAAACTGTGTCTTTAAAAATCAGTTCAATATCATCTGTGATCACAAATGTTGAATGAAGTGCCTTGCTCACAACCATATTTCTCTTACATGGCAGGGAATAAAGAAGGTTCTTTGGATGCCACAACAGTCCATTTCCATATTTTAACATATCTTAATATGTTTTTAAGTGTAACATTAATTCTGACTTTCTGAGTTTGTAATTCCTCATTTGGAGATAGTCGTAATACCTTTATAACTGTTTTTTTTACACATCAGTTATTTCTATGTGCCCTCAAGTTAGAGTGATCTTAGTGTACTCTTTCATCTTTCAATTACACAAAGGTGACAATTTTTACGTTAATTTTAGTATACTTGACTTTGTGTGTGTGTGTGTTAGTTAAATATCCAGGGATTAATGCACCGAAGTTATAAGATAGACCAAGAAAATAATATAAAAAGTAATGTCATCAACACATTGTTTGCCATCTAGCAGTGTTGTTCACTTTTCATTATACTGTACTGTGGTAGGTAAGTAGGGAGAAAGAAAGCAAGAAGATGTTGATAGGATAGGCCCAAAAACATAACTATGATATAATGTAGCGCATTTTCCGTGGACAATGTATAACCATTACTGTATATACATGGAGACCAGCATAGAGATAGGCTATTCCTGTCATTTGGAAAATGACTAGTGAGTTTAGCCTATCTTTTCTAGCCACTAGTTCCTTTCAGTGAGTAATTGGCAGCAGTTCAGGTATTCATTTCTTGTTGTTTAACACAGCTCTCAGGCACAATGATTCTTTATATGCTATTGCCAGATTTGTTTTCTTTCAAAACAATGATCAGTAAGAACAAAGGCATTTTCTTCTGTCTGTTTCTCATAATGCTTTTAACAGGTTATCTTGAGTTCTTCTCATCACAAACAAGCATGAAATGGTCAAGCCAATGAACCATAAATCAATCAGTATTTCATCTAAAAATCCCAACTTGATGCTAACAAAATCATGATGTACCTATGGTGGTAAGTACTGTACCTACTAGCACCAAGCCATGATAGTCTATCTGCTTTTCAGTTAATTTAGATGATAATACTCAAGTCCTCCCCACTCACATAAAGATCATTTAGTGTTCCATGGGTGGACTGATGGGGGGGGTGAGCTGAGAATCAGACTGCTTACCATAACTTGAGGCTAAGGTGCTTGTCTGCAGTACAGCCCCAGCATCTGCTTTTCCAGCTTATGTGGAAGAAGAACAGATACAGCCTTTTGCACCCATGTCCCAAGATAATGAGGTTATGGGTAAACATGGGTCTTGCAGTCATTCCCTTATTCTGCCACCTCAGTCTACCTCAGCTGAGGCTGGTGTTGAGACCCTGTCCAGGGTGTGCAGGGAACGAAGGCACCTCTGAACAATTCATAGATTTTAAGGTCAGAAGAGACCAATATGATCATCTAGTCTGATCTCCTGACAATGCAGGCCAGAACCTCCTGCCCTGTCCTGCAATAGACATCTAACTTATTACTGAGTCCCTGAAGTCCCCAAATCATGGTTTAAAGATTTCAAAGTACAGAGAAAACACCAGCTAGTGACCCATGCCCCATGCAACTGGAGAAGGTGGACAAAACCCCAGGGCCCCTGCCAATCTGCCTTGGGGGGACCCCAAATTTGGTGATCACCTAATCCATGAGTATGTGGGCAAGAGTCATCAACCAGGCACCCAAAAACAAATTTTCTGCACCAACTTAGCACCCACGCCATCTAACATCCACTTACAGTCCATTGGCATATTTACCACTACTATTCAAAGATCAATTAATTGTTGAATTAGCCTGTCCATCATACCATCCATTCCATGCTTGTATCTCCTGTCATCCCTCCTGAATGTGCAGTGTAAGTCTCGGTACAACAGCTCTCTGAAAATGTGTCAGGATAGAGCAGATATATTTCTGTAGCTAAATTTCTGGGATTTTGTAAGACTTCTGTCTCTCTTCTCTTATTTTTGAGGGATCTGGAAAAGATGGAGTGCTGGCTATGACTTAAAAAATTTATCAACTCATCTAATTAACTTTTTAGACTGTTAATGGCATGAGAGAAGGAGTACAGGCTTGTTGTGGAATGGAATAGCTGCTCCGTAGATAAAAATCAGGCAGAATCTTAAAATTATGGGGTGAATTCCTGTCTCTGTTGAAGTCAATGGCAAAATTTCCATTGTCTTCAACATAGGCAGGATTTGACCCCTGGTGCTTTGCAAATTTTGTTTCATTTTACTTCCAAAGTAATGGTTTTTGGCTTATGATATCTCTGAACAGGCATGCTGTGCTTTAGACCTCTTTCAGCAATGCCTGTGGGCATATTCAAGGGACAGGCACCTCTCTCTGGATGGAACCACATGGTTCTACACTTTTAGGCCTTCTCCAAGCTTGCGACTATGTGCTGGGTATGTGTAGCTACACACCATACTGAAGACAGTTTGCGTACACACTGCAATGTGGAGCAAGGAAAGACTGTAGCAATGGGGAAAGACTATGGGTATGTCTACACTTACACTTTAAATCGAAATACTGATGATTAATTTGATTTAAAGTAGTGTATGTCTACACTAGCTTTCCTTATTTTGAAATGATGAGCTCCCTCATTTTGAAATAAGGAAGGTCATTTCAAAATAATAAAACACCATTTTATATCAAAATGACAATTAAATCAAGATTATTAGTTTGAAATAACACAGTGTAGCCACATTATTTTTATTTAATTGTTATTTCAATTTAACACTTTTTGCCCTTCTCCCTTCCAGAGTGCCTTCCTCTTTCTATATATTAGGTGAGGACATGGCCCTTCTTGGAGGTCATCTTACCACACCTCCCATGGTGCCCCTCTCCTAAATTGAACTAGCAAGTCCTGTCCATGGACATACTAGTTCAATTGGATTTCTAGTGGGGGCATGTTAAATCAATTTAAGTTAAATCAATTTAATGATCTTTATTTTGATTCAATTAGATTGATTCAAGTTAAATTAATTTAACAATCTAAGTGTAGACATAGCCTATGAAATCTTTCACTGGAACCGGGAAAATCTGAGGAAGTAGGACGCTCCACTGCTAAAATAGCAATGTAGATGGAGTAGTCACTCCTTGGGCATGTAGCGAGTCATTTAGGATATATACCTTAGGATTCCAGTGTGTACTTGAGCAGTATCTCACAGGCTATACTGCAATTTATATCCCTACCAGCTGGGTGTACAGTGACGATAGTGTATTTGCCTCTGTGACACTCAGATGGGGCCTCTACACCAGTGTTTCCCAACCAGTCTGCCACAGCACACAGGTGAACCACCAGGCCTCAGCAGGCATGCCACAAAATTTTTTGAAAAACTACTTAAAGAGCTCTGGATTGGCTCATTGGCTCATGAATATTCATGAGTTTATTTGGAAACTATATGGTGGTGTGCCTAAAATTAATTAAAGGTAGCAAGTTGTGCCATGGCAGAGAAAATGTTGGGAACCACTGCTCTAGACTGCACTTTTCCTTCTCCTCACCCTGTTTTTCAACAGTATTACTCTAACTTGATGGCAGCACTTCAGTTTGGCACCTTTAAGTCCTTTCTCTCCAGGGACCTGCAGCAGCAACTGATTCAATAACAACTTCCTGCTCCCCTCCCCCAAAATGCAGACTTTATTTACTGAAAAAGGAATATCACATTTAAAGAAATGGGTTAAAACAGAAGGCTCATCTCTAGGCTGCTGCTGACTTCCTGTTCGCTTCCCCTCCTTCAACAACTTTAAGGTTCAGGATTTGATTTTATTCTTTCAGCCTTGGGAAGAGTGAATCATTCAACATGGTTCGAGCCAAGCATAGAAGGTCCCAAACTGATAGTTCTTTCCCCATTTCTCCCTTAAAGAGCTTTATCTTTTCCTTTGCTTTGTTTTCTATTTACTTCCTCCTTACTAGCCTCTTTTAATTTAACTCTTTTTGATTTAATCCTTGTGGCAAGATAATATCAGACAGATAAAGTGAAGTAAACATGGTATTGATAAAAATCATATACATAACACATTCTCCATACCTAGAACTATCATATTTATTTTTGTGTAATTGGCCCTACTGAGGGAATTTTACTTTTAGGGTACTTGTAAAGGTATACCTATTTGTTTTTACAAAAATAGTATGGCTTGATTTACTTTTTTATATACAATACATTCATTATATGATCACTTTTATTTTATTTGACTGTAGTATTATAGATAATAGTATCTATCATTCTTGACTATGAACCATTATAATGCATACTGCTTACTGTGTTTTGCAAGCTTCTTCTATAATTGAGTAATAGAGGGATCAGAGGTACAGTAGTACTGAACCTGGCTTCTAAAAGAAGCAATCTGAGAAAAAGTCTGGCACTAGTTCTGAGCTGAGTCATGCTATGGAGTTGGTGCATACACAGTCCAGTCAAAACTTAAAACCTGTGAGAGGCTGGATTTTGCTAAGTGCTGATAGAATCTTCTGAGACCTTCGTTGCCAAACACTTCAAAGCCTCTACTGAACATGTGTGAACAGAGAATTTTCAGAAGCTTAGAACTTGGTCTAATTTAGGCAAATTTTCACAAAAGCAGCAAACTTTCCCAAATAACTTCAGCCTGAGGCAAGCTCTCACCATGGAAAGTTTCAACTTAAATGGTTGAAGTTTGGCAAAGAGTGACTGGAAATAGAAGATCTTATCATGGGAAATTTTGGGCGAGCTTACTGGCTGCCTATAATGAAAGGTCGTGGTGTTATAGGTCATAATAAAATCATTCATAATATATTTGGTCACATTCTGAATGTTTATAGTGTTTGCTGAAATTTTGGATCAATAATAGTTACTGAAATATGAATAATCATAAAGTAACACCTACAGGTCTCATTGTGTTAGGTGTTCTACAAAAACAGCCTCTGCCATTGCAATGAAAAGACAAGACTGACAGAGGAAATATTTTCTTCTTTTTATAGATGATGCTGTGGTGAAGCAGGGCTGCCACACAGAGAATAAGGGACGTGCTCATGAACACACAGGAAAGGTACAGCAGAACTGGGAAATGACTCAGATCTGAGTGAATTCCAGTATGTTGTGATAAAGATATAAGATCATCCTTTCTTGTTTGAAGACTCTGTGGTTAAGGATCAGTGTAGCACCCGTTATAAGGCTGGTTTTCTGCTCTCCACATCTAGTTTTACTAAAAAGAAAGCCAGCTGCTTACAATCTTGAATTTCTCATGTCATCCCAGGAAAATCCTATACTGGGAAGTTTTGCAACTAATCAGACAAGGGTTTTAAAGTTACAGCATCTTGAAAACATAGCCCATAGTTTACTTCTAAAAGTAATTCTAAAGTTTGGCTCATGATGTCTTCAAAATGACTTGGCCTAGAAACTCCAGATATGTTTTGTTTCGTTGGCAATGCTGTGGAAAAGTGCCTTTTAGTATTTTGGGAAAAGTTTTTAAAAAGCTGTAAAGTGTTGTTTTTCAGTGTATAAAGAGCATCATTTGTAACTAAATATTTATAGATGTTAACTGACCTCCTTCTGTCTCTGGCTGCTGGGCTGAGCAAGAGGTTTTGGGAAGGCATTCATTTGTTGGCAGACAAACAGGGGAAAAAGCAGAGGGATAGTAATCTGGGAGGAGGCCAAGGAAAAAGGCAGGAAACCAGGATGGTCATATGATTGAGGGCATAAGGAGAGGCAAAATGGAGTCAGGCGTCCTGGTCGTAAATTGAGAGGAGGGATAGGGCACTGGTTGTTCATGGAGGAGAAGTGAAGGAAGTGCAAGGATTTACACAAGTATATAGTATGAATGGACTCTGGGGGACTAATGGAGTCATACAGGGTTGATGACTCATTAATTAAATAACTCAGGGAGATGTGTATATAGCCCTTTACTTATCATTTCTAACTTTTGAGGTCATTCTTAATAATTCCCATGGAGATGATGATATATTTCTGAGCATTAAGTATGCTTCATTGCCAGAAATTTAACTGTTTCCTAAGAAAGTAGTTCATTTGTTTTCTTGCAGCAAAGAATCTGAAAATTGTAAAGTCAATATGTATGTTTGGGCTTTTCCCATTTCCCTGTCTTACAGCAGTATTATACCATTTTCTGTTATTATCTTTGGGCGCATTTTTTCCATAAACAATAAGGTAATATTTGATTGGTCTAAAAACATTGGTAACCCTATTGTGAGAGAGTCTCTTACACCATTACTGTAAAATGTAGGTAATCTCAATGGGTATGTCCACACAAGACTTTTATTTTGAAACAACACTGGTTGTTTCAAAATAAAAAACTGAATGTCCACACAATGTTTTCTTATTTCAAAATGACAGGCTGTGTCATTTTGAAATAAGAATTGTCATTTTGAAACAGCTTAAACCCCATTCATTTCGAAATGGCTGTTATTTCGAAATGGTTATTTCAAAATAACGCCGTTTGGACATGTTGTTTCGAAACAACACCATTGTTTCGAAACAACTGTTTTGAAACAACATGTCCAAACGGCCTTATTTTGAAATAACCATTTCAAAATAACAGCTGTTTCGAAAGCAGGCTTTCCCTTAATTCAAATTAACTTATTTTGAAATAAGTCATTTTGAAGTAACTTATTTTGAAATAATGATGTATGTGTGGACATAGCCGATATGAAGAGATTTAACTAATAGTGGAAGGCCTTCTACATATCCATTTCTTTGGGATGGGCATTTTCCCCCCTGTAAAACTCAAAAAATGGCTTTGGTCAAATTCAAGGAGGATGCTGGAGTAGGATGAAGTACTGTATGCAGGATGACAGCTTGCAGTCAGTTTACTGGATGTGATCTGAAAAGCTTGCGATATTAAATTCTGAAATTTTGCACTACAAGTTTTACCACTGAATTATATATCCATAGAATCCCCTATTTAACATTAAATAATGGTGCTGACTATTTGTCAGTATATATGTAACTCTTCTGCCAGGCAGAGCTGGCAGTAGTGAAGGACCAGGTTCTATATCTAGGGGTTTCTATCAATGATGCAACATCAACTGACTTGAGCCCCCATCCCATCTCCTGGGAAGTCATATATTATCCCCTCGGTCTCTAAAAGGCAATACTTCCTCTCTCACAAGCACATAGTCTTAGTGTAGAAAAGTAAATCTTTTTATAAAAGGAAGAACATATCCAAACAGCACTGAAAATATCCAAACAATTGAGAAAACAGTGCAATGCAGAACTCACAAACACCGCAAGGAGAACATATTCCCCCCCAGAGTGCATGGGGCGTGTCCTTGATGTTTCTTTTCTCACATTCCCCTGTACTGACTGTTGTAGTTGCAGTGTCCACTTCTCCAGGGGATGAAAGGGATCAGTCAGTCCCCTGCTGCAGGCTCTTGCCAGCACAGGTTTTACCCAGGGCTGCTCTTCTGCTCTTTCTGACACCTCTGGACTTCAGTGAGTCCCCACCATCCCTTGGTGCCAACTACTCATGGCACCTGCTGTCTGCAGACACCACCTTCTCTTGGTTCCCACTATCCTTTGGCATAAACCACTCATGGCTCCCATGTCTGCTGACACAGGAGCAATGTCCCTGCTTCAGACAGAAGACTCCAAAAGGAATCATTAATTCTATCTTTTAACATTGGGAGAGGGATTAAGCATTGCCTGAGCGTAGCTGTTTGTCAGTGCTCATGCAAGCCTGGCAACCAGCCCCTCAGCCCCTTCCTCTTACTTTTACAAGGCTGAAATATCTGTCTGTCACCTTTTTAAAGTTCTGTTTAGGCAAGAGTTAATTTTTCATTAGAACAGGCTAAACACAGTTCATGCAATCAAAGGACAACATCTCATTACCGCTTCAGATAAAACAAAAGGGATTTGTAACTCAACCCAGTCATACCAACCATTTCCCATCATGCCTGGCACCTGGCTGGATTTATCCATATACTATGAACTTATGCTAAGTATTTAAGTGTACTCATGCAAATACAAAATCTATGCAAATAAGGTGCCCCCTTTTCAACTGACTGAGCAGAGGGAGTACCCTCAGACATTGAGACCTTGCTTGACACTCAGACCTTGCTTACATCTGTCCATGCAACTTTTTGCAAGAGTAAAGATGTTACCATTGTTGTTCTCACTACATTTCATTTACAAAAATATTTAACTATTTTATCTGTCGAAGATCCTTCTTGCAGTTTCAATGAGACATGCTGTTTTAATTCCCTTTCTAAACTACTGTGCAGTATTCCTTTGCATGCTTGGGGTATGTCTATACTTGCAAGTTCATTCGAATTAAGGAGGCTTAAGTTGAACTAATTTAGCACCTGTCTACACTAGCTTTTATTAGTTCAAATTAAGGAATTCCTCAATTCGAACTAATGAAAGCCTAGTTTGAATTAGTAAAACCTGCTGGTTAGTTCAAACCAAGCCCTTAGTTTGATCCTAAATTCCAATTAAAGATGGTGTAGACTAGGATTAACCCTTAGTTTGAATTTAATAAATTCTAATTAAGGGCAGTTAGTTCAAATTAACAAAGTGGAGTAATTTGACTTAATGTTAAGTTGAATTAGAAACTTTGTGAATTCAAACTAATAAGTTTGAGTTTAGTTTGAAATAAACTAGAACTCACTAGTTTGAATTAACAAATTTGAACTAACTTTTTCTAATGTAGATATAGCCTTAATACCTAGCACATTCTACCTCAGAAGTAGCTGCTGTTTAGCACTGGTGAAATTATTCCTCTGTGTGTGAGTGTAGAGGGGTGGGTAAAGGATCTGGATTTTGCAGACTTTACACAGCAAAATTCCCATTGGGCTATTAACAAAATGGACTTAAGCACTGTTGTGTGGACTGACACAATTACTAACTTTCAGGCATCTAAAAAATCACTGGGATTCACAAAGCCTGAGCTAGGTGCTAAGGCTTCCTGTAAAATGAAGGGAGGAAACAGGTGCCTAAGGATGGGGTACACAAAAGCCAGTGCACTACATGGGAAATCACCTAAGTTAGCTAATGGGAGATTCCAAGGAGAGAGCGATGTCCAGCTTCCTGTTCCTTGCAGGGAGTTTGGTGCCCTTCATGTGGGCTGGAAGGAAAATTTAATTTCTACTTTGAAATCTCACCTCTGAACCCTTCCTTGGAGTTAGGTGCCTAAGGCAGGGTCTATATTTATTGTGGAATCCAGCAGCAGTCAGAGGGCGATACATAAGCTATGTAGAATACCTTGCATATCTCCCTTTGACTTCTAACTCCCAATTACCTTCCTGCCTCCACAGCGCTGAGTCAGGAAATGACATCCATCCAGGGGTGAAGCTGCTGAGTCAGACTCAGGATAGATTGATTAGATCTTGATTGACCCCTCAATTAACCAGTGAGTTTGAACTGATGGCAGCAAATTTGCCACTGTCAGTATAGACTTCGTCTAAGGTGTTTCATGTAATAGACTGGGAACAGAAGATGATGAAGACCTCTCTCATAACTTTTAACCCAGTGATTAGGATACTCACCTGGGATGTGAGAGGACTGCTCTCCACCAATTAAAGTGGCAATTAGGCACCCAAGTCCCTTTGTGAATTTAGCTCATTGACTGCAATAGTTCCTTCCGCATAAGGACTTAAGACCTAGAATGTCACTTCTTTGGGATGAATGACTGTAGAAAATGTAAACGATTACTGTTTTTGTTACTGAATCATAGAGCCACATAGTGCTGTGAATTTTTAAGCAGCAGCCCTTGTTGAAATAAACCACTGATTTAAACAAAAGTTCTGCTTAAAAATGCATGGAATGATCAGATCTTGGGGGAAAAAGAAAAAGAAAGAAAATAGTTATTTAGACCAGCTGTACCCTCTCCCTTCCACAGGGGTTAAAGTAAGCCAGAAAGCACAGGACCAGTGTTCTGGGGCCCACTATTTTAGGGGCTCAGTGTTCTAGAGCCCCTCAAAATAGAAAATGGAGCTGGAATGCCAGAGCCACAACTATAGCAGGGCCAACAAGGCAAAGCCCTGGGTGGCATGGAACGGCTTAATGGAGCTGCACAGTAGCTGGGGTGGGGGTAGGTGTGGGGAGCAGTAGCTGGGGTGAGGGTAAGTGTGTGAAGAGCAGTAGCTGGGTTGGTGGGGCAGGCATGTGGTGGGGCAGTAGGTGGGGTGCACAAGGGGGACCCACACCAGCGTGAGGGGGGCCCATCAATTTAGAAGGGTTCTGGGGCCTGCCAAATTATACTTTAACCCCTGTCCTTCCAGTATATTTCTGTACAGTAAACTCGGTGTATAACAGTATTGGTAACATGCAGTTACATTCAATGATATGATTGCTTAAACTCAAAAAATTAGCATGCCAGTAACATTAAATTGACCATATTTTTTTCCAGGAGTCATCAGTGATACATGTAAGCACATATATATATCTGCATTCACATACATACAGTAGTCTCCTGCAAAAATAATTGTTGAAGTGTTGGTGTGAACTACTTAAAAATAAAATAAAACAAAAAAGAGTCCTGTGGCACTTTTAAAGACCAACAAAGGTATTTATCACATAAGTTTATAATAATAAATAAACTTGTTGGCCTTTAAAAATCCCACTGAACTCATTTGTTTGTTTGTTTGTTTGTTTTGTTTTGTTTTGTCTGTTGAAATAGATTAACACAGCTAACTCCCTGGTACTTAAAAATAAGATGCTGTTGAAATTCTTCTTGTCAAGATAACACATTTTTTAGGTTAGTCCAAATAACTGCTTCTTTTAATCTGGGAAGGATGGAATCATGGGAATGTGGAAGAGAATGTCAAATAAGGCCCAAAGGCTTGCTCAAATTGATATTATTTTTCTTCGCAAAATGTTTGTATCACTGTGCCAAGAATTTTATTATGCTATTAAAAGACCTATGCAAGTTTCAGCCAGTTTGCAGTGGTGCTGTAACTAGGGGTGCTGCCACATCCGCTGGCTTGAATTCATAATAACAAACACCAAATGCATGGTTTCGATCATCAGCACCCCCACTATAAAAATTGTTCCAGTACCCTGCTGGGTTTGTTTATAGTAATACAGCTGGGGTTAGAAACCTACAACTGAAACTAACTGCAGGCATGAAATACCAATTTGCTTTTTCACAACTTTTATGCTTTATTTCACTGCAGCTTTTAAACTGTGTTGTTTATAGGTCTTTATCTAGGTGTAATTGTGTAGCACAGGTACTACAGATATATATTTATTTGCATAGGTGTCATTTGGCATTTTCTGTTTCTCCAGTCTTTGGCTTGGGTAGCGGGGATGAGTCTAAATGTGCTTGTTGGCCCAGGCAGCTTTAAACTAAACAATCTTATTTAGAAAAAGCTGTTTTTCTGAGATCAATTTGCCTTCCGATGCAAGCACATTTTTCCTTTTGCAGACAGCAGTATAAATTTACTGAGAATAAGATTGTTAATACTACACTATTGATGTACTGGACTTTTCTTTGGGGGAAGAACCAAAAGGCCAGCATGCCTTAATGATAGGCAGCTAAAATCATAATTGGGTAGCTAAATGAGTGGCCTGATTTTTTCTATTTTTTTTTCCTTTGGAGCAAAGGGAGGTATGGTCACTCACCATCTCTAAAAATTAAGTTACTCTTTTTGGAATGGAATTATGGAGTCAGAAACCTATATTTAGATAGTCAAATAAAGTTCCAATATTTTGGTGCTAGAATCTGGGATTTTATTCTCAGCTCTGCCATGGACTTGAATTATCTTGGGGTAAAATCTTTTGACTTCTCTGTGGTTCAGATTTCCTATATTTAAAATACAGAACGTCACTTACTCAGCTTTTAAAATAGCATTGAGATCCATGTTTGAATAGTGCTACATAGATGCTACTAAATACCCTTTCTGAAACAAATGTTCTTCACAGACAACTTATTTATGATCCAAGGGGTAGCTGCGTTAGTCTATTTCAGCAAAACAAACAAGGAGTCCTGTGGCACTTTTAAAAACTAACAGATTTATTTATCACACGAGCTTTTGTGGGAGAAAATCCCACTTTGTCAGACATTTTGAAGATAAGCGTCTGACAAAGTGGGATTTTCTCCCACAAAAGCTCATGTGATAAATAAATCTGTTAGTCTTTAAAAGTGCCAGAGGACTCTGTTTGCTTAAATTATTTATGGGCTCTAGAAGTGAATTTAAGATGAGCTGTGATCCATCTTTGAGATGAATAAAGGACTACACCACATTATAATGCTACAATACTTCATTTTTCAGTGAAAGCAAGTGCATAAATGGGTGGAAACAGAGGACACATTGTGACTGTTCCATGTGCATAGTATACATTAAAACGAATGGAAATTACTAAAAACAGGTGACATGGGAGAACTGAATCCACTCTTTGCCTGTTTGGAAGATTTTTTAAGTAGTGGATGAACCATTGACATTATCAATAATTCTCAGTTAGAAAAACCTCATGATATCCTTTGTTTCCTGGAAAGATTTTGTAACAAATACTATATTAAGATGCTGGACAAAATATGCTTTATCTTTGTCAACTCATGCTGAAAAAACTGGAAATTATTTATTCTTTTAATGTTCCAGAGAACTGTTTTGGCAGTTAAAATGTTTCTTTCTTTCAAATGTAACTAAAAGGGCAATAAGATATCTGTTTCTTGTTCCAAATCTGACCTTCCTGGATGTCAGATTATGATAACTGCAGGTCAATGCACCTGGATTACACACACAGCTTCCATTCATTAAAATGACCAAGAGCAACACAAGCCCATAGGTGCCTGATTTTTTGCAATGTACTATGTATTTTTAAATTAATATTAATTTTTTTCAGAAGACACATATGTTATTTTTGCTTTCTGTACCAGACTGCTTGTTCTTTCTTCTCCTTGATTCTATATAGTGTCTCTGCACAAACTTTATACTTTTTTCCAAATCTTCTAAGCCTTTATTTTAGATCCACTCACACTGAGAAATCTCATTGTGATGGATGTACTGTCTTCCATGGTTATTTAATATTTTTACAGTAAGATATATGCTGTAAAGGTGATTGTATTCCATACCCTATGCTAATAAACCACAGTAGAGGTTGGATCCTGAAAAAAGCCGAATGCTCTGTGGTTTATCTAGCAAAGTGCTTAAGCACATGCTTAACTTTATGCATGTGAGCAGTCTCATTGAAACCCTTGGAACTACTGATGGACTTAAAGTTATGTACACAATTCATTACTTTGAAGGACTGGGTGTCTGAGTGCTCAATACGTTTCAGGATTGAGCCCTGGCTTATTAACTATTGATACCATGGTTTTTCAGCCTTAACTTACAAGCTACCTATCCAGGCAAACACAAGTGCATCAGGGCCACCTCCAAAGTAAATTAAGGGCCACCCAAGTGATAATCAAGTTAATGTGTTGACATGGACTTGGCAGAGAGATTTAACTCTTGTCTTTATTAAAAATCTTTAGTGTGCACCATGTTTAAATGCACAAATGTCTGATGCCCAGCGTGACTCATGTTTAATTATTAATACAAATCTAGAGATAAGATATTTGACAAGAACACATTTCTGTGCATGCTGAAATGAAGAATGTTATATAAAACTGGGAGTATCAAACAGACCTTTTAAAGTCTCACTGAAATCTTTCAAGGAAGGGCACTGAGTGCCAGCTCCATTATCACCTATAGGAAGGCAAACAATAAGGCATTGTATGCATGCTGGCTATGCTATTGCACAGGAAGAGTTAGTGCACCAGGCACCAGCTAAACTCAGTCAAGCTAATGCCTGTCAAATGGGGGATGTCTGCTAACAAATATATTATGTATAATCTATTTTATATTCTTGTTAAAACAAGCAAAGAGGAGATAGATATAAAGGCAAATACATGAGACTGAACTGAGCCAGGTAGGAAGTTGATACATACATACAGGTTGGCAGGAAACGGCTTTTCCATTTCACAAGAAATTCCACATTTTTAAATTTTTTTTCCTATTTTGAGATATAAAAATCCTCCAAAGTTTCAAAATTTACTGCAAAACAATTTAATGATATGAATTTCTGGTCAATCAAAATACTTCATTTTGATAAAATCAAACCCTTTCATTCGATTTTTAGTTTTTAAACATAAAAATATTTCATTTCAAAAAGTCCTTTTGAAACTAAAACGAAAACATGCTGATCTGAAAATGTTGAAATTTGGATCTTTTAACATCATCAAAACATTTCGTTCATTTAAAAAAAAAACAAACCAAAACTTCATCAACATTGATGCATTTTTTAAAATGTTTAGAGTTAGAAAACATCTCTTTTCATCAAAAACATGTTTTGAAATTTCCAATCAGCTCATAATTCTTCTACGGATCTCAAAATACTAAATTCAGGCAAGTGTTTTTATGCACATTTTTCAGAGTAGGAAAGAGTCACAGAGAAATTAATTTGATCAAAGTAACAATAAATTTTAGTCTAAGGAATGAGGAGGGTGCAGCGACAGAGATAAAATGATAAAAAAAATCCTAGTTTATCTTCTCCAAATTGAAAATTATTGGTCTTTGTTAAGGTTCTGAAGCAACTTTACTGACCAGTTCTCACTTAAATATCAATTGGTGCAGGATTTTTTTGTTTCATATAAAGCTAAAGTTGATATTTTTCATCTTTGTGATTCTGCTAACTCTTTCCAAATGAGATGCTGCTTACCCTTGAATAATATACCAATGAGCTTTGAGACTGCACACACTACTGATCTTGTTCCAAAGGGGCAGCCATGTTAGTCTAGTTCAGTAAAACAACCAAGTCCTGTGACACTTAGGGTATGTCCACACGTCTTTTTTATTTTGAAACAATGCTCAGCGGCGGAAGCCCCGCAGTGGGAGAAGGGGGGGCATGGGGCTGCTTGCTACAGGGCTCGGTGGCGGAAGCCCCGTGGCAGAAAAAGGGAGGTGCCCCCGCTCCTGCACCCCCAGCCCTGGGGCAGCCTGGGCTGCAGGGAAAGCGGGGAACCCATGCTCCCTGCCACGAGGCTCAGGAGCAGCCCCTGCAGCGGGGAAAGCCGCACTAGACCCCCTGCCGGCTAGGGAAGCCCCTAGGTGAGAGCCAGGCAGGGAATTCAGTGTCAACATGGCCCGCAGGGGGGCCATGTTGCCACACCTCCCAGTGTGCCCCTGTCCTGAAGCGAAATAGCATGTCCACACAAAGGACATGCTATTTCACTTTGAGGTTTTACCTTATTTCAAACTAAATTTTTTTTTAGTTTGAAATAAGTCATTTTGAAATAAGGCTTTTATTTCGAAATAAGCCTTTGCATGTGGTAATACCCTTAGAGACTAACACATTTATTTATTGCATGAGCTTTCATGGGAGAAATCAAAATGGAATTTTCTCCTATAAAAGCTCATGAAATAAATAAATTTAGAATAGAACCATAGGGCGGGAAGGGACCTCATGAGGTCATCTAGTCCAACCCCTTGGGGGTTTGAACCTAGGACTGTCTGTATGTAAAGCAGATGTGCTAGCTATATTTGTTAGTCTTTAACATGTCTATATTTGCAAGTTAGCTCAAATTAAGGAGGCTTAATTCGAAATAACTTAGTCCATGTCTACACTAGGCTTTCATTAGTTCAAATTAAGGAATGCCTTAATTTGATCTAATGAAAGCTTAGTTTGAAGTAGTAAGACCTGCCCTTTAGGTCAAACTAAGCCCTTAGTTAGAACTTGGTACAGTGTTGGACATTTAAATTCACTTTGTTAGTTCAAACACAGGGCAGTTAGTTTGAATTAACCAAGTGGGTTAAGGCAAATTAACTGTAATTTGACTTAGTCCATGTTGTTAATTCGAACTAATAAGTTTGAATGTAGTTTGAACCACATTCAAACTTATTAGTTTGAATCAACAAATTTGAGCTAAGTTTGGTTAAGTGTAGACATAGCCTAAGTCCCACAGGACTCCATGTTTGTACTACTGATTGTGGATCCTTTCCCACTTCAGTGAGCAGAGTTAACCACCATTCTTCATTGTTAAGGTAAATTCTTCTACTTTAAGTTACACTGTTTCACACCATTCTGTTAGCTGGTGTTTTTCTTTCTCTACCTTTGTGCATAAGAAATGGCACCAGAGAAGTAACAGAAAGAATAATTGGTAAGAATTTCTATTGATGCCCTGCCTTGACCAAGGGTCTGCCTTTTGCTGGAAAAGCCTCAGTACTGTCACCCCCTTTAAAGAAACCACAAAGGGAAATGATATCTTCACTGATAACTACATGATCTGACTGCATTAATAGCTTTCTGATATTACATCTGTGCATCTTATTTAATTAGACAGTTTGAAAGCTTTCCCTCTCTGTACATATCGGAGATACAGAACCTTTATCAAAGGTGATGGAGAAGAAAGGTGTTTTTAGAAACCCTCCTCCATTCTTCCTTGCTTGAGTTCAGTCTGAGGTAACAGGGACACACAGTTTGAGAGCAATGAGTGTAACTTGTATTCAGAGTGAAATGGTGCACTGGGGAACAAGACCTAGAAAGGGTGCATTTTCCGTACCCTGGTTGAGTACATGTAATTCTACGCCTTCTTATATTACATAACTATGCCAGAAGAGACACGTATCACTAGCTCATGATTTATTTCCAATAGTGTGATGGATACTTCCCACACAGAAAAGGCATGAATTGACTTCTTATGAGTAATTTTTTTTTAATTTTTAAATTTACCAGATTGCACTAAGTAGCAGGTATGTTCAAAAATTTTCAAGGAAAATATGCATGCCAACTCTTTACCAGTGTGTTAATCTCCTAATCCCACCTTCAGCGTATTGTTCTGTTTAATTGTTACATATAGTATGCTTTCTTTTATTGTGGCAGTAGTTGAACCTTGTCTGGTTCATGTGAATAGCAAGAAGTTAATGTTTACTATATGTTAATGAATGAAATGACATTTCTATCGTACCTATCTGTGTAATCTAAATATTGCATTAATGTGTTAAGTTGCAGTGTCTTTTTGAGGCAGAAATTAGTAACTTATTTTACAATTGGGAACCTGAAACATAGAAATGTTATTTGTCTGTCACTTATGCTATATCTTCACCTAAAATCTTAGTTAGGACTTGGTTAGTCCAAACTAAGTAGTTCAAAAGTTAGTTTGAACTAAGTGCGTGTTTTTAGTTTGAACTAACTTTAATTCAAACTAGCCACACTTTTTTACTTTGAACTAACTTTTTAGTTCAAACTAAAGAAGTGTGGCTAATTTGAACTAAAAGTTAGTTCGAACTAAAACAACGCGCTTAGTTCTAACTTATTTAGTTCAAAACTAGCATGTCTACGCTGGGCTAGTTCAAACTAAATATGCAAATTAGTTTGAACTAACCAGTTGAACTAACTAGTTCAAACTAAGCTTTTAAAATTTTTCTAATCTGAACTAGCCAAAGCCTAGTGTAGACAGGGTTCAAATTAGTTCGCACTAAGGCTCCTTAATTTGAACTAATTTGCTAGTGTAGGCATAGCCTTAGTGACTGTAGTAAAGCCAGAAGCAGAACCCAGATCTCCTGATTTCTAAGTCTGTTCCCTAACTACAAAATCCTCTTTCCTCTCGCAGCTGTTCCAGATATCATAGGAATGGTACTGGCCATTCATTTTCAGATACTTGCAGAGAGGGTCCTGCTTTATATAATTCACCAGCTTTTCAAATACAATCATGCAGGGAGATTTCCATTCCCTATTTTATTTTCAGTTTTATAAATTTCCTCCAGGAAATTTTTATTGTTAAGATAACATGCTAAGCTAGTGGAAGGCCAATGTTGATGGTGACAAAAGTTTAACAGAATCTATTGTTCAAAGGCACAATCCCATATGACTCAATGTTTAAAAAATATTCTGTTTTGTAACAAAACAACATTATACATGACATGGGAACCAGCCAGGTATCATACTTTCCATACAAATAAGGAATGGTGGCACCAAGAGATCACCTCTTTCTTCACAATAATGCTTAAGACAACAAGAATTCTGGGAAGACAAAGACTTGAACTGAGGAGACTGGTCCCAGGCTGAGAAGGAAATTCAGTCTACTTATTAAGAATTGTAACTTGCCTAAAACCTCTGGTGGGATTACTGAAGTTGTTCGCTTTAAATGCATGCTTACTTTTTATTTTCTTAAGCTAACTATCTCTGATCTTTATGCCTATCACTTATAATTACTTAAAATCTATCTTTCTGTAATCAATCAACTTATTTCAATGTTTTTCCTTACCAGTCTGTTTGTCTAAAGTGCTTGGGGACTCTGTTCAGGTTACAAAGGCTGGTGCATAAGCACTTTCCTTTGACGAAGTAGCAAACTAAGCAGTAAGTTTTCACTGTTCAAGAGAAGGTCTTGAGCAGCGTAAGATGGTATATTACTGGGTTGCAAGGCTGAAGGCTTGGTAAATTTGCTGGTGTTTCCCATTTGTAGTTCATGAGTGGCTTGGAAAGTAGTCATGCAGCTTATCTTGGTGTGCCTCTGCATGCTGGTGGCCAAATGATAACAGCACCCAAGGGGTTTGCTGCTTGTCATTGTCAAAATATTGTTAGAGACAGCCAAGACTGGAGAGTTAAGGAGGCACAGCATTCCCAGATTTGTTAGCTCTGTCAGTCTATAGAATGATAAAGATGTTAATTTCATGAATTTTTGCCCCCCAGGGCAGTGGTTCTGACATGATATAGCTGACATGATATAGCTAGGTATTCTCTTATCTTCCTTGTAAATATGCCAAACAATGTCACAGCTACTTTTGGGTGGGTCATTTTAGATGCTTTCGCATGATTACTTGTTTGTGTCCGCACAGCTACTCAAGCAGTCACTATTTGAAACCTTTACATTTTTTTCTTCTGCTTGTGTTTACTTTATTTAGGGAAACCCGGAGAAATTCACATGGTTTTATTTATTTTTACTTAGTTGTCTTCTGAAACTACCTTGTTCCAGAGCTGTGGCTGCTCAAATGATTGAGTAATCAGCCTGAAATCTGTCTCTTCTGAAGTTATTCATGTACAGCTTAGCACTGGCCTAGTATGTCATGTGATGACAGATTTAATGAGGTGTTGTCCTCCATGCTGTTCCAGCGTGCTAATGACTCAGATAATCAGATTTCCCTACATCTTTGCATGTGTATGCAAATATTAACAGAATTACAGAGACGGGATGTGCTTATCATCAGGAATCAGAAATTTACTGCTCAGTTGGAGAGTACCTTCACATCTGGCATTGTCTTTGGCTTTAGTTATGTGTAAACGGGTTAAAGTAAGTTGGAATGCACTGGAACACTGTTCTGGGGCCCACAATTTTTAGGGGCCAGCATTCCAGAGCCCCTAAAAATAGAAGAACACACCAGAACACAGCGTTCCGAATAATTCCTCCGTACTTTAAATTTAACGCCTGTGACGAGACCCCAGCTGCACTCTCCCTGCACATAGCAGGGCCTGCCCAGGAGTGAGGGGGCAGGCCCAGGGGTCCCAAATGCTTTTCCGTCCCCTCCCCCTGCTGTGGATGAAGCAGAGCCAGAGCCAGCCCTGGTGCTGGCCAGTGCCCCTGCCAGTGGAGAGGAAGAAGCTGCCCTGCAGGTGCGGTCCCTGATGGGGGTGGAAAACGGAGCCCGTTCAATGGCAGGGATGCAAGGGGCAGCAGCTGATGGGAGGCTGTCCTCACCTGGTTCCTGCTTCATGCCCCTCTGCGTCCCGGGCTGCCTCAGGAGGTGGCAGTGGTGGTGGTGCAGGACCTGCTGGGGCTCACTCCAACCAGCCATGGATGCCAGGTAGGCCAGGTAAAGATCCGTGGCTGGCATGCACATGGAGAGGGCTGAGCTAGACACAGCTAGGGGGCAGTAGTTGGGGTGGAGGGCAGGTGTTTGAGGGGCAGTACCTCGGGGGCAGGCATTTAGGGGTGCAGTACCTGTGGTGGGTGAAGGGGGCCCATCCATACATGAAGGGGGCCTGCCAGTTAAGAAGGTTCTGGGGCCCACCAAATTATACTTTAACTACTGTGTGTAAATAACAAACTAAATTGATAGATTGGTTGAATTAAATCAAAAGATACTATATTTTAGTTAGGAGTGAGTGAAAAGTATGAGGCCAAATTCGTAACTGGGAACAGGTTCTTATTAGACAACTAAGTCTGAGTGTTTCCAAAGGGTTAGTTGTGTTAGTCTAGTTCAACAAAACAAACAAGGAGTCCTGTGGCACTTTTAAAGACTAACAGATTTATTTATCACATGAGCTTTCATGGGAGAAAATCCCACTTCGTCAGACACTTCAAAGAGTGTGATGAAGTGGGGTTTTTCTCCCATGAAAGCTCATGTGATAAATTTATTAGTCTTTGAAAGGTCCACAGGACCCCTTGTTTGTAAGTCTGAATAGTGAGAGTTCTGCATACCTTTCTTAGAACCTCATGATGTCATGTGTTAATTCTGTATGTGACATTTGCATCACTATACTCCAGAAAGAAGACTGCATTTGCATCACATTATGGATACTCATCCCCAGAATGCCAGTGTCAGAAGGAAAGTGGGTGCACAGGACAGATGAAAACTGGAAACAGCCCTCTCTCTTAGGAGTTCATGTCTGGAGGAAGTGGCAAAAGTGGTTGGCAGCATATTTGTGTTCCTAACACTGTCCTGCTATTCACATACTATCATCAGAGCATGATCTTTACTGGTCAAGTATTGTGATATGAAGTTTATGGTGATATTGTTGTCTGTTTTGAAGTTAATCAAACATGGCTAAACTCCATCCTACATCTGAATCAGGGGTAAAAGTATAATTTGGGGGGCCCTGGAATGCTCCCACATGGGTGGGCCCCCCAGACTCCAACTTCTTCCCCCCCACATGCTAGCGCCTCCCTTTCCCCAACACAGTGTGAGACGGTCTGCTCCTGCATTTACTTGTGGTGGCATGGCTTGGGAGGTTGCGGCAGTGGGCCCTGGGTCGGGCAGCAGCATGGCTGGGCAGGAGGCTGCAGGCCCCAGGTTGGAGTGGGGTGTGGAAGGGGAGGAGTTTGGCGCAGGACTTGAGCCCCCCAGGAATATGTCCTTGGCCCCTGCCCCTGCTCCTGCCCCTGCCCACCAGAACGTGGCGGAACACCGGTCCCAAGGCCTGCTATTTTTAGGGGCTCAGTGTTTGGGCCCCTAAAAATAGAACATGGAACTGGAACTCTGCATTTTGGGGCCTGCTATTTTCAAACGGTGGGCCTTGGAACGTGGCGCTCCAGTTCCATGTTCTATTTTTAGGGGCCCCAGAATGCTGAGCCCCTAAAAATAGTGTGTCCCGGAACAGCATTCTGGGGCATTCCGCTTTATTTTAACCTCTGGTCTGAATGCCTTTTATTACTGATTCCAAACTTTATTTGCGAAGAACCATTTGAGAAACATTGCTTCAGGACTTAATAGAGACTTTGGGTTTTTCTCTCATTTCAACAGGTGATTTGATCTCATCTTCCTCTGTATGCTGTTCCCCAATGTTTGAATCTTTACAACTGTTTCAATTTGCTGTTACAGTGTAACCTGATCCCATTACATACACTTCCCTGCATTTATTTCCTCCCATTCTGTAAATTCCCCCATCTTCAAAGCATCTGATGAAGTGGGATTTTCTCCCATGAAAGCTCATGCAATAAATAAATTCGTTAGTCTTTAAATGCCACAGGACTCCTTGTTTGTTTTACTGAACTAGACTAACACAGCTGCCACTTTGGAACTATTGTTTTTGTGTGCTTTCAGCTTCGAAAGTTTCTTCTTATAGTCAACACTAGATAGCTCCTTTCATATCTTTTAGACCATCCTTCTTCTCCATTACACATCTGATGTGGATCATATGCAAGATTTCAGGGCAGTAGATTCTTTCTCAACCAGTTTTTTTTTGGCATGCTATGTGGATCTGTCAAAAAGCAGTTATTTCACAAACCAAGCTGGAACTCATTCAAGTTGGTAACACATGGTAATACGATAAACTCTTAGTATTACTGGAAGTAGACTCCAAATAACGTGATTGAGTTTTCATATTTATAAATTCCACAAATGACATTTCAACTGATTTAAAACATTTTAAGTTAGTGTGTATCACCAGAAAAGAACAGAAACTGCTCATTTCTTGAACTTTCCGTGCCTTACCCAGACACTTACTCATTGGTGTATGCTAATTTCTACTTAAGTCTTGACTAAGGATATCTAATCAAAGGGGAATGGGACCCCTCCTAAACAGAAACAAACTAAAGGCCACCTGGAATCAGCACTGAGCAACAGCAGATGATTCAGTGCTTTGATCACTGCACTAATTGTAATAGAGCAGTGACTTTCACTCTGTGTCTAAGATTTCCAAAAGGGTCTGCACCTCCATTTGAAATTTTTTAGAGGTTTGTCAATGAGAAAAAAGTTGAAAATCACTGCTTTTAGAGTGGACCTAAGAAAAATCATGTCTAATTGATTGGGTTAGAATGGAGAGACCTAAGAAGCTAACTAGCCCACTAGAAGAAGATAGAAAAGGCTCAAGAAGGAAGTGCAAGGAGAGAGTGGCTTTCTGAGACCATGCCTAGATGGATCTTCTGGGAAAGAGCCCTGTTTTCTTCCCTTCATGATCAATGGAGCTAAGCATCAAGTTTTAGTGTAAATTCAGGGCTAGACAAGTCTACGTATGTGGTGGGGACACTGTGAAATAAACCACATGAGACACTTACCAGAAGAAGGTCTCTGAGCTGTTCATAACTTGAGAAGAAAAGCTGTCCAGTCACACTACCCTTTCTAATTTTGATGAGTGGTGAATGCTTCTTTTGGCTTACGGCTATTTTTCATGAGGCTTTGTTCTCCCCATTTCCACATGGAAATAAAACTGGTAGAATTTCACAAAATAAGCTGGTCTTGAAGGTATTTGTGACCTAACAGGAAACACTAGAAAATTTAAGCCTTGATCTGGTATTTACCTGTCTAAAACCAGTGGATCAGCATTTCAAGCTTCCTGATCACTCCATTGATGATTTACTAATTGCAGTGCACTGACAGATGAATGCCAGATCAAGGCTTCAAAGCGAAGCTGCGGAGCTCAAATTTATTTACAAATTTGACTGCATTGCTTCAGGGCTTAACAGTGACTTTGGATTTTAGTCTCATTACAACAGATGACTTGACCTCATCTTCCTCTATATGCTGTTCCTCAGAGTTTGAATCTTAACAATGAGTTTGATCTGCTGTTACAGTGGGACCCGATTCCATGACTTATGTTTCCCTGCATTTATTTCCTCCCTTTCAGTAAGTTTCCCCATCTTCAAAGAGTCTGACAAATGGGAGTTTTCTCCTGTGAAAGCTCATGCAATAAATAAATGTGTTAGTCTTTAAGTGCCACAGAACTCCTTGTTTGTTTTACTTATTAAAAAGAAGACTGATGAATATTGGACTGTATGAATAGGATTATTCTCTACAGATTGAAGAAAGTAATTATTCCATTGTATTTGGCACTGGTGTCCTCATTTGGAGTACTGTATCCAGTTTTGGGTCTGACACTGCAGAAAGGATGTGGACAAATTGGAGATAGTCTAGCAGAGGGCAACAAAAATGATTAGGGCTATGTCTCCACTTAGCCTTTCAGTTCGAATTACTGAATTTGAATTAGTCAATTCAAATTAATAATTATTAATTCAAATTGACTGAATTAGAATTGATATGGCCACACCAGAAACTTCAATTCGAATTGGCATGTCCATGGAGTGGATTTGCCAATTTGAATTGGAGGGGCGCACCATGGGAGGTGTGGCAAGATGGTGACAGAAAAAGGTCACTGCCACAGCCAATGACATAAAAGTGGGAAGTTGCATTAGCCTTCTGCCTATTGTGGCTGGCAACAGGCAGAGCAAACAGGTCGTGGACCGAGCCCAGCTCCTGCAGCTTGCTCCTGAGGTGCCCATCAGCCGAACAATCTTGACCAGTACTCTGGTTGCCTCGAGTACAGTCTTACTAGACCCTGGCAGCATGGAGGCAGGCATCCGGGTACGGGAAACCAGCACTGAGTGGTGGCACCATGTTGTCCTGACCAGCTGGGATGACAAGCAATGGAAGCAGAACTTCCATATGAAGAGGCAGACGTTCCTGGAGATGGTCCATGAGCTCACCCCACAGCTGCAGAGAATGGATACCTGTCTTAGACATGCCATGTCCATGGACAAGAGAGTGGCCATCACCCTGTGGAATCTGGCCACCCCAGACACCTACCGGTCAGTGGTGCACCAGTTTGGAGTTGGGAAGGCCACCATGGGGGCTATTCTCCTGCAGGTCAGCACGGCAATTAGTAAGGTGCTGTTACCCTGTCTGGTCACTCCTGGGAACCTGCAAGAGACCCTACATGGACTCCATGACCTCGGATTCCCCAACTGTGTGGGTATCCCATCAGAGCCCCACTGTATCAAAGTGCAGAGAACCGCAACCGCAAGGGCTACTTCTCCATGCTTCTGCAGGCCCTGGTTGATCACCTGGGTCTCTTCATAAACGTCTATGTCAGCTGGCCGCGAGGGTGCATGATGCCCATGTGCTGCGGAACTCATCGCTGTACAGGTGAATGCAGGCGGGCACCTTCCGCCCGCAACATGACATGCCTGTCGGGGATGTGCAGGTGCCCCTCCTTGTTCGGGGGGATGCCGCCTACCCTCTCTTGCCATGGCTTATGAAGCCATACACAGGCCACCTCGATCCAAGCAAGAGGCTTTTAACAGGAGACTGAACAGTTGTCACCAGGTAGTGGAGCGCATATGTGGGAGAGTCAAAGCCAGATGGTGGTGCCTTCTAATACTCCTCCATCTTGCGGAGGAGACCCTCCCAGAGGTCATCAGTGCCTGTGTCACCCTGCATAACCTCTGTGAACTGAGGATCTCTGGGAGGTTGAGGCTGAACAACTCACTGCACATTTCCAGCAGCCAGGGCAGGCACAGCAAAGAGCACACATCATCCACGAGGCACTCAAGAAAATATTTCTTGCGGAGAAGCCCTGAGGACCCAGGCCTACCACCAGATGCCTTCATCAGCTTCACCCCACACATGCCTCCCCCACACACTTGTGCCACCCTAACCCCCCCATCCCCAAATAAATAAAGATATGAACATAAAAGATTGTTTTAACATGTTTTATTTAAATGGGAAGGCGGGAGGTTTGATGGTAGGGAGGGGCTTTGAGAACTAGGAGAAGGGGGGATTTGGGGGAGAACTGGGAGAAGGGGGGAGTTGGGGCAGAACTGGTGATATGGGTCCTTTTAAGGATCAGGATGGGAGAAAGTCCCAGTCCCATGGGAGGTTCCCCTCGGCTTTTCCCATGGCCACCGCAGGTGTGGGGGTCTCTGGGTGGGGCTTCCTGGGTTGCAGAGGGAATAAAACGGTCCACCAGCCAACTCAGACTGGCTACCATGCCCTGGAGGGCTGCCCCAATGGTCACCTGAGCCTGGCTCATGCGATCCAGGGCCTGGCTCTGCTGCTTGTGGGCCATGGTGTGGTGCTCCTCCAGGTCAACAGCCCATTGCAGCAGGCAGAGGGTAGATCTCTGGTGGGCTGACACCTGCCCTTGCCATGCCTGCACAACCTCCCTGGCCCCCTGTCCCAGGTGGATGAGTTCCAGGAGGAGGTCATTCTGGTGCCAGTAAGTCCTCCTCCTGCACTTGGTGATGGCTGGTGGACTCGCTGAGATGGGGCATTGGTGGCCCTGAAAAGCTGCTGGGGGGAGACAAGAGAGACCACCATTAGTCACAGCAGCTGCCAAGCTAGTGCTGTGTGTGGGCTGACAGAAGCAAGCAGCTGTGCCCTCACTGTCCCCATGCCTCCCAATCCATGTCCTGCAGGACGGGACCCCTAAGGTACCTCTGGCTGTGTTGTGCTGCCCAGATCAGGCATGGTGCCCGCTGTGGTGAGCAGCACTCAGCCCTGTGCTGCTCTCAGAGCATGTCCCTAGGCCATGTGCTAGCAGCCTGGGCTGCATGCTGTCCGCTTGGTTCTGTCACTTCTGGTTCCTCTGTTCCCCCTGCTGACATGTCCACACCCTGCTCGACTGAGCTTCCCCCATGCCACATAGGTCCCCAGGGCTGTACCCAAGGGACAGCCTCTGTGTCCCACCCTGTGTCTGGGACCCTGCCTGTCCAGAGGCCCTATCTACCCACTCTGCCTGTGACAGAGAGGTGCTGCTATCGCTGTATGGAGGAGAAGGGAGCCACTTAGCCGCTGATCTTGGCATTGTCTGGCAGGACATGCTCTCTCCAGGGCCTCCCTCTGTGGTGGTGCCCTCCTCCTCCAGCGCCTCTGGGGATGTGGGTGCCTCCTCTGTGCAGAGGAACAGCTCAAGGCTAGGGGCTGCTATGTGGCTAGGTGATGGGTCCACTGCTGGGCTGCTGACATCAACGTCCACGGGGATGTTGATGTCTGCTGTTTCCCCCTCTTCAGCAGTGGACGTGGTGAGTATGTTTCCACTGTCCACTGTGGTAGAAGGCAGCCCGGAGGGTTCATCACTGAGGAAATTATCCATTTCCTCGAAGTACTGGCACATGCCTCCCTGCTCTGGCCCCAGGGGCTGCCTTGCCACCCGGACCCGGGCATAGGCCTGGCAAAGGGCCTTTATCTTGATCCAGACCTGCTCCGTGGTCCGGGGGTGGCCCTGGGCAGTGAGGGCCTTGGCAATTTCCTGATATATTGCTCAGTTGTGGTGAGTTGCCTGCAGCCGGTACAGGATGTCCTCTCTGCCCCAAATGGAGAGGAGGTAGAGGACCTCCTGATGCCCTCAGATGGCTGTTTGGCACCTGCTCTGGGGACTGGCACATGCCTTAGGCATGGCCACTTGCCTGCCATGTGGCAATGGCTGCAGGGCTGGCAGCAAGGGTGGGGGGAAAGGCACAGTACCTGTGCACTGTTCCCCTTCCTGGTACCAAGCACCATTGGAAGGAGAAGGGCAAAACACGGTCAATTCGAAGTGAGTAATTCAAATTGACATGGCCCCATTGCGTCAATTCGAATTACTCACTTTGAATTGACGCTGACTTCAAAGTCAAATGAGGTTTGACTAATTCGAAGTCAGCTTTCGAATTGATGAAACATGAGGAGTGCCTCAGTTTGAATTGACGAAAGTGGGCATGTTCATGCACTTAATAGAATTCAAATTGATGACAGTAAGTTTGAATTCTGCTGTACATGTAGACATACCGTAGGGGACTGGAACACTTGACTTATGAGGAGAGGCTGAGAAACTAGGCTTGTTTAGTCTGCAGAAGAGATGTATCAGGGAGGATTTGATAACAGCTTTTAACTGTCTTAAAGGGGGTTTCAGGGTTGATGGCACTAGTGTTCCATCAGTGTTCTCTATCACAGAACTAGGAGCAAGGGTCTCAAGGTGCAGTGGGGAAGATCTAAGTTGGCTATTAGGAAAAGCTTTTTCACTAACAGTATGGTGAAGCACTGGAATAGATTACCTAGGGAGGCAGTGGAATCTCCATTCTTACAAGTTTTTTATGGTGCAGCTTCACAAAGCATTGGAGTTGAAGATGGTTATGCTGTGAGCAGGTGGTTGGACAAAATGATCTTCTGAGGTTCCTTCCAACCCTTATCTTCTATGATTCTATAAACTCGAATTGTATCATTGATTTGTCCTCTGAATGGAAACAACCCTGCTAACCACTCTGGCCAAAGGAGCACCAGTAATGGTTTGCCAGTAAAGCCCCGTGTGAAGTACAGGGTTGTGATTAATGCTCTTCTTTAACAGATAATTACAAGGAGGAATTTTTAGCGATTCCTCACTTATCTGCAACCAGCCACCAGAACTGGATGAAAACATGGAACAGTGTTTCAGACATGTTTGGATGAAATGTGTCTGTTTAAGTCACTGCTCTGAGCAAGAAGTGTTTAGCTGCCCTGCCCCGAAAAAAAAAAAAAATAAAAGATCACTCGTGCTTGTCTTTGCACTCATGGGTTAAGAGAGGGCTCCTCAGTCTGGTCTGTCCTTATACACATGGATTGGGCAATTGGCATATACTTCCACCTTTCGCCTCCTTGCTCCCAGTTTTCCCTAACCCCTTTAAATTCCCTAGTCAGATAATTGCTCCCCAAGGGGTAGGAGCAAGCAGTTTCTGTGCTTTCCAGCATGCACAAATTCCTGAATCTAATGACTTGTTCTTTTTTGTGCTTGCGTGGCTGCTCAGGACCCACACAGTCTAGCAAAGGCAGGGGGAAGGGGGAAGAAGGGAGAGAGATCACTGAATTTAACAAAACAACACAAAATCCTCACAGCACAAAAAGAAAATGAGCAAGTACTGTAAGTAAATGGGAGAAGGGGGCAGACAGAACTCTTTGCAAAAAGAAGTCTTTGAAAACAGATGCTAAAAGGGACAAAATCCAGAAAATTGAAGGCCAAAGAGAATTGCCAAGGGATGAAACTCTCAGAGATTAGTCCAGCAAATCTGCATCCAGTCTGGGAGCTTAATTTTGAACTTTTTTCATGACAGAAAATCTGAAGAAATCTGTTTGGGCTATGAAAATGTACTGCTTGAGTTTTTCACATTATTATTATTGTCATTTGACTAGAGGCCTGCCCAGGCTAGTGGTTGATAAAGTGTCATCTGATGGTTGGCTGGTGAGCTATGTGAAATGAAATTCTTATCTGTCTTGCTCTTAGTGGACAGCTGTCCAAACCGAAAAACAAAAATCTCTATTGTATTGGCATACTTGCTGGCAGTGTCAGCAGAGAAGTGAAGGACTAATGGGCATGAGGATTTGAACTATCCTTTCATCGCTAATGGGTCCATCCAGAAAGGAGCTGAGGTACATTGGTGGGGCAACATCAGTGAAGCATGCATTATAGCAGTCCATATCTTAAATGTGTGGTAGGCAGAGAACATCAGTCTCAAGAGTTGTCCATCTGGTGCCTTTTTCAGCCTAACTTTATTCTGATCAAGTATCTCTGAAACATTTAAATGTTTTTTCTAAATTAACATATTTGATTAACATTCTCTTTAAAAAAAAAGCATGAGGCATAAACAACCTTACAAAACCCTATAAATATTCATCACAACCCTCCTAATACTTTGAAACCCAGGTTTACAGGACTGCATATATGCAAATATATTCCAGGGGAGTAGACATGGGTGGAGGAATAGAAGGGAATGGATGGATATGAAGAAGCAAAGGAATGGAAGGACAGTGGAGACAGAGAGGAAAGAAGCTGCTGCCATGGAGTCCCAAGAAGAATGGGGGAGGGCTCAACCATTGCTCCTTGCTTGTGCTACTTTAATAATTGTAGGAAATACATGAGTAAATGGCTAATTGATCAGATACAATAATTGGTCATTTGCATACACATTGTAACTGGGCATGCAAATTAGGGACAGATATATATTCTGCACTTGTGTAAATATCTAGGGCATGATCTAATCTCATTTAAACCAGTTTTATAACAGAATCAATTCACTTACTGTTATGGAGTTACTATAGATTTACATTGGCATAGGTGAGTTCAGAACTGTCTCTTGTTCTCATTGTTTTGCAATCTATAGTTTTGCTTTTCACTAATGCAGAAGTATACCCAATCTGTTCACTTGCTACTCCTATTCAGTTATCTTTAGTAAGAAAACAGCAATGAAGAATGAATAGGAGTAGTCTGCTTCTTCTGCTCAGCTCCTGCTATGAATTCACTTCCTTGTTTGATTTGCCGCATGGGTTTAGAATGCATGTCTCTCAAAATACAGACCATAGCACAGGAGGGAGCAAACTGTACCAGAACTTTTGAAATAAAGGTAAGAAGTATGCTGAATATTTTTAAATAGGCTTAAAAAGAGGATGAAACCAGAGATACTTACTACACACATGCACAAAGCAAGGTATGTTTAAAAATTATTTGTATCGAGGTGGGTGAGATGTGCTGGAGCAATAATCCTCTCCTTAACTCACAATAACCAAAAGTGATTTAACTTTATAAAATCAAATTCTGTAGATAGCTAATCCAAGTGTCCGTTCGATTCATGATATGCATCTGTAATTCCTCTTAACAGAAGATTGCTGGGTTTTTATAATAAACGTTAGAACCATAGATCAATATACATTATCAGTTGCATTTAATTTAAAGTACCCAGTATTAGCAAAATAAAACATACTTGTGAAATTTTCTACTTTTAGGTGTATATCAGTCATGATACAGTATATGGAAGTAGAAAAAACCATTGACACTGGAAACACTGAAAGAAAGATAAATTTTGTACAATTGCTTGAGCGAAGAAGAAAATCTCAAGTTATCCTGTTCATTCTATTGGCCTCAAATAGTGATAAATAGAAACATGTGTAAGTATACACATATTATGAAATTCTCTCTTACTTTGAACCTGTTCAGAAAAAAGTAAACTAAAAGGTCATGTCTCGTGAAAAGAAAGTTTATGATGCACAAACATACGTAATTTAAGGAGGCTCTAACTCTACATTTTTTTAATTAGGATTGGAAATATATTTTAATCATGTCCAGCAATATTTTTAATCATATCCTGTTTTCCTGTAAATGTCTCCATCTTGCAAATAGTTCTGAATTTCTTTGGCAGTTGTTAAACCCCTTTGAAGGACTAAATGGTGACACCTACTCTAAGCAATCTTTTGAGAAATTCTGGCATGGAGAAGCTTGCTAAAAAGGGACTCATGCAAAGACAGGCAAACATGGCCTGTGGGCAGGATTCAACCCACAAGTATCTTTCATCCAGCCTGCCAGGTTAGAGCTACTCCTCCCCCATCCTCATGAGCCACTGCTGGACCTAGGAAGGAAGGGAGGGAGGGGTTGCGGCAGCTTGTGTGCGCTGGGGCAAGAGCCCTGCTGCTGCGCCTCCCTCCTTGCTCCAGCTGAAACTGGGAGAGAGATGTAGCCACAGCAGCACTTAGGCCTGGTGCGAGCTGCCACTGAAGCTACGAAGAGGGGGGTCCCAGCTCCACCCTTTTTTCTGGGAAGGGGGGGCTGGCCACTGATCCCTCCAAGCCCTGCCCCACCACTACCATCCCTCCTTCCCCTGCTTGTGGCACACTGTAATGACCTTATGTGACATGTGGCCCTCAGGTTGAAAATGTTGCCCACCACTGGACTAAGGGATACTTAAGAGGAAAAAGCAGCTGTAACTGATAATGTCGCTCCTTTTAACCCTTGTTAAAGGGAGGGAGTAGGGTTGTGTGGCAAGATGAGGGGAAGAGAAAATTAATTAGGGTTGCTTTGAGTGAATAGCTAATCAGAAATGACAGGGAAGAAGCAGACAGTGAGGACATAACCAGACTTCTGTAAAAAAATTCTTTTCTAGCCTTTGCTCTGGCAAACACCAGAGGCCGCTTTACGGGTAGGCAAAGCAGGTGACTGACTGTGGTCTCAAGGAAAAATTTCTCCCATCCTCAACTCGATGTACAGCAGGAGCATTGCTGCCTCAAAAAAGGGGTTGGGGCCTGGGTCCCGCCTCCTGCCCTGCAGCCCCAGCCACTGCCAGACAGCACCAGGTGGCCCAAAGCCAGATCCAGCCCCTGCCACTGCTAGCAAACAACAGGTGGTCCCAGCCTGGCTGCTGCCTACTGTTGCTGCCAGTAAGCTGCTGGTGGCCCAAGCCCAGCTCTGGCTCAGGCTCCTACCACTGCTGGCAAGCATCAAGCAGCTTCGGCATGCCCGATCTGGCCTCAACCACTGCTGGCAAGCAGCAGGCAACCTCAACCCAGTTCTAGCTCTGGATCCTGCTTCCTGCCAGTGCCAGCAACTCCATCTTCAAGTGTTTGATGAAGTGGGATTCTTTCCTATGAAAGCTCATGCAATGAATAAGTCTGTTAGGCTATGTCTACATTTGCAAGTTAGTTCAAATTAAGAAGGCTTAATTCAAACTAACTTAGTACCTGTCTACACTAGGCTTTCGGTAGTTCGAATTAAAGAATTCCTTAATTTGAATTTATGAAAGCTTAGTTTGAACTAGTAGGACCTGCCAGTTAAGGATTAACCCCCTAGTTCAAACTTAATAGGTTTGAACTAAGGGCAGTTAGTCTGAATTAACAAAGTGGACTAATTCAAACTAACATAAATTCAAATTAGTCCATATTTTTAATTTGAACTAATAAATTCAAGCCTAGTTCAAACTAACCTCGAAATTATAAGTTTGAATTAACAAATTCAAACTAACTTTTCTTAGTGTAGACATAGTCTTAGTATTTAAAAGTGCCACTGGACTCCTTGTTTGCTTTTCATGATGGAAAAATCTTTGAAAGTATCATACACAAGAATAATTTAGAGATCATGCTGCCATTGTTCTGGCCCTTTATATAATGTAAACCACTTCAAAGCAGGGGATGCTGCACCCCCAGTATCCTTAGTTCCAGTATCTATGACTTATTTTTTAAAAAAAATAAAGTTATAAATCCATAGACTACAAAAAAGATTTCAAAACCTTTATAAAAGGTGATGTATCTGACTAAAAATACTTCTTTGACCAAGATTCCTGTTCAGCATTTGCAACAAATATTCAAGCACTTAACTAGGTTACTGAAGGCAAAACTGATTTTCCCCCCTGTGTCTACATTAGAGAAATGCAGAAACACAAAAGTAGTTACCAAAGACATTACATTTTTTATTGTTTATTTTTTTGCAATGGCCTAAATCATTGTTTTTATTATGTGCCTAGTCAGATTGGGGATTGGGAATTGTTTGATGTATTATCTCCTGATTGTTTTTAATTTATAAATAAACTTAAAATGTGGCTTAATTGGGATTTATTTTTATATATTTTTAGATACAATGCTCATGTCTGCTAAATTTCTACCTTTTTACTTGTAAAAAATCCCTAGAGCTTTTAGGTGCTTAAGCAGTCCTTGGAACAATGGCTAAAGATGCGCCTTAACTGTTGCAGGTGCAGAACGTAGCCTTTCCCAGTTAGACTTAGTGTACTAGTTGTACTCTCCAATGAACAAGACACACTATACTATCTGCTGACTTCCAGGAACTTATTAATGAATATATCCTTAAAAAGTCATGTGTATGATTTTAAAAAAATAAATAAATTATTAGCTTATTCTGAGCAATCCTGTGTAGCCTTTACACAGTTAAAACTCTCAATGATCTTTGGCTAAAGGAAGGACTTTCAGGATTTGTCCCAGTACCTATGACTGTGTTGGCACTGGGTCCTTCTTGGGGTAATCATGACTGACTGGAGTTTAGTAGTCAATTGCTGGTAGCTTTTCCCATGACTTTTCACTCCGCAAGAAATGTCCTACACCAAGACCATTATAGTTTGTGCTTTATTGCAATAAGTTCCCCCACCACATCTCAATAGCTACCAAAGATACCTCTGACAAACATATACAACAGTTAATCTAATGCAGCACCTGTTAGAGACATAATTTTTCATGTGGCTGTGGTTGTGAAGAATAAATATCACAGATAAATAGTGCACAAATGTTATTAAGTTTAACCTCAGTTTTAAAATTAGTTTTTCATTCCTTTTGCATCTGCTTTCTGCAAATTGTTGAGCAATTCAGTTTTGACACCAAAGTTTGTAGAAACCAAAGTTCATAAATATTTCCAAAAACTGAATTTTACGCTGATGCTTTCAAATGTTCAAGCCTGAAGTGCTTGTGTGCTCATCCCGCAACTCTACCATATGACTTATTAGCCATTGGTAACCTAGCACACAACTCAAACTTCAAATATTGACTATACATGGAGAATTGTTTGTGATCCATTTCCACATCTCTAAGAAAAACTGAGGGCAAAGTTATTTAGGAAAAATAATTTTGAATAATTGATAAATTCAAGAAAATCACGATCTGTTGGCAGATAATTCATGAACAACAAAAGAAATGACATTCAAAGAATAGATTATTCATTGTGAATATTCTTCATGGGGTTAAGATTGAGAATGAAAGAACATGTATGCAGTAACTAACTATGAACTATAACTTTGACTCCCCTATGTTGTGATGCAGTAGTTCTTTTGGAAAGCATATATATTGCCTGAAAATTTTATTTTAATTTTGGGCATCTTTTGTTCATCCGAAAACCAAACCTATAGACCTGTTTCAGGTGAATAGAAAGTTTTGTGTGTGTGTGTTTTTAGTGGGGTTTCTCTGTATGACTGGTAAAAGTGGCCAGATTGAGTCATTTTCCTTTTATGTACAACTTCAAACACTTTAATATGTGGTTCTAATTCTTAAATTGCCTCAGCAATGACTCTATAGCCATAGTAAATTTTTATTGTTTCCTAGGTCTTTCTAAGGCCAATCATACCCCTCAGAGAGTGTCCATATCAAAATGCAATGTGCAGTTTGCATGTGTGAATGCTATCATTCAAATAATATCTAGGCAACATGAAAAAAACATCACTTAACCCAGCTGTTGTGATAATAACAGTCTCAGTGAGCTGGAATTTCCTGCATACTGGACACAGCAATCCTGGAATGCTGAGAGGTCAAGCAACTGATAAACCAGTGACTTTCTCTAAGCACTTGTGAAATGATCATTTCCATGACCGAATCTTAACTGGAAAACTATGATGTGATGTCACAAGACAACTTTGCCCTTGGATGTTAACTGAGTAGGAATTTAATAGCTCATCCTGTGTTCAAATAAACTGTTTGAAATTTGCACAATATTTTCCCAGTGTGAATTAAATGTCTTTTTTGTCCTGGGCATGATGCAGTTATTTGACTAACCTCATGTTTGATGTAAGCTTTTTGAGACAGGTAGCTGCAAAATTCACATCTGGGCACCAGCAGGGGCTGCTGGGCTTTAGGTGGGTAGAAACATTGCCTATCTTCCCTCTTGATCAAAATTTTGAGCAGGACCATACATAGGCTCAGAAATTAATGATTTTTTTAGAAACTGCCTTGCACAGCAGTACAACGGGTTGTTCAGTGAAGTCCTTTTGCGGTTGCTTTTAGATTATTTACAGGGCTGCACTCACATCCTCATTCGTCATGGTAGAAATTTCCATAGTCTCCATTAGACTCCTTCAAGCGGCCATTCTTCTCTTATAAAGAATCATCAGCCCCAAGGAGCAGTAGGTCATTAAGACCAACAGTTCTCTTTCAAAACTTTGTTGCAATCAGAAACCATTTAAAAATTTTCAGCTGGAAATTCCAGTAGGGTATATGTAGTCCCCTTAGAAAGTGTTTCTTCATGTTTGATGGCAATTGTTGGGCTATTCAGTGCAATCTTGCATGTACAGCTTTGGTATCTTCTAGGGTGTGCACTTTGTGTTATGGAGCATGAGGGCGTCTCCTTTACATGGAAGAGCGTTCAGCTAAATTAACAGCTGAGAGAGGCACAGAGGAGTGGGATAAAAGTAAATGTATTTTATTCTTTCTCGGTGGAAACGTGACCACTGCTGATCCAGTGTTATGGCCACAATTGTTGAAGACTTATTCTGGGTGAAGGGCAACTTTAATCTTAATCTGAGGAAGTGAGAGGATGTATTTAACAAGTGCAGCCCCTGAAGATGCTGACCATTCTGTATTGTTGGTTCAAGTCATCCATTTTGGGAAACTGTGGCCACCTACTAGTCCCCCCCCCATTTGAAAGGAAGCTGCAGCCCCTTGTGCCAACTCTCCTAAAGAAATTCTGCCGTTGAGGTCATCCCAAGAGGTTCCAGAGCACTGGCCTTCAACACAGAATTTGGAGTGAATCTGGTCCCTTAGTTTTTGTAGTGAAAGGGAAAGCTAGACTCATGTTAGGGAGAAGCTGGCAAAAGTTCTCTCTCTCTAATGAATAAAATACTCCTTTTTGCTCATTTTTCATTTTCATTCTATATTTCATTCTATTTTTCTGTATTTCATTTCTTGATTTCATTCTATATTTCTAATGAATATTTCTCTTTCTGCACAACATACATCTCTTTTACTCAGTTTCTTCTAAGCAATCTCTCCTTATGCTGGTTTTATTCAAGGGCTGTGTCCACATGGAACTTTTCTTTTGAAACAACAGCCCCCTGTAGCCAGTGGCGGGGTGAGTCAAGTGTGGACAAGCACTAAGTTGGGAAAGAGACAGAATGGGAGACAGGTAAAGCATTGTCCTACTTGCTGGCGCTTCGCAGCATAACTTAAAAGTTTAATGCAGCCCAAGGAAACCTTTTTCTGTAACTTCCTTTGCCTATAGCACTAGGGAATTTGGCAATGGCGTTGTTTTGAAACAACTTAAACCCCATATGGGGACGAAACAACGTTGTTTCAAAACGAGGGATGCTAAACAGCTCAGGGATAAAACTATGTGGTGATCCTTAATTTGCAGTAAATGGGGAGAAAAAAGTGGCTAAATTGATGGAGACCCTGAAAACCAATACAGTTGATCATTGGCTGGTTTGGACACAGACATATAAGTTTCCTCTTCAAAATAAATGTACATACTTGTGTATACCTTGGCAACCAAAGCATTTCAGTGCAATCTTATTTCTAACAGCTAGCATAGAAAAAGTGTATTTGTTTGTAGTAAAAGGTAAGCATTGATCTACATCTATTTGTGCAGATGATCTTTCTGGTTTTTTTTTTCTCTTTTAATATATCATTTAGCTATGTGTGAATGCAAATGGTAGAGGAAATGGTAGAATGTAAATGGTAGAGGTAGAGGAGATGCCATCTACCCCAGAGGCTGGGCAGATCACAGCCAGCTCACCTAAGACGAAACATAGGGTTGTGGTGATTGGGGACTCACTCCTGAGAGGAATGGAGGGACCCATCTGTCACCCTGACAAGGCCTCTAGAGAGGTATGCTGCCTGCCAGGTGCCCGTATCCAAGACGTTACGGAGGGGTTGTCAAAAATCATCCGCCCCTCGGACTACTACCTCATGCTTCTTATCCATGTGGGTACCAATGATACTGTGAGAGGTGATCCTCTGCAGATCAAAGGTGACTTCAGGGTTCTGGGAGCAAGGGTGAAGGAGTTTGGAGCACAGGTGGTGTTCTCATCAATCCTTCCAGTCATGGCTAGAGGCCGGAGGAGAGACAGATGCATCCTAGAGGTGAATGCCTGGCTGCGAAGATGGTGTGGTCAGGAGGGATTTGGCTTCCTTGACCATGGAGTTCTGCTTCAGGACAGAGGATTGATAGGCAGAGATGGCCTTCACCTGTCCAGGAAGGGGAAGAGCGTATTTCGGCACAGACTGGCTGACCTAGTGAGGAGGGCTTTAAACTAGGTTCAACGAGGGAAGGAGACCAAAGCCCACAGGTAAGTGACAATGTGGGTAATCTGGGGGAAGGGATGGAACTTGGGGGGTGCTGCGACTGTGGCACCAGGAGTAAAAGAGATTGGAACATGGGGGGGAATCAAATAATGGTCTTAAATGTTCCACTGAAGCACCAATGCGTGAGGAGAGTGGGGGAGGAGAACTCCAAGAAAAAATGCAATGAGGTATATGTAATAGAACTGAAAATCAAAATGACAAAGTAGGGCAATCAGCCGGGTATCTTAGGTGCCTATACACTAATGCGAGGAGCCTGAGAAATAAGCAGGAGGAATTGGTAGTACTAGCACAGACAAGGAAGTATGATATCATAGGAATAATGGAGATGTGGTGGGATAGTCTGCATGACTGGAGCTCTGCCATGGATGGGTATAAACTGTTCAGGAAAGACAGGCAGGAAAGAAGAGGGGGAGGAGTAGCGTTATATGTAAAAGTGCTCTATGACTGCTCAGAGCTCCATTATGGAAGTGGAAGTGTGCCAGTAGAAAGTCCGTGGGTTACATTGAGAGGCGAAAGCAACAAGGGGGATGTTGTGGTGGGTGTCTGCTATAGACCACCAGACCAGAAGCAGGAGGTGGATGAGGTGTTCTATGGACAACTAGTGGAAGCTTCTAGATCACAAGCCCTGGTACTCATGGGGGACTTCAATTACCCTGACATCTGCTGGGAGGCCAATACAGCAGTGCATGGGCAATCCAGGAAGTTTTTAGAGTGTTGGGGACAACTTTCTACTACAAATGCTAGAGGAACCAACTAGGGGCATTGTACCTCTCAACCTGCTGCTCATAAACAGGGAAAAATTGATCAGGGAGGTAGAGGTAAATGGCAAGCTAGGCAGTAGTGACCATGACATGGTTGAATTCAGGATGCTGATTAAAGGAAGGAAGGAAAGAAGTAAAACAAAAACCTGGACTTCAAAAAAGCAGATTTTGGCTCCCTCGGGGAACTGATGGGCAGGATCCCTTGGGAAGCTAATCTAACGGGGAAAGGAGTCCAAGAGAGTTGGTTATATTTTAAAGAAACCCTGCTAAGGGCACAGGAAGTTGCCATTCCAATTAGGAGAAAGAACAAACATGTGAGGCAGCCAGAATGCTCTGAGCTTAAACATAAAAAGGAAGCTTACAGGAAGTGGAAGCTTGGTCAGATGACCAAGGAGGCATATAAAGATATTGCTAGGGACTGCAGGGATAAAATCAGAAAGGCCAAAGGACAAATGGAGTTGCAGCTAGCGAGGGATGTAAAGGATAACAAAAAGGGGTTCTACAAGTATGTTAATAACAAGAAGAGGATCAGGGATGGTGTAGGTCCCTTGCTGAATAGGGCAGGCATTCTTGTAACAGAGGATGAAGAAAAAGCTGAAGTGCTCAATGCATTTTTTGCTTCAGTTTTCACAGGCAGGGTCAGCTCCCAGTCCACTACCATGGGTATGACAGATTGGAGAGAAGAAGAGAGGCCCTTGGTGATGGAAGGTCAGGTTAAGGACTGCTTAAAGAAACTGGATGTGCACAAGTCCATGGGGCTGGATGAACTGCATCCAAGGGTGCTAAGGGAATTGGCCGATGAGATAGCAGCACCACTGGCCATTATCTTTCAAAACGCATGGAGAACGGGGGAGATGCCAGAGGATTGGAAAAAAGCAAATGTAGTGCCTATTTCAAGAAAGGGAAAAAGGAGGATCTGGGGAATTACAGACCAGTCAGCCTGACCTCAATCCCTGGAAAAATTATGGAGCAGCTTCTCAAAGAATCCATCCTCAAACACTTAGAGGAAAATAAAGTGATCAGGAACAGTCAGCATGGATTTACCAAGGGTAAATCATGCCTGACCAATCTCGTTTCCTTCTATGATCAGATGACTGGTTTTCTGGATGCAGGAAGAACCGTTGATGTGATATACCTTGACTTTAGCAAGGCTTTTGATACAGTTTCCCACAGCATTCTCACTGGCAAATTAAGGAAGTATGGATTGGATAGGTGGACTATAAGGTGGATAGAAAACTGGCTAGATCAATGGTTTCAGCATGTAGGAATCAATGGTTCCATGTCTAGCTGGCAACCGTTAACGAGTGGTGTGCCCCAGGGGTCAGTCCTGGGGCTGGTTCTGTTCAACATTTTCATCAATGATCTGGATGATGGAATAGACTGTACTCTCAGTAAGTTCGCGGATGACACCAAGCTGGGGGGACCAGTAGACACGTTGGAGGGCAAGGACAGGATTCAGGGAGACCCAGATAAATTGGAACAGTGGGCCAATAGAAATCTTATGAGGTTCAATAAGCACAAGTGTAAAATCCTGCACTTGGGATTGAAAAGCCCCATGCACTGCTACAGGCTGGGGAACATTCAGTTAAGTAGCAACAGTGTAGAAAAGGAGCTGGGGGTCATGGTGGATGGGAAGCTGGATATGAGTCAGCAGTGTGCTCTTGCTGCCAAAAAGGCCAATGGCATACTGGGCTGCATCAAAATAAGTATTACCAGCAGATCAAGGGATGTGATCATTCCCCTCTATTCTGCACTGGTGAGGCCACATCTAGAATACTGTGTTCAGTTTTGGGCTCCCCACTACAAAAAGGACAGGGACATGCTATAGAGAGTCCAGTGGAGGGCAACCAAAATGATTAAAGGGTTGGAGCACAAGCCCTATGAGGAAAGACTGAAAGCATTAGGTTTATTTAGTCTGCAGAAGAGAAGATTGAGGGGGGATTTGATAGCAACATTCAGCTACTTGAAGGGATGCTCCAAGGAAGATGGAGCTCGACTGTTCTCGGTAGTAACAGAGGACAGAATGAGGAGCAATGGTCTCAAGTTGTGGTTAGGGAGGTCAAGGCTGGGTATTAGAAGAAACTTTTTTGCTAGGCGAGTGGTGAAGCATTGGAATGAGCTGCCTAGGGATGTGGTGGAGTCTCCATCTTTGGAGGTGTTTAAGGCTCAGCTGGACAAAACCATGAATGGGATGGTTTAGTGGGAGTGGTCCTGCCTCTGGCAGGGGGTTGGACTAGATGACCTATGAGGTCCCTTCCAACCCTATGTTTCTATGATTCTATGAAATGCCTTGCTTGTTTAAAGTTCTTTTGCTGAACTGTGCTCTCAGGGTATGTCTACACTTACAATTTAGTTCGAATTAAGGAGGCTTAATTCGAACTAAATTAGTGCATGTCCACACTTGCTTTCATTAGTTCGAACTAAGGAGTTCCCTCAGTTCGAACTAAGGAAAGCCTAGTTCAAATCTATAAAATGTCCCTTAAGTTCAAATTGATAGTTAATTCAAACTCATTTAGTTAGAATTAATCCAATGTAGCTGTGTTAATTCAAATTAACTTAATTCGAACTAAGGGATACAAACTGTCCTTCAGATAATTTAGGCTTGAAATTAGACGCAGATTCCTAACCATCAGAGGAGTAAAGTTCTGGAATAGTCTATCAAGGGAAGTGGTGGGGGCAAAAACCTTAGGTGCCTTCAAAACAGAGCTTGATAAGTTTATGGAGGGAATGATATGATGGACAGTGTAGCTTGGCCAGTGTCTGTCTTTTACTACTGGTGATGGGTATGATAGTGTCCTGGGAAGGGACATTAGATCGAGTGGGTTCTGAGTTATTACAGAGAAGTTCTTCTTGACTGGCTGTTGCAGACTTGCCCTCATTCTCAGGGTTTAACTGATCGCCATATTTGGGGTCGGGAAGGAATTTTCCCCCAGGGCAGATTGGCTTGGGCGCTGGGGTTTTTTGCCTTCCTCTGTAGCATTGGGCATGGCTCACTTGCTGGTTGACTTTCTGTATTAAAGTCTTTAAACCATGATTTGAGGATTTTAATAGCTCAGTTATGGGTTTGAGGTTCATTGTAGGAGTGGGTGGGTGAGGTTTTGTGGCCTGCAGTGTGTGGGAGGTCAGACTAGGTGATCATATTGGTCCCTTCTGACCTTTGAGTCTATGGCTGTGTTCACACAGCCCAATTATTTCGAAACAACAGAGGTTGTTTCAAAATAAGATTTAGGCTGTTCACACGACGCATGGTTGTTTCGAAACAACTGGTCCAGTTGTTCTGAAACAACGGCATTGTTTTGAAACAAGTTAAATCCCATGCGGGGACGATACAATGTTGTTTCAAAACAATTGTTTCGAAACGCCGTGCGAACATGTTGTTTCAAAACAACGGTGACTTGTTTCGAAATAACTGTTGCCTGAACCTGCTATTTCGCTTTGAGCTTTTTTCCTTAATTCGAATTAACAAACTGTTAATTTGAATTGTTATTTCGAAATAAGGTGTTATTTCGATACAAGTTGTTTCAAGACAACCGTATCGAAGTAACCCCCTGTGTGTGAACACAGCCTATGAGTCTATGGGTCTAGTCCGAATTGATTAGTTCGAATTCACTTAATTCGAACTAACCTTCTAAGTGTAGACATACCCTCAGATTTTCAGGCCATTTGAATTTCTGAGGGGACTTCAGGGTATTGTTTTTGCCCTTTAACAAACTGAACTGGTTTTAGACCTAGAAAGCTGAGAAACTGCATCTCTTCCCTAGTCATGCTGCTGTACTTGCAGGTGCAGAGGTGATCAAGCTGAAGACCCCTTTATACATTGGAGAAAGCTACTCACTGGGAATTATCTATTAATCCCTTGATTCTGGAATTTGCTTCCCCATTGATCTGCCAAAGTCCAGATTTGTTTGCCTTTAACATACTCTGCAAAACCCATCTTTTCTCCTAGAAACTGAAGCTAAGAATGTCCAAAGGACTGTGGAGTTTTATTTGGGCCTGGAGGTGTTTTTCTCTGAGTGACTTACTTGTGGAGGGAAAAGAAGACTCTGTTACTGTGATGCTAGTAGACCAGGTGCCAGCTCATGCCATGGTGCTCATGTCTCAAATGAACATGGACAAATATATGCCTGTATTTATTATAGTTCATCTGTAGGATGGTGCTGTTAAAATAAGTATTAGAGTTACAAGACTGTGTCTAGTGTTTAGACTTTATTGAATGATTGTGCATTGCTACATGTATTAATCTCACTTATAACATCTGTACAATTCCATATCGTAACCTAGTATTTGAGTAGTTGTACTGTGCGCCTTAGCATCTGTGTAAATCACTAGACAAGAGAGACATTAATTAGTGTGAAGGGCTGATCTTCAGTAGAAAGTGTCACGCCCATCCCAGAAGGAAAAGTCCATCAATAGCAGGTGGACTGGTGTGGGACACTGCAATTGGAATTTCATTAACAAGAGGACAAAAGACTTGTTATTCTGCTCTCCTCCTCATGAAGATGAATCATGCAGGACGTGGGCTCTTCCCTTCAGCTGATTTTGCAGCTGTAGTCAGTGCACATGGTATGAGGGGAATTAAAAACCACAAACAAAAGGAATTCACTATCTCTATACCTGCTTGGACTCTGGGGGGACAAAGCGTTTCTAGGCATAAAACAAATTCCCAACTGCTTAGCTTATATTAGCCCTGAAGATGTATAGAGATTTCTGATTATAGAAACTCTATTATCTTTTGAAGTTTACTTGCAAATCATTTGTGCATCTGTGCTTACCTGCTGTAACCTTGTAAAATAATATTCTTATTTCCTTTTCCTATTTAATAAATCTTTCAGTAGGTTACTATGGGATTGGCCGCAAGCCTTGTCTTTTGTGTAAGATATAAGGTGTAATTGACTAGGGTTAGTAGTGACTTGGGATTGGGAGTAACCTGAGTTTTGCTAAATTCCAAAGGCACAGCTGTGTTACTCTAGTAAAGCAAAAAAAGCAAGAAGTCTTGTGGCACTTAAAGACTAACAGATTTATTTATCGTATGAGCTTTTGTGGGAGAAAATCCCACTTCATCAGGCGCGTTGAAGAGGAGGAATTTACAGAATGGGATGAAAATATATGTAGAGGAGTGTAAGACATGGGATCAGGTCATACTGCAACAGCAAATCAGAGCATTTGCAAAGATTCAGACTCTGGGAAGCAGCACATGGAGGGTGAAGTCAAATTACCTGTTATAATGGGAAAAGAATCCATAGTCAGGATTTGGTCCTGCTTTCACACAATCTAATCTGCATATTAGTTCAATTTCGGCTGTTTCTCTTTGAAGTCTTGATGTCCCATTGATTTTCTTGACAACCATCATTAATAAATCATCAATGGAGTGATTAGGAAGATAGAAGTGCCCAGCAACTTTTTTTGTGTGTGTTGTGACTTCTGATGTCAGTTTTGTGCCCATTTATTCTTCTGAGTTTTGCTCTGACTCTTGATGTAAGGACCCAACTATCAGGAAGGTATGCTCAGCTGGGGTGGTAAGATAAATCAGAGTATTCAGGGAGACTGAGATTCCATATTAAGATTGTTAAGTTCCTGAGGAGCTCATGCTGGATAAGTGGTCGATGAAACCTAAGTATAGAACTCACAATTTATTTGGGGTTTTTTCCTTGGTTCCTAACAATCTGGTCTGGAGTTGGTACTCATGCTCTGGAGTTGGCAATGTTACAATTACTATTTGATATTTAGAAAAGTTTGTAGGGTGAAAGTAACAAGTGTAGTACGGGTACTAATGCATAGGACGGGCCCCTATAAACTGAATTAACCTCTTTATGAATGGAAATACTTAATGAACACCAGCACACATCTGCAGCACAGTAATGCCAGTGAAATCTACAGAGTTGCCACAGATTAATACTGATGAAATGAGCAAAATTTGTCACTTCATAGCTTCTATGCTGTTCAAAAAGAGGATTGCTTATATGGTTTCAAAGCTAAGCAGATCTACTGCAATGCAACGTGCTGTGATACTGAATGAAACGACATTGAGGAGTTTGATTAAAAGATGTGAGGAATTCAAGCTTTACCACTGTATTGTCTGCACTAAACTGATTCACTTTTAATACCCTACATCATGTTTGCTGTATTATACCCCCTCAATTAAAAATTCCATACTGTTGACAGAGCCAAATCCACTACAAATTGAAATACAAATGCTTTTTGCTGTAATTTATTACTTCAGCTCTGAATTGCTGCAATAGTTTTAAACATCTGGTCTGTCGCATCATACTTATCACTGAAAAACATTCATAAATCGAGACTGGTTCACATTAATCAAGTGGTATTTGAAAAGGGCCATAAAATCACAGTAAGACTCCATTACATTTAGAATGCTTATTTCTGTGCCCCAGGCCTTATCATGAGAACAATTAATGCTGAGCCATTTTCTGCTCTCATTTTTGACCTTGATTAAAGGTTGACTTAGTATTAGATATTTTGCAGAACTAAAGATGTAGGAGTAAGCCATCTTTGGGCAGGGGGATCAACAAAAAGCCTGTTTTTTTCTTAAGTTGTGTTTTGAGGGCTTAACTGAGGCATAAGTTTATAGACCTTCCACTGGCCCTCTGAACAAAGGTGAATTTCAGAGCTAATAAATAGTTCACCAGAGGTTTGGCCATCTCCACATAGGGAAGGGGATAAGTCTGTTCATAGCCTAAATAAAAACATTGAAAATTATACCAAATATTTAATTCTTAATAGGAAAAGTAATTTGTCTAGTCTACAGTTTGTACTAGAAATAACATTTTGTTTACTTGATTATGTATATGTTTCATAGGTTCTTTTCATGTTTTGAAATGTTGGATTATTTCTGCCAAAAGGCTAACATTTGCCAACTTCAATTTTTTTAAAATTAATTTTAAGTTAAATAAAGATAATTGGTTTCTTAATAACAACAAAATCATAAATATTTTAAAGTCTTGTGTAACCCTCCACTTCAGATAATTGGGATGAAGCTTACTGAAGGAGCTGTTCTGTACCCTTCCTTTAACTGAACCACTAAAAGTGATGACTGGTTTTGGGAAAAGCAGTTATGGGTTCATCATTCTGGGAGAAGTTCAGCCCTGCACAAAGGGCCTATATAAAGCCAATGCACAATTTAAACTCCCTTAAGCCTTTATTTTGAAATCTGAGATTGGACTAAAGTGGTAAACAGGAATTGTGTAGGCCTTTCCTATGGTTTCCAACAGCCTTGTATGACTTGGGATTACAATACCATTGACTTTCACTGGGACTCATGCTCCATAATCATGTGTGTTTTTGAAAATACTACCCCTTTAGGATATCTTATTCTGAGTCTAGGGAACCCACAGTGCAGTAAATACCAAAGTACAATCTTGAAGGGAAATGACCTAGCTTTTAAGCAGGTTTTTACTTTAATGACACTGTAGTAAAATAATATTTATTTTACTTTCTTCTAGTAAATAAAAAGCTTTACCATGTCAGTAAGTTATTTGAGGAATGCATATAGTTTTGCTTTTGAGCAAACAAAAAGGGAAGATAAGGAATATGTCTCCAAATTACCATGTGTAATAACTACTAGTTACACTGACTGATTAGACAATAAAGGATATTTTTTGTTTCATTAACAGTGAAAGCCTCCTCTTAAGAAGACTCACTTGGAGATCTAATATTAGGTTTTCAGTCTAAAGGTTCAACATTCAGTGAACACGTTATGCTATGGAACCTCCTTTTAAGTACACTGACGTTACCACTTCTCCTAGTAGATGAGCTACTATTGCTAATTTTCCTGCTAGCAATTTTTTTTTCAGGTATGTGGTGATGTACACTAGGGTAGCTAGACCAAGAGGAGTATCAAACTTGCAGTCTTAAAAAAGAAATTTAATTCTAAGCAGTTCAGAGTTAGTTCTAACTGTGGTTTTTTAGTTCAAACTAAAAAAAGCATGGCTAGTTCAAACTAAAAAATGTGGTTAGTTCGAACTAACTGCTTAGTTTGAACTTAATTAGTTCAAGCTAGCATGACTACATTGTGCTAGTTCAAACTAAATTTTGAAAGAATTTCAAACTAAGTGTTAAGTTCAAACTAACTATTCAAATTAACGTCTAAAAATTTTTTTATTCGGACTAGGCAAAGCCTAGTATAGACAGAGAGCAAATTAGTCCGTATTAAGCCTCCTTAATCTGGACTAATTTGCTAGTGTAGACATTGCCATAGAGCCCAGGCTGAGCCCAGACATCTACATTGCAGTTAAATAGTCCATTAGCCCAGTCCCCACAAATCCAAGTGGGCTGGCATAGGTCAACCACAGATTTTTAATTGCAGTGTTGACATATCCACAGAGGACATGTGCAGGAGAAGCAGGATCAGATGGCTTGTCAAAAATATCACAAAGGAATTCTTGGAGTCAGAGTTCTGTTAAATGCTTTTCAATGCCAACATCTCCTGCTCATAACATATTGATTTCAAGCTTCGTTTGTTCTTTGAAAAAAGAAAAAGTTAGTGAAAAAAGAAAAGTTAGTCTCTGTCGCCTGATGTTGCAATTCTTTTCAGCTAAGATCAGCCTCACGTCCTTCTGCTGGGATTCTCTTTCTTCTCTGCCATATACAGGGCAGACCAATCACAGCCACATTCTTCCCCCACCCCTTGAGACCCCATTAATATAATTTTGAAAGAACAGAAGAAATAGCTGCCCTCCAGCAAGAAAAAGAGTGAAGTTAAGCCTCCAAATTTTATTGTACTGCCAAAGTTCCAAAAGAATGTACTGTAGTTCACTTCCAAAGTGGGAATTCCATTTACATATAGTTCTCCTTGCTCCTGAGTGGAAAGAGGGAAAACTTCTGTGGCCCCAACGCAGCTTTCTGGGACTCTGGATGAAGGCCTTCTGCTGAATCCCTCATTCTAGGCTGATGATGTTTTGGGGAAATTCAGGCTTACTGTTTTCTATATTTCACTCATGGGTACTCTTGTGCCCACAAGATATCAAGTTGCCATGCGATTAATGCAAATTGAAAGTTCTGGATTAGGTATTTTCTGATTGGCATTTCTTTGAATAGAAATAGTTGCAATTTCATTTTATTTTTGAAACAAAAGAAGTGCATCCAGAGTAGGGCACTTCTTGAGTTTGCAAGATGCATATGTGTGTGCGCATGTAAATTTTAATGTTTGGTGAAGAAGAATCTAGCTTCTCACAACAAACCTCCCTACTGACCTGAGACGACTTCTGGGAGGATCAGTGGCCTTCTCTGATATGAGGTAAATGTTTGTCTTGAATTTTGCCAGACTGAATGATGGATTTGTGATTAGGACATGTGTTGCACTAGCAACTATATTGAGATCACAAAATTTACTTCATTTTTATAATCTACCTTGGTATTTTAACTGTCTTTGTCAAGAGAAAGTACTGTAAGACACTAGCTATCTCCCTGCCCTGGCCCTCAGCTGTGGAGCTCTGATCAGATTTTGTTATTTTTATCCCATGCTATTTCTCAAAAAAATAATGTAGCAATTCTGTTCCAATCAGATCTCCTCCCCACCCTTCTGTCTGAACTCCACAGAACAGGATTGCAAATTAGGTCAGCAGCCTGCCTACTGCACATGTAGGAAACTCAGCCAGACCACTGACACATACTTTCATCTAGTCTACAGAGGTCCCTCACAAGGTCTAAAAGGGTGAGCAGCAAAAGCTTTATTTTAATAAATGATTTCTCTGGTCTCTTATGGCAGGCCCCAAAACCCCAACTCAATCCCATTTACAAAGATTCTGTTTTAATAAGTTAGTACAGAACTAAGATGGATTTACTCAAATACTGCACTAATGAAGGATGAGCACCTGATGAAAGATGCTTGGCAAGGAACTCTGTTATCTACAATAATTTTTCTTACATGTGTAATTTTTAGAAATGTCTACCATTATTTCTATCTGCTTTGGGAAGATGGTATATAAAGATCTGTGAGACTAGAACCTTGGGGTGCAGAGCCTGGGAGACTTGACAGTCTTGCATTATCACCAGGCCAGCATTGTGAAGATTAGGTGCCACAGGAAGTACTGCCCAAAGGCTACAGATAAAGAGCAACAGGTGACCTTTTGATTGTACCATGCTCACTATTTAACCCTGGAGAGCACCCCAGGAAATTATGTAGACTGCAAGGCAGATGTCTGGCTTGCCGTGATGTCACACTTCATTTTGCTTTCTGATCTCCACCCTCTGACCCCAGCCTGACTCTGGCATCCTGACTCCAGTCTGGTAACTTCCTCTCATTTTTGGCCCTGGCCTGACTCTTGCCTGTTGATTGCAGCACTAGTGTTTCCTCTGACCACTGTTTGCTAATGACTGCCTTGACTTGTAGACATTGGCCCAGCTATGATTGCTCAGCCAGATAGCCTTAGACTTAGTCCCATTGGCTATGTCTTACCTAAAATTTAGTTTGGACTTGGTTAATCAGAACTAAGTAGTTTGAAAGTTAGTTTGAACTAAGCACTTTTTTTTATTTTGAACTAACTTTTTAGTTCTAACTAAAAATGCATGGCTAATTCAAACTGAAAGTTCGAAGTAAAAGAACCCGCTTAGTATGAACTAACTGCTGGTTTGAGCATACTTAGTCGGAACTAGCATGTCTACATTGGGCTAGTTTGAACTAAATATGCAAATTATTTTGAACTAAGCAGTTAGATTGACTACCCAGCCAAACTAACTAATTCAAACTAAGTTTTGCTTAGTTCAAACTAAAAAAATTTTTAGTTCAAACTAGGCAAAGCCTAGTGTAGACAGGGTTCAAATTTAGTTTGAATTAAGGGTCCTTAATGTGAACTAATTTGCTAGTGTTGACATAGCCGTACAGAGAGAAGGTATTTGCTGTTGCTGTACAGCAGTTGAACTTTCACCAGAAAGAATCTGGATTTATAACTTTCAAAGTTTATGTGCTAAATGCTGAAGTTCTGATCCAGTTGGCTTCTGAGAGCTTTGTGTCAGAGGTATAGTCAGAAGTAATTTTTCTGGCAAGGCCTATAACTAACTTCGGGGGTCCGGGCCACGTGCTGGAAGCAGGATGACCAGTGAAGTGATGTAATAGGCTGAAAGTTGCTAACTCCCAGCTGACAAGGAGAAATTTAAGTAGATTTGCTACGTGGCAATTGGAGCATTGCCAACATTTGGCCTATCATATTGCTTTTCTGAATGTCCTGCTGACACTCATGTTGTCAAGTAAAAAGTTAAGCGGAGCATGGGCATAACAGCTGCTCTGCTTTACTTGACAGGCAAAAATAAGAAGCCAGTTGGGTGGGCCTGCTCTCAAAGTGGACAGGCCCAGACAACCCATACCTATGCCTTTCCTTTGCCTATTTTATGCTCAGAATCCTGATCTGCTGCCTGATGTTCAAGAGGTTTTTGTTCCAAAGCTCCTTGTTGTGAACATGAAATAATTTTGATAACAAGAATTAGTTTTACTTATTTTATTCAGATTCCAAGGCTAGCAGTTGCCATTGGGTATGTCTACACTAGGGGCTTAAGTCAACTTAAGTAGGCTTAAGTTGACTTAAAGAATGCCTTGGCCACATTTGGAGATCATTAAGTTGACTTAAGCCCTTGCTTAAGTTGATTTAGTAACTCCTGCCCTTAAAGTTGACTTTAAGGGTTAAGTTGAGTTTATTAAGTTGACTTAACACAATGTGGCCATTAAAGTTGACATAATAAAGTTAACTTAGTGCACTGGGGGCATTTAAGTTGACTTTATAAAGTCAATTTAAGCCAGGGGACCCAATTAGAGTTGACTTTATTAAGTTAACTTTAAATGTGTCCCCTGGCTTAAGTTGACTTTATTAAGTTGACTTACTGCAAAGTGGCCTCACTAAATTGACTCAGTAAGGTCAACTTAAAGTTGACTTTAAGTAGATCTTATTAAGTCAACTTAACTGAGCCCTGTAATGTTGACATAGCCATTGTGATCATCTAGTATGACTTCTAATCTATATTAGTCCACAGAACTTCTCCAAAATAATACCAGCACCACATCTTTTAGAAAAAACATCTAATCTTGATTTTAAAAATTGTCAGTGACAGAGAATCCACCATGACCCTCAGTAATTACTCTAACTATTAAAAAGTATCTTTTTTCCAGTCTGAATTTGTCTAGCTTTAGCATCCAGACATTGGATAACATTATACCTTTCTGTACTACACTGAACACTTCATTATTAAATGTGTTCCCCTTGTAGGTACTTATAAACTATAATCAAGTCATCTCTTACCCCCCCCCCTTTAAAAAAAAACAAATACGTTAAATAGATAGACTCAAGAAGTACAATCACTGTAAGGCATGTTTTCTAATCCTTTTGTCATTCTCATGGCTCTTTTCTTAACCCCCCTCAAATTGATCAACATCTTTCCTGACCTGTGGACAACAGAACTGGACACAATATTCCAGCAGCACTCACCCAGTGCCAAATAAGGAGGTAAAATGACTTCAACTAGAGATAACCCTATTTATGCATCCAAGGATTCTATTTTTTAATTTTTAAAGCAGCTTTTATAATGGTAGTCAAGTGCTATGAAATATTAAAGAATCTAAAAGCCTTACAAATAATAAAATGTTATCTTCATTTGGCAACAAATGCTCCTTTAAATGCAATAGAACTAAATATATAATTAATCAATTAGCCATGAATGAAAACAAACTGAATGTGTTGATTTATTTTGTGTTCTGAAAGTCAATAAAGTTGTGCTCTGGCAGAAAGCCCAGGATTACAAGTTCCAAAATTTAGAGCTCTATACTGGGAAAATTGTCACCAGTCCTGGAGAGCTCAAATTCAGGAACTAACAGTAAGAAACATCCTTAGTAATATCAATTGCTTAATTGGGCTTTGGTAGCCAAACCAAGAAAGTAATATATAGGCTTACTGGAGAATGTTGGAGAAAAAATATTATGGCTGCACTCCAAGGGAAAATATTAATAGCTTTCTAGATCATGTAATCCTCCAAATATCTCAGACCTCACTTTGTGGGAGGTCAATTTGCCATAGAAGGTCCCAACTCCAAACAAAATCCCTCCATGACTATGAATTTTAGCACTTTCTGGGAGAGAGGACGCTAGTTCCCATTGTCCACAAGGCCAGATTTTGGTTACTTAAGAGTTCAGACCTTCATGTGTGCCACAAACAACATATTCCAGCCCATCCGTGAGTGAGGAGCATACGTGGGATGACTCATCTGCCTGTCCTCGGATCTGTGACCACAAAACAAGATCTGTTTCAATTGCCATGTTTAATGGCTGATTCAGCAGAGAGAGACCAAGGATTAAGTTGATTTGGAGACTGACATGCTAGCCTTAATGTCACACTTAAGGCACATTGGTAAGAGAATGCAAAGTAAATAAGCTCTGCCATTGCATGTGATATACCTGTCCTGTGTCTAAATCAGGGGTAGACAAAACTGGTTCACAGCTCGGCATCAGAAATTTTACTTTTGGTCACTTGAGGATGTTTATCCATTACCTTTGTGCAGTGGAGCTAGGTGACAGGCTACTAAAACTGGTTACGATGGTGACTAGAAGCATTGATTTGTCGAGGCCTGGGCTTAATAATGTTTGTAATTCTCCAGGACTGTCAATCTTCTAGTCAAAAGCAGAAATACATTTCCACTTCATTATTCGTTTGAAAAACAAAAGAAGCAACAAAGGGTGCCAGCACATTGATCCTTCGAGGAGCCTTTGCTACTTCTCAATAAAAATAGTGTAGTATCCTCCACTGACAAAAAGAGCAAACAAGTTCCTCCTCTCTTTTGATAAAACTGGATTCTAAAATAGTGTTTAAGAGCAAAAGCACCTTTATCAAATCCTACATTAAATGATTGCTATCAATTCACTTAGAAATAGTGCAAATTTCAGTACAAACAGACAATAATACAAAGTTGTGACAGACAAATAAAAGTATTGTAGCCTGAGATTTTTGCCATCTCTTTAGTATCACAGAAAAATAAATAAATAAAATAAATAAGGACACATATGGGTAGGAAATAGTGTAAGGCAACCTAGAAGAAGTTTTATGTTAAAGCTGGAAAAACAGCATAATATATAGTAATTAATGGTAAAGAATTCATAAATCAATCATCTATCAGTGTTTAAATAAATAAATAAATAAATAAATAAATAAAAGGGCATTCAGCAAGTGAAATGGCGAGATCATAGGTTCAGCATATTCCATAGGTATATCTCTATCAGCAGATTCAACAAATACATTTGTTGGAAAAGTAGGTCAAGATGGAGGAAGATTTTGAACTTTTGAACTCACTCAGTCCCCCTCCCATCAAGTATTCTAAGGTGTCCACCCCCTGTCAAAAGATCTATCAAAAGTATTGATTTTTGGTTAGGTGACAGGCGAAATCACCCCTTTTCCAATTGGATGGAGATGAAATCATACCTTTGAGATTGGTTAAGGAGAAGATGGGAGTGGCAGAAGAGCGAATAAAAAGCGCTGCACGGAGCAGAGCTTCGGAGATCTCTCCCACTCCTTACTGGGTTCCACTGGCCTCTGGCTATGTTCCCGCTGCCCTAAGGAGTCTCACTCACACTCACCCCTAGAGGGAGTGACAACGTCTCTAGTGGGAGCCTGGGGGCTGGGTCTTTGGACTTAGTCTCTGAAAGGCAAAAGGGGCTGTTTCTCTGAGCGGTGACTCAGGATTCAGTCCTTGAGCTGGGTCTTTGGACTCAGGCTCAGAAGGGCTTTTCGATACAACTCATAAGCAAATAGCTAACTGAGTTCTATGTAGAGCTTATGAGCAATGGCTGATACTTTGTGGCTCTGGTCTCCAAACAGCTGCACCTGCAAGCTGCTGACCATTCCAAGCAGCTCCTGAGTTCCAGTCTCCATGGCAACCAGACCAGATCTAACCGGCAAGTTAAGAGGCAGCTGAACTCCAGCCTGCAGCTGACGGGGAGAAAAAGATACTTTGTTTCATCAACTTCTGGGGTAAGAAAAGGGTCCCAAGGAGGGGAGGAACACTAGCAGAAAGCCCTAAGACCTTTATAGGACTGCCAGGAAGTCAAAGCCTTACAATGTAACTTTATGATTCTAAGTAAACTGCCTAGGAAGAATGAGCCAGAAACCCAGCTTAAGACTCAAAGGAGTAATAATAAGAGTTGAGATCTCTCCATCCAGCAAGTGCCTGATCCCCACTTGCTGAATGTTCTTTTGTGTACCCAAGTTTTATGTCTATGTTATAATTGTATGGAATGGTTTTAATGTGTTATGTTATTGTTAAGCTATCTGTAAAGCAAATATAAGTTACCTGTCAGTTTTTCCAGAGTAGATATTACAATCAATCTGATTTTTGCCTTTCACCAGCTATTGGCTTTAAGTCTTTTATTGCTTCTGGTCTGTGCTTGATCGGTGGGCTGTAGCTGTATCCCCCACTTGGGACATTTACCCTGGAGTTCCGGTATCTGTCCATTTAGGTGAAAAATGGATCCCGTTGCCCCTGAGGGTTTTCCAAATTAGACCCCAGACTGTGGGACAGTCTGGAAATTAGTAAATTAACTGATTCAATTTTTTTATTATTTTTTTGGGGTAACAGTATGTTTCATTAAGATACTGTTGTCCAAAGTACTAAACATCGTATATATAAATTTTTTTGTATAACAAATACTGTCTTCATAATGATTCTTCCCTCACAATTTTTGGGCAATTAAGATGCCAACTAAAATTTCAAAAAACAACTGTCAATTGCTACAGCTTATACTAATGTAAGGCAGGCTTAGAAGCTGGGTTTACCAGCTTCTGAAGGGGGAGGCAACTAATCTGCATGGGTCCTGTATTAGCATGGATACAAAGAACACAATTAGCCAATTAGCATACTGGGTGCAGGGCATAATTGTAATGGTATTTGGGGTTAGTTTGCTCACAAATCTATCAATATCTGTAATTCTGCTAAGGAGAAATAAGAAATACTGTCTTTTTGTGAATTGCTACTCTATGTTTTTGTTCCAAATCTGTCCGAATTAGTTAAAGGGTAAAAACTACACTTAGTTAAGAAGAGGCTTGTAGGAAAGGCAACTGCATGTTTCAGCCAAAAAGAATTTGAAAGAGACAGGGGTGGGGGTTTGAGGGTCTTCTGGTGTCTCCCCCTATTGCTTCCCCTGTCTTTTCATAGCTATGACACTGCCTCTTGTAAGGTCTTTGTCATTTTGGTGTAGAGAGCTGTTTACAGCTACTTAAGAACTGGAATCACCAGGGAGAGAAGTAAACTTTCTGACCAGATATACTAGAGAAAAATTTCTTTCTCTGAGCTGAGATGATTAGAGGGAGGAGCCAGTGAATGGTGGGAATGGCCAATGGTGAGCTGGGTAGCATGAGTGACCAGAGAGCAGACCTGGCAGGCAGAGCCAAAGAACAGTTCTAGAGGATGGAGTGAGTGACCTGTAGATGGTGTTGGTGGACAGCTGTCATGAAAGACACTCCCTGCATACCTTAGGGCTGATTAGGGGCCTAGTTAGTACTGATTCTCCAGGTCAGTGCTAGTTTTGGTATTAAGTTTGTATGTTCTGTTACGTGGTGTGGGTTGTTGGGAGCTTTGCTCTATGCTGATTCCCTAGATTAGTGCTGGTCTCTGTTATTTGGCCTTTTGCATTTGGTTTTATTATTATTAAAAGTTCTGTTTACCACACTCAGTTTTGTGCTTGCAAGTGTGGACGGCTTATGCCTCTGGGGTGCTTAGGGAACAGTGTAGGATTACCCAGAAATCTGGGTGGGGACTCATGCCAGCTGGTGGTGTTACACTATAGGGAAACCCCTAGATACAGAACCCAGCCCTTGTCCTGCCAGCCTGCCCTCGCAGAAGGGTTACACTAAGAAAATAATATTGAGAAAGTAGAGCAGTGCATTCCAGGAACCAAAGATGGGAACATGTACAGGGGTGAGGTGGCTGCATGTTTGACCCTGATATGCAGAAGTGATACTGGAGAGGCTGAATTAAGTATATAGTACACATATATATTTCTTAATTAAATAATAATAGTTTTTTACTGTAATTATTCAGTTTTTGAGTAATGGTTGGAATAATACTTTTGCTAGTTTTGAAAAATGTAAATAAAAAGAAAACACAAATACAAAGAGCTATAGGAAGGGGGAGAAAATAAGATTAATATTTGAAAAGTAAAAGTTAGTGTACATATGAGAAATTATCTGAAACAAAGACATTTAATGGATGGAAGAACCTAGAAAGTGGAAGTACTTTAACACAAGAGTGACTATGGATAACGCATTAACTATGTGTTTGCAATTTGATAGGGTAGCCAACCCCCCTCCCTGCCCCCAACCCAAAGAGTACTAAAAGATTCATTGTCTTTTTTGAGACTGCACCCTGAAATACTAAAATCAATAGAATCATAGGGCTGGAAGGGATCTCATGAGGTCATCTAGTCCAACCCCTGCCAAAAGAAAGCAGGACCACTCCCACTAAATTACCCCAGCCATAGTTTTGTCCAGCCAGGCTGTAAAGATCTCTAAAGATGGAGATTCCACCACCTCCCTAGGTAGCCCATTCCAATGCTTTACCACTCACCTAGTAAGAAAGTTTTTCCTAATATCCAGCCTTGACCTCCCCAGCTGAAACTTGAAACCATTGCTCCTTCTTCTGTCCTCTGTTACTACTGAGAACAGCTGAGCTCCCTCCTCCTTGGAGCATCCTTTCAGGTAGTTGAAGGTTGCTATCAAATCCCCCCTCAGTCTTCTCTTCTGCAGGCTAAATAAGCCTAGTTCCTTCAGTCTTTCTTCATAGGTCTTGTGCTTCAGCCCCTTGATCATTTTTGTTGCCCTCTGCTGGACTCTTTCTAATTTGTTCATATCCTTTTTGTAGTGGGGAGCCCAAAACTGGACACAGTATTCCAGCTGTGGCCTCACCAGTGCCAAATAGAGGGGAATGATCACATCCCTTGATCTGCTGGCAACACTTCTTCTGATGCAGCCCAGTATGCCATTGGCCTTTTTGGCAGCAAGAGCACATTGCTGACTCATATTCAGCTTCCTATCCACCATGTCCCCCAGCTCCTTTTCTACAGTGCTGCTATTTAGCTGATCGCTCCCCAGCCTGTAGCAGTTCATGTGCTTTTTTCATCCCAAGTGCAGGACTTTGCACTTGTCGTTGTTGAACTGCATGAGATTTCTATTGGCCCACTGCTCCAATTTCTCTAGGTCTCCCTGAATCCTGTCCCTGCCCTCCAGCATGTCTACCATTCCCCCCAGCTTGGTGGCATCCTCAAACTTACTGAGTGTGGAATCTATACCACCATCAAGATCATTAATGAAAATGTTGAACAGAACTGGCCCCAGGACTGACCCCTGGGCTACGCCACTCATTACTGGTTCCCAACTAGACATGGAGCCATTGATTCCTACACGCTGAAACCGTTGATCTAGCCAGTTCTCTATCCACCTTATAGTCTACACATCCAACCCATACTTCCTTAAATTGCCAATGAGACTGTTGTGGGAAACTGTATCAAAAGCCTTCCTAAAGTCGAGGTATATCACATGAACGGCTTTTCCTGTATCCACAAATCCAGTCATCTCATCATAGAAGGTGATGAGGTTGGTTAGGCATGATTTACCCTTGGTGAATCCAAGCTGACTGTTCCTGATCACTCTGTTTTCCTCCAAGTGTTTCAGGGTGGATTCTTTGAGAAGCTGCTCCATGATTTTTCCAGGGATTGAGGTGAGGCTGACAGGTCTGTAATTCTCTGGAGCCTCCTTTTTCTCTTTCTTGTAAATAGGCACTATATTTGCTTTTTTCCAGTCCTAAGGCACATCCCCTGTTCGCCACAAGTTTTCAGAGATGCTGGCCAGTGGTATTGCTATCTCATCGGCCAATTCCCTCAGCACCCTCAGCTGCAGGTTGTCCGGCCCCATGGACTTGTGCACATCCAGCTTCTTTAGGTAGTCCAACCTGACCTTCTGTCCCCAAGGGCCTCTCTTCTTCTCTCCAACCTGCCATATCCAATGTAGTAGGCTGGGAGTTGGCCCTGCCTGTGAAAACTGAAGTAAAAAAGGCATTGAGCACTTTAGCTTATTCCTTAGCCTCCATCACGAGGCTACCTGGCCCTTTCAGGAAGGGACCTAAACCATTCTTGATCCTCTTCTTGTTATTGACATACTTGTAGAACCCTTTCCTGTTATCCTTCACATCCCTTGCTAGCCACAACTCCAATTGTCCTTTGGCTTTTCTGACTTTATCCCTGCACTCCCAAGCAATATCTTTATATGCCTCCTTAGTCATCTGTCCAAGCTTCCACTTCCTGTAAGCTTCGTTTTTATGCTTTAGCTCAGTGCAGAGCTCTCTGTTAAGCCATACTGGGCGCCTTCCACATTTGCTGTTCTTTCTGCTCATTGGAAAGGTATCTGCCTATGCCCTTCGCAGCGTTCCTTTAAAATGCACTCAGCTCTCTTGGATGTCTTTCCCCTTCAGATCAGCCTCGCAAGGGATCCTGCCCATCAGTTCCCTGGGGCAGCCAAAATCTGCTTTTCTGAAGTCCAGGGTCTGCGTTTTGCTTCTTTCCTTTTTTCCATCAGCAACTTGAATTCTATCATCTCATGGTCACTGCTGCCGAGGTTGCCATTCACTTCTACGTCCTCAATCAATTCTTCTCTGTTTGTGAGGAGCAGGTCAAGAGCTACAAGGCCCCTAGTTGGTTCCTCCAGCATTTGTACCAGGAAGTTGTCCTCAACACTCTCCAAAAACTTCCTGGATTGCCTGTGCACTGCTGTATTGGCCTCCAAGCAGATGTCAGGGTAATTGAAGTCCCCCATAAGAACCAGGGCCTGTGATCTGGAAACTTCTGCCAGTTGTCCATACAATGCTTCATCCACCTTCTCCTTCTGGTCTGGAGGTCTTTAGGAGGTACCCACCACGACATCCCCCTTGTTGCTCTCTCCTCTAAACTTAACCCACAGACTTTCAACTGGCTCGTTTCCACTTCTATAAGAGAGCTCTGAGCAGTCATAAAGCTCTTTTACATATAGCGCTACTCCTCCCCCACTTCTTCCCTGCCTTTCCTTTCTGAACAATTTATACCCATCAATGGCAGAGCTCCAGTCATGCAAGCTATCCCACCACATCTCTGTTATTCCAATTATATCATAGTTCCTTGTCTGCACCAGTACTACCAATTCTTCCTGCTTGTTTCCCAGGCTCCTCACATTCGTGTACAGGCACCTAAGATACCAGGCTGATCACCCTATTTTCATGTGTCAATTTTCAATTTTATTGCATCTACCTCCGTGCATTTTCTCCTGACGTTGTCCTCCCTCACTTGCCTCAGGTGTTAAAGCGTCATTAGACCGTGTAACACAATTATTTGATTCCCCCCCCACATTTCAACTACCCTCTCTTTTATCCCTGGTGTTACAGTCCCAGCACCCCCCAAGTTCCATCCCTTCCCCCAGGTCTCCCATAGTGTCGCTTACCTGTGGGCTTTGGTCTCCTTCCTCCTTCAAACCTAGTTTAAAGCCCTCCTCACTAGGTCAGCCAGTTGAAGTCCAAATATGCCCTTCCCCTTCCTCGACAGATGGAGTCCATCTCTGCCTAGCAGTCCTTCTTCCTGGAACAAGTCAAAGAAGTCAAAGCCCTCCTGACAACACCATCTTCGCAGCCAGGTATTCACCTCCAGGATGCATCTGTCTCTGCTCAGGCCCCTACCCTTGACGGGAAGGATCGAGGAGAACACCACCTGTGCTCCGAACTCCTTCACCCGCGCTCCCAGAGCCCTGTTGTCACCTTTGATCTGCCGAGGATCACCTCTCGCAGTATCATTGGTTCCCACATGGATGTGTAGCATGGGGTAGTAGTCAGAGGGGTGGATGATTCTTGACAATCCCTCCATAACGTCTCGGATCCGGGCACCCAGCAGGCAGTGTACCTCCCGAGAGGCCTAGTCAGGGCGACAGATGGGTGCCTCCGTCCCTCTCAGAAGTGAGTCCCCAACCACCACAGCCCTACGTTTCCTCTTAGCTCTGGTGGCTGTGATCCTCCCAGCCTCAGGGGTGCATGGTGTCTCCTCTTCCACCTCATCCATCGTCTCTAATGCTGCATAGCGGTTCTTCACCACAATGGAGGGTGGGATGGGAGCAGGGGTGAATCACTGTCTGCTGCCAGAGGTAATCAGCTGCCAGTGTCCTCCCTTTGCCGTAGGCATTCCATCCATCTCTAGTGGTGCAGCAGTAGTCTTCAGCAGCTGGATAGCATCCTCTTCCTTGCATGTCTCCTTGTGGATGCTATCGAGGAACTTCTCCAAGGCATGGATACTCCTTAGACTAGACATCTCCTCCTGTAACTCTCCCACCTGCCTCCTGAGAAATTCCACCAGAAGACACCTGTCACATTGATTCATCTCCCCAGCCTGATTGTCAGAGACAGAGAAATGCAGACCACAGTCCCTGCAAGTCTACACCAGGATCTGGGTAGAGATATCCATGCTCAGGGTGTCTGTCTGGCTACAGGCACAGGTGGAAGAGACAGAAGGGGCACTGGCGCAAGCAGTGCTGCTCGTCTTCACCATTGTGGCCTACCCAAATTCCCTGTCAAACTCCCCTGTTTTCAGTCCCCCTGGTCTCTCAGCCACTGGCTTTTAAGGGCTTCTCTGCCTAGGTCAGCCCTTGGACCTTGTTAAACACACAGGGGAAGGATGATCACAAGGCTGTTTGAAGCTGGTGATCAAAGGTGAGCAGGGAACAATGATCCAAACAGCCCCCAGACAATCAAGCAATCACAGTCCCAATTCCCACAGTAGCTAACAACTAACAAAAATCACCTGTATGAAAAGACACAAACACACAGTTAGTAATTTGCTCCCCCAAGCTTCTCTCTCTCCCTTGATTCTTCAGCTGGGGAGAGGGAGGAGTGGGGGACGCGTCCTCTGCCTGACCGGCTCCTGCTTCCACCACCACCGGCACTGTTCCTGCTGCCTCTTCCTCCCCTGCTCCTGGTTCTGCTGCTGCTGCTGTGGCTGGCTGGCCTCTCTCCCTCCCACCCCCTGGGGAGACCTGAAGAGGGAAAACTTTCACCACCACCATCTGGAGACAGCCACCTCTCCTGCCGGCCAGCCTGCCAGTCCCTGCTGCTGCTGTTGCTGCTGCTCCTGGGGCCTGCTGCCTTTCCAAGGGAGGGTATAACCACCATTGAGGGGAGGCCTTCAGGACTGGGGTTTTTGTTGTTTGCAGCTGGGGGTGGGCTACTGGTGCCACCACTGTCACCCCCAGCTGCTGTTTCCCTGGCCTCCCCTCTCACCACCGGGGGGGGGGGGCGGCGGGCTCCCAATTTTCCACCTTCAATACCTTTGGGCTTTTTGCAGCGGCGGGGACCACGGAGCCACTACTTTCCCAGCGGTGGCGGCTCCCCTTCCTATAGTTTAGTCGTCCCCCCCTTTTTTCTTTTCTCCTCCCCTCGCCCCCGGTGGCTGGAGGGCCTCCCCTCCTTTCCCTTGCCCTCCGGCTGGCTCAGTGCTCCCTATCCCTCACAGACCCCTCCCTAAGCCTTACAATTTGATTTAATTTTACTGCCCCACCCCAGCCCTGAGAGTTTGTTCCCCTTTTTTTGCATTCCCTGCCCCACCCATCAGCCCCACCCTTGCACCATCCACCCCCAACCAGAGTTGGCCAGGCCATAGGTCCCTGATCCCTTTTTGTTTATCCCCCATGCACTGCACCCCCCCGATATACCTGCGATCCCCGCCCCACCCAGTGCAGCCGGAGGAGCCGGCCCCTCTTAGCCCCCGTAAGCCCCTTGTCCTTCCTTCCCTGGCACCCTCCTCCCTTGCCTGCAGCCTAGCAGGGAGGAGTGGTTGCCACCCCTTAACTCCCATATAATCCATCCCTTATCCACCCCTCTTACATTGCCTGGTCCCCCCCCTTTCTCTCTCCCTTACCTCAGCCTACCCATCCCCAGGTACCTCCTCCTGTTCCCTCCATTTTGGGAACATGGAGACTTCCCCAGCTCCCTCTGAACCTCTCCCACAGTCTGTTCCCCCCTCCCTCCCTGCGGCTGCCCCTTTGACCACTGCTGCCATTCCTACCACCTCTGGTGCCCCTACTAGGGCACCTGTGGCAGCAGGCACGGGAGGGGCCTCTACTACTGCTGCCCCAACCTCCTCGGCCGGAAAAAAGAGCAAGGGAAAGAAGGCGAGCAAGGGCCCTGTTGCTCCCGCAGCCCGTCCACCGGCTGCGGCCCCTTCTTCCCCTGCCATTCCGTCTACCAGTTCTGGGGGTCCTTCTGCCCCCAGAACGTACACCCAGGCGGCTGCCACCCCTCCACAACATCAGCCCACACCGCCTCCTCGAATTTGACCTCGGGGGGCCAGGGCCCCTTCCTCTCTTTGACCAGGAGGCACGGTGTCCACTGCCTCCTGGTGGCTGCCTCGCCCCACGTAGAAACTTACGTGCGGGCGATGGTGAGGGTGGTGGGGCCCTCGGCCATTGTGGCGGCCTCCAAGATGTTTGGGAAGATGGTATTCTTCCTGGCATCGGAGGCCGCCGCACAGGAGGCGGTGGTCAGGGGCTTGGCGGTGGGGGGTGTCCACGTGCCAGTGGAACCCTTGGAGGACCTGGGCGTATGGGTGATCCTTACTTCAGTTCCTCCCTTCCTCCCCAATGCCGCCCTGCTTCCCCTTCTCTCCACCCTGGGGAAGCTGATATCTATCATCAGCCCTCTCCCACTGCGCTGTAAGGACCCCGCCCTCCGTCACATTTTGTCCTTCCGCCGGCAGGTGCAAATCCAACTGCCACCGGCGGGGGCGCGTGACGGGGTGGTGCTGGAGGGGTCCTTCTTGGTGCCCCATCAAGGGGCCCATTATAAGGTCTTTTATTCTTCGGGGGAGGCCCGGTGCTTCCTCTGTAGGGCCACGGGGCACGTCCGGAGGGACTGCCCCTTGGCCCAGCATGAGGAGGGAGCAACTGGGCCCCCCCGGAGGACGACCCTCTACCAGCAGGCCTTGATCTGGGTGGCAATGACACTCGTCACCCCCTCCCTTGTCCCAGACCCAACCCGAATGCGAACCCCCGTCTGCTGTCCCTGCTTTTATCCGGGGGACACCCCCGGGTTGCTTCACCTGCCTGGCTGCTATAGATCTTCCTGTGGCAGCCGCCGAGCCCCTCGAGGCAATGGCTAGCCCTGAGCAGCCGGGTCCCGGGGTGTTGTCCCTGGGGGGACAGCTGCCCCTTTCCTCACTTGTCTATCCCCCCGTGTCTGATGCTGAGGATGTGGTGAACCAAACATACTCAACTCCCACACCCAGCATCAGCACGGATCCCGTTCCTCACTCCTTGTTGGAAAATCCTGTGCCCGGTCAAGGGGAGCCGCACCCTGGTGGTTCGACTACCGGGCCCCTGTTCCCACAACCACTCCTCCCTTTCTTTCCATCACTTCTTTTCCTGGCCTAAATCCCATTCCTCCCTTTACTGTCCCCCCCTTGCCTTCCCTAGCCCCAACCCCATCCCCTATTACTGCCACCCCCGGGATGGTGGCTTTCCCCCTTCCATCAACCACTTCCTGGGAGGTGGTATTTGTGGCCCCCTCCATCTCTGGGGCTGCTGTCTTCCCTCCACCGCCACCCTTTCTGGTGCTGGGGGTTCAGCTGGGAGCTATGGTGCCCACACCATCGGCGCCGAGACGGGGCTATGCGCCCTGTCTTATGCTCCCGGCTGACCGCGGGGCCAACACTGGGACCCGACCAGAGGATGGCCGGGAGCCTCTAACCCCGGACCCCCAGGCGCTGCAGGAAGAGCTGTGCATGTTCCTGGAGAACACTCGTGGGGCCAGAAGCCGGGTGCAGCTCGCCCTGCAGCGCTGGGGGAATTTCCATTTCATCCTCCGGACCGTGCGGGCCATACTGAAGGAAGGCAAAGGGACCGGGAAACGGGATGCCGCAGCCTACAAAAGGGCCTGCAGCTTCCGTGACTCCCTTATGACATTTGGGGTCAGTCACGGATTGCTGCGTGGCCCGACAGAGGCTGCTGGCATTCCCATCACCTTTGAGGATCCTCCCCAGCCCTCCTCATGGCAACCGTCACCTTTGCCACATTAAATGCTAGAGGCTGTAGGTGGGGTCTCTGCAGGACCCAGGTGCTCTCCTTCCTTCGGGAGGGGGGGTACTTTGTGGTTTTCCTGCAGGAGACCCACACGGATCCAGCCGCCGAGGCCAGTTGGCAGCTGGAGTGGAGGAACGGGGTGTACCTAAGCCATCTGTCCACCCGCTCTGGCGGTGTGGCCACCCTGTTCTCCCCCGGCCTACAGCCTGAGGTGCTGGGGGTTGCCGAGGTTGTGCCAGGCCACCTGCTGCACCTCTGGGTCCGTATGGAGGGGCTGGCGTTGAATTTGGTCAATGTCTATGCCCCGTCATCGGGCCCGGAGCGGCTGCAATTCTTTCAGCAGGCGGCCGCCTTCCTCGGCACCTTGGATCCTCGAGAGTACCTGGTTCTCGGCGGGGACTTTAACGCCACCTTTGAGGAACGGGACCACACGGGGACCGAGCTGTGCCAGGCCGCTGCAGACGTCCTCCGGGAGGTGATTGACCGTCACTCCCTGGTGGATGTCTGGCGCGACCACCACCCGGACGATGAGGTGACCTTCACCTATGTCCGGGTGGGGAACCATCGGTCGTGCCACTCCTGGTTGGACCGTATTTATCTGTCTCGACACCATCTGGCACGGGCCCACTCCTCCAGCGTTCGGCCGGCCCTGTTCTCGGATCACCATCTGGTGAGCGTGACGGCCTCTCTCTCGGCGGAGAGGCCGGGGCTGGCCTATTGGCATTTTAATAATAGCCTGCTGGAGGATGTGGGCTTCGTAGTGTCCTTCCGGGAGTTTTGGCTGGCATGGAGGTGGCAGAGGGCTGCCTTTCCCTCGGCGCGGTGCTGGTGGGATGTGGGGAAGGTGTGTGCCCGGCTCTTCTGCCGTGACTACACTCGGGGGGCCAGCCGGCGGAGGGATGCGGGGATAGAGCAGCTGGAGCGGGAGGTTTTGGAGCTTGAGAGGCGCCTGGCCACCAGCCCCGGGGATCCATCCCTCTGCGAGGCTCACTGGGAGAAGCGGGAGGAGCTGCAGACCCTCGAGGACCTCCGGGCCCAGGGTGCCTTTGTTCGCTCTTGCATCCAGCTCCTTCGGGAGATGGATCATGGCTCCCGCTTCTTCTATGCCCTGGAGAAACAGAGGGGGGCTAAAAAGAACGTCACCTGCCTTTTGGCGGAGGACGGCACCCCCCTCACGGATCCGGAGGAGATGCGTGGAAGGGCCAGGGCCTTCTACGCTAGTCTTTTCTCCCCGGATCCGACCGACCCTAACGCCTGCAGGGTGCTCTGGAATGAACTTCCCACGGTCAGCGAGGGCACCCGGGACTGGCTGGAGTCGCCTCTCACTCTGGCTGAGTTCTCGGAGGCCCTAAGTCTCATGCCCACCAACAAATCTCCGGGCATGGACGGGCTGACCGTGGAGTTCTACCGCGTCTTCTGGGACATCCTCGGCCCGGACCTCGCCATCGTCTGGGCTGAGTCCGAGGAGACCGGAGAGCTCCCCCTTTCTTGCCAGCAGGCGGTGCTGGCCCTGCTGCCCAAGAAGGGGGACCTCCGCGATCTCCGGAATTGTCGTCCCGTCTTGCTCCTCAGCACGAACTATAAAATAGCAGCCAAGGCCATCTCGCTGCGCCTGGGGTCCGTGCTGCAGGACGTGATCCATCCCGACGAGACCTACACCATCCCGGGCCGTTCCATCTTCGACAATCTCTACCTGGTCCGGGATCTCTTAGAGCTTGGGTGTAGGGATGGTCTGTCGTTCGCCCTCCTGGCTCTGGACCAGGAGAAAGCGTTCGACAGGATGAATCATGGGTATCTCCTGGGCACCCGGCGGGCGTTTGGCTTCAGGACCCGGTTTGTGGGGTTTCTCCAGGGGCTGTACACCTCCGCGGAGTGTCTGGTCAAGCTCAACTGGACCCTGACCAAGCCGGTCAGCTTCGGGCGAGGAGTGCATCAAGGCTGTCCACTGTCAGGCCAGCTGTACGCTCTGGCCATTGAGCCCTTCCTTTGTCTCCTCCATCAGAGGTTGATGGGGTTGGTGCTCGCTGAGTCAGGGCTGTGGCTGGTCTTCTCGGAGGATGCTGATGACGTACTCCTCGTGGTCCAGGACCCGGGTGACCTGGGGCGTTTGGAGGCTTGCCAGGCTATCTACTCGGCAGCCTCCTCTGCCTGGGTCAACTGGGTCAAGAGCTCTGGCCTGATGGTAGCGGCCAGGTGGTAGGTCAGCTGCCTCCCACCCGTGCTTCAGGCCATCCGGTGGCTCGCGGGTCCGCTGTTCTATCTGGGCGTTTACCTCTCTGCCACCCATCCCTCCCCGGAGTACAACTGGCGCGAATTAGAGGGCAGGGTTGTTGGTCGGCTCCGGAGATGGACAGGACTGCTGCGCTGCCTCTCCCTTCGGGGACGGGCACTGGTCATCAACCAGCTCGTCCTGTCCATGCTCTGGCACCGGCTCAACACCCTGACCCCACCCCCGGGTTTTCTGGCCATCCTCCAGGAGACGATCCTGAGGTGGTTCTGGCCAGGACTGCACTGGGTCTCTGCAGGGGTTCTGAGCCTTCCCCTGGAGGATGGGGGGCAGGGCCTGTTTTGCCTCCGCAGCCAGGTCCACACCTTCCGCCTCCAGGCCCTGCAGAGACTCCTTTATGGTGCAGGTAGTCCAGCATGGAGCCATTTGGCATGCATCTTCCTCTGCCGCTACCAAGGGCTCCAATATGACTGGCAGCTCTTTTATCTTGACCTGAGATGCGTTCCGCGAGATGTCTCTGAGCTGCCAGCCTTCTACCATGACCTCCTCTGGACCTGGAGGCTTATTGCGGCCTCCAGGTCAGTTCTACCCACTGAGGGGGAGGACCTCCTCGCGGACCCCCTGCTATACAATCGCCATCTCTGTGTGCAGGTGGCGGAGGCCCCCTCTGTGAGGCGGAGGTTGGTCATGGCAGGTATCACCCGGGTCGGAGACCTCCTGGACTATGCCCGGGGGGACCGGGTGGATCTCCATGAGCTGGCTCGGCTCATGGGGCTCTCCACCCTTTGCACCCCCCAGCACCTACTCCAGGAGGTGAGGGCAGCCTTGCCTCCCACTGCTCGGGTTTACCTCGAACGGGTCCTGCGAGAGGGTACTCCCCGCCCCCCTCCCAGTCCTGGCCCGCCGGAACTTTTGATTGGGCCTCGGCCCCATCAGCCCCCCCGGCCATCCCCGCCCCATGCCCCAAGCCGGCTGCTAGATTTGCAGCCGGTCTCTTTCCGAACCGTGCCTTGTAAATATCTGTACACGCTCGTGCTACATACCATCCACTTCCTCGACCTCCTCGCCAACTTCCTCTTGGCTTATGCAAAAGTAGCCACCCATAAAACTCGGAAGAGGAGGCTGGCTGAGGGAAGGGACTGCGACTGTGGGGCCTATTTCCTGTCCCTTGTCCGTGCACGTCTCCAAGCAGAGTTCCTCTGGGCAGCGTCCGCTGGCTCCCTCAATACCTTCTGAGAGCAGTGGGTGCTGTCCGGGGTTCTCTTCTCAGTAGCCCCTTCCGAAACTCTAGTTTTGAACCTGTAACCCTCACACCCGTCCCTGTTTTCTTTTTTGTTGTCCCACGAAATTGGTTGAGGACCTGTTTTGTGCCACTTCCCCTAGGCTGGGGGAAGGGTTTTAGAAGTGGGTGGGCTTATGCCCACCCACCCCCTCAGGTTTCTTCAATAGGTTCTTCAGGTAGGGGACTGCCTTCACTTCCTTCTCAGGGCTTCACCAACTCCTCCCCTCTCAAACTCCCCTGTTTCGAGTCCCTCTGTTAGCAACAAGAAATTTGAGCAAGTGCAGAGAGTAGTAAGAATAATGGGTGTTTTCAATTTATCTATGGGAGCAAGATCAGGTCTGCAAGAGCTTAATGAAACTAAATTTGTTTCCTTGTGTTGTATGTGAAAAATATTAACCTATGTCATAATGTATTTAGCTAGAGAAGCCTAAAAGTACTTGGAAAGGGTTTATTAAATTCACATATTAAATCTTAAATACCATCTCAGAAATAATTGATCTGAAAAAAAAGCAGAATAGATCTCTCTCTTTTTCAGCAGGGCCAGATCACTGCAAGGGCTATACGGGCTGAAGCCCTGGGCCCTGGCCTAAACGGGAGCCCCAAACTCCAGCCCCTAAGGCCTCTGCATGATCCACTTTCCCACCCCACCACCCTGCCTTGCTCCCACACTGCTGACAGGGCGTTGGGGGGGGGCACTTGGAGGTCTCCTGCCCTGCCCGTGCTGGAGGCAGCCAGGACCTGGGGCCAGAGAGGGAAAGGCAAGTTCACTCTGCTCCAGGGGCTGGAGGCCCTAGGCAGAGGGAACCCATGGTGGTTGGTGGGTGAGGGCCCCAGGCCAGTGTGAGCCCACAGTGCTTGGCAGCCTTGGTCCCTGGGACCCCTTAGTCTGTCCCTGTTTTTCTGGCTTCATGACCAAAAGTATATGTATAGCTAAAGTCTGGATTTGGGTAGACCAGAGTGGTTAAACATGTTGATGAAAACAGCATAGGTGTAATTTTAATGGCTATATTTGGGGGATAAAGCATGGCATGAACATGCACACGTGCACATATGTACACTCAAGTCAGTTCCCTGAGCACAGGGAGGGATGATGAGCCAGCTTAATGAGCAAGCCCCAGTGGCTGCTGGCAGTCTCTCTGGGACTGGCTGCTGAAGGGATGTTGCTGCTCTGATGCTACTACATCCAAGGGGATGACACATGCTGGGCTCTGATTTCCTTATTCCTGAATCAACTTCTCTACCCCACCCCAATGTTCCCTCTAAGCTGCACTAGCGCGCTGCAGCGCACCCCACCTCAGCTGCCAGCGCAGGGAAGGCAGCCGGCAGCACACCACCGGCAGCCAGACTGCTTCAAGGGAGCTCCTGCGGAGCAGGGAGTTTTGAAAACTCCCGCCCAGAGAAGCTCTAACGGAGTATGCCCAGATTTTCTGGGCATGCTCCGTAGAGCTTCTCTGGCCCCAGGAGCTGTGGCTGGACCGTGCGGCTCCAGCCACAAGGTAAGTTTGTGGGGGCGGGGAGGCTGCTGGGGAGCCGGGAGTGGGCTGGGGGGGGCGGCTGGGGGCGGGGGGCTGCTGGGCAGCCGGGAGTGGGCCAGCGGGAGTGGGGAGGGGCGGCCAGGAGCAGGCCCACGGGGGCGGAGGGGCTGCAGAGGGCAGCTAGAAGCAGGGGGTGGGGGGACCACTGGGAGCAGGGCGCAGCTGGGGGCAGGGGGGGGCCGGGAGCGGGCTGCAGGGGTGGGGGGGCAGGAGCGGGCCCATGGGGGGGGTAGCGCAGTGAGCAACATGACTTGCTCAGCTGCCACCATCTCTTAGAGGGAACATTGCCCCACCCCACACCTTTCTTTTTCCCACACCCCACCCCATTCTGAGCCCCACTTTCCTTGCCCTGACCCATTCTGATCCTCCAGTAGGACACAGGAGATGGTGTCCAGTTGCTAGGGAACTGAAACACAGGAAAACCACTGATCCATCCTGCCTCTATTCCCACTCCTGAACCCTGATTTGCTGCACTTTTCCAGGTGACCACTGACTCCTGAGTCAGTCCATGCTAGTCTCTCACATGCTATCGGTCCCAAGCCGTGGGTGTATGCCCTCTGGCTACTCAAGGGATGGTCCTCAAGAATGCACCCCCCCCAGGCCCAGATACCAACAGTACCACCGTGAGAGCCACTTTCTACAGAGATTGGAACCCACTCCCAACCACCATACACTCAAATCCATCCATTTAACAAAGAAATGGATTGTGCCCAGCCTTCTTCAGTCACAGCCTCTAAATGCCATACAGCTTTAGCTAAGATAACTACTAGTTTTATTGTTCAGATGATAATTCTAAGTGAGAATATGGCCAATCACGGCAGAATCACAGTATAAATGAGTCCAGGAGTGACAACAAGGAAATAAAAAGTAAAACATTCATACTAGCCTAATATGTCTACTTAAACTGACCTCATAGTCCAAGTTTATGTTCAAGATGTTTGGCTGTCAGATGTTTGTACAGCCAGTTTCTGCCTGAGGCCAAGCAGGGCCCAGATCTTGCTTAGAGTTGTTTCAAGATGGAGATTCCCAGGAGAAAAAGACCAAATCCCTTCAAGTGACTCTTTGTTTCAAAAACTCCCTGGGCCCTCCCTTTCTGGGCACAGGTGATCTCTTTGTCCAGTCTGAGCCACCTCAATTAGTATATCTTTGTTATCTCCTCCAGGTATTTGCTTGCTTCAGCTTTGGTTGTTTACATGTTGCTGGGCAAGAATTCTGTCTCCCACCCTCCTGAGTGATGGAAAACATATTACACCTCTGTATGCATGAGGATGTAGGAAACATGATATCATACTAATCATGCAGAATAGGTTTGTGTCCCCATAAAAAAACATTGCATGGTGTAATTGGCAACAAATCATATAATCGGTGTGTACAAGTGAACATGAAAATCATACAGATCATAACCCAGGGTCCACAGCTGTGCATACCGTGACACTAGACCTCCCCCTGCACAGGCTGAGCAGAGTAAGCCCTGTGGAACGATTGGTGCTTGCAGAAATTGGGAGAAAGGGAGTTTCATGTGACCCCACATGACACCCTCCAGGGCTTGCTTCTGTCTGGAGGGCAATGCCACCTGCTCCCCTCCCCCTCCAACTACACTTGTGGAAAACAGGCTATCATTCAGGTGGGATGAAGATTCTCTTCTAGCAATATATGGAGGTATATGAAGAGTCATTGTGGACCTAACTAAAATGATCCTATTCAAGAATCTCATGCACCTTTTCATATGTAATGTATATGTTTCTGAATAAATAAGAGTTAAATTAGGTTTACAGGAATTCATCATAGATGTAACTTTCAGACTGGACAATAGAGCTTTTAGACTAGCATAAAATTTATGATGCTATTTAAAATTTTTATACATTGTATAATGAACAGTGTATGCTAATGAAGAGACAATTGATGACAAAATTAATGGCACACAATTTTAGTAGCCTTTAGAAAAAGACGTTTGTTTGTTTATTTTAAAGATATACAGCTAGCAATAATTTAAAATGAAAAGTCTTCGAATTATCAATGCATTTTTTTTATTTGCAGTTTGGCCAGAAATGAGCAACCCAATTTGTGCTATGTATGTTTACAGATAACATCAGCTCAATCAAAAATCTCTAGAGCGTTGTCTAGAAAACTGTATGAGAAACTTCTGAAGATTTCCTGTTGTAAATCACTCCTCAATTTCCTTTGTGTAAACTCTCGCATCTCAACCAATTTTGCGATTCGAATCTAGAAGCATATGCACTGCATAGTATTAAAAAATAAAGAAGAAAAGAATATAAAATCTATAGGTCTGATCTTACAGCTGAAAAGGTATGAGTAGACTGCTAAGCATGCACAGATCTTAGTTGAGCTGAGCCCTGACCCTGCAACCAATCATCTACACTATATTTCTTGTAACCATTAGGCTTAAAATTAATAGCTCATCAGAGCCTCAAAACAATATTCTAGGCGAAAAACATTTCTCAACAAAGAAGGCCACCCACAAAAATAAATTCCTGACTAATTACAAAGAGGCATATTAAAAGGATGTTGTCTGCTTCAAGTGTCCATATCCATTTGATTTGCAGGGCTGCTCATTACAGTGGAACATAAAGCCACTAGGAAAGGAAAACAATGTGTTACTTTTTTAAAAATCTAACTTACTGGATTCAGATCATACTTAGTTATGATTTGTGAGGTTTTCAGAGTATCATCTGAGAGCTTTCATGGTTAGTTTGATGGCTTTATAGCCACCTAATCTTTCTAGGGTCTATTTTGGAATCCTTCCAGGGACAAGTTAAACTTAAACTCAAGGAAAATGAGAAAGGAAAGGAATATGACAATTTGAACTGATGATCTGCCCTACCGCCTACTCCTGGGAATCTGGGTTTTTACTGGAAATGGTATTTGCTGCTCACATAATATGACAGAGTAAATTAGGACTTTAGTTTTCTTCCCACAACAAATTGCTTAAGCACAATAATTTTGATATTTGAGAAACAAATTTTCAAAGGGACTGTGTATCTATAGAAGCCTTCTAGATACTGGTTATCTTACTGGATTTCATGTTAACTTGAAGGCACATAACAAGTACTAACAGGTCATTGTCAGCAGTCCCTGGGAAATGAGAATGACATCCTTCAGATTTGATGGGCCTTCAGATGACTGAGGAGCCCATTTCTGGATGCATACAGTCTTCAACGGTGGTGATATGTTGTTGCATGGGGGAATGGTATTCACAACTCTAGGTTGGTCACCTGCTCTTTCCTCTGCTGCCACCGTTCCATCTTGGTATTGTGTTGTGGCACACATCTTGATGAACAAGGTGACACCACACTGAGCAGTCAGCATCTTACTTGCCCAGTCACTGATGTTGATATCTCCATGCTTGAGTACAACCTTGAGCATTTCTTTGTCCTATATTCTTTGGCCACTCTCTGAGTATTGGACAATGGAGAGCTGCGGAAAGAACCTGGCAAGCAAAGTGGTTCTCGGGCATCTGGCTGCAGTGGCCCATCCGTCAAAGTTGATTTCTCACGAGCAAGGTTTTGATGCTGATGGACACAGCTTCATGAAGGCAACTCATGCTGGTCCGGTGGTCCTCCCATTTGATCCCCACAATTTAAAGCAAACACCACAGATGGAAGCTCTCAAGTCTCTTAATATGGCCTCAGTAGATGGGCCAGGTTTTGCTACAGTAGAGGATGATAGTCAACACAACAATCTTATAAAACAGGATGTTCATCGGCTTCTGAAGGTTTCAGTTTTCAAAGACAAATTGCTGCAGCTTGATGAAGGCAGCACTAGCACAACTGATCCAGTACTGAACTTTTTCACTGATGTTAGTCAGTTGGGAGTCGTGACTACTGGGGTATGGGAAATGCTCCAAGGACTCCAGAGTTACCCTGTCTTCATGGCTAGCATGAGGGATTTTCAGCTGACCTGGGGGGAGGTTGGTGGAGGACTTTTTTCTTGACAATGTTCAAAAGACAAGCCAAGTCTCTTACAGTCTATGAAGAGAGATCTAGTGTTACTTGCATGTCCTGTGCAGAATGAGCCACCATGTATCAGACATCCCCAAACCAAAGGTCATGGATATACTTGGTAAATTTTGATTTTGTCAGGACGTGACCAAGACTGAAGGCTTCCCATCCAGTCAATACAGGATACTGATGCTGGGTGGTAGATCATCTCAGATAAGGTGCATGATGATGGTCAGGTAGATGGTGAACAAGGGAGGGGGCAAAACATGCATCTCTGTTTGATCCAGGTCTGGGTGCAGAAGGCATTGGTTTCAGATCTTTGGTGGCAGTCATATTGTTGTGCAAGAGTCTCAACATTGTAACAAACTTCAGTGGGCAATCCAAGCATTGGAGGACAATCCAGAGTGCTTCACAATTTATGGAATGAAACACCTTTGTCACGTCGATAAAGATGAGGAACAGTGCTTGATTTTGTGCCTGACATTTTTCTTGGATCTGTCTGCCAATGAAGACCATGTCCACAGTACCTCAGGATGGCTGGAAGCCATATGGTTTCTGGAAGGCTCTCCTCAGCTACAGGATGAAGGCAGTTCAGGAGGATGTGGGGTAGGATCTTACCCACAATGGAGAGGAGGGAAATCCTCCTGTAGTTTCCACAGTTAGAATTGTCCCCTCTTTGTAGATGGTCATCATGGTCACATGCTTGAGATCACTGGGGATGTCCTCTTCTTCCCAGAGGTGGAGGAAGAGCTGATAGAATCTTAATATGAGACAGAAGACACTGGCAAGGTAGACCTCTGAGGGTATACCATCTGCCCTACAGGCTTTGTTGGTTTTCTTCTGTTGAATAACCTGCTTCAGCTCCCCAATAGTTGGTGGATCATTGAGGGAATCCACAGGACATTATGGGATGGCTTGGAGAGTCTCCTCCAATATAGTGGACTCCTGGCTGAGGAGCTCAAAATGCTCTTTCTAATGCTGCACACTTGGCACAAATCACCCACATTGCATAGTACTTTCTATTTTCCTAGTTATGAGCCTTTAAAAAAATAATTGATTGTATTTGTCAAGCTCTTATAATCTGTGCACATTACAAATGTGCTAAATATACTGTTATCCCCATTTTCTAGGTGCAACAGAAAGAATGGTCAGATAAGCAGCCAGAGTTTTGGGGAATCCCAAATTTCTGTTGCTACCATGAAATCAATGGGAGCTGCATATACTCAGTACATCTTAAACAGAGTTTCTAAATAACTCATGTAAGTTTGCACAGCAAGTCACTCATAGTTGGGAGAAGAGAACCTAGGGACACTAATTTCATCAGTCCCCTGTGCTAAACACTGGACCACAGTGCACAGAACTGAACAAACAAAGATTCCAACTCTTTTCAGAAGCAAATGTTAAATAAATAAATAAATAAAGCCAAGTTAAATAAAATCATGCCTCATTAGAATGAAGTCAGAAGTCATGGCCCATGTCAGCTGTGCTTTTTTTTTAGTTAAGCAAACTCAGTCTGACCCCTCGGCAAAGTACTCGCTATACAAAATAGAAAAAAAATTCAATATCACTGTTACATCAAGAGTATTTGTTTTTCTAACTATTATAAGTAAAGTAGAAAATGTATACAAAGTGGCATAGCTCCTCTCCACAGAATAAGGGTATGTTAACTTGTAATTTGGTCATTCTGCATTTAGCAGAATCAAAGTAAAATATAATGACTGAAACCTATTACAAGTTTATCAGGTCACAAAAGGTTCTCATGTATGAGAAAAGAAACTGTACATAATCTAAAGGAAAACAGAGGTTTGGAATTAATCATGATTTTTAAATATATAAAGTTGGCCTCTCTATCCAGAAATGAGTAATCTAATTAGCAGTAAGTGTGTTTACAGATAACATCATGTCAACTAAAATTATTAACTGTGTGCACCAGAAAATGTGCATGGGAAAATCTGAAGATCTCCTAAAGCATGTATCAGGCTGATTTGGATAAACCTTGTATAAATGTTTTAGTATTTTAATTCTCATCAGCATTGGAATTGGGTGCTTTGCTTGTTGTTCTAAGACTAATTATTTTTCATTTGTTTAAACTGAACTGTTTTTACCATGTATTAAGCCAGTTACCTATACAACACAAAAGAAAAGCATAGTAAGAGAAGCTTCTCCTGAATGCTCCCATTATGTGATCATGATGCACATACCCTCAAAAACCATTATTTCTTCTTCAAGAAATTTGGTTCACATCAATTTTATTATTGTATTTAAACATGCTTCATCATATATTGCTTATTCAGAATGAAGTTTACGTCCAAAGACAATGACTCAAGATTCTCACTTGCTAGCTGGGGAGCCCTCTTCCTCTGAATACAATAAAAGGTGTGATCACATTTCGAAATATCTATCCTTTGTCATTGCTTATCTTACATATGTGATGGGAAAGCTTTTCCATTACAAAACCAGTACATATTTTACTATGCCACAGTTTTGTAAGAGGAGGGGTCACATTTTCCAGTAATGTGCAACACTTTGCTGCTAACAATAAAAAAAAAAAAAAGAGATTAATTTGTCATGCTGTTCAAAATTTAGATCCTTCACTGGATCATTAAACAAGTAGGTCAGGAGATCACTAGGAAACTGCCATTATGTCATAAGATGAATATCTTCAGTAATTTCCTTCCAAACAATTTAATTCCTGGGCAGAACTACCATATGTTAAGCTATGTTCCCATTTCCCTGAAGCCCCTCAAACAGATTGCCTCCCTAGTAGCAAAAATATGATGGATCTTAATATTTCCTTTGAGTCAGCTAAAAGCCAGAGTCTCAGACTCCCCTCCCCTCAAAAAAAAAAAAAGGAAGTTTAAAATCAGAGCCGGCAGTGGTTATGCTGAGGTAACCCATAGGTCACAATAAATGTGTAGTAATAATGATAAAAGAAGACAGCTGGCAATAGAAATACAAATAGGAATGAAACGTGGCACTTCTGAGGATGATTTTTAATTGGGAAGTTGGCAGGTGGATTGTCAAAAATAAGAATGAATGGTGCTTAGGGTGTTAAATGAATCATAATAATATAAATTTCCTTTATAAAGCATTGCTATGTTTCCATCAAGTCATAGTACTCTTGCCATATTATTTACTTATCAACTACAGATATTTAAAAAAAATCTTATCATATTAAAAGAATGGTCATGTTAAAGTGGTTTATTGATGATCAGAGGCCCATAACACATCAGCCATGTCATCACAAATGCATTCAGTGTCAGCCTAAGCCTTTTTGCCACCCTAGGCCAGCAGGGATTTCCCTCACTCCCACCCCTGGGCAGCTGGCAGCGCAGCACTGCTGCCAGGATCCAGTTATGGGTGGAGAGTGGCTCCGTCATGAAAATCTGGCCCGGATCCGGGATCTGGCCATGGACAGGAAGTGGCACCACTGCCTCTGGTCTCTGGTCCCAGCCAGGAATCTGGCCTTGGGTGGGGGCCAGAGGTGGTGCTGGCAGGGTTCAGCCATGGGCAGGGGTCCAGCCCCAGCTAGGTAGCAGTGTCATGTACAGGAAATGGAACAGCCCCAGCCCATCCCTTGGCACCCCCTAATTTTTGGTGCCCTCAGTGGACAACTAAGTAGCATCTAGGGAAGAGCTGACCCTGAATGCATTCACAGCACTGAAATATTTAAAAATACTTCTTTTTACCTAAATATTCTAGTTGTTTTTTTATTGTTTTGGTTTTCCTTCTCTCACAACTTTGGGTCAGAATTTTGAACATTTTTCTGTCTCGCTGTTGCATGAATTGATTCTCATAAAAGTGAGAACAACACTGAAGTGAAACATATTGAGAAAAATTCTGCAATGACTGGTACCCTGTGCCACCCCCAGAACCCAATGGGGCAGCCAAAATTTTAGGTTATGCAAAATCTGGCTTTTTTTATATTTCCTGATTCAAACAGCACTCGTTTAGTCCTTAGCTTGTCTCTTGTTTCCAGATGTTGAATATGAAAAAAGTAAATGCAGCCCAAGTGTAATCCAAAATATATGAGAAAAGCTGATGAAAATAACTTTGCAGGTTTGGAAAGTAAATAGTCATGACTAATCACAGTGTCAAATGAAATGGGATATCAATTTAAATGTATTATAAATATTTTTGCATGTTTTTCTATGTTTTCAAATATATTGATTTCAATTACAACACAAAATAACAAGTATGCAGTGCTCACTTTATTTTTTTTTATTACAAATATTTGCGTTGTAAAAAAAGGAATATTTTTCAATTCACCTCATATAAGTCCACTCAGTCCTACATCTTGTTCAGTTAATTGCTGAGAAAAACAAGTTTCTTTATATTTATAAATAAATAAATAAATAAATAAATAAACGTGTTAGTCTTTAAGTGCCACAGGACTCCTTGCTTCTTTTGCTCAGCTAGACTAACACAGCTGTTCTCTTTGGAGCTTAGCATTTATGGGAGATAATACTGCCAGCTTCCTATTTAGAATGTCACCTGAAATCAGGGGTTAAGCTAAGGGGGAAAGCACCAGAATGCCATTCCAGGGCCCTCTATTTTCATGGGTTCAACGTTCTGGGGCCCCTAAAAATAGAAAGTGGAGCAGGAGTGCTGCATTCCAAATCCCACCATTGAAAAACAGCAGGCCCCAGAGCACAGTGTTCTGGGTCCACATTCTATTTTTAGGGCCTGAACACTGGACCCCTAAAAATAGAAGGCCCCAGAGCGGCCTTCTGCCACATTCCAGCAGGCAGGGGAGGGGCCGGGGGGGTAGGGGCATTATTGGGGGCTCAAGCCCTGACTGAAACCCCTCCAGTTCCACTCCTTGTCCCCAACCTGGGCCTGCAGCATCAGCCCTAGACATGGTGCCACTGGGACCTGGGGTCTACTTAAACCCACCTCCCCAGTTGCACCGCTGGTGAGTGTGGAGGCGGCTAGCTCATGCTGGAGGAATACTGGTGGTAGGAGGTGAGGCGCTGGCACAGGGGCCAGGAGCTGGGGCCTGGGGGGCCCACTGGCACAGGAAGGGGCCCACCAGAGCAGGAGGGGGACCCACCAGCATGGGAGCATTCTGAGGCCCCCCAAATTATAACCCCTGCCTGAAAGTCATAACAGGCATTCACATGGCGTGATCATAGTTGACATTGCAGGACATTTATCTGCAAGATATACTTTGTATGCTCCTTCATGCTCTTACTTGGAAACTCAAAAGTTTACATTGTTTGGTTTGTGAGTATAGTTATGAAAAAAATCTGTTTTTCTAAGTTGCACTTTCACAGAAGAGATTTCACTACGGTGCTTGTCTGAGATGAATTAAAAATATTTCTTCTATTTATCTTTTCTTAGAGTGCAAATATTTGTAATAATAATAATAAGTGAGCACTGTACACTTTGTATCTGTGTTGTAATTGAAATAATATATTTGAAAATGTAGAAAACATCCAAAATTATTTATAATGCATTCAAATACATACATTCTATTACTGTTTACCAATGCGATTAAAACTGTGATAATTGTGACTAGTTTTTTTAATCTCACAATTAACTGCAATTCTTTTTTTAATCATTTGACAGCCCTAAATTTTATCTGATCTTATGTAACAGCAGTAATGTTTTTATCTATGCAAACATCTAGTACGCCACTCTTGCATTGGTTATAAGGCAGGATTGGCAACATCATGGTGAGCAATGTGCCATCTTAGATCTCCGAGTCAATGAAAGGGACCACCCACTCTTTAGAAGGGTAAGGAACTTTTCTCCTTACATCAGCTCTGACATAATTTTAGCGCAATATAGAATATATTTTATTTATTTCAAATGCTTGATTCAGACACAAATTTAGCCTATCATGCCTGGAAAGCACATCTGTTGATGACACAGTACTGCTTCAGTGTAATAAGAAGCTTGCCTTTTGAAACTCACCTGAAGTCACAGGGCTTTTCTATATCTCCCGTAGTGATTGGAATATTAGATTGGGACTGATATGGAAAATCTTAAGACTAGAGGCTGATGTTTGAGCACCTCTACCAAATGCCTATCTCATATTGCACACTTTCCACACAATACTATGTATTGCCAAATTTGTTCTTGAGTTATCTATTAATCACATTAATCAATGAAAACATTGGGTGGGGTGGGGTGGGATAGGGGGGTATACACTTTTGCACTGGCCCACCACAGGTCAATAGCTCACATATATTGTTCTAGTGGATGACCAAGAAACTGTTATGGGCTTAATATATCTTTCTGATTATAACTTTTCTCCAGCAACCATTAGCTAATAGCTCATTTCTCAGATGTCTGAAGCAGCTAAGTCCCTTTTTATGTGTCTTGTGAGAGTCAGAGAAATACTTAAAATCTTATTAACTTAAATAATTATTTTTGACGTTAATTTAACTCTTTTCCCCTATGATGTGGTGAGCAAACATCAGAGCATGGATTTTCTCTCAAATGCATGGCCGTCACAATCAGATATGTTTTAAAATAGTGTCTTTGTGTACCTAACAGAGAAGCATTAAATCATGAATGATGTAAACCATAGGTCATATAACATCACTCTAGCCTATCTGGGTCTATCTAGAACCTCCAGTCTCATGCCCATGAGTGCACTGTACCACTGTAGTACCTGGCCACAGAGATGAATGGGATGACAAATACTTTGAGTGTCTTCAATACTTCTCTAAACCATCCACCAGATGGAGTTTGTGAATGTAGAACCATTCTTACCTCTTCTTCCACCCTTGGAGGTGTCACTGCAACTTCCTAGCCTGAGAGCTGTTACCTTGAGCCATGCACTCCTAAGCAGCTTGGGGGCTTCATTCATCAAAACCTCCCACAATTTGCTCCATGTCTGTGAAAGATCAGGTATTCTTCAGGAAAATAATGTGTGACATGATAAACTATTTTTTGCAAATCTTGGGTTTTTTCAACAAAGACTCTATTCCATTGTTCAGTGTGAAGTTTTAATTGGCTGCCTCAACACGGCGGCAGCATTGGCCAGCTACCTGTTATTCTGAAGATCCTCATCACTGTTCAAACCATGCATCATTCTGTACTGAGCTGAATGTAACTTATGGAGAGAGTCCATTTCTAAGAACACATCAGAAGCATTTATCCTCAAGGTTTCCCTAATATATTAAACGAAAAGCTGTCTTAAGACCCAATAAAGATAAGCAACAGAGAACATCAGCTGTGTATGTTTGTCAGGGATAGGAAAGTTATTCCATTCATTCTTTTTGCATCTAAGTTATGGGAAAAAAATAACCCTAATCCTTTACTATTTAAATAATTTGTATACAAAGTATCTGCACACAATAGGCCCTGTTCTCATTTTATTTATACTGGGGTATAATCAGGAGTAGCTCTTGTAAGTGTGATCAAAATCTTAAAATACTTTCTTGTCTGGAGGAGAATTTTTGCTGGGTTTTGCTGAATATTCTTGCTGTTGATAGGTCTGTGTTGTCCAGCTGCCAATTTGCCATCAGCACTAATTAACATAGCCCGAGAACCAATACTCTATAGTGTTTTAGTTGGAGAACTGCAAGAGTGGAGATATGGGTTTGCTGAAACAATGACAGCTAGGCTTCTAAAGTCTTACTTTGGAGAAGGCATTGGTTAAAAGTATTGCATTCATTATGCGCACGTGCACTTGTGTGTGTGTGTATATGAAAGAGAGAGAGAGAGATTAACTGACTGGGCAGCATAAAAACAGGTATTGTACAAGGTTGGCTTGCAATGCATGTTTCTCCAATACAGGTGGATGTAGCTGGTATGTCTTGACATTTCTATTAAAACGGATCTGCCCACTGTTGAAAACTACTACTAGAATAACACATGCTCATTCAAAAGACAGAGGAATAGGACAAAATCAAGATTAACATACAAGCCCTACTTGTATATTTAATGAGGATCATTAGTGAAACAGGAGTGGAAGTGCGAACACTATTGCTCATAGTTAACATGAAGATAAAATTGTTGACTTTTCATGTATCTCTAGTTTAAAGACACTATAGGCAACACACACAATTTTTGAAGCTACAGTGCAGATAAGCATCTAAAAATCTGAACCGCTTGAACTTGAGGGGAAAAATGGATGCACATCTCTTCATTACTCATGAGATCCTAAATACTTTCTGGCTTTAGCCAAATAGAAAATACATAGTTGTCTTCCTGGTATTTTAGTGTTTCTAATCCTAGTGAAAGTCAGAGATGGTCAAAGCATTCAAAGAATTTTTTTTCAAGTTAAGCAATCATTTTTTTTAAATAAAAAATAAATTTTCTGTTCAGTTTTCACTGAAAAATCTTGTTGGTTAGTGTGTGCAAATTGGGTTACTAGCCTATCTCCAGCTTTAAGGAACTTCATATTTAATGGCCAGATTCTCACCTGGTGTAAAGGGATATGGTACTATCTGGAGCCACACAGCTATATATGCCAGCTGAGAATTTGACCCTTAAACTTTATGGCTTTGGCCCATTTGTAATAATGTTCCACCTCTCTTTATTACCCATACCTCTGATCTACATTATTTGCAAACATTTATTCTAGTTTGAACCTGAATGTTATTTTGTTTGTGATGATTCACTGTTTTAAAATGAATCATGTATTTGACCTACCTAACAGAATTGTAAAAAATAATTAAAAAGAAAATGCTAAAGTCAGTGGCAGAAAAAACCTCTAATGATTAACAATGATTGTATCATTAAATCCTTCTTTGGCAGAAAACATATCCCTTGGATTTCCAACTACCATGCCTAAGGTAGCAAGCACTGCCATAGCTAACTGTTGGCAATCTAGCCTTTGCCTCAAAGGATGGGAGGAATGCCAGGTGGAATTTTTAAAACTCCAGGATTCAGAGGCTTTATATTACACGTATATATAAACCAAACCAATTTAAGCCTTTTAATAAATATTTATTTTAGAAAATTTAGGAAAAGACAAGATGCTTTGCTCAATTATGAGTTAAGATGGTAAAACTATCATTTAAAATGAAAATTCTTTAATGAATATTTATCGATGTTCCCACCTCAGCACACAAATTGCTTTAGCATTCCTTGGCACCACTCATCTCCCTTATTTTAAGAGATGATCTTACTCTAATGTCAAAACAACTTGAGAAAGAGGGAACAGAACGTCCCATGAAATGTGTGAAGCAGAACTTCAGTCAGCACTTAATTTGTGTTGACTTTATCTTATTTTATTAAAATAGGCAAGGGTGACTCCAAGCACTCAGACAACTGAGAAGCTCATAGCGCAAGCAATTGCTGGGCACAGTATGGATAGACGATTTGGAATATTCTTCTACATTGCTTCAGCCTGACCTGCAACTATCCTGTACTGTACTCTCTATGGACTTTGCCTTGCAGTGCTTTTTTTCTATGATGGATCTAGTCCTGGAGCTTTCTTGAGATGTTGTTGTCAATCTCTTCAGCTATTGGTGATAGTGCCTTTTTGTCTTAAATATCTAATTTAGCTCCCATTTAAGTCAAAGACAAAACTTCAGCTTAGTTTCTAATAGAAATTGGACCCAGCTCCCATTAGTCTCACTGTTACTTCTTTGCTACCTATGTGGGGGTATGTCTACACTTTAGGTTTAAGTCAACTTATGGGGCTTTAAGTTGACTTAAACAAAGCCCTGGCTGCATTGAGAAGGTATTAAGTCAACTTAAGCGCTTGCTTAAGTTGACTTAACTCTCATTTGAAAAGTTGACTCAGCAGTTAAGTTGACTTTATTAAATCGACTTAAACCGTTGTAGCCCAGGAGTTGGCTTAAGTTGACTTAATTGGCCTCCTAGCTATATGAAACATGGGGATGGGGGATGGAGAGAAGGCACAACACCGCTGGGAGTGTTCCCAGCTGCATGCAACACATCCAAACTCTCCAAGTCATAACCCCAGCCCCGCAGCCTTGCATCCTAGGACTACAGCCCAGGTCGCCTTCCTCTGACCTGATCTATCGTCTTTGCCCCTTTCCAGCCCAACCCTGCATCTCTCCCCCTCTCAGCCCAACCCCGCATGTCTGTCCCTTCTCTGCCAGACCCTGCATCTCTCTCCTTCACAGCCTGAGGTGGCATCTCTCGCTGTTCTCAGCCCAACACCACATATCTGTCCCTTCTCAGCCTGACACTGCATGCCTCCCTCTTCTCCAGCCTGACCTGATACAGCATCTCCCCCTTCTCATCCCAACCCCACATCTCTCTCCTTCCCCTGACCTGAGCCAGCTTCTCCTTCTCAGCCTGACTCTTCATGTCTCCCCCTTCTCAGCCCCACCCCTGTGTCTCCCCTCCTTAGCCCGACCCCCCTGATATTGTTGCAAAACAAACAAGGAGTCCTGAGGCACTGTTTAAGACTAACAAATGTATTTATTGGATGAGCTTTCATGGGAGAAAATCCCACTTTGCCAGACAGTTTGAAGATGGGGGAACTTACAGAATGGTAGGAAATAAATGCAGGGTAATGGAAGAGATAGGATCAGATCACATGTAACAGGAAATCAAAGCAGTTGTGAAGATTCAAACACTGGGAAACAGCACATAGAAAGAAAGAAAGAAAGAAAGAAAGAAAGAAAGAAAGCTAGTATTTATTTTAGATTAGCTTGTGTGAAAGCAGGATTAAATCATGACTATGGATTTTTTTCCCATCACAACAGGTGATTTGACTTCATTTTCCTAGATGTTCTGTTTCCCAGTGTTTGAGCCTTAACAACTGCTGCACCCTGCCCCTGTGCTGGCAGTTGCCCTGCGGCACCTGGCCCAGAGCTGGAGGAGTCTGGGCAATGCAAGGAGGGTATGGAGTGCTGTGCTTCCACATTGCTGGGGCACGTCAGGCCCCCTGACCTCCCTCAGCTCACTGTTGCCACACACAGTATGGAGGGTCATGGGTCACTTACTTCTTTCAGTAAAGGAGTGGCCAGGAGAGAGAGGTACTTCTGCTGTGGTGCACTGTGGGTCAGCTATCCACAATGTACCACTCTTAGAGTGACCTAGCAGCTGCCACTGTGGACGTGGGCAGTCTCCTTGCATTTTGAATGGGGCTGCTCTAAGATGGCTTGATAAGGTCTACTTTAAGCTGGTTTAAAGTAGACCCTATTAAGCTGACTTAATAAAGCCCTGTGGTGTAGACATAGCCTGGGTTCAGGGCCGGTGCAAGACAGTAAGCCCTGTAAGTGCTGCAGGAGGGTGTCGACATTTAAGGGGCACCAAAATGGGGACTGTGCTGTTGTGCTGCCCTGGATGATGTCATTCTTCTGCGCCAGCGCTGCTGCACTGCAGGGGAGCACCAGAAGCCCGAGCACCATTCCTGTGTGTGTTAGCATCTCAGCTCAACTTTGCTTCCTATGTGGCTTATCCGCTCAACTCAACTCATTGTCAGTTTGCTGACAGTGGCAAAACCTGGTGGAAGACAACAACTGAAATATAAAACTGAGGGAGTAGTTCAAGATCCCAAATATCACTTTCAGTGCTTTTAATTATTATTAGAAGCATTATATTCATTATATTTTGCTCTGTCATATATTTTATTAAACCCCTAGCATTAAACATACTGAGGTAACATGACCCCCTTTCTTCATTTTATTGAAACACCTTAGATCACATCACTTCTTTAAAACGTCTGATGAACTGGAAGGAATTTTTGAGTATTGACCCAGCTTTGCACCTTGCTTCACAATTGCAGCACTACCATACCACGTTATGAAGCTTTTGAGGGCCAAGTTTTAGTCTGAAAAATGTTTTAACATGTCCATGAAGCTCTATGTTTTTTTCACTCTCAGTCAGAAGCACCATTTCAGGAAAATTCAGGTGTAAAGGACGCAATTTTGTTGGCACCCTTGCCTTCGTCTCCCCCACTGAGTCTCTAGTTGCTCATGGGGAGGTTAGTGGACTGGTTCCATCCTAGAGGAGGATGGGGAGATGACACAGTGTGCCAGTCCTGGGGAGTTGCAAGGGCAGCAGGCTATCTTAATGTTGACTGGTGCAGGGCAGAGATCAGGAGCCAGGTTCACTCTGTGTTCAGCTCCACTTAGATCATTGCTTCTCAGGGGCGTCGCTGCTCTGGGGAATGACCCAGGGCATGGGCCCAGGCCCTGCCCCCTGCCTGCAGGCCGTGCCCCTGGCGGGGGACAGGGCGGGGAGCAACAGCCAAGGAGGCGGGGTTGCCCAGCCTTTGAAGGGGCCGGAAGCAGGTGCCACTGCCGCTGCCACTACCACAGCTGGCTAGGCCCCGGATCCCTGGCTGGGGACAGGGCCGGGAGTGGCAGCTGCGGCTGTGGGCAGCTGGGCCCTGGATCTCCAGCCTGATCTGGCTGGAGACGGGGAGAGATGGGGCCCCACCAGGATCCGGGGCACTGGTACCAGCATTTGGGGCACAGACCTCATGTGCCAGGTGCCAGTGATGCCCCTGCTGCTGCTACCTCTTATCTAGACAGTGGAGAGAGGGAGGTGGCACTGACAAGGCGGTAATTAAGACCCCTGGCCTGGTCTTCCCTATAGTGTCCCCTTGAGCTGGAACAGACAAGGAGCTATGAAAAGTCAGGAAGGAGGGGTGGGAGAGGCAAGGCAAACCAAAGTCCGGATGGGCAACCTGTCCCAAAGCAAATGATGCCCCTCATCTCAGTGAATCAATGTTAGATTCATTCAGTTTGCAAGTTAAACAAAGATCTCAACTTCCAGCCCAGCAATATACAGAGAGTTGAAGTAGCCCAAATTCAAGGCAGAATGTGAAAATTCATTTGGATTTTGGGTTTCTTACATCATCAAAGATTCACCATAGATAAAGAATGCATCAGAGAATTTAGCTGCCAGTTTTGTTAATAGTGCATAACAGGGGCATCGTGGGCTCTGGGCGCACAGGGCCTGGGCCCTGAATCTCCATGGCTGGGCTCCGAATCTTTTTTTCTGGCTGGTGCAGGCGCAGGGAGAGGAGCCTGCTCGCATGCAGGAAGAACTCACTCAGCTGCTGCTGCCCTCCCCCCCAAGGCTGCTACAGCATGTGTGAGAGGCTGAGGGCAGAGAGAGAGCAAGATTCAAACTGCTCCTCTCTGTAGTGGCAGCAGCAGCAGCAGCAGCAGCAGCGGCAGCAGCTTCCTCTTCGGAACAGGCAGAGCAGGTGAGTGCTGTGAGGGGCAGCCAGGGGGGATTGGTGGGATCCTGGACAGGAAGGGGGGAGAGGATTGAGTGGGCTGGGGGCTGGCTTCCCCCCATGATCTGAAGGTCCCAAGTAAGCTCAGGGATTGCTCCTTGGGCCCTGGGTTGGGTGGGGAGAGTCCCTACAGGCATCTGGGTCCTAGGTGGGACTGGGTTGTGTGTGCCCCAGGGCCTGGGAAAGGAGTCCCTCACTTGGGGTGGGCAGAGGGATGTTCTTCAGCTTCTGTCCTGGCCAGGGTCAGGCCAGAAGAGGGTTGGTGAGTGTAAGGGAAATTGTATGTAATCTCTTCTGTAGAAAGGTGCTGAAGTGTAGGCCTCATTGGAGCCGTGGGTTGCTATGGTAGTGGGGTCGTTTCTCTGGCAAGTCATGTATCTAAGGCTATGTCTACACGGGGAGTGCTTGTTTCGAAACAACACGTTTCGAAACAAGCTGTTTCGAAATAATGTGTTATTTCGAAACAACTTATTTCGCTGGACAAAAACCATGTCCGCGAAATAAGGGAGTGAAATAGCAGGTCCACAGTGTGGACCTGCTATTTCGCCTGGGGAGGGGACTGCAGGCACCCACCATGAGAGGGCGGGGGGGCACCTCACCCCGGGGGGCTTTAAAGCCCCCC
>ML681963.1:81082377-81162844 GCA_007922195.1 Podocnemis expansa | reverse complement strand
TAATTCGAAATAAGATATTTCGAAATAAGGTGTTGTTTCGAAACAAGTTGTTTCGACACAACTTGTTTCGAAATAACCCTGTGTGTGTGAACACAGCCTTAGAGATCAGCATCTCAGAGAGCTTTTACCTGCTGCATTGACAAGCTACTGCCCAGATTTAAAAAAAAAAAAAAACTTGCCACAAGCCTGTAGTGTTCTACATCTAGCAATAGCTAAATTTTTATGGGATAGGCCTAGTTTCATGGTAATCTTAAATAATAATTAGAATCTGATATTAGTGGATCAATATTTGCCCTAGTTTTATGATAAAATTAAAGTGCACAATGAATTTTAAGCTTAGTAATTTTGGAGTATGTAAAAATATGTGGTTATATGCCTCAGTCCGGCTCTCAAAGGTTTAATAATCGACTTGTGTGGCTCTTGAGTTCCATAAATTTGGCCACCCCTGGCCTATAGCTTTCTCAGATTTGTACTTTTTCCTTTGAGAATAGGAAAAAGGAATGTCCCTGGCATCAAAGCTAAATGTCAAGTCCTTGCTCCAAATCCAGGAGTTACTAGAGCTTCTCAACAAAACTGTTGTTAAGAATTTATTCAATATGGCCACTCAGTGTATTTTCCCCTAGTCCTTGCTGTGCCCCCAAGGTGATGAATGTCTGAGATATCGCATACATTATTGTTAGGTTAATTGGGCGGTGCTACTTTGGAAAACTTTTTTTTTTTTTAATTCCCAAAGCCAGTTCAAGGCATGGCATCTTTCAGGATGCTGGCAAAGTGACAAAGAGCCTTTAAGTGACAGATTCAAATCCAGAAAAGGCTAGCAGGGCTTTAAAGATATTTGTAGAGCTAGTAGAATTTTTTTTTAAATATAAAACAACTTTTCAATCAGACTGAACGGTTTTGTAATTTTTTTTGTTTTGTTACATTGTGGTGTGAAAAAAATTCCATGTTTTCTTAAATTTTTTACATCCTTTCTCTTTCTCTCCTCCCCCCACCAGTGCATGGGGAGGAGGTGAGGGAAGGTTTTTTTTTGTTTTTGTTTTTTTAAAAAAGGAGAGTTATGTGTCTTTTTCCACTGCATTTTTCCCCTCCCAAAATGACAAATTCTGAAAAAAAAAATTAGAAATTTTATCAAGCTAGTTCACTCGTAGTTTAGAGTACCAATTTATGCCAGGGTCTATGATTCAAGGAAAAAGGTGCATGTATGTGTAGGTGTTGAGGAGGGTCATCCAAGGAAAAGTTCACATATGTTAACTGCATTTCCCCTCCTCTTCATCTTCTGAATAATTCAAAACATGATGGTTGTGACAGCATTGCTAAACAAACTAACTAGTGGCCAATAAATAAATAAATAAATAAAATAAAGTTGGAAACAATACTTCTGCTTATGTGGTGTAACATTTTGACTTGCTTAATTTTTATAGAAAAATAATTAAATTGGTTTCTTCAGAGTGCTTATTTCTTTATTCTTCAGAGTACACATTTTTTTGTTGGGTTTTGGTTTGTTTTTGAGGTCAGGAGCATACAAATTAGAAGCCAATCTAACTCGCAGGGCAGCATGAAGTACAGCAGCAGATGCTTTAACTGGAAAACTAATTAGATAAGTGAAGACAGACAACAGAGCAAGAATTCAGGTGAGATTCTTTTTTTTTTTCTTTAAAGAATTAGTATTACACAGTCCCCAAAAAACTGAGATGCTTTTTCTTCAGTATTTTGAATTTTAATCATATTAGGGATAGTTGAATTTAAGAATGTCATCACAAAGCCTCTGCACTGAAAAGTCTTTTATGCCATTATCCAATATGTATACTGAGATTTTGCTAGAGATGAGCTAATAATTTATATAAAGAGATAGAATCAGTTTATGCTTTTTTCTGTTTGTGAACAGTTTGCTCTTTTCTCAGATGTATTTATTATTCAGAACTACCTACCAAATAATTTCAGTGAATAATTTCTAATTACGCCTATAGCTCATATGTGAACAGTTCATTTCAAATATTTATCATTAGACGTTTGAGTTGTTTTTCGTGACTGCATAGGTCATTTGGTAGTGCTGCTCTTCCTTGCTTGGATGACAATAGCTCTTTAATCAGATTTCAGTATGCATGATCATAGGTACAAATTTAAAATTAACTTTCTATGAATATTCTGCAGTAGTCTTTTGGAAACCACTGTACCAGTGACAAGTTCCAGAGGGGTAGCCATGTTGGTTTGTGTACAGCAAAACCAAAGAGAATCCTGTGGCACCTTAAAAACCATAGGTTAAAGTATAATTTGGTGGGCCCTGTTGCAGGCTGCCTGACCCGCCACCAGCTGCTCTGCCCTGCAGGGGAGAGATTTACAAACTCCCAGCCTGCTGGAGCTCTCTGCTAGCTGGGCTTAAGGTGGAACAGGGTTTAAGGTGGAGCCACAGGAACACTGTATTCCAGCTGCTTGTGCTATTTTTAGCGGGGCCCTGGAATGCAGCATTCTGGTGTCTTCCCTTATTTTTAGGGGCCCTGGAATGCTGCCAACCTAAAAATAGGGTCCCTGGAACTGAATTCTGGTACATTCCTCCTTACTTTAACTTCTGTTAAAGCATAACAGATTTCTTCAGGCATAAGCTTCCAACCTACTTCATCAGGTGCATGAAACAGAAACTACAGTTGAGAGGTATATAGACACATGCCAGGATGAAGGAGAAGCATTACAATGGGGAAGGCAAGTACTAGCAAAGTCAATTTACTTAGGGTATTTGAGGCTAATTCACACCAGTTGATTAGAAGGTGAGAATGTGTGAACAAGGACAATTACTTTTTGTAATGTGCTAACCATCAGTCAAATCAGACATCAAAAATGGCAACATCCATAAATCAGTATGAGAATACTTCAATCTCCCTGGACACCCAGTAGCAGACTTGAAGATTGCTATACTTAACAAAAAAACTTCAAAAACAGATTTCAGTGTGAAACTGTAGCTGATTTGCAAACTTGACAGAATCAGACTAGGTCTGAATAGAGACTTGGAATATTATCTTATTACAAAAAATAATTGCCCCTGTTCATACATTCTTACCTTCTAATCAACTGATGTCCTTGGCCCTCATCTATCCTAACTGAATTGACTTTGCTAGCACCTTTCTCCCCTTTGTAATGCTTCTCCTTCATCCTGGCATGTGTATACAGTAAGTAACCCATATGCCTAATTAAAGGAGCTATCTCTTTAAAGCAGTGGTTTTCAAACTTTTTTCCTCATCATCCAATTGAAATAAATCACGTATGCCTGCAACCCAACAATTACATCTTTGAGCAATACAGTCAAGTCTTTTGGTGGTTGCAGCAGGGGGCACCACAACCCAGTACCTGAGCATCTGCAACCCAGAACTAGGTCCTGACCCATAGTTTGAAAACCACTGCTTTAAGGGATCTCTTGAGGCTGGGTTATGTTGCTGGGACAGATGCTGCCCAGCTCCAGAGGCTTCTGGAAATTAAGTGGGTGGTTGGTTGCATTAAGCATGCTCAGCTAGGTTTTCTACTGCTGCTGTGGTTGTCAGATGCTATGAGAGCAGGAGCCACAGAGCTGCAATGAGAAGAGTCCATGTGCTCAGTGTGTGACTGGGAGAAGCTGAGCCAGGATTGGACAGCAAAATGTTCTGTCACTGCTGTAGAGCATTTTGCAGCAGAGTTTTCTCATATGCATGTGTGACTGATTGCTGGTTAACCATTAAACTGACTGGATGGTTCTGGTTCCAGAAGAGAAAGAATAGCCTGCATGGATTTTTATCTAAGATCCCTGCAACCAAAGAAGAGGATTGCTGCTTCTTGCAACTCAAGCCTTTGGACTGGAACAGAGACTGCAACTGAGATATGAGTGAACTCCACCTAAACTTTGGGACACTTAGGTTTCTTTCTCCACGGTGTTTCTGTGGGTACTGTTCTGTTTAAATTCATTTTATTTTCTTGTGATAAGATTTATCCTGTCAGTAGTTAATAACATTCACTACATTTATTCTTAGGTAGTATTTTATTTTGGGAAGGGTAACTGAACAATCTCTGCTGTGAGTCCATTAGGCTATGTCTACACTTAAGAATGCTAGTTCAGACTAAGTCACTAGTTCAAACTAAGTTCGTTCGAACTAGTTAGTTCAAACTAATTTTGTTTAATTCGAACGAACTTAATTTGAACTAGCATGTCCCCACCAGAAACCTAAATCTAACTAGCACATCCATGCACGGGAATTTCTAGGTCGGCTTAGGATGCTGGAACCATGGGAAGAGTGGCAACATGGCACCCAAGAAGGGCCATTCTCCCAGCCAGTCCCATAAATACAGGAAGTCACCTCAGCCCTCTGCTCAGCGTGGCTGGCAAGAGGCAGAGGGAGGAGGTCATGGACCACACTCCGTTCTCGCAGCTTGCCCAAGAAGTGCCCAGCACCCACTGTACCCTGCACAATGCTCTTGTTGCCTGGATCATGCTCTTCATGGACCCCAACAGTGTTGAGGCAGACAGCAACACTACCACCATGCTGCTGCCACGTACACCATGCTTCCCTCCATGCCTCATTGCTTCTGGGCACATGCAATGAGCAGAAACTGCTGGGAATGCATAGTCCTCAACACCTGTGACAATGAACAGTGGCTGCAGAACTTCTGGATGAGCAAGCAGACCTTCCTTGAGCTGGTCCATGAGCTCACCATGGTCCTGCAGTGGAGGGACACACAACTCAGACCCATCCTGCCCATGGAAAAGAGAGTGGCCATCGCAGTCTGGAAGATGGCAACCCCAGAGTCCTACCGCTCCATTGCCCACCACTTAGGCATTGGGAAGACCACTGTGGGGACTGCCCTCCTGCAGGTCAGCAGGGTCCTCTTAGCCTGGCTCGTCACACCAGGCAATCTGCAGGACACCATCAACAGCCTTATTGCACTTGGATTCCCCAACTGCATGGGCATCTTGGATGCCATGCACATTCTCATCCGAGCCCTGGAACACCAGGCTATGGAGTACAGGAACTGGAAGGGCTACTACTCCATCCTCCTGCAGGCCCTCGTGGACCACCAAGGCACCTTCACTAACATTTACATCGGCTGGCCAGGGAGGGCACATGATGCCCGCATCCTGGGGAACTCCACCCTGTACAGGGGCATGCAGGTGGGCACCTTCTTCCCCCCCCCACAACATTACTCTTGGGGATGTGGAGGTGCCCATCCTCATCATCAGAAATGCCACCAATCCCTTGCTCCCCTGGTTCCTGAAGCCATACATGGACCACGTGGACTCCAGCAGGGAGCTGTTCAACCAAAGGCTCAACAGGTGCTGCCAGGTTGTGGAGTGTGCCTTTGGACAGCTCAAAGCCAACAGGAGGTCCCTCTTGACATGCCTCCACTTTGCTGAGTGCACCATCCCCGAGGTCTCCAGTGCCTGCTTTGTGCTGCACAACCTGTGCAAACTGCAGGGGGTGGGGGAGGGACAGGATCCCCCATGTCTGGGATGCCGAAGCTGAACACCTTTCCAGGTGCTTCAAGCAGTCCAATGTCTTGTCCCAGTTGTGGTGAGCCCAGTGGACAGAGCTCAGCTTCTAGGAGGCACTGAAGGACTATTTCCTCAGAGAGGAGGGCTGAGGGCTCAGCTGGCCACCAGGCATCCTCACCACCCCCACCTTCCCATGTTCCTCATGGTAGAGGCAGCTGATGGCATGTGCTGCCCCCACAGCACTGCCTCACCTCCCAAACCTGGGTGTAGTCTTGCTCAGGGCTTTGATCTTTACATGTACCTGCTTGTCTGCCTGTGCCCCTTTGCAGCCAGAGCCTAGGTGGTCTCACATTATATCTTCCAGTTGTGGTGGCTGCACTGCAACTGGGAGAGTATCTCCTCATCACCCCAAATGCTGAGGGCAAGGACCTCCTCATGGCTCCAAACAGGAGCCCTCTTGTAGAGTTTTAGGGGAAATTATAATCCAATAATGAGAGGCAGCATATTCAGAGGTGTGTAAGGAGTCTTTACTGAAAGAGAACTGAGAGAGAGAGGACCCAACAGACAGGTTTCCACAGCACCTAAACAACCCTCCCATTTATCACTATGACAACCCCAATGACCCTAGGTAGTCCAAAACACCACATATTCCTCCCCCTCTAATGAAAAAGCCCTCCTCCCAAAGAATAAAGCCCTCCCCCCTCTGGAAAGAATGAGAACTAAACTAGGAGATGAGGGTAGACTGCTCCATCTCCAGCGAACCCCCAGGGAATTATTCTGCACCATGAAGAGGGGGTCACCACTAGCTAAAGATCCAGCCGATGAGGAGACCTTCTGTCTCAAGGTGGATTACGGCGAACTTCTGGTGTGCCCACACCACAAGGTGGTATTGGTGGTGGTGTGACCACAGGTACCGAGGAAGTGGCCAGAACGAGAGATGATGTTGTGTCCAGTTGGTCCAGGGAGGCTGAAGGTGTTGAAGGGGTGGCTGGAGCAGGAGAGACATGAACAGTATTTTCATGCTTTGATGTTGTATCATCAGTAAGGGTGAAGTCAGATATGTCCACTGGAGATGCATATTCTGGATGGATATGACGGAGAAGCAACTGATCTACATGCCGTCGCTGAACTAGGCCACTCGCTGTCTGGACAGAGTAGGAAACAGGTCCTGTCTGGGAAATGACCGTTGCTGGAACCCATTTAGATCCTGAAGCATAGTTTCATGCAAGAACTGGCTGTCCAATACTGAAGGTGTGGTCCTTTGTTCTTGGTGAATGTCTGCTGACCTGGTCCTACTGTTGGCATTGAACCACTTGCCATGTGTCTCGTGGTTTCAACAAATCAAAGCAAGAGTGCAACTGCTGTCCCATCATAAGAAAAGCTGGAGATGCCTTAGTCGTAGCCTGCGGAGTGTTTCTGTAGGACAACAAGAAGTTGTCCAGACACTTCTGAAGAGGTGAACGTCCCTTCACAGATTTTAGGGCTTGCTTCATAGTCTGTATGAAACTTTCAGTGAGTCCATTCGTGGAAGGAAGATACAGTGCTGACCTGATGTGATGTATTCCATTGACCTCCATAAAAGTTTCAAAATCCTGAGAAATGAACTGTGGTCCATTGCCACTCACCAGCTGTTCTGGAAGACCATAATGACTAAAAAAGCCACGCAGGGTCTGAATAGTGGTTTCCGTAGTAGTGGACTGCATTACAGAGACTTCTGGCCATTCTGAATGGGCATCCACAGCAATTAAAAACATACATCCTTCAAATGGGCCAGCAGAATCAACATGAATATGTTGCCATGGTTTTTCAGGCCAATCCCATGGGTGAAGAGGTGCCAACTGAGGTGCGTTCCAGATGCTCTGGCATGAGGTACAAGCTCTAGCTGTTTCTTCGATGGCCCCGTCCAAGCCCAGCCACCAGAAATAGCTCCGTGCAATTTCTTTCATGTGCACTATGCCACAGTGACTTGAATGGAGCTGTTCCAACAAATTTGATAATAATGAAGGTGGGATAATGACGTGCATATCCCACAATAAACTCCCAGATTGGGTCTATAACTCTGTCCTCCTAGACAGGTAGGGGCGGAGGTCAGGAGAGACCTGAGAGTCAGGTAAGAATGTTCCATGCATCACAAAATCCATAACCTGTGAGAGTACTGGATCAACCCGTGTTGCTTTCTTCACTTGAGTAGCCGTAACAGGTGTGTTCTCCACCTATTCAAAGTAAAAGATTCCTTCCTGACCCTGCTCTTGACAGTGTGCTGGTTAGGATAGCCTTGAAAGACCATCAGCATTGCAATGCAAAGAGGATTACCTATACTTGATTTCGTATGTGTATACAGAAAGTATCAATGCCCATCATTGCATCTGACTAGCAGCCAAATGTGGGATGCCTGTGTATGGCCCCAAAACTGATGTCAGGAACTGATGGTCAGTGACAAGTGTGAACTTCTTTCCCCACAGGTACTGGTGAAATTTCCGAACACCGAAAACAATGCCCAGTGCTTTGCGTTCAATTTGGGCATAGTTAGTTTCTGCCTTGCTCAGGGAGCTTGAAGCAAAAGCGATAGGCCTTTCTTCACCAGAAGGCATAATATGTGACAATACAGTCCCAACTCCATAAGGGGAGGCATCGCAAACCAACTGTAGGGGCAAAGATGGGTCAAAATGTGTCAGAACTCTAGAGTTTACCAGTGAATGTTGAACTTCGTTAAATGCAACATCACAGGCTTCAGTCCACTTCCAGGCCTTTTTCGGCCCCAGAAGCTCATGTAGGGGTTTCAGGAGCATCACTAATTGTGGAATAAACTTGCCGTAATAGTTCAATAACCATAAAAAAGAGCAAAGTTGGCTTACATTCTGAGGTAGCGGAGCATCCATGATAGCCTTAACCTTGGCCGGAGACTTATGGAGACCATCAGTATCAATTATATGTCCTAAATATTCAGCTGAGGGCTGGAAAAACTTACATTTGTCTCTGTGAATACATAGACCATACTCTTCCAGGCTTTGCAGAGTAGCTTCCAAGTTTGTAAGGTGTTCCTCCTCATTTTTGCCAGTGACCAGGATGTCATCCTGATAGCACTGTACTCCTGATAAACCACTCAAAATCTGATCCATTGCCCTTTGGAACAAAGCTGGGCCTGAAGTAATGCTGAAAGGTAAATCACAGTATCTGTAGATCCCCTTATGTGTTACGATTGTCAACAACTCTTGAGATTCTTCTTCAACATGCATCTGTAAGTATGCTTGACTCAAATCAATCTTGCTAAATTTTTGTCCTTCAGCCAAATCTGCAAAGATGTCCTCAATGCAGGGAAGAGGATATTGTTCTGCACATAACACTGGGTTGACAGTGACCTTGAAATCTCCACAAATCCAAATGGAGCCATCCTTCTTCACTATTGGGACAATGGACGTCGCCCACTGGCTGTGAGTAACTGGCACTAAGACTCCCTCCTTGACTAACCGCTCCAAGTTTTCTTCCACCTTGGGTTTGATGGCAAATGGCACCGTCCTGGTCTTCAAACATTTTGGTTGGCAATCAGGCTTTATATTTAATTTCACAGTGATTCCCTTCATGCTGCCTAAGTCTTCACCGAAAAGAGCAGCGTGTTTCGTTAGTACCGCTGCTAGATTCATTTCTTCTTTAGTCAATTGATGCACTTCTGCCCAATTGAGTTGGATTTTCCTGATCCAAGATCTTCCCATTAGGGCTGAGTAATTCCCCTTCACCACAAACAGTGGTAGCTTTGTGGTCTGTCCATTGAGTTCTACTTTCACATCAATAGTACCCAACAGGGGAACAGTCTCCCCAGTATGCGTCTTCAAAACAACTGCTGTCTGCTTAAGTGGCAGATGTCTAAAGTCCTTCTCATACACAAGGTTAGAAACTAATGAAACAGCTGTGTCAGTGTCCAGTTCCATGAGTACAGGTTTGCCTTCCAACACAGGTGTCACCCAGAATTTACATGGGCCAGCTGTTATAGACAAAACATGGAGGGAATCTTCATCTTCCAATTGGGTGTCACTATGATCCCCTGTATTCTGCTCTACTGCATGCAGAATTTCTCTCTTAGTCCACCAGACCAACAACCCATTTTTCTCAGGTCTGCCTCTTCTGTTTGGCTCATCCTTCCTTTGTTTGCAGGCATGTTCAATGTGCCCTCTCTTACCACACTGTCGACACAGTAGTTCCTTAAACCAGCACTCTGATGCAAGGTTACCCTGCTTCCCACACCAGGAACATTCCTGTTTCCCTGGTGCCCTGTGGGCAGGTTGTAGGGATACTTTACGTACGCTGACTCTGATCTGTTGCATGTCTTGGGTGATGCGTTCCACAGAGAGTGCAATTTCCACAGCCTTCTGCAAGGTGAGTTCACCTTCAGTCAATAGGTGTTTCCATGTTGGTTCACTGTGTGGGCCAGACACCAGCCTGTCATGGAGCATTTCCTCTACCATGTTCTTGAAGTCACAGTATGCTGCCAGCTTCCGCAGAGCTGCTACAAACTATACAACTGATTCACCTTCACCTTGGTCTCTTTGGTAGAACCTTTACCTCTCTGCAATTACTAGGGGCTTTGGGGAAAAACATGCTCCCAGAACTTCCACTAGGTCCCCATAAGTTTTCTGCTCATGCTTCTCTGGATAAAGCAAATCACAAAGCAAATTACAAGTCTTAACGTCAATAACTGTTAGAAAAACTGGTACCTTCTTCTCATTAGTTATGTCATTTGCTATTACAAAATTTTGAAATCGGGCTGTATATGACTGCCACGAATCTGCGGAATGATCAAAGGCTTCAAGGGTTGCAGTAAGTAAAGCCATGATGCCCTCTTGTGGTTATTGTTTGTCTCTTCATTTAACAGCAGGCAGATCAGCTTTCAGAATAGCCAGCTAGCTCTTAGGCAAACAGATCAGCTTTCACAGCTACCACCCAACCCCCATGCAAGCAGTAAAATAAAGTTTTGCTTCTTACATTGCATTCTGGTTTTCCAAAGTTGCCAGGATTGTTGAGGATAGCCACTCCATCACAAATCCCATCTTCTGTCGCCAGATGTAGAGTTTTAGGGGAAATTATAATCCAGTAATGAGAGGCAGCATATTCAGAGCTGTGTAAGGAGTCTTTCTTCTTCAAGTGCTGCTTGGATGCATTCAGTAATAGGTGTCTCCATGCCAGAGTGCCAGATTGGTTGGAAAAAACTTGTCCTAGCCTGTCAGGAGAGGGTAGGTGGCCTCTGCCCCTCATGCCACCCCGTGGCTATATATATGGCCACCTCCCGATCCCTCCTCAGTTTCATTTCTTCTGCCTTGCACGTCGGAATTGGAACGTTCACTCCTTGCGAACCACAAGCAGCCTGTCCTTTTCTTCAGCTTTCTATCCAGCTGGGAGCATCTCTGCATGGATTTAATTCCACTACAAGAGTTCCCACTACTGGACTGGGTAACAACTCATCGACCATGACAGGGTTCAAACCCTGCGGCGAGTGTGGCAAGGCCTTCCTCCAGGATGACCCCCACAGGGGGTGCCTTAGGTGCCTGGGCAAAGACTACATGGTCTTGGCCTGTTCCATTTGTCTCTCCTTCAAACCTAGAATGATCAAGGAGAGGGAACAGAGGCACCGCATCCTAGCCTCTGATGAGGCCCAGCACCCTTCACCCGAGGCTTCAGGTTCTCGCCCGGCACTGAGACCCAGCTCGGCACTGGAGGCTACATGGCACCACACCACCAATAGCCGCCACCACTGCCGCACAACCTCCGTGCCGACTCCAGCACCCCAGTGCCTACCTAGCACTTCAGGGTCTAGGCACCGCTCGAGGCCACCCTCACATAGGCCAGCACCGACAGTACCAGGATCGCCTCAGCACCGCCCCACATCATCTTCAGCACTGATGGCTCGGTACAGTCTGGCCTCGTTGATGCTGAGCTCATCCCAGCACCTGCCAATTGTACCATCGGCACCACAGGCCCACTATAGCCTGATGCCTCAGGAGCGGAAGTCCTCCCACCCAGGCAGTCCTCCCTCCATGGGCAAAGACTTGCCACCGGGCCAAATGGAGTCACTCCTTGTCCCGTCCACCCCGGAGGCGGTGGAGTCTGCACGAGCCCTCCTGCTATTCCCGACACCCCCTGCCCCATTCCCAACCAGAAGGGGCAAACCAGCCTTCATATCAAAGGCCTGGGTCCACCCGAGGCATTCGCTCTCACCACACAGCCCCCTGTTGTCCACTCCAGTGGGGGCTGGCACCACCCCGACATCGCCGGTACCACCCCAGGAGCCTCGGTCCCCTTCCCCTTCTTCCAGCCCAGAGGAAGGACCTTCCAGGGGTTCCGCACATTGGCCCCATCACCCTTCCATTTCAGGCTGCAGGAATGGTACCCTCAAGGAACTCCCTCCCCACCATGGCGAGCTCCCAGTACCACTCTCTCACCGGCACTGGGGTCTTACACAGGAAACCTGTCAGCACATTTTGATTTGTTGCCCCGGGCTACGGCCCATTTAGGCATGGAGGTGCAGCCCTTGAGCCTCCTCCCCGATACCCTCTTCAGGCCAGCCTTTGCCTCATCGGCACCCTTAGCAGTTCCACCCCACCCAAGCGTATGGGACCTTGCACGCTCCCGGTGGCAGAACCAAAGTTCCATTCCCCTGGTCTCCGACATGGCGAGCGTTAAGTATCGGGTGTCCGAGACGGACTTTCCCTCTCTTGCTGGCCACCTGCTTCCCCCAAGGGACGTGATCCAGATGGTGGTGGGCCCCGAGGAGCCCCCCAGTGACCCCCTCCCATCCTCCAGGGAAACCAGGGAACTGGACCTGTTGGGCCATAAAGTCTACTCTGAATCAGCTTTCCAACTACGAGTGGCAAATAGCCAGGTTATAACCAGCAGGTACTTGCTGGATGTCTGGGAGTCACTCGAAAAATTTAGAAGTCTGCTTCCACCTGAGACTAGGGAAGAGTAGGATGCCTTCCTGGAGGAAGGCAACATAATCTCACAAAACCGCCTCCTTTCGGCACGTGATGCGGTGGACACAGCTACTTGCACCGTGGCCTCAGTGATAACCATCCTTAGGGTGGCATGGCTTAGGGAGGCTAAAGTGCTCCCTAATGCACAGCAGGCAGTCCTCAACCTGCCCTTCGAGAAGGATGTTTTGTTTCCCTCTGAAACCCTCTCAGTGGTAGGCGCTGCCCGAGATCCCCGGGGAAAGGCCAAATACTTTGGTCTGCTTCCCCATGGAGCCACCTCTCTGACTTAGTTTCCTCCCCCCCCCCCAAATTCCACCCGTCTTCTCCCTTAGGGGGACCACAGGGGAGCTTCCTTCCACCTCTTCATCCACTGAAAAGTTTGGGTCTTTGCCCCCTTCTCCCGCAGGGAAGGGCCCATCCAACTCGCCACCTCCCCACTTTGAACCTCAGGCATAGAGGCATCAGGGCGTCAACATCACAGACGGTCGACACACCCTTTTCCCCTCGAAAGGGAACAGGATTCGGTGGGAACCATTTCTCCCCCCCTCTTTTTTCCCCATTTGCTACTGCATCAGCAGACCTCCAATCTGGGGCGACATGGCCCCAACAACATGAAGACGCCTCTGCCTGCGCTAACGGTACCTGGGTAGTGTGGTCTAGCCACATCCCTTAAGCAGCAACCCCTTCGAACACTCATGGAAAACCACCCCTTTCCCCTCTCCCCTGCTTCCCCTTCCCAGACATCCCTCTACTCCATGTCTTCCACGCCAACACTATTGCTTGGGAGAAGAGGTGCGTCTTGTTGTAGCCCCAGCCCTGCTGTAGAAGCTCCGAGACGTGCATATTCGAAGCCTACCTGCACACAGGACTGTGCCTGTGACCCTGATGCCTCCCTCAGGTAGGCCTCCCCGAGTCTGGGTCAAGGGGAGGGGGGATACTTCCGGTCGCATACCGTTGGCTCAACATGTAGCAGCCTTTGTGACCCCAATTCGACGGGAATACCTCCTGCTCACTGAAGGGGACACATCCGCTTAGCCAGGGTGGATCTTAGCCTTTGAGGGGGGCCAAGGTGAATGGCCCACCCCAAACCACTCCCCTCCCTCATGGGAACTACAGCTCCACCCCCTTACCTCGTGGTGATCTCAGTGACGACCAGGGTTCCTACCCTAGGAACCCTCATCCTAAGCCCACCTCACAATCACGGTGGTCAATTCTCCTTACGCCCTCGCTCGTAAGCATGGGCCAAGTGTATCTTCCTTGAACCCCCAGACAGGGAATCTAGGAGAGGACACCTAGTCGAATCTTTACATAAGGGAACAGCGAGGGGTCACCCTATTGGGCCTTGTCCCATCAGCACCCTCCTCCGCGTCACCAGCTGTCATACTGGGCAGGAAAACATGTGTAGGCAGAGGGGTCCTTCCCAAGGGACTTGTAGCTGCCTTTTCTGCCTCTCGGTCTCGCACCCTGGCAGGGCATGCCCCCCCCATCCACCCTTTTTTTTCCTGGGGCCTTCCCACTATGCCTGATTACAGACCTATAACTCTACCGCGGGGCTACCCCCACATGAGTCGGTGGCGCACAATTGTACTGCTGTTCATCCTCAACTCTTGAGGATCCGTTTACATACACTGCCCATCCACTGGTGTGATAGACAGAGGGAATCAAGCTTGAGCCTATTTTCTGCAATATACAGGAATTTGGGAATCGTACTTTCCCAAATCGTCTTCCGACTTCCTGCCTGGGGAAAATACTTCATTCGGTCCTCTAGCCACAGAGTACCCTTGAAATACTGCAGTTGATACCCTGTGGTGATTCACTTCCTAGCTGGTAGGAAATGAACCTTCCCCAGCATTGGGGTTCTCAGGATATCCCTATATTAAAAAGTTTTCCTTGGTGCCCACACTGGTGCGGCAGAGTGGCAGCGCTTTCCCTTCAGGAAATACTATAGGTGCTTGAGACCGTGACCTTACACGGCATTTCTACAAACCTATTGGTCATTGTTGGGGTGCCCGAATGATAGCTGGCGCTATTCCCAGTCCTTCTTCACCCTCCCTCACGCACACGTGCGGGCTCTCGCGATGCAAACCCTGTGAGATTATAGGCCAAGCACGCCCCTCCCGTGAGTTCTCATGCTACCGCAAGCCTTATAAGGACCAACTCAATAGCATTGCCTCAGGCCACCTTGTCTTTTGGTGGCTCTTACATCCCAGAGTCTCTCTCCTGCGAGAACCTGATCCTTGGTACCCGATTCGGCTGAAAACGTGCGCTCCCGCAATACTCGGTTTTATAGCTAGCATACCGTAGGCCCTCTGTTCTGCTCAGCTTGGCCTCTATATGCTGCTATTTAGTGTCTTCTTGTCTTCTCAGTCGTTCTCGAGCCCCACCCTACAACCCTGTATCCTCACCCACGCTTGCTTCAACCAGACTCGGCTACGTCTGGTCACCACCTGGCCAAGGGATAAGGTTATTCTCCTACGACTACCTGAGTACCCAGTAGTCACCCAGATCAGTTCATAACTCTGTGGTTCCAGCTAAAGCCTTGGGGTGATCAGTTCAGGGAGTAATCTCCACCCTTTCTTCGTTCTCGTATGGGACATGGCTAATATGGCTAAACCCACACTTGTTGGCATCCAACGTTCTCCCACAAGACCACGCTGCAAGGCCCATGACCAGACTCTATATTCTGTCATACTGCACGTTTCCACCTATGTGGAACATCTAACGCAACCCTCTGTGTTCAAGTTGTGTCCTTTACTCCGGTTATGGTGACCTTGTTCCAACCTGCTTATGCGCATATGTCTAGGCGGGTTTGGTCCTGCCCCTGTCCTGGGTTGGCCCTCAGCTCTTCACTCTAATGGGCCACACCAAGGCCTGTTTGCCTCTTGACTCTGGTGAGGATTTGGTTGCTGGGCTTCTACCATACGGGGCATGTTGCTGTGCTGAAAGCAGAAGACCCAACTCCACCCGCCATCCATCAGCATGGCTAGTAGTCACCTATTACTGAATGCATCCGAGCAGTGCTCGAAGAAGAATGGTGGGTTACTCACCAGTAACCGTCCTTCAAGATGAGCTGCTCGGATCCATTCAGGTCGTTCCCTTCTGTCCCCTCATCTGGAGTTGGTGACTCTAAGGAGCTGAGGAGGGGTCAGGAGGCGGTTGTATACATAGCCACGGGGTGGCGCGAGGGGTGGAGGCTGCCTACCCTCTCCTGACAGGCTAGGACAAGTTTTTTCTGACCAATCCAGCGCTCCAGCATGGAGACACCTATTACTGAATGGATCCGAGTAGCCCATCTCGAAGAAGGACGGTTACTGGTGAGTAACCCACCATTACTGAAAGAGAACTGAGAGAGAGAGGACCCAACAGACAAGTTTCCCTAGCACCTAAACGACCCTCCCATTTATCACCATGACAACCCCCAATGACCCTAGGTAGTCCAAAACACCACACCTCTGACATGCCTGGCTTGCCTGTGGTAGCCTGAGACATGGCTGCCAGAAGCAATGCTGCAGATAGCACTCTTGCTAGCCAGGATGTGCCTATGAGAGTGGGGAGGGGTGATGGCCAGGGCATGCACTTCTTTCCATGCACCCTGGGAAGAAGGTTGAACCACATTTAGTTCTAACTAACGTTTAGTTTGAGCTCACATAGCTTCATTGGCTTAGTTCAAACTGATATGTTTGAACTAACCATTAGTTCGAACTAAAGGGCAGGTTTTACTAGTTAAACTAAGCGTTCCTTAGTTCAAAGTAAGGCATTCCTTTGTTCAAACTAATGAAAGCCAATGTAAATTCCCAGTGTAGACACAGCCTTACAGACTGAATTCCTGGGTCTCCAGCTGCTTCTCTATAGGAGTTGGGGGTTTAATATATATATTTTTTTCTTTTTTTGGAGGCACTGGAGAAGGGCAATTAAATGAATACAAGCCCACCTCAAGGTTACATATCTATCTATCTATCTATAGATATAGATATAGATGTAGATATAGATGTATCCCTCCTAACAGTAGTTTCCACTGCATGCATCTGGTGAAGTGGGTTAGAGCCTTTAAGATGCCAAAGGACTCTCATTGTTTTCACTGTATTAGTGAACATTCTTGCCAATACAATTGTTTGCTACCCAGTTTGTAATGAAAGACCATAAAAAAGAGTATGCAAAGAGCTGAGTTTTTAAAATTTAATGTGTTTGAGGAAAATATTTTCAGTATAAGTCTTAGACAAGACTTACTGTTACTAGAGATGGTCTGAGATGCGAGATTTGGGGTTGGATCTAGCTTTTCCAAAAGTAGATTATTTGGATTGAGGGTTTGCTTCAACTCACTATAGAGATAAAGGCTATTCATATAGCTAGGGTCCAGGTCCTGATTTGGTTTAAACTTCCTGTTTCTAATTAGCAGAAAATTATCCGGTAAGGTCTAGACTTCATAGGGTATGTCCACACGTACCTTTTAAATCAAAATAAGGGTGGTTATTTTGACTTAAAAAATATTAGGTCCATACAACTTTCTTTTGAATCGAAATGACAAGCTCCATCATTTCAATTCATGAGATGTTGAATCGAAATAGGTTAAACCTACTTTAAAGAAAAGCATCTGTTAAATCATAAATGTTATTTCAAAATAACTGTTATTTCAATTTAACGTGATTTGCCCTTCTCCTTCCTTGGATGCTGTCCTTTTTCTATATATTGGGTGGGGGCATGGCCTTCTAGGGAGCCATCTTGCCACACCTCACATGGTGCCCCTCTCCGGAATCGAAATAGCAAGTCCTGTGTCTGGACTTGCTATTTCGATTTCGGATTTTTTGGTGTGAACCTATTAAATGAATTTAACTTAAATTGATTTAATGATTTTTATTTCAATTTTATTAAATAGATTTAAATTAAATCGATTTAACTATGTATGTGTGGGTATAGCCATAGACTCTAAAGTCAGAGGGGACTGATATAATCATCTAGTCTGACCTCCACAGAACCCCACCCATCCACTCCTGTAATAAACCTCAGTCTAACCTATGACTGAGTTCTTAAAGTTTTCAAGCCATGTTTAAAGACTTTATGATACAGAGAATGCACCAGCTACTGTCAGGACATGATAGTAAATGATTCTCTTGCTTTGGAGGTGGTTTGGAGATACACTGTCCTAAAGAGAACACTGGGATTCATTATGAGTGAGAGAAATTCAGTACATGGAACTCCCCAGTGAAAGTGTATAGTATGCAAATTCAGAAGGCTTACAAATGAAAACGGTGCAACATATCAATATCAGTGGCTATGTCTACACGAGGCTTTTATTTTGAAACAACGACCGTTGTTTTGAAATAAAAATGGTCATGTCTGAACAACATTTCTTTATTTTGAAATGACGGGACCCCATCATTTTGAAATAATATCCATCATTTCAAAACAATAAAACCTCGCATGAAAGCAAAATAGCCGTTGTTTCAAAATGATTGTTTTGAAACAATGCTATTTGGATGCGTTGTTTTGAAACAATTGCTATTTCGATTCCAGTGTGACTTGACCTTCTTTCTCCCAGGGTGCTCAGGGACCAGGAAGTGCCCTGCCATCCTGGTGACTTGTGCCTGCAGGCAGCGAGCAGCATGGCCCTGGCTCGAGTTGCTATAGCACAGGGGCAATGCCAGGCGCCTGTGTGGTCCCAGGAAGAGACCCTTTGCCTCCTATGGATCTGGGGCAGGGAGGACATCTATGCCAGGTTCCAGGAATGTCACAGAAACGTTGACATGTACCGGGACATTGCTGAGGCTCTGTCTGCTGAGGGCTACGAGTGCACCACGGAGCAGGTGTGCTCCAAAGTCAAGCGCTTCCTGGAGGACTACTCCCGGGCCAGGGAGGCCAGGCCACTCCAGGGGCCAGCTGCTGCCACCAACTGCCCTTTCTTTGAGGAGCTGCATGTTTTTTTGGGCCAGGAGCCCAGTGGCCTCCCTTCCCAGACAGTGGACAGTGGTGAGCCCCCTTAGTGCCTGAGGTTGTCCTCAATGTGGGAGACATCCAGCCCAGCACTGTACCACCTGCCACCTGGAGCTGACCGCTGCCGAGGAGGAGAGGGCCAGCAGCCCTGAAGAGGAGCCGGAAGGGGAGATGGAGGAGGCAGCCGCCCTGGAAAGGACATCAAGGCACACTTCGGGAGTGCCAGCTGGTGAGTTTTGCCCCCCCCCCCCCCGGCAGGCAGGCCCAGGAGTGGAAGGCATGGGTACCAAGGGGGGCACGGCCCTGGGATGTTAAGGCTCAGGCAAGGGGGGACAGTGTACAGGCTCTCCCATGGATGCAGATGGCATGGAGGCATGTGGAGACAGGGTCCCGGGTCCGAGCAGGAAAATGTGGGTGACAATAGGCGGACATGGCAGCATGCAGGGCAGACAGCCTGCATCCAGCACTGCTGTCACATGGCCTCGGGAGACTCCCCTCCCTGGGCCGCATGCTGCCGAGTACAGCCACAAGGCCATGTGCCCCCTGAGTGCAGTGTACACAGCACACAGATTGGGAATCCTGCTGGCTATCAGGGCAGAGTTGTTTGCAGCTCACAGGCTGCACACACCCAAGGCCAGTCGGCTGACAGTAACTGTTCTCACTTCTGCCCTGCAGCTCATGTGCCCACCCGCTGACTTACTCATGCGAGCCTGCCCACCACCACAAGACCAAGGAGGAGAGCCCACAGGACCCAGGACAAGATCCTCGCCAGCCTGCTCCAGCACGGCCAGCAAGCAGAAGACTCCTCCCAGGCCTGGTGAGTGGAGCAGAGGAGTTGCCAAGACACCACCCTCCGGCAGCTCCAGTGCACCGCAGATGTGGATGAGTGCATCGTGGCAACACTGGAGCAGCAGGCAGGGGCACTGGAGTGGCAGGCGACAGCTATGGAGAGGCAGGCTACAGTCCAGGAAGCCCTCAATGTAGCCATATGCCACATTGCCAACCATCTTGCCCCCCAGGACCCCAAAGGACTAGCACCTCGGGACCCCACTGTCCCTCGCCGCCAGCACCCCTGGACCTGGGGTTGCCGTGAGGAAGGGCATGGGGCAGCAGGCCATGGCCAAGGGGTGGTTCCCCCATATCACCCCACCTTGCTGTCCCCAAACCCCCACCCCATATCGCTTCTCCCAGTTAAGTCCCCGCAGGTCTACCCCCACTCGAACCTTGCTGCCTATCAAGCCTCCCCTTCCCTAACCCCCTTCTTTTTATAAATAAAACAAGTTCACACATATTAACAGTTCAAGTTGAGTGTTTTATTGGGTTGGGTTCAGGGTGTGGGTGGTTTGGGCGGGGGCTGGCTGTGGCAGAACAGAGGAGCAGGCGGTGTGGTGGGGCAGGCCTGCCCATCAAATGTCCTCCTGGACAAACAGGTCCTTCAGTGCCTCCTACACAACACTTGCTCTGGGAGGCAGTCACTCCCTTGTGGCCAATACCTCTGGCTGCTGGAACTGGGCACCAACAATCTCTGCCTCGACCTCCCACATTGCAGGTACTGGCACCCCCCGGGAGCTCCAGAGGTTATACAGTGCCACGCAGGCACCAATGACCTCTGCGATTCTGTCCTTGAGGAGGTGCAGGCACATGAGGAGGCACCTCCAGCAGGCCTTCAGTCTGCTGAAAGCCCGCTCGGCCACCTGGCGGCTGCGGCTGATGCATCAGTTAAAAAGCTGCTGTCCGGCATCAAGGGGTCCCATGTAGAGGCGCATGAACCAGGAGCAAAGGGGGTAGGCTGCATCAGCGATGGTGAGGACAGGCACCTTGACTTCCCCAATGGTGATATTATGGGAGGGGGAAGAAGGTGCCCGCCTCCATGCCCCGGTATGGGGAGGAGTTGTGCAGAACCCTGGCATCATGTGCCCTCCCTAGGCATCCGACGTAGCAGTTCTGAAAGATGCCCCGGTGGTTCACAAGGGCCTCCAGAATGACTGAGCGTATCCCTTACTGTTCTTGTACTTGGCTGCCCAGTGCAGTGGGGCTCACACAGGGATGTGGGTGCCAGTTTGGAAAGCCCAGGGTGGCAAGGCTGGCAATGGTGTCCTGCAGCGCTCCCAGGGTGACAAGGCATGACAGCAGGATTGTGCTGATGGTGTGGGTGATCTGCAGCAGCACTTTGCCTACAGTAGACCTTCCGATGCTGAAGAGATGGGCAATGGACCCGTGGGAGTCGGGAGTGGCCATCTTCCAGAGGGTGATGGCCACTCTCTTGTCCACAAGGATGGCTGCCCTCATCACCGTGTCCCTTCGGCACAGGACCGGGATGAGCTCGGCAATGAGCTGGGTGAAGGTCTCTCTGCTAACCTGGAGGTTTCTCCTCCACTGCTCGTTGCTCTAGGTTTGCAGGACAACCTGCACCCACCAGTCTGTGCTGGTGTCCTGTGCCCAGATGTGCTGTGGAACAGAAGGGGGGCAGGGAGCTTTTGCTGCTGTGAGGGCCACTGAGACAATGGTCCAGGGCTCAGCTCTGGGCTCATCAGGCTCAGGAAGAGTGTGTCCCAAAGCAGGGCAGCACCCTGCAGGCCAGCAGTGGGGCTACCAAGCACTCAAGGATGGTATGGGAGCCGGGGAGCATCCATAGCCATCTCTCTTGCAAGGTCTTGGGAGTCACAATGGACAGGGAGGGGAGATCAGTTCCTGCTTTTATGCGATTGGCTGGCAATATGGCTGTCAACATGGCCCAGTGAGTGGGCCATGTTGCCACACCACCCATGCTGCCCCTCTCCTGAAGCGAAATAGCATGTCCGGACACACGGCATGCTATTTTGCTTTGAGGGCTTCCCTTATTTCAAATTAGCATTTTCTTATTTCGATTTAAGATTTAATAAAATCCTTATTTCAAAATAACTTATTTTAAAATAGGTCCTGCAAATAGTGTAGCGGCTAACACCTCTGCTTAACATGCAGAAGATCCTGGGTTCAATTCCCAGGGGGTTAGACTCAATGATCTCATGAAGTCCCTTCCAGCCCTATGATTTGATTTGAAATAACAGTTTATGTGTGAACACAGCCAGTGTGTATTGACAATAAATCTAATTCTTCCTCAGCTGTTTTGGGATGGCTTATATCCCTGGAGATGCTATTATGGACAGTTCAGAGCTCAGTAGAACACTGGGACTACATTTGTGGCCAGCCCCAATGCAGGGTAGATGAATAATATAGAAGGCTCAATGCACCCTTGGAAATGGACAGAATCTTGGCCTAAGGAGCATTCTAAAGATTGCGATTTATCTCATTTAGCTCTAGCAACAGAATTTAGTGGAGTTCTGCTTTCTCACATGCATACATAGTTTTTGCAACTGTGCATCACAATCCTTCAGATTAGTCTTTAATTCATTTGTAAGACTGGCAAAAGTTGTAAAGAAACAGTAAAAATGTAAGAAGTGTTGCTTATTCAGATATGATTTATCCTGGTCATTTCTTGTTGAAGAGCAAAAGCAATGTCACAACACTGTGTAGTAAGAATACATTCATGCATACATTTGAGTGCCTTAAATAGCATGGTGGTGATTAGGAGGTCTGCTAATTGTTTCAAAATGTGCACGAGTTTTATTGGATTTCATTCTGACATTTATACTTTGAGTTTTATGAGAATGATACAGTTGAAATTCAGTTCAGATGGGTACAGAAAAGCAGACTGTCAGAATTTTGTGCAAACCTTTGTGCTTTGGTACAACTAAAGAAAAAAATCCACTTTTAATTTATGTGTGAAACTCTTTTTCTTTTCTTTTCTTTTTTTTTTTTTTTTTTGTAAATGTAAGTGACATGAAAAACAAAGAATTGATTCCTGAAATCTGTCAGACTCTGGCATGTGGTATTATAGAGTCACAGTATTCTACAGCACCTCACACAAACCATCTCAAAAACCTTTTTCAGGGAATATGTCAAAACTGCAGATTAAGAAAAGGAATGGGATTGAATTTGACTAACTTTGAACATCTGGCACTAGAAATAATTTATCTATAGTACAAAAGTGAGACTTGTGCCTGGAGTGGAAGATGGCTATCTGAAATTAAAAGATATGGTTCGTCATGGGCTATGTTCACACACAGGGGGTTATTTCGATACAAGTTGTTTCGATACAAGTAGTATCGAAATAACACCTTATTTCAAAATAAGTTAATTTGAATTAACAGTTTGTTAATTCGAATTAAGGAAAAAAGCTCAAAGCGAAATAGAAGTTCAGACAACAGTTATTTCGAAACGAGTCACTGCTGTTTCAAAACAACATGTTCAGATGGCATTGTTTCAAAACAATAGTTTCAAAACAACATTGTTTCGTCTCCACATGGGGTTTAAGTGGTTTCAAAACAACGGTGCGTTGTGTGAACATGGCCCTTCTTATTTCAAAACAACCTCTGTTGTTTCGAAATAAGACTGCTGTGTGAACACAACTCATGGAGTCAATAAAATCTGTTTTCTGCATGGCACATTCTCTTAGTTCCAGTAGTGATGAATGGAATGTTTATAGTTAATGGATATTATATTTACTCCTAAAAATGCCTTTAGATATAGGTACTTTCAAAATTGCAAACTCTAATGTATTTGTGTGTTGGGGTAAAATTCATCCTTGTGTGGAAAGAGATTCCCAAGACCGATCCATCATTTAAGCAGCATTTAAAACACTTTGAAGGCTTTTTAGGACTGAAGTGATATAGGCGCCTTGTACTGACCATCAGGCTAAAGGCAAATTTCACCCTCACGTAAGAGATTGTTATAGGTAATTATGTGGAAAATCAGACTGTCTATGCATTAAGTTGACTTTGGTCCCTGCCCCCTGCCTCACCCCAGGTCACAATCCAGCTCTGGGGGGTGCAATCTGGCCCCAGCCACTTGCCACAGGTGGCAGGAGCTAGGAGCTGGTTCCTGTGGCCAGCGGCAAGTGGCATGACGCTGGATCCAGCACTGAGTTGCTGGCCACTGCTGGCAGACAGCTCAGTAGCCTGGTCAGTTTCACAGGCTAGTCCGGAGATAAGGAGTAGCCTGTGAAATTGATTAGGTTGCTGAGCTGCCTGCTGGCAACGGTCAGTGCCTCGGGGCCCTATCAGGCTCCGAGCCACTTGTGGCAAGTGACTTGGGGCTGGATTTGGCTCCGCACCACTTGCTGCCATTGGTGGGACCCAACTCCCAGCCCCCACTGCCTGTGGCAGGCGGCTGGAAGCCAGCTTGGCAGGGGCTGGATTGGGAAACCTGGGGAGAGATCAGGGCCCCAGAGTGGGATCACACCTCAGGGCAGGGCTGGAGTGCGACCCAAGTCTGTGCCCAGCATATGTCGACTAGCATAGACATACCCCTCAATCGACTTAACAAGGTTGACTGAAAGGCGACCTTGTTAAGTTGACTTAAAATAGCCCCCAGTATAGATATGGTAGTTTTTATTGTGAAAAGGTGTGTTTCTTGGTTGGAATGTAGATTTTCTATTTATTATTAAAATCTCAATTTTTCATTCACTGCATCCTGAAATGAATACCTTGAACATGAATGAATGCTTGATTGAATTCAAAACATCAGCCAGCTAATGACAGTGGAATTAACTGAAAATGATACTTTGAGTGACATTATTTTTGATGTGTTGTGTGATAACCTATGTTCCCTTGAGATTTGCTCTTAGTTAAACTGATTAAATTCATTTTTATTAAACTCATTTTGGATCTTTCAAATTGTTAACAACCATGACATGTTGGAATTGATAACCTTAAGAAGACAAAGGGAAAAATTGTTAATATGCATGCGAGATTGAGTAAGGTTGTCAGGAACTGTCTTAAAGACACTTCTGAAGCTTGTGATGGTAATTGGATCCATGGAAGAAAGTCTTAAACTGTCTTGGGAAATATTTAATCTGTACACAGATAGCCAGAAATATAAATGTCCTGATGTCCTTCAGAGTTGGATGATAAAGATAACATTTTCAGTCAATTTCAAATCGACTCTTAACTTTACTTTGTGGCAAAGTGCCAAAGTTCATAGTTGGGTATTTGGTGCAGTATGCATTTTATAAAGCACTCTCCTCTTCTCCTATCACCACCATTGCCTCAGCCAGGACTTTACAATACTTGTACAAACAATATAATATGCACACAATTACAATAATAAAATAATATAAGCCAGATAAATATTTAATTTTAATTAATTAATGTTTCATGTTTAATAAGCAATGTTTTATTTAAGATAGGAGGAAGGAGCATTTTACACGTAGGCATACAGTGATTCAACTGATAATGATTTTTGACCTTAGATTAAAGGTGGTGAGAGAGGGACTGAAGCAGGTGTCCTTAGAAAAGTGCAGACTAAGGGCCATCGCTACAACAGCTTAATCACTTCTTGACTTAGCTGTGTTGCAGCTGAGCTCACAAAGCTAAGGATAAGTCTAGCAAGAACTACATCAGAGAAAAATGGTCTCAATAGATTTACCAACTACAGATAAGAAAAAAACACTTTTGCTGATTCCAGAAGAAGCAGCTTAGTCCAAAAGCACCCCCACTTTGTGAACCTCTTAAACAAAAGGTGGGCAAAGCCCCCATAGAAGGCAGAGGTACCATTCCTACCATAGATAAATAGATATATCTTATTTTTTTATGGTCACATATTATTATGTTATCTAAATACTGTTTTTTTCCCATGTATTCATCTCTCCTTTTTCTTGCCTGGATTGATGTTCAGCCAGTTCACCCTCATTCATGTTCCAATCTAAGGCAGCCATTGGAAGATCAAAGGCCCTGCATCACCAGGTCTCAGTAAAAGAGAAACACAGATCTCTGTCATCCATGTACTCATGGCATCTCAGCCATAGTTGTATCACTGTCTCTCCAGTGGCCATATAATATACATTGACCAAATAAGTTAAAGGAATAAATCTTGGTGGAAATCCTTAAAGCGGGCAACCCTTACAGCAGGTAAGCAATTATCCAACAGCACAGTCCAGAATTTCTGTAGGAGCACAGAATAGGTCTATTTAAAAGAAAATCTGTCTACCCACCTAAGGTCCACAAGCATCAACAGAATCTTAGGCTCAAAGACTGTTGGCAGATCTACAGAAACCATCATGAGTGCTTGCCCTTGGTACACTGCTAGATAGAGAGCACCTACAAGTGAGGCCACAGTCCTATCTTAATTCTATACAGAGCTGTAACTAGGGTGGGGCAAAGGGCAAAGACCAGGGTGGGGAATTTTAAAGGGTGGCTGCCAGCCCCTGCTTGACCCAGAAGAGGAATGTGTCTCCAACCTTTCCCCAATGCCCTGGCTGCTCTCCCCTGGCTGCAGGGGAGGCACCCCCCACTGGGTCCCTGCTGTTCCTCCCGGGCGGCAAGGGAAGCACTCTCCCCCCACAGAATCCCTGCCACTCTGTCCCAGTGGCAGGGGACGCACCTCCCCCCCCATTGGCATAGATCAGGCCCTGGGCCAGATCGGGTCTGGGGGGGGAGCACCTTTTCAGCTGCCTGCCCCAGGCACCAGAAGCTGTAGTTATGGCTCTGATTCTATATTCTAGTGAAAAAGGAAGGCTAAAGGACTCAAGCATTCTGTGGACTTTAGTTACATAAGTTCTTCTTCTGAAGAACTTTAAACAGAATGGCAAGGTTAGAAGCAAGGTGATAACAGGCAATATTCCCATGAGGTGGCTTCTTAAGAATAGGTTTAACAGTCTCTCATTTGAGGAAAGCTGGCACCCTGCCCTCCTGTAGAGAAGAATTTAAGATCATGGCTGCCAAAGTTTTTAAATGGATCACTGTCCTGATGCCAACCCCTCAAGGACTATAATGTTGCTGTGGCTTGCCTCAACATTGAAGGCCTGATTCACATTTTTTTTTGTCTTTGATTGATGTTGTTTTCCATTTGAAAGGCATGCCTTTCAAACTACTCCAAGAAAAATATTATTTAAATTAAATATTTCTGAAATGAGCCTACACATGTCCTCCCTTCGAAAGATATCAAATAGTGACCTTCTCCATTGTTTGCTTTACTGATTATTGTATGGACCTTTATATTTCCACCCTTAGTTGCCATGACTTGTGGGTGAGGCGCTACACCAGCAGTCTTTCTGTGACTTTGTATAGTGATCGCTATCACTTTGATGGCCTGTTCTCACTATTTCCCTCTATCACATGTAGAATGTTGTAGGGACTGAGATATACCATAGAATTTGCGGTGTTGTGCAGAATCTCAGAATAACATCAAGCCTATCTATGTATCAAATCATTTGTGAAGTTTGAGATTCCTAAATCCTCTCTCTGTTGCATTTGTCACATCTGGGGACTTAGATGTTTGCTAGTCTTCAGTTCTTGGAGTTCCAGAGTTGAAAAATAATTAAAACTCATAAGAGGTGAAAAGCATGACTCATTATATGTGTTATATGTAAGTTAATTCATTGTATTTTTGTAATGCCGTATTTCATGCCCACACTTGCAATGTGACTCAAAAGCATAACCTACTGAAGCCACTGAAATTATGGCTGCTCTTCTTTGAGTGACTGCTCATGTACATTTCAACTCATGGGTTTGTGCGCTGCACGCATGGATCATTGGAAAGTTTTCCCCTAGGCTACCTGCAGGGTTATCTGTGACCACTAGGGGTGCCTCGTGAACCTCTATATATAGCCCTGCCAACCCTAGCCTCCTCAATTCCTTCTTACCACCCTGACTGTCACTGGAACAGTTGGTTGCTCATTCAGCTAGCTTTCTGTTTGTCAAGTACTTGTTAAATAGTGGTGATAGATTAGTCTTTGTTATTTATAGTAGTAGTGATTAGGCTTAGTTAGAGACTTTCAGCGGGGCTTATCAGTACCCCAGGCCAAAAGACCAGGGCATGCCCAGCTTCAAAACCTGCTCAGAGTGTAAAAAGTGTATGCCCAGCGATGACCTGCATACTTTGTGTCTGAGGTGCCTAGGTGAGTCACATTTGCGAGCCAAGTGTAAGATTTATAAGAGCTTTAAGCCTCGGACCCTGAAGGACAGAGAGCAGAAGATAAGGCTGATAATGAAGGAGGAGGCACTCCATCAAGCGGAAGTAGGGGACTCGGGCTCTGGGAAAGTGGGCTTGGTTCAGATTGCCCCAGCCTTAATTAAAAGTAAGGACTCCAGTAAAGAGCCCCGGCACTGGCCCTCCTCAGCACTGGCAGCAGCACACTGGCACTGTTTGCGTTCACCGGTGCCGAAGAGAAAGGTGGTGGAAAGAAGATGCTCCCTGATGGCCAAGTCGGCCAAGAGTGGGTCCAAGGTGTGACCCAACGTGTGCCACTTGACCACAGCATCACGTCCCTATGGCACTGTTAACTCCAGCCCCAGAGAGGGGCATGTTGAATCAGGTGTCGGTGTCACCTCCGCCCCAGGGGATTCTGGAGGAAGATCTTCAGTTGCCCTCCACCCTGAAACCTTTGGGGCTGCCAAGGAGCTAATCACTGAAACAGCCTAGCGCACCCAAGAATCGGGCCCGGCACTGGAGCGAGTACCAATACCTCTTTCAGTGAGGAAGCTGACTTCACTGAAGCCCCCAACTCCATGGTACAAACCTATGGCATCAATGGCACAGGGAAGCAGATAACACTTGCCACTGCATCGGACCCTGGCAACATTCACAGCTCCCTGCACCATTCCCTGGTACCACCACAAATAGGAGCTGTGGCAGGAGTCCCAGGATACCATTACCCCCACTGCCAAGGGTTTTCAGCTCAGGCACTGGTGCAATCACCTGTGGAGAGGTCCCAGTACCATTCCTCACCTGGTACTGCTCCTCTGTGGTCTCCTTGCAACCATTTCTCCTCAGACATGGAGGAAGGTTCAGCCGCCTCCCCCCAGTAAGAGCAGCTGGTCAGCTGGGGTAGCTACCCGCCTCATCAACAGTGGTGCCAATAGCAGATGCCTCCCCAATGGCCATTCTGGACCTCCTGAGTGTTCCACCAGGCAGAACTGTAACTATTAGTTTTTGCGCCTGGGGCAAGGAGTTCCAGACACTCTCCCCAGGGCCTTGATCCATCCTGGTGCCCAATCTGTCCCCATCCACGTGGCTGGGGATGGATCCAGATCCCTGCAGCCTGCTCGTGGCAGCAAGAGCTTTCCACCACTGGCAGCAGGCTGGGGGAATCTGAATCTGTTCCCAGCTGCCACTGGAGGTGCTGGAAAGTTCCTGATACCACCAGCAAGCCGCAGGGAGATGGAGCCATTCCCAGCTGTTGCCAGAGGCACTGAGAACTTCCTGTCACTGCCGGCAGGCTGCAGTGAGATGGATCCAGATCCAGCGGTGGCAGCGAGCCTCAGGAGAAGCCCCAGGCATGGAATATTAGGGGGCGCAGGGGACAGATCCAGCTCCCCGTGGCAACTGGGAATTGGTCCAGATCCATCCCCAACTGCTGTAGGAAGCCGGATCCATCCCCTGCACCCCCTAACATTCCATGCCTGGGGCTTTGCCCCATCTGCCCTGGCCTACTTATGGCCCTGCCACCAGCCCCAGGACTCAGTGAAAGGCTGCTTGCTGTTGATGGGACCCAGACCACTTTCGTCCCAGATTTAGCAGCAGATTCAGACCTGGATTCAGTAAGCCCCCAGGATTGAGTGCCCAAGGATGCCCTGCTGGTCTCTGCTCCATTGGATGCCCAAGGGGAATCTTCATCCCCCCTCTGATGAGGTGGTGAAGGGTGCCACCCTGGCATCCACCCCTGATGATAGCAGAGCCCACTAGGAACTCCTGAGAAGGGTGGCTCAGATATGGGTCTGCAGGCAGAGGAGCTGGTAGAAGAAGCTGAGCCTGTGGTGGACATCTTAGTACCAGAAGGGCCCTTGAGGATGGCTCTACTCTTGATAAAGACCATAAGGGACACTATGAAGGCCCTTTGGCATACTCCGGCCTCCATCCCACGCACTGTTAAGAAGATGAAGTGTAAATACTTCATACCGGCCAAGGGTCATGAACAGTTTTATACACACACGTCCTCAGGCTCCCTGGTGGTAGCCATGGCCAATGAGAGGGAAAGCCAGGCCCACCCAGGTCCTACTCCCAAGTCGAAGAACACAAAGAAGCTGGACTTATTTGGGAGAAAGATTTATTCAAGGGGTAGGGGGTCTACAACTACAAATTGCAAACCACGAAGCCATTCTCACCCCTTACACCTTTAATTCTTGGGCATCTATGGAGAACTTTTCAGCCACTCTCCCACAGGCTGAGCTCTTGGTAATGGCCAAAGAAGGGAAAGTGGTTTTGAGGGCCTTGCTGTAGTCAGCAGTTGATGCGGTGGATGCTGCCACCAGGGCCATGGTGTCAGGAGTGACGATGAGATGCAGCTCATGGCTCCAGGCATCAGGACTCCTGCACAATGTCCAAATGACCATTCAGGACCTCCCTTTTGAGGTTCAGGATGTGTTTGCGACACAAACAGATCCTAAATCACAAACCTTAAGGGACTCCTGAGCAAAGTTAAAGCCTTTGGGCCTCCATACCCCAGAATCTCAGGTGTGCCCCTTCTGCCCACAGTCTCCCCGCCCAAGATCCTACCAGCCGAGGTCAGACTTCTCACACAAGGTGAACTGCAATAGGCAATGGTCAGGCCAGTGGTTGTCTGGCCACTCCAAAAGCCACTTGTGGGATCAGCATGGATCGAAGAACTTTTGAGGGTGCACTGGGGGTGACTTACCAGACTTACCTGCAGATCCTTCCCTCCCCCTTTTTGGAGACAGACTGTCCTAATTTCACTGGGCATTGGCCAGCATTGTATCAGACCAGTGGGTCCTGCAAATGGAGAAATGGGGTTACTCATTCCAATTTTCTTCAGTCCCACCTACCCATCCTCCTCGCCCTTCCCTGTCCCTTTTCAGGGACTCCTCTCACAAACAGCTCTTGGAAGCAGAGGTGTAATCACTCATAATGGTGCGAGCCATGCAGGAGCTTCTGGAAGGCAGGAGAGGAAAGGCTTCTACTCCCACTACTTCCTCATTCCCAGGGGGAAAGGGGTTTGCATCCCATTCTAGACCTCTGAGCACTGAACAGGTTTCTCTGCAAGGTGAAATTCCACATGGTCTGCCTAGCCTCCATCATCCCTTCCTTGGATCCCGGAGACTGGTACACCACCCTCGATTTAAAGGACGCTTATTTTCATATTGTCATCCTCTCTCACCACAGATGTTTTCTCTGCTCTGTGGTCTGGGAGCACCACTTCCACTTTACAGTCCTGCCATTTGGCTTCACAGCAGCTCCCTGGCTTTTCATGAAATGCCTGCCGTAGTGGTTGACTTCCTGTGAAGGTCGGGGGTCTGGGTGTTTCCCTACCTCAATGACTGGTTGGTCAAAGGCAAGTCTCTTCAGCAAGTGAAAAATCAAGTGCAAGTAATGTGCAACACTTTCAACAGGCTTGGTCTCCTAGTCAACAAGGCCAAGGCCATGCTGACCCCCATGCAACATATAGATTTCATAGGGGCTGTTCTAGACTCAAAGTTAGCAAGGGTCTCCCTCCCCCTGCACCTATTTCTAACCATAAGACCACTTATTCAAGATCTGTGCAAACATCCCCTGACCTCCGTCAGAAACTGCTTGAGACCACTAGGCCACATGGCATCATGTACATACATGGTGGAACATGCCCACCTCTGTCTCAGGCCACTGCAAGCATGGCTGGCGACAGTTTATCACCCCAGAAAAGACTTATTGAAGACACTGGTGTTTATCCTGGTTGGGGTACAGTGCTCCCTGTGGACAGAGGCCGGTAACGTGTGTAGGGTGCCCATTCTGGGAGCCGGTGCCATACATGACATAGGTTATGGATGCCTTGGACCTGGGCTGGGGGGGCCCACCTAGGGGACGTCAGGACTGAAGGCTGTTGGTCAAGAGAAGAAATTTTAATGCACTTCAACCTGAAGGTACTCAGAGCGGTGTGCCTGGCTTATGTGGCCTTCAAGGACAGAATGGCTCACAGGACAGTGCTGGTGCAAACAGACAACACCACAGCGATGTATTATATAAACAAACAGGGTGGTGCTCCCTCGTCTCCCCTCTGCCAGGAAGCCCTCACTCTGTGGGAATTCTGCATCCAATGATCTATTCACCTAGTGGCAAGCTTTCTTCCCGGCTTCCAGAATACTCAGGAGGATGACCTGAGCAGATGTTTCCTGACTCGTGAGTGATCGCTCTGAGAAGATGTAGTCTGACGCATGTTCTGGAAGTTTGGATGTCCCCAAATAGACCTGTTCGTGTCCAGTGTCAACAGGAAATGTGACAGGTTCCACTTCTTCTGGAATCGCAGCCCAGGGTCTCTGTCAGATGCCTTTCTGATCCAATGGATGTATCATCTGCACTACGCATTTCCCCCAACATGCTTGATCCACTAGGTCTTATTTAAGGTAAAGCAAAACAAGGCACATCTGATCCTAATTGCTCCAGACTGGCTATGCCAGCATTGGCTCCCGATGCTCCTGGACCTGTCAATGGAACCCCTGCTTCAGCTCCGCATGGTCCCAAATCTGCTCACGTAAGATCAAGGAGCACTGAGACACCCCAGCCTTTGGACTCTCGATCTCAAGGCTTGGCTGTTCAGTGGCTGACACACAAAGAGGGGAAGTGCTCCGTAGGGGTTCAGGAAATCCTACTTAATAGCTGAAAACCTGCAACCAGATTGTCTTATCAAGCAAAATGGAAAAGGCTCTCCATTTGGGCAGCGAGCAAACGTGTGCCAGCCCACCAGGCGTTGGTACCATTGGTCCTAGATTACCTACTGAAATTGAAGTGGCAAGGCCTAGCAGCATTGTCAGTGAAGGTTCATTTAGTGGCCATTTCGGCCTTCCATGAAGGCTCCTCCAGGGGAATGCTATTTTCAGACCTGTTAGTCAAGTGTGTCCTGAAAGGGCTAGACAGACTGTTCCCATGTCACCGACCCCTAGTGGCCCAATGGGGCCTCAACCTGATCCTCACTAGATTGACAGGGCCCCTGTTTGAGCCTCTAGCCTCTTGTTCCCTCCTCCTACTGTCTTGGAAGGTGTCGGAGTTATGCTCACTCATTTCAGAGCCCCTGTATACCATGTTCTTCAAAGATAAGGTCCAGGTCCTCCCACACCTGTCCTTCATTCTGAAAGTAGTATTCCAATTCCATAAGTCCCAGGACATTTGTCTGCCCATATTTTACCCAAAGCCCCACTCCATCAAACATGAAAGGCATTTACATTCGCTGGATGTCCACAGGGCACTGGCTTTCTATATAGACTCCATCAAACCCTTCCGCGAGTCATTTCAACTCTTCGTTGCAGTCACGTATAGGATAAAGGGGCAACCTGTCACTTCCCAGTACCTGTAGTCATGAATCACAGCATGCATCAAACTCTGTTATGCACTGGCCTGAGTTATAGAATCATAGAATCATAGGGTTGGAAGGGACCTCATAGGTCATGTAGTCCAACCCCCTGCCAGAGGCAGGACCACTCCCACTAGACCATCCCAGTCATGGTTTTGTCCAGCAGGTCCTTAAACACCTCCAAAGATGGAGATTCCACCACCTCCCTCGGCAGCTCATTCCAAGGCTTCACCACTCTCCTAGTAAAAAAGTTTCTTCTAATATCCAGCCTTGACCTCCCTAACCGCAACTTGAGACCACTGGTCCTCGTTCTGTCCTCTGTTATTACCGAGAACAGTCGAGCTCAATCTTCCTTAGAGCATCCCTTCAAGTAGTTGAAGGTTGCTATCAAATCCCCCCTCAATCTTCTCTTCTGCAGACTAAATAAGCCTAATGCTTCAGTCTTTCCTCATAGGTCTCGTGCTCCAGCCCTTGAATCATTTTGGTTGCCCTCCTCTGAACTCTCTTGAGCATGTCCCTGTCCTTTTTGTAGTGGGGAGCCCAAAACTGAACACAGTATTCTAGATGTGGCCTTACCAGGGCAGAATAGAGGGGAATGATCACATCCCTTGATCTGCTGGTAATACTTCTTTTGATGCAGCCCAGTATGCCATTGGCCTTTTTGGCAGCAAGAGCACACTGCTGACTCATATCTAGCTTCCCATCCACCATGACCCCCAGGTCCTTTTCAACACTGCTGCTACTTAGCTGAATGTTCCCCAGCCTGTAGCAGTGCATGGGGTTTTTTCATCCCACGTGCAGGATTTTACACTTGTCCTTATTGAACCTCATAAGATTTCTATTGGCCCACTGTTCCAATTTATCTAGGTCTCCCTGAATCCTGTCCTTGCCCTCCAACGTGTCTACTGGTCCCCCCAGCTTGGTGTCATCCGCAAACTTACTGAGAATGCAGTCTATTCCATCATCCAGATCATTGATGAAAATGTTGAACAGAACCGGCCCCAGGACCGACCCCTGGGGCACCCCACTCGTGACTGGCTGCCAGCTAGACATGGAACCATTGATTCCTACACGCTGAAACCGTTGATCTAGCCAGTTCTCTATCCACCTTATAGTCCACCTATCCAACCCATACTTCCTTAATTTGCCAATGAGAATGCTGTGGGAAACTGTATCAAAAGCCTTGCTAAAATCAAGGTATATCACATCAACGATTCTTCCTGCATCCAGAAAACCAGTCATCTGATCATAGAAGGAAACGAGATTGGTCAAGCATGATTTACCCTTGATAAATCCATGCTGACTGTTCCTGATCACTTTATTTTCCTCTAAGTGTTTGAGGATGGATTCTTTGAGAATCTGCTCCATAATTTTTCCAGGGATTGAGGTGAGGCTGACTGGTCTATAATTCCCCGGATCCTCCTTTTTCCCTTTCTTGAAAATAGGCACTACATTTGCTTTTTTCCAATCCTCTGCACCTCCCCCGTTCTCCATGAGTTTTGAAAGATAACAGTCAGCGGTGCTGCTATCTCATTGGCCAATTCCCTTAGCACTCTTGGATGCAGTTCGTCTGGCCCCATGGACTTGTGCACATCCACCATGGCTAATGGCCCACTCGACACAGGCCCAGGCCTCATTGGCAGTGTTTGTAGTGAAAGTACCTGTACTGGACATTTACAAGGCAGCCATGTGGTCATTGGTCCACAGATTTACCATGCATTACTCACTTACCCAGCAGTCGAGAGATGATGTGGGAGTGGGTATGGCCATGCTGCAGTCAGTTGAGCAGTAGAATTCCGTCCCACCTCCAAGGTAAGACTTGGGAAGCACCTGAGTTGGAATAGACATAAGCAATCTTTCAAAGAAGAAGAAGTTACTTACCTGTAACTGGTGTTCTTCAAGATGTGCAGCTCATGTACATTCCAACACCCAATGCCCTCCCCTCAGCCAGAATTCTGGCAAGAAGGAACTGAGGAGGCTAGGGTCGGCAGAGATATATATATAGGGGGTCATGAGGTACCTCTAGTGTCCACAGCCGATCCTGTGGATAGCCTAGGAGAAAACTTTCCAGCGATCCATGCACATGGTGCACGCACCCCTGACTTGGAATGTACATGAACAACACATTTCGAAGAACACCAGTTACAGGTAAGTAACTCCTTCTTTTTCTTAGGTACAATTAAAACAAGGGGCTTTTTGTGTTACTGACCTTTCAGGATTCCAATTCCTAGCAAGCTCTGTACTTCACAAACCATGGTAGTTTCTGTCAGACAGTAGATTCAGATGAGAACAGTAAAACTCAATTCTCTCTCCTGTAGGAGGGCTAGATGGGAATTCCCACAATGTCCTTTTTGCTCCATCTAACTGTTTTGGAGATCTGTGTATTGCTTGGCCAGGTTTAACTGCAGTTTTCTTAAGCTTCAAGATGCTTCAATGGACTACTCATATGCTTAAAGTTAGTTACAAGCTTAAGTACGTTGCTGACTTTAACACAAGCCAAAAATTAGTCAAATCATTTCTTTCCTGAGAACAGACTCACTGAGTAGAAAAAAGTTACATGATGGATAACTGTCCATCCCATGAGCATTCCATTTTGTTCATGCACCCCCATACTTTTTATTGTCAGAACTGGTTGCTGTGTTAATACTTGCTGTGTTGTTAGATGAACCATATTTATTGGTTTTGATGACAATTGTCTTAGTTTTTGTCAACTGGCTTGTATTCAATGCACATTTGTGCTTCTATGAATGAAATGCTGAAGGTTACTTGCCCTTAATTTGGAGCAAATAGAATGACATTATGTAATTACTTACATCATGGTTTGGACTTGGCCAACGAACTGAGCAAGATCAGTCTGGTTCATTTTTTGAATGAAAGATTTTAAATGAAAATCAAAGCCATATGCCAGTAGGCACTGATACAGCGATCCATTAGGAAGCACACATCCTTTTGCATCAGTATTGAACCACTGGCATGACATTGTAAAAGATGCTTTTTTTCACTATGGAATGTAAAACTGGGATACTTTGTGTTATAATCTACTTAAGGATATGGAGTTGTGGAAAGGATAGCAATATGAATTCCAGAGTTCTGGTCAAATGATGATTAAAATATTCATAATCTATCTAGATTTTCTACTTTAGTTTCACTTTCAGTTGCATAATTATGCATTATGGTGAATTTAGACTTTCCTATTACACATTTTGTACTGTATGAGATAGGGTTAGATGGAATTATGGTCTGACCAAGTTTGGTGATTACTATGTTTTTGTTTCCTACGAATGAGTTAATTTGTATCTTTCCTCCTCTAGGGGCAATTGTGTTTTTTTGCAGGCACAGAGTGGCTGCCATGTTTTACCTCTAAGGCGTACATGCAATTAAAGCAATACTGGTAACTGCTCACTATGTACAGCCTGCAAAGCAATATGAGATTTTTCAGGGTGAAAATACCATATTAATACATAATTCATCTGTTACTTTATTATAAAACAATGGAATCTCTCAAAGCTGATTTGTAAAGTGTAAAAAGTCAGAGTTCTAGTTCATGTTAAGAATACTTACATGCATATATTTAAATTGGTTTTGCATCAGTTTAAAGGTAAGTGCATGAAGAAATGCTTTTGTACTCATTTGAGCAAATTCGGGCCATTATTGGTATACTTATATATTCAATTTCTTTGCAGTGCTAAGAGAATAGGAAAACAGCTAAATGCATTTCTTTCATATTTTTTGCATTCCTTCTAAGGAAAATTGTCCCCTAGAAAAGGTTATACATTATTCACATGAATAGCGAAGCATTTAACCAAAAGTAGAAATGGGGAGGCTAAGAGGTATTTCACCGACCATATACACTGTTTTGAAATGTCCTTGAATGGAAAGCTGCTGACATATGTTTGACTGAATAGTAAATTTTTGCATGGTAGATTGATGTGGAAGGATCATAGATTATTAACTTAAGGATGTGGAGAATGCAGTGTTTTTTGTTTCCAGGTGTTTCAGCTAATCTTATCAGTAGGTTCTCTTTCCTGTATTTTAGGACACTCATTTTTCACTGAATATGTGCTTTGTTAAGGTGATTGCACTCAGTTTTAGGCACTGGAGCAGATTTTCAATTTGTCTTTAAATAGGCCCCTATTTTTGCTCTTGTAGTTTTGTGTATGCAAATACTTAATAACATTTTTCTTCCTGCAAATATTTGCAGGTGACGTTAAAATCATTCCTAATGTCTATGAAGCTGTTCTTTAGACTTAGCTAGGTCCTTACATTTCAAAGGAACACTAATTGTACTTTCATATAATTGTGGATTAAAAATTGTGGCCAAGATTTAAAATTTGGCCCACCATATACTCTCAGTGATGCTCTGCGGCTTCTGCAGGATGTGGGCTCTGGGGGTTCTGGGCTGGCTTGTGTTCCTGCAGGATGTGGCTGGCATTCAAGGGGGAGAGGCTTTAGAGCAGAAGAGAGATGGTTAGTCTCCCAAGGGTAGGGGAGCTGCACAAATTTCTTGGCTTGCAGCTGCAGCAGCATCCCCTCCTAGCTAGAAGTGGCTGATCTCCCACACGCACCTTTGCTCCTCAGTACTGGCTGGTACAGTGCAAAGGAGTGTCTGAGGAAAGAGGAGAGGGGAGCGCCTTGTCTCCAGCTTAGGGGGAGTGCTGATGCTCTTGCAGGCTGGATAATAGACTTTGGTGGGCCACATTCTGGCCCCCAGGCTGTGGGCTGGACAACCCAGTGCTAGACAAATACCTGTCAGGGATTGTCTATGTTTACTGGGTCAGAACAGAGGGATGCACTAGCTGACCTCCTGAGATCCCTTTCATTCCAACATTTCTATGATTTTGTGAAATGGTCATCTGCACATTTTAATGAAATTAAGTTTCTCATTAGCTCTGATAATTGAAAGATGGTTTTGTTGTAAAACATTAAGCTTGACATGTTCATGGTCCTCAGGGAAAAATGCAGATACTTCAAAGTTTGGAACATCATTTACAAAATGGAAAAGTTAGAGGTGCCTGAAAATTGACTATGCATACATGGGAGAGGTTGGTTGTATTTTCATGGGCCCTGATTCAGCAAAACACCTGAATATTTACATAACATTAAGAAAGGGTACAAACCATATTACATCAATGGAATGCAAGTATGTCTTTTACTTTTAGAACATACTTAAGTGATGAGTAAGAATGGACCTGAGCATATGATTAAGAACAAACTTGTTTAAGTGCTGTGGTGAAGCATGGCACTGGTATTTAGCAGCCCATTCTGGCAGAGTGAGCAGAGTCAAATCCCCAATCTTTCTTCAGTTCTGCCATCGATGATCTGGTATCACTTATTTTATACTTTGTGATTTCTGTTAAGAAGTCCTGATCTGCCCCCAGCTACCATACAACTATTCCTGTTTTAATTATGGTGAGCAACTTTGTCACATCTACTGCTTAGATACTAAGGTGCTGAGCACTGTAGAAATACCTAAAATAAATTTGACAGATGAAGAAATACCACATCATAACCATTGGCAAATGATGACTTTTTTAATGGTGACCACTGAATATGTGTTTAGTACTAAGGTTTTGCATGGTCATAGATATTTTTGCTAAATATTGACCATAGTTGGAAACATGAATTTTCTTTGATGGCTGATAACAATGATGGCGATGATGGCATAAAGCTGTGTCCGTAATCAGAATTTCAAAACATCATGACTTTGCTCCGGGGCTGTTCACAATGCATAGAAATAATGAGAGAATAAAGGTTTGATATAGATAATCACACACAAATTGGGATGTTTATGTGAACAGCATCTGAAGCATTATTAACCATTTGTACTGAGTTTTTTTGTAGTAAGAATCTGAAACTAAGATTTGATCGGTAGACTGTGCATTTCTTTGTGAGCAGCTGAACTAGGAAAAATCATTACTGATGATGATGAAGTGGATCAGAGGCAAGTATAAGAGCCTTGACTAAGCAAACTTGGTGAGCTATAAGATAGAGGGGAAGACAGGAGGGGCCTTTGACAATAACATATAAGACAAGGGTTAAAATGGCTTAAAACTGGTCAACATGTTAAGAAGACTCAGTGAGAAGGAAATATTAGAAAGAAAGTGGGAACAATAATCAATTAAATGGGTGGTTTAGATACTTGCACTGATGGATGGTATAGGTAATTAATTAGCATCAGTTCATCTGCAGGAGATGGTGAGAACCACAGACTATGAGTTAGGTGGTTTGCAATTTCTTATGTGATTAATTAATTCAATCCAAGATTTGCATAATCTTTGGCCATTACTAAGAATACATATGTCTTTGTTGGGAATTGCTTGCTTCCTACTAGCTCTTTTCTCTTCAAGCTGTAAAAGCCAACTTTTGTATTGGACCTACATGCCCTGATGGAGACAATGGTGCTATTTGTTATGATTATTTGCCAAGGACTTCCATCACTCAGGATCAATGTTATATTCCTTCATATCTCACTTGCATGTGTCTTTATAGCAAAGCTTCGATTATATGTGTTCATCTTCCAACTTGTGCAGATGGCCCAGCCACCACAGTCATCCTTTGTTTGAGCAGGGCAGTCACAATTTGTACATTTGCCCTTTAAAGAAACACTGAATTGGTAATTTTATCTTGCCATTTGATGTTGAATATCCTCCATGAGCAGCATAAGTGGAAACTGTTTAACCTTTTCTCCTGGCAAGCCTAAGTTATTTGTTTCCTAACCATAGATAAGAGTGCTGAGGATACAAGATTGGTACACTAGCAGTTTGGTCTTGAGGGTAAGCTTTGTTCATTCCTTGCTCTTTCTGTTAGTCTGCTAAAGGTGGTGGCAGCCTTTTCAGAGAGAACACTTAATTCTTCATTCAGTGAGAGGTTGGAGTCATCATAAAACCTAAATATCTGAACTTCTGGAGTATTTCTAGCTGGTTTGCATTTAAGGTGATTAAAGATTCTTATGGAACTCCTTGTCCTCATGTCACTATTTTCTTAATGTTCATAGTGAAAGCCTATGCTTGACACTTGAAAGTTAGTACATTAGTTCTTGTAGTAAGTCTTCATCGTGGGCTATAGGAGCAACATGATCAATGAATAGAAGCTCCCTCATTAGCACCTTTTTGATTTTTGTCTTTGGCTTGACTCATGAGAGATTGAAGTGTTTCCCATCTAATCTTTTGTGGAGATTCACTCCATCTTCATATCCTTAAATGCACAATTCAGGAGTACCAAAAATAAGATTCCAAAGAGAATAGGGAAAGAATGCCTCATTGCTTCTCCCAACTTTTCATCACAGAGCTGCCCTAAGTAGATACTTAAAGCTGGACATTTGCTCTCATGTTATCATGAAATGAACTATAAGACTAGCTATATGTTAAACTCTAAAGTTCAGTTGGAGTCACTATACATAATGCCAGATGCCGAAAACATTCAAACTACTTTATCAGATACACATACACAATACATTGAAATATTTATAGTTCAAAAAAAGTAACCATAAATGGAGCAAAAGGATAAGTAAGCAAATTCATTTTTAAATTCAAACGAATAAGTTTGGCTATATTCATCCAGTTCTATAAACTGGAAAAGATCTAAATGAAAGTTCCAAAGTGGTAGCCTTGTCAGGCTGTTTCAGCAAAACTAATAAGGAGTCTTGTGGCACTTGTAAAGACTAACAAATATATTTATTTATAAAAAATAAATAAAGTAATAAATGTTTTAGTCTTTAAAAATGCCACAAGACCTCTTGTTTGTTTTTCCAAGTGAAAGTGTTTAGTATGAAAAGAGCTTGAGTTATGAAGATTCATTTAAAAAACCTGAGCCAGATACTGGACCCTGTTAGGGCCACCTACACATTGCTACTGAGACAAAGTTTCCCTAATACTGGCTTACCAACTCACTAGGTGATTTCCTCTGCATTGACAGAATACTATAAAGAACTTATATTAGTGTAGTGCTACTCTGTTTGCTATCTAGCACCCGATGCTTGGTGCAGGTAGGATGGCCAGAGACCATCCTCACTCCCTGCTGATTTAAAGACTCACATAGGCAGCCCTTAAAACTTTCAACAACCAACCAAATCTCCAGGATTCGGGGCACACAAACTTAATGTAAATCTATTTTGCACCCTGCTTTCTCAGATGTACTAAGTATTCTTCAGATACAGCTGTGACTTTCTACTGTTACTGTCACTTTTTATATTAACTTTTTATAGTAAACTATAAATTATATTTATAGTTTATAAAAGGTGAACACATCATTACTCACTTCTTAAGGATTATTTTAGAGCCCAACAGGTCAAAAGATCTCTTATAAACATGACTTATAACAATCTAGCACATACCATGTCTGTAAAATGTTTATAACATCTATTTATGAAAGTACCCATAATATAAAGTGTGGGCTGTCTGTGGTATAAAATACCTGACTGGTGTTGGTAAAAGCAGAGAAGAACTAGTCAAGAGATCTGGAAAACAGTTTTGCATATAAATCCATATTCACGTGTCTTGATCCAGACCTATTAAAGTATTTTGAGCAAGCATTGAGAATGGTAACAAAAACCCCAACTAAAAATGCAACACTCCTTATTAAAAGTGATTTATTTGCTTCTGGTATTGTGCTTACATATTGAGAAAACAACATGTATGTTATTTTTATGTGGTGTTATGAAAATGTTGTATATAATTCTAAGTGGATTGATTCTCTCACCAAACATACAGCATTACAGAGTGTGCTTGTGATACCTATTAATAGTGGTACCGTGTACTAACTGGCTTTGAAAGGTGTTTTGCCTGTATTGTAAATCAAATTCATGCTGACTCATATTGCTTGTATGACGCGTGTTACTTTTATGGAGCCATTCCACTGATAAAATGCTATTGAATTTAATGAAATGCTATGGATTAGCATTGTAATAGCAACATAACATGAAAGTTATGATTTAACACACTATTATGAAAAGAGGTAAATGTCATACTTTGAAGCAATTATTATCTAATAAAAGGTCAGCCTGGTTAAAGTGATTAGTGTCAGCTTGAACTAATGATCTGAAAGGCCTCATTAAATAGTTATTTATTAGAGTTTAAACAGAATAAAAAGGAAATATCTAAGCCTGCCAAAATCTATCTTTCATTCTTAACTAAAAAGAAGCAAACCTAATATTAAAAACAAAACAAAACAAAAGCTTTGAAGAGAACTCTCACAGTTTGTTGCTTTATTCTGAATTGAATTTATTTACAGTTCATCTCTCTAAGGGATTTTACAATGAAAACTTTGACATTGCTTTATTTCACTGTGAATAGTGCCTCTATAATAAAGGCAACTGAGGATTTTTGTCTGTTTGCAGCTATAGATGGCAGTCTGATTTAGAAACAATAGATATTTATTACCTTCAGAATATGAGATGAACAGAAGAGAGGATTTATTTGACTAGCCTGTTGTACTTCATTTCTTTTGTCTAATATAGGACTCATTTATTCTTTTCTTCACAAAAAAACTATGGTAATATTAGAGATCTGCTGATAGTGTAAATGTCACAGTAGCAAACCACCTGCGTTTAATACTGACATGACCTGGTTCTCACAGGTATTAGTTTCACTAATTACCCTACAAATATTCAGATCAGATGTCTACCTTCATTTCTTTCTTTACCAGTAAATGCAGTCATTGGGGCAGAGTTTTAGCAGCAAATTAGCAAAATAACTGGCAAATGTTAACAAAACTAAAAATTAAAATAGATAAACTACTTACTATGCTTGAGCCTGTCAGTAGTTTGTACCACTTATGTGACAGCAGGATAGGGAGAAAATTAAAAAAAATTAAAACCTGGTGAGAAGAAGAAAATAATTAAAATGTGAGGATAAATAAAACCCTACAAGTATGTATAGCATCTCTACCTCCTGCTGCACTATTTCAATAGCTCAGATGGAAATCAAAAGTTTGCACAAAACACATACCTCAGTCAAAATATTGTAAATGACTGAAAGCGACACAAAGCTACTGCCTTGACTCTAGCCTAGGCTATTTGGAAATGGAATTTATTGCCATTTGATATCTGTTACAGACCCTGTGCAGAAGGCTTATGCTCGAAGCATCTGACAAAGTGGGATTTTCTCCCATGAAAGCTCATGAGAAAAATAAATCTGTTAGTCTTAAAATGCCACATGACTCCTTGTGGGTTTTTTGTTTTGTTTTGTTTTGGTTTGGTTTGGTTTTTTTGCTGGACTAGACTAACACAGCTATCCCTTTGGAAATCAGAAATCATAACACAAAAAAACAATTGCTGAGCACTTCCATCTTCATAATCACTCCATTGATGACTTGTTAATGATGGTCATCAAGAAAATCAATGGGAAATCAAGACTTCAAAGAGAAAAAGCCTAAACTGAATTAACATGCAAATTAAATTGTGTGAAAGCAGGGCTGAATCCTGACAATAGATTCTTTTCATATTATAACAGGTAATTTGACTTCACCCTCCCTCTGTATGCTGTTTCCTAAAGTTTGAATCCTTACAAATACTCTGATTTGCTTTTGCAGTATGACCTGATCCCATGTCTTACACTCCCCTGCATTTATTTTCATCCAATTCTGTAAGTTCTCCCACTTCAAAGTGTCTGACGAAGTGGGATATTCTCCCATGAAAGCTCATGTGATAAATAAATCTGTTAGTCTTTAAGTGCCACAGGACTCCTGGCTTTTTTGCTTTACAAGACTAACACGGCTGCCCCTTTGGAACTTGATATCTGTTAGTATGACTATGTGAAATGACTTAAGGCAGAATCTCAATACTTTTCATATTGGTCAAGTGCCAGACTAAAAAGTTGCCATCAATATTGTCCCTAATTAACACTCTTATTGGATATCTTAAAGGAGATAACAAAGGGCATGAATACATCTTTCCAAATCAAGGTTGACTTATGTCCTTATTTGCAGGACTGCTACTGACTTATGTGGGCCAGTCAGCTCCCTTGGGACTCCACCAATAGGATCTCAGAGGCACAGCGTCAAACTGGGGGTGGGCTTCCTGAGTCCTAGGTAAGTGGTTGTCAGCAGGCTTCCAGGTGGAAGGTGGTATATGGCACGTCCTATAGACCTGGCCTCAAGACTCATGAGTCATGATTTTACCTTCTCCCCTATGGGTGCCTTTTGGGTGAGATGAGTACAGGTTTCCCAGGATGTCTCTTCTGGAAGTCATGAACCAGTAAGAGAGCATGAACATTTTCAGCTAACTCCCAAGAACCTTCCTCCAGGCTGTAACCTCCCCAGTCAATTAGGAACCATAACTTGCCCTGCTTGATCTTTGACTGAAGGACATCATAATGGACAATGCATTCCTCCTGACCTTGTACTTATACTGGTGGGAGTAGTAATTGGTCTCTATGGAGAACTGTATTCTCAGTATAGGGTTTTAGAAGTGAGACATGAAAGCCAGGGTGGCCCCTAAGAGATGGAGAGGACTTCCTTAGTCCAAACTATGCAGTTCCCTGTTGGGTTTGAACTAACCAGGAACTTTTTATTTCGAACTAACCACACGTACATCAGATAAGTTTGTGTTGTTAGTTTGAACTAATGGCTTAGTTTGAACTTTTTTAGTTAAAACTAAGCCATAGTCTGTGTCTACATTGAGCTTAGTTCAAACTAAAGTTCGAACTGAACACTTAGTCAAGACTAACCAGGTGAACTTATTAGTTCAGACTAAGCTTTGCTTAGTTCGAACTAAGAAATTGCTTAGTTCAAACTAGGCAAAAGCTTGTGCAGGCAAAGACTAAATTAGTTTGGACTAAGCTTGCTTAGTCCGGACTAATTGGATAGTGTGGACATAGCCTAAGGTAACTAGGTTAACTTGTCACTGAATCCAGTACAGTCCAAGGAATTGGTAATCTAGTTTCCAAGGTCTGCCCATTGCAAAGATATAGTCTTAAAGCAGAATGCCATACCCTTTGTCCTACAGAATAGGTGGGACCTTACTATCTATGCTTGTCAGCATACTTTTGGTAGTCTAACCTCCCTGAAGAGCCAGTTTAGTGGCTTGCACATGGTCTAACAATTCAGGGCTTAGAGGTAATGGGTAGCAATTCCTGATTGTTATATGATTTAGGCAGGGGTTAAAGTAAGCTGGAACAGCCTGGAACGCTGTTCAGTGCCCCACTATTTTTAGGGTCTCAGCGTTCCAGGCCCCCTAAAAATAGAAAATGGTGCCAGAACACTGCATTCCAGGGCCCACCATTGAAAAATAGTGGGACCTGGAATGCAGAGTTCCAGCTCCATTTTCTTTTTTTAGGGGCCTGAACACTGGGTCCCTAAAAATAACAAGCCCTGGAATGGTGTTCTGCCACGCATTTTAACAGGCAGGGGAGGGGAGCAGGCTTCCCTGTGCATGGGGAGGCTGCAGAGTTTCCTGGCTCAGCACACTGCCCATGAGTAGGTGGGCAGCCCAGTTTGCACTGGGGGGGGTACTGGGGATGCCTGAGCTGGGCGTGGATATTGGGGGCAGGGGGTGGATTTTGGGGGTGGATATTGAGGCCTTGGTGGATATTGGGGACAGGGGAGTGGATATCAGGGGTTGGTATTGGGCACAGGGGAGAAGGTATTAGGGGTGGGTATTGGGGGCTGGAGTGGATTTTGGGGGTGGATATGGCAGGCTGGGGTGGATTTGAGGACAGGGTAATGGATATTGGGGGCAATAGCCAGGGTGCTTGAAGGGGGCCCGGAGGTGGGCCTGGAGGTGCAGGAGGGGAGCCTACCCATGCAGGAAGGGGCCCCACCCATGTGGGAAGGGGGCCCGCCCAACTAGGAGGGTTCCAGGACCCGCCAAATTATACTTTAACCCCTGGATTTAGGGCTTGGTAATTGGCACAGATGCAGTAATTCTTTCCTATGAAAAGGACTGGGGCACTGTCTGGTGAAGCTGATTTGTGCATGAGCCCCTAAGCTATATTCTTTTATAGTCATTCTTGCAATGCAGCTAGTTCATGCTCCGATCTTGCATATGTCTACCCAAACAGTATCTTCACTCCTGACTGGGGGTTCTATGAGGAACTCAGAGTCCTGATGTTGGGGAGGTTTCTGCATTTGTCTTTTTGAAAACATCAGCATAGTTATGGCACTTCTGTGGGAGTACCATAGTTCCCTTAGCAAATGTTTCAAAGTGAGTTGCTAAACCTACTTTTTGCGCATAGGTGCAATACTTACTGCTTCCTAGCCATGCCATCAATAGAATACTAATGGGAAGGTTGACCTTCTGTTCTTGCCAGTGAATGAGGGAGATCATGAAAGTTTAGTCAGGAGATGCCAAGGATTTGGGGAATGGATAAGATCAAACTGTGTTATTTCTGTGTCTCTGAATAACAGCCTTCAGGGCGACAGTCTCTTCCCCAACTGGAACTGAAGACAGAAGTGAGATGTGAATAGTTTCAATCATGCCTGGTGTAAGCTTGTGTCACAGGGCAATTTGTAGGGCCTGAGCTGTACTCAAACACCCACAAAATTGTACACTGCTCCTGAGGGTCTGTTAGAGGGGTCTCTGTCGGAGGTCTCCCTAGATGCACAGCTGGATAGGCACCTGCTAATGGGAGGTGCCAGTGGGGCTTGACACATTTTAGTGAGGATTAGAATACAAGGAAATTCTCTTCTTTCAGTCAAGATGGGTTGTCCCCTTTATCTCCCCCCCCTCCCACACACACTGTGCTTGTTTTCCCAAGCTCTCTGGGGAGATGGTGTGCCCAGTGGAAGCACTGGTGGTGCTGCATTAGGAGGACTGGTGGTGCTTCAGTAGATGCACTGGTGATGTTGACAGCACTATTCTTTTTCTTCAGATGTGAACCACTGAGGAGCCAGATTGGCTTGTGTAAAGTAACAGAGCCATATAGAAAGTGTGGTCACAATATATGGGTAGAGAGTCTGTAGCGAACTTCTTTTTTGTCTCTCTTCATTCTTGCAGCTGATCATTTATGTGGATTGTAAACTCCACAGGGGGATCAAAGCTCATAGCCATCTTTACATGGGACAGTTCATCTTTGATTTCTTCTTGAAGGCCTTATGGGAATGGGTACAGCTGTTCTGCTTTGTTCCATTCTGTATCTGTTAAGTGGTGGCAGAAGTGCACTCACTACAGTTTCATTCCCATGCCCAGGTTAAGAATCAGATTGCCTAGAATCAAGAAATTTTGTATTACAGATTATTTAATTATCTAGTATGCTTTATAAGCACTATGTTTCTTTTAAAAATGTACATAAGTGTCCACGTGAATATCCTGATGCTTTTCAAAAACATAAGAAATTGATATTTTAATTTAGTTTAATCAGGCAATAAGATACCAACAATAAGCTTTTCCTTAGCTAGAGAAGTGCCAAAGAGATAGCCGTGTTAGTCTAGTTCAGCAAAACAAAGTCTTTAAAATTGCCACTAGAATTTTTGTTTGTTTTGCTTAGCTAGAGAAGTTTAAAATTCAGGTTAAGCATTCTTTGTTTATTTTGAAAATCTCAATAGAGCCATCCAGCAATGTAGGATGTATATATGCTTCCTTTAAGGAGAGTCATACATCTAAATCCTCACAGTCTGCTTTGGAAATTACCCCCTTCTGATCAAACAATATAGCCAAAATTGTGGTTATTTACTAGGTTTTCTTTAACCAAGGGCATGATTTAGTGTATCACACTATATTCAATAAATAGTATATTTTGGGATCAAAGTTCACTAATCTTTTTTGGTATAAATGAGCTATCCTTTATTTTTCCAATTTACAATAAAAACTGCTGAAGTTTAGCCAACAAGAAAATATTTGCCTGCTGACCTAGTTTATGGACAACTTTCCAGCAGCATTTGATTTCAAAGCTGCTAAAGTCATTACCATTTTTTAAGGTGGATCTAAACCAAGATCTCCAAAAATATAACTACTGTTTTCTTAGTGCCGGTTGTGACCATATGAAGGAATAAGTTAGTTTGAGGTAAACTCCTCCTGGGTATCAAAGACAGTTTGAAGAGAATCCAAGGCATATGTCCTTTAGTATCTTCTTAAATGGAGAAGCCAAATTTGGAATTTGCTCTAAAATTATGTCTGGGACCTGAATATTTTCAGAGATTCTTAGAACATCAACTTTTGGCATGTTTACTGCCATATGGGAAACATAGCATTACTCCGAAAGTAATGTAATGATGAATGAATTAGACATATTCCCTTTGCCAGCAAGTGGACTTTCATATCCTTTATTTCCGCTGGATAAAATTATATAATTTTTGTCATACCACTAGTACAAATTCTGTTTTCAAATCCATTCATTTTCTTCCATAATTCCTTGCTCTTCATACCTCCTTGTTTTCTTTTTTTTACCAGTTGACTGACTTAAAGTTTAAATAGTTTGGTTTAATTCTAAACCATAATTTATTAGCAGTAGCCTCACCGTCTTCAATTTTAGCAATTTCCACCACAAACTGATGAAGCTTGAGGCATCCAAGAACATATTGACTCACAGTCTCGGTATTTGGTAAAAGATCTTTCCTTTCATTTTTTCATTGCCTAGGTATGTATGGCCATTCTTTACATAGTTGTTGTGCAACAATAAAATTATTCTCTATATATTTAATGTCAAATGAAATTAACTAATCAGATAAATAAGGTATTTGAAGTAAAGTAAATAGCAATGTTTCTATGTGAGTGTTATATATAAGGATTGGAGGATTAGGTTTCATGGGTCTGGTTTATTATGTTAATTGACAAATTGTTCATGGCCCACAAAGGCAAGTAGTAGGATTATGGAACAGTAGTCTACTACGTCCATTTAAATCCCATTCACAGTAACACAGGTCCTGCAATTCTTTGACAATAACTAATTTTCTGTTCAAAGGAGGCCTTCTATCTGTGTAACTTTGGTGCCAAAGCTATAACTTGGTTTTACTTGAAGGAGAACAACAGTTTACACTTTGGCTACGTTCATACGTAAACTGTTGTTTCAACATAAGTTATTTTGAAATGAGTTATTTTGAAATAAAGTCCTTATTTCAACATAAGTTAATTCAAATTAAGGGAAAAGCTCAAAGCAAAATAGCATGTCCAAAGACAGGACTTGCTATTTTGCTTTAGGCGAGGGGCACCATGGGACGTGTGGCAACATGGCCCCCTCCACGGGCCCTGCCCCCACCCAATAAAGGCTAAAAGGAAGGCACCCTAGGAAGGAGAAGGGCAAAAGTGTTATTTTGAAATAATGGTTATTTCAAAATAATATGTCCGACTGTCATTGTTTCGAAACAACTGTTTAGAAACAACGGCTATTTTGATTAGATGCAAGGTTTTACTGTTTTGAAACAACGGCCGTTATTTTGAAACAACAGGTCCCGTTGTTTTGAAATAACGGAATGTTGTCTAGACATAAAAAATTTTATTTCGAAACAACGGCTGTTGTCTCGAAATAAATCTCTTGTCCAAACACAGCCTTTGAGTATGTTTCATTATAATCCAGGTAAGGGATGTCATAAGGTAAAGTAAAAGAAGCATGTGTGCAGGAATTAAACACAACTTTTTTCTGCTTTGTTGCTATAGCACAGTATTATATAACCATTGTACAAATAAGGGTTACCAGATTATTTCCAACAAAGCTATTGGAAAACTAAAACTTGCAATTTTCCTGAGCTAAATAATAGTACAACAGATTCTAATTATTTTGAATAGAACTTTCCCAGTAGTTAATTAAGACTAATAATCACATTAAAATAAATATTTCAATATGTTTGTTCTTTAATGAGATATTTATATTGATCTTAACTGAACCAATGGGAAAGCTCTTATTAGACATAGTTACGAGTGACATTTTACCCTTAAACAGGCAATACAATGATTTTCTCCTAACCTTCTTAGCTGAAAAGCCAGATAGAAAAGTGTGTCCTAACTGATGCCATTGGATCTATTGTCTACTGTTAGGAGTTAAAACCTAAGGTTGCACAGCATTGCAGATGACCGCAACTGGCATGATGGTAGATCAGAAGACGTTTATCCTCTCAACTTGTAAAGAGGTGAAATTCAAAGTAAGAGTCTACCATAAAGAAAACAAAGGAACTTTAATATAAATAAAACTAATAGGCTGAGAGATACCTCTTAATGGATGGAGATTATTGTCTAGAGTAGTCCATTTGTTGTTATACTACATAGTATACTAAAACCATCCAGGGCTTCATAGTTATAAATGGAGAGAGACTTCAACTCCAGAAATCCAGACCCTACTATTTAAGCTAACGGAGAATTATACGAATTCATATTTCTATGTGAGAATGTAAGGGATTATATTGATATTAAGCTTCATATTTTTTCAAGGAAGCCAAAACCAAGACACACGTCTTTACTGTACTGTAAGTCTGTTATAGAGAGTAATTTTCCACATGCACCTCTGTGAGTCTTCCTGTGTCTTCCAAGAAACCACAAGAGGGAGTATGCTTTTGATTTTCCTTAACTTAAATACAGTGGTAGATCAATCTGCAGAATTTCAAGTTCTAGATACAAACATTACTTCATCTAAATCTAAACTGTGTTGTAATCTATAATATGAACTTGCTTTGCCTAGAAAACTTTATGCACTGGAGATCATTCCTGGAATATGAGTGAGAATGTTAGTTCTTTAAGGAAACATTAAACTTTCTTCTAAAGTTGTAGAGGTAGGTTTCCATTATCTCTAAAGACAGGCTTCAGGCAGGTCATGTGTAATCATTTCCTCAGGCGGCCTTTGCTCTCCTGAGAGCTAAGTTTTGGAGGTGGTTTACTGGAAGGATGCAATCTTTGGAAATGGTGTCAAAATATAATGTGGTATCAAAATTCACATGATCCTGTCTCATCTTGATTTTTCATATCACGATGTCCCCATTTAAAATCCTCCAAGTTTGAAGACACAAGCATTTGAGTTTAAGTCTGACCTTCCATGCTAAATATTGTTTTATGCCTTGGTTAAATCACTTTTTTAAATATCAAAAGTAAAGGCTAAGATCATACTTGCTTATATGTAGCTTTGCAAGATTCAGATTCATATAATCTGAAGGCACATAGCTTGTCATAAGAGTTAATTTGGCATCTAAAGTTAAGTAGAAACAGAGTCTCAGACCTGAAGGAGACACTGGCTCCCCCAGTTAATCTCATATCAAATGAGAATAGAAAATAATTTTCAGAAAGAATTCAGTTGACATCTCCAACAGCTAGCAGAATACAAATCTTTCACTTTGAATGAGCTGTCTGCTACAGCGAGTTTTTTATTCTGTATCAAATGACTCATCATCTTATACTAGTAACTGGTCTGCATCAGTAGGATCAGCGTCAATTCCAAGGCCAGTACTGGAATATTGTGTCAGTGAACCTGGTAGATTTATTTCTAACATGAGCTTTAGAACTGACCAAGATGAATTAAAAGTGAACTATCTTCCTTTTGAGTTCAGCTGGATGTCATTTTGCATGTCTGTGTAATGGAGGAGCCATATTTTGATTAATCGAAATGTTACTCATCAGTTCCCTGGTGGATATTGTTTTTTAAAAAAAGCTAATTTTTTTTTAAATGAGCCAAAGTATTTGTCATGGTTTTTGATGTAGTTTGCCGTTTGGATTTTCTGACAATTATGTTAATATGTGTAAGAAACCTGTTTCTCTAAAAAGTCACATGGAGGGCTGAAAAAGACATACATCGTCTAAATAGATGATAGGGTACTATAATGTAATACCCCACATTAGTAAAGGATTCCAAAATCATGTACATTACAGCCCCAGTATAAATATCTTAATATTCCACAGAGACAAGGTAGGTGAGGTAAGATTTGTACATTAGACCAACCTCTGTCGGTGAAAGGGACAAGCTTTTGAGAGGCAGTGCTTTTCTTCATGTTAATAGTCCACAGTCTATGTGAACATTATTGTGAAATGTATAGTAAATAAATAAGGAACTGTCTAGAAGTTAGATATTTTAAAATGGAAGCGCTAACCGGAGGGAGTGCTTTTTAGTAAGATTAATTACTTGATATTTCTAAAGCACTTTGAAGATTAACATGTGCAAATAATTATATTTAATAATATTTAATAAATGTTAATTAGATTTACTATTATTATACTTTTTCAGCTTGTGTCATAAACTTTGGAAAGGCCAGTACTACTTACTGGAGAAAATATAAGATGGAAAATTAGTCTGACTAATTTACCTATTCACTAGTGAAAGAAGAAGAAAATAACTAGAAGTTTGTAACTAGTTTAAATGCCTGATCCAAAGCCCATTGCCAGGAATGGAAAAGGCAGTGTAAATAGAAAGTAATATAAAACAAACATTATTTCATGATATTATATTTATTGTTTCGATTATATCAAGTTAAGAGTATAATTAGCACTTAGCTTTTGTAGCTGGACTTTTCATTTAAATTATGTTTCAGACACGTGTTAATGTTAAACTGGGTCACTGTAACATGCAGAACTCTTGGATATGATATTTTACTGTAGAATGGATGATTGTTTTGTACTAGGCATAATATTGGTTTTATAATATACAGTGGATATATTCTGACACTTGCCTCGAGATTCTTAAGGAGCAGGAAGAAATAAAAAGCCAAAGGCCTTTTGAACTTATTTGATTCCTGATATTTACATGAACTTGGTTTTTCTATAGGTCAACTTTGGTGTCCCAGAAGGGACTCACCAGGACTGAGCAGCCAACTCATAATGATAGTTTCCAAAGTTTTTTGCTCCAGATTATTTTGAAGCTGGGTTTAGCTTCTGGATAAAAGGGTGAAGTGTTAGGATTATCCTATTTAGTGAATGATAAAAGATGCAGAAAGTATATTTAGGATATAGAGGTGAAATTAATTATTTTTATTAATTATGTATTAATTAATATTATAACACAGGGCTTACCAGCTGCAAGCTGTAAAACAATACCTTAGCTAAATTAATTGAAGCCTAAAACCTAACGCCTTGATAAAAGCAACTAAACAGTAAGAGATCCTAGATCAGAAGTTGTCACAAGTTAGCTATTATCCTCTATGACAAGGTGAAGTGATGTTATTGTGATGCTAGTTGGATGTGAGAAGGGGATGGGATGAGACTGAAACACAGCATAGTAGTGGATTCCCGTCTACTGCCAGTGGACCAAATCACTACTTTGCCCCTTTCTTGGGCTCCACAGCAACAACAAAAATGAATGTGTACCTCTCTGTGGCATCTATATATCCTTCCTCTCCCTGGAGAACAGGGACTGTATCACTTGTGCTGTCGGGAGGGCCTCCATTCTAATGGAAGAAGACACAGGGTTTGCTCCTGAACATTGATTACTTCATGCTATAGTTATCTAGGGTGGATTTTTTTAAAGACATGTAAGTAGCAAGCAAAAGTAATTATTGAAACACAGGTCCTGATCTCAGTGAAGTCAATGGCTATGTCTACACTATAAAAGCTAAGTCTACTTAAAGTTGACTTTAAGTAGACCTTATTAAGTCGACTTAGTGAGTACACGCTACATTAAGTTGACTTTATAAAGTTGATTTTAAATGGGTGTCCTGGCTTAATTTGACTTAATAAAGTCAAATTAATGGTCCCAGTGCACTAAGTCGACTTTGTTAAGTCGACGTAGTTAGTCCACGTTGCCTTAAGTTGACTTAATACAGTCGACTTAACGGTAAAGTCAGCTTTATAAGTGGACCTTATAAAGTTGACTTTACTGGACCCTAAAGTCAACTTTATTGCCCTGCAGTATAGACAGGGCTCTATTTAAGTCAACTTAAGGGCCCTTAAGTTGACTTAAACACATAGTATAGATAGTTGTATTTATAACACCACTGGGAGCAGAATCAAGCTCATACCTCATCTTTTCTTTGAATTCTCCAGAAACTCTTAAAACCATGCTAAGATTAATTATGAGTAACATCAAAATATGAGTAATATTCAGTCTGAAGCTCAAAATAAGTCCTCAGAATAGGATTTGAAATCTTGCATATTCATAATAAGAAGCCATTTTAGGCAAAGACATAATGTGGTCATTTTTAAGTTGGGCCAATTGTAACCATTGCTGCCTTTTAACTCAGTTTTCAGAAGAGAACACACAGTTTCTACAAACAAATTTTTGAAAGTGATGCGATTACTTGCTTTGCTTTCTTACCAAATAAAGATTCCTTTTCTACCCACTGTCATTCAAAGCTCTATTTTTTCCAGATGAAATGAACCTCTTCTATCCAGTGTAATCATGGGTTTGTCTTTCCAAGGTATCACATTTGTGTTCCAGAACTAATTGTCTTCTTTTGTTGGAAAATAATATTTGTATGACATCTGAAAAGGTGAAAAAGTCAATAACTCAGGCAAGTATTCTTATCCAACATCTGACAAATAGCTTTACCATTGACCACAAAGCTGTATCAAATGTTTTTCAGTAATTTGAGTCTCAGAAAGTATGGGTGACAGTTTAGGAGCAGTAAGAACTTCTCTTTCCCTTTGCATTCTCTATAGCCTTAATGTCTCAATGAGATTGGTAACTTCACTTACAAAAACAATCTGAAATGCATTATTGAATAATTTATAATCACTTGATCCAAGGTAAACCATGAGTAAATCACCACCAACCATTACTTTAGAATGCTCTGTGTGTGACAAAATTTAATTATGAAATAATGAACCACAAAAAAGTCATGCTCTTAGTCAGCTGATGTGCATTAGGACTGGAATATTACTACAAACAGAGATACAAAGAACAGCAGGAGCTTTCAACAGTTCTTTTTAGTCAAGATACATATTTTTTCTGTTTAAATCAAATTGCTTCTTGCCCCTTCCCCACACACATAGAAAAAATGCAAAAGCTGCCTTAAAAAACTGGGAAAATTGATTAGTCTCTATTTGAATTTAAAGTTGCCTCTTTGATCTCTTTTTGGTACATATCCTCAGACTGTGTTTGCTAATGAAATTAGTACGAAGATGGCAATCCTACAAGATTGCCAAATTAATATAAATGAGGAATTTGAAACATTTTCATGCATATTTGCTTTGTAATTTCCTTGTTTAACTTGCATATTATGATTAATTAGATAAATTTGTCTGTAGTCTTCTAAGGCAGTAGAAAAAGCATTGTAGGTTTCTGTAAAGACTTTCAGTGAAGAAGTGGGTATGGTGAAAACAAGATATCAGAAAGATATACAAAACGAACAACATACCTTACATCCAGTAACTAGTTCTTAAATTGCCTGGGCCTCATGTTTCAAAAGCTTGCTGAACAGCTGGCACCTTGAAAGCCAGTAAATCTTGATATCAGCCACTAAACCTTCATGTTTAATGCCCCCCTTCTTGTAGATCACTGAAGTGCTCCTACTTTTTAAAGAAAGCACTGTATTATCATTTTCAGAATTTTTTTTACTAAATACCGATAGAGTGTTTCAGTTCACCAGAACAGTCTAATCTCATACCTCTTTAAATAGACAGGCTCTTTTTCATTGACTCATGAGCTTTCATGGTCATTGAATCAGGCTCTTAATTAATATTAAGGTTTGTCTACTGTGACCCTAAGCACTCCTGGATTCATATCCTACATGCTACTGAAAGAATACTGATACAAAATATAGCTTGTATGGGATCATTTGAAAATTAATAACTCACTGGTTATTAATGTCATTGTAAAATTTGCATGTTAACATAATATGTGAAATTATTAATTCTCTCTGCATTATATTACTAGAAATATCAGACAGTCTAATCTAAGTAAAAGTGATAAATAGGTTTGTTCTGGACAAAGGAATGTAGGTGTACCTTAACATGCATATTAACAAAAAACAGCCATTGAGCTGAACCCACAAATGTTATCCCGGTCTTTAACTCAAGATAACATAGCACTAACACTCACAGAATGATACAAGAGACTGAATCCCCAGGAGCCGTTCCTAACTTGCAATATAAAATCAATCCTTCTGGGACATAAGGAGCATTGAGAAAGGCTCCATCTTTATCAAGTTTCAAAGCGGTAGCTGTGTTAGTCTAGTCCAGCAAAAAAAAGGAATCTGGTGGCACTGATGAAGAGGGATTCTCGGCTGTAGTGATATGCTTGTAGAAGGCTGTGAATTTAGAGACTCCCTAGCATGGGCCATTGTTGTGTAAATTGGGAGACGTGCCCCACAGTAGATTTAACATGGCTGCTCCCAGGTACACACCTGGATACCTGTCTGTATGATTAAAGTTCTATTCCTTACTCATTCTGTAGTATCATCTTTAATGAACCCTCAAGATCATTACATGGTGTCAGAAGATGGGGAATGAGTTTGGAAACTAAAAAGACTTGGAGGAAAATTCCTGCATTTGCACCTGAAAACAGCAAAACATCAGGGATCTCTGAAAACAAAGAAAGCCTTCAGCAAGTAAGTGTAAGCTCTAACAATGGATGTTTTACAGGCTCCTTCACCTCTCCAAATGTCTGGTAATGTTGCAGAAAACTGGCTAAAGTTTAAGCAGTGATTTCTGTTGTATTTGTCTGCCATTGGAGCACAGAACAAAGATGAAAACCAGAAATCATCTATATTTTTCCATATTGTTGGGGAGGAGGCACTGGATGTATATAACAACTTTGAATTTCAAGATGGTGAAAGCATGAATTTAAACACTATACTGACTAAGTTTGAGGAATATTGCTTGCCAAAAATGAATGTGACTTTTGAGAGGCATAGATTTTTTACATGCATGCAAAAACCGGATAACACCATAGACCAATATGTTACAGAATTAAGGAAACTCAGTAAAAGCTGTAACTTTGGTGGCTTGGCAGAGTCTCTGATCAAAGATAGACTCATTTGTGGCATTACAAACAATGGATTAAGAGAAAGACTGCTCAGAGAGGGAGAGATCTCTTTGAATGAAACCCTTCAAATATGTAGGGCCACTGAAATGGTAAAAACACAAGTAAAAGAGCTGAATTCACCAGAAGGGACAGTGCATGCCCTTAGACAAACAGCATGTAGCCAGAGTGGTTCAAATCACAGTGTGGAACCAAACTCTGCTATCAGGAAGACTGAGTCCAGACGGTCTTGTGGCAAGTGTGGATCACGGCATGGTCCCAAACAGTGTTTTGCCTATGGGAAACTCTGTCATAACTGTGGGAAACTTAATCATTTTGCAAACTGCTGCAGATCCCAAAGGCACAAAAATCAAGTGCATTTAGTTACTGACAGTGAGACTGAGGAATGCTTTGTAGATGTACTGGGATCAAGCAAACCTAGTGAGAGGGACTGGATACTGCCTCTGTCAGTGAATGGAACAATCATTCCACTGAAACTAGACACAGGAGCTCAGGTTAACATTCTGTCTACACGAGATTATGAGAGACTGAGAATAAGACCCAAGCTGGGACCAACAAACATAAAAGTAACTGGGTATTCTGGAACAAATATACCTGTGCAGGGACGCTGCTTCACTAGCTTTAACCATAAGAACACCATGTACAGGCTGCCTTTCATTGTAGTGCCACAGGAGGTGACACCAATTTTGGGCTTGGCCGCCTGTGAGAAACTGAATCTGGTAAAAAGGATGCTCTCACTACAAGATAGGCCTGCATCTGGCTATGAGGCACTCCTTGAAGAATATCAGGACCTGTTTCAGGGATTGGGTTGCTTGCAAGGTGAACATACAATCCGCATAAACAAGCAGATCCCTCCAGTTATTCATCCATGTAGAAAGGTGCCATTTGCACTCCGTGATAAACTCAAGGCTGAGCTGGAAAGGATGGAAGCAATGAAAGTAATACAAAAAATAGAGGAGCCAACGGAATGGGTGAGCTCCCTAGTTATAGTGCAAAAAAGTAATGGCCAGCTACGCATATGCTTAGATCCCAGAGACCTCAACAGAGCTATACAAAGAGAACATTTCAAACTACCAACTAGAGAAGAGATTATGGCTCAGTTTGCAAATGCTCAATACTTCAGTAAATTGGATGCATCCTCTGGATTTTGGCAGCTAAAATTAACAGAGGAAAGCTCAAAATTATGCACATTTAATACTCCTTTTGGAAGATATAGATTTTTACGCTTACCTTTCGGCATAGCTTCAGCACCAGAGGTGTATCACAAAACTGTACACATGATCTATGAACATATTAGCGGTGTGGACACCTCCATGGATGACATCATTATCTGGGCTCTACAAAAGAGGAGCATGATTGTCGGCTTCGGCAAGTGTTAGATGCAACTACAGCCGCAAACCTCAAACTAAATAAGGACAAATGTCTGTTAGGAGTTAGAGAACTGACTTTTATAGGGGACATTGTTTCCCAAGAAGGTGTAAAACCGGATAAGAGGAAGATTTCAGCCATTGAAATGATGCCACGTCCCCAGTCAAAGAAAGATGTCCAACGGTTCCTGGGAATGGTTAACTATCTTGGAAAATTCATACCCAATCTTTCTGCCAAGGCGGCACCATTGAGACAACTCCTACAGGACAAAAATGAATGGTGCTGGGATGCTGCACAGGAGGAATCATGGAGAAGTTTAAAACAAGACTTGATACAGGAACCAGTATTGAAATTTTTTGCTCCAGAGAAGCCCATTAAAATTTCAGCGGATGCATCACAGTCGGGGTTGGGTGCCGTGATTTTACAAAAACATGAAGATTGCTGGCAACCTGTGGCATATGCATCCAAATCACTGACTGATGCAGAGACTAGATATGCACAGATTGAGAAGGAGCTTTTAGGAATCTTGTTTGCCTGTGAGAGATTCAATCAGTATATTTATGGACAGAGAGTGGAAGTTGAAAGAGATCACAAGCCCTTGATTGCATTATTTAACAAACCACTCAATGACTGTACCTTAAGGATTCAAAGAATGATGATCAAATTGCAGAAATACAATTTACTGGTGACCTACACACCAGGCAAATTTTTGTTCACTGCAGATGCACTTTCCAGAGCAGTACCAACTATGGTACCCGAGAAGACACTGGAAACAGAAGTGCAAGCCTATGTAGATATGATTGTGAGTGTAAATCCCATAACTAACAGAAGACTGCAATGCTTAAGAGAAGAGACTGAGAAAGATGAATCGTTGGGACTCCTCAAAGAGGTGATAATTAAAGGATGGCCTGAAATAATAAGCAGTTGCTCTCTAAGTATAAGAGACTATTGGAACTGCAGGCATGAACTGACTGTGGTACATGGGGTGATTTTCAAAGGTGGTAAGGTTGTAATACCACGGAGCCTCCAAAAAGAAATGTTACAGAAGATTCATGAAGGTCACTTAGGAATTGAGAAGTGCAAAGAACGAGCACGAGAGGTCATGTATTGGCCGCGGATCAATCATGACATTACCAATGTGGTAAAAAACTGCTTTTCGTGCTTGAAATACAGGCCATGCCAACAGGCAGAGACACTGAGACCCCATCCTGTTCCACAGAGACCTTATGAGAAGGTAGGTGTGGATTTATTTACCTGGCGTTCCAAGGATTACTTAATAGTCACTGATTATTACTCTTTATATCCAGAAATTTGCACACTGAACAGTACTAATAGTAATTCAGTGATCACTGGCATGAAAGGAATTTTCTCCAGACATGGAATTCCTGATGAGGTCTTCAGCAACAATGGGCCACAATTTTCAAGTGCAGAATTCAGGCAGTTTGCCTTAGATTGGGATTTTCATCATGAAACTTCCAGTCCTAATTATCCCCAATCAAATGGACTGGTGGAAAGGTCTATACAGACAGTAAAGAACCTCATGAAAAAGACTTTTGAAAGTGGAGGTGATCTGTATACAGCATTGCTGGTCTACCGAAGTACACCCCTGGAGAATGGCTTTTCTCCAGCTCAGCTGTTAATGGGAAGAAGGATCAGATCTAACTTACCTATTACTGTACTGATAAATTGCTGCAATCTAAGAACAATGCTAACATTCGGAAGATGAAAGAAAACCAGAAGTGGAAGCAGAAATATTATTTTGATAGAAGGGCTCATGATCTTCCATCCCTTAACCCAGGTGATAGAGTGTGCCTGAGGAATCACTCTTCTAATACCTGGGGACAAAGAGGTACTATTAAAAAACAGCTGCATCCATGGTCTTACGTGGTCCACACAGATCAAGGGGACACATTTCGACGTAATCTACGACTTATTCCAGAAAGTTCCAACACCGTGGAAGTTGAGGTAGATTCTGGCATGCCTCCCCTTATTGAACAGATATCTTCAACACATGGTAATGAAACCATCAGGGAACAAGAGAATTCAGACCTGAACGAAGGACCAGTACTGAGAAGATCTAATTGAGTCATCAAACGTCCAGAAAGACTCATAGAAACTTGCTAGGATATGTAAGGGAAGTGGGTGGTAAAGACTCACTTGAGAGTGATGTGCTAGTAACCTCTCCTCTCTACGTAGTTCAGATTCTGGATTTATGGACTGTCCTCCTGCATGTTTTTTTTAGATAGCTGTTATGTGTTGTTAGATGTTAGTGCATGTATTATTAGCTAGCTTTTATATGTATCTAACTGTTTGCTTCTTTTCCTTAGGGGGGAAGATGTAGTGATATGCTTGTAGAAGGTTGTGAATTTAGAGACTCCCTAGCATGGGCCATTGTTGTGTAAATTGGGAGACGTGCCCCACAGTAGATTTAACATGGCTGCTCCCAGGTACACACTTGGATACCTGTCTGTATAATTAAAGTTCTATTCCTTACTCATTCTGTAGTATCATCTTTAATGAACCCTCAAGATCATTACATCGCCCACTAAAGCTCATGCAATAAATAAATTTGTTAGTCTTTAAGGCTATGTTTACATCTAACTGCTTAGTTCGGGCTGACTTAGTCCAAACTGAGCAGTTCTGAGTTAGTTCAAACTACCCATGTGTTTATTTGATCTAACTGGAACTTTGGAGTTCAAGCTAACTATGTTTTTTTAGTTTGAACTAAATAGTTCAAACTAACTTTTTAGTTTGAACTAAAAAACAGTTAGTTGAACTAACCACTTAGTTCAAATTTATTTAGCTTGAACTAGCACGGTTACATCATGCTAGTTTGAACTACAGTTTGAACTAAATTCGAACTAAATGGTTAGTTTGAACTAACCGTTGGAATTAACTAGTTTGAACTAAGCTTTGCTTAGTTGGAACTAAAAAATTTTTGTAGTTAGAACTAGGCAAAGCCTAGTGTAGACAGGGATCAAATTAGTCCAGATTAAGTCTCCTTAATCCAGACTACTTTGCTAGGGTAGACATAGCCCGAATGTGGTACCAAACTCCTTTGTTTTCCAACTTTATCTTTCACCTTAGGAGACAAAGGCACCAAACATTTTGATCTTTACAATGGATTCTGCTCAAACTGGCGAGTAAAAGCTAGAAAGGAGGTTGTACGTAAAAGAAATCTTGAACAAAAACTGTATGTTACTAATTGAAGTTTTAGTCTTTTAGCTTCACGTGGTCACTTTTATTTGTTTGTAACCATTTCTACCTTTATCCCTTCTACTTGGTATCATTTAACCTACCTGCCTTTCCTACAAAAAAAAATAAAACAAAAAAAAAACAAAAACCCACCACCGAGAGAAACCCTTGTTTTATTTTTTAATATAGACAATCTCAGTGCTGTGCTTGAAGGAAAGGGTGTATTTCTGCAAGCTAAATTAATAAACTGATGTACAGACTCTTGAAATGATCAGTAAACATAATATTTTTCTGTGAATGAACAATGATAAGGATTATGCACTACAAAGAAACATCTCTGAGGAGCTTGGGAGCTGGAGTTTTCTTATTGTTACTCCAAGGCAAGGGAAAGCATTGAGGAATTGCTGATGAGGCAAGACAGCCTGATTTGACAGGGAGTTGGCCCAGTTTAATCTCCAACAAAGCTAATCCTTGCTGGGGCAGAAAACTAACAGTGTTTCACAGCTCTGGGCAGTCCCAGTAGCATGTGTGACAAAGTTCCTATTGCACCTCAGTGGGTCTTGTGCTTCACTCTAGCGGTGAGTCTGTTTCCCTCAGCCTCCAGGCCTGGGAAGGGTCCTTTGCCCCCCTTTCAAGCAGGGATTTTTCCTTCCCCCAGTGTTTGTGACTATAGAGCTCTTTCTGACTAGACCAGTGGGTCCCAACCTTTTTTTCAGCCGTGGCACACCATGCCATGTGGTTGCTCATGGCTCCTGGACCCTGCCACTGTGGGCAGCTCCCCAGCCAGGGCTGGATCCTGCTGCTGCTGCCAGCCCCTGGACCATGGTCAGGACCATGTCCTGCTGCTGCTGGTGGCACATCAAAGGGGTTGCCACGGCACACAAGTGTGCTGCGGCACACTGGTTGGGAACCACTGGACTAGAGTTCTGCTTCTTCTCCAGGATATATCTGCCTTCCAACTACACTTTGCCTCCTCTCACATACTCCTTTAGCTCTCCTCACTCTTACACTCCAATTACCTCCTTTCTCTGGAGGGAAGGCTTTTTAACAATTTCTGGGCAGGACCTTGCAGGTGTGCTAATTAAGCTGGTGTAATTACTGGTCAGCTACAAGAGGAGAAAGGACTTTCTGAGACTTGGGCTAATATATTGGCTTTCTAGAACTCTCCAAGATCCAAAAGTTTATCCGTGTTAGTCCAGATCAGTAAAACAAACAAACAAGGAGTCCTGTTGCACTTAAAGACTAACAAATGTATTTTTTTGCATGAGTAGAGGATTTAAAGATTATGTCCCATGAAAGCTCATGCAAAAAATAGAACTCTTCAGAAACCCTACAGACTGACCCTTTCACACATGCTACACCGACCCACCTACACAACAAATCATCTAGCATTTTATAGAGATTATGTTTGACTCCACTTCAGGATTATTCTGTTTCTTGCTAGTTGTATGTCACTAGCCATGTGGATCATCTAGGACCATAACTGCTTGTGTCTGCTGTGTCCCAAAGGGGCAGCCATGTTAGTCTAGTTCAGCAAAAGAAGCAAGGAGTCCTGTGGCACTTAAAGACTAACATATTTATTTATCACATGAGCTTTCATGAGAGAAATTCCATTTTCTCAGCCGCTTTGAAGATTGGGCAACTTACAGAATGGGATGAAAATAAATGCAAGGGAGTGTAAGACATGGGATCAGGTCATAAAGTAACAGCAAATTCACTCCGTTAAGGGAGCTGGGCCATTAAGAAAAACAAAAGTCTGTAGACATCCACTGTGGGAGTGCCCTGGAATTCAAGAACTTGAAAAAAAAATAGAATTAACCTATTTCCCTAACTTCTAATGCAGATTTGACACATTCATATGAACCACAGAATCATTCCGAGCTGAATCCAGCCTTTCTATCGATATCAAACATGGCATATCACATATGGATTATTGCAAATATTATTTTTCATATTAACATTTTATAAATGATTTTCTAATGCCAAACAGCATTTTTTAAGTCTTTAAGTGCCAGAGGACTCCTTGTTTGTTTTACTGAACTAGACTAACGTGACTGCCCCTTTGTATCTTGGCAACATAGCATAGAGAAGGCCAGAGGCAGGTGACAAAAGGCTAGGGCTGCATCTCCATTTTGCCTTCAGTCTAAGAGGCTGTAACACCAATGATTTTAATGACACTTCTTAATGGTGCTTTCTTTTTTCCCCTTTCCCAGGTGTGACTTTTTGAGATTCTTTTTTCTCCTCTCCTCCTTGCTAGGTGATTTTTTTCTTGTATTTACATTATCTTTGTCATGTATCCAATCTCATCAGTTTCCATGCTGTGAGATTTCCAAAGGGATAGATGTGTTAGTCTAGTCCAGGGAAAAAAAACAAAACAAAACAAAAACCCCCCAAGGAGTCATGTGGCACTTAAAGACTGACAGATTTATTTTTCGCATGGAACTTTCATGGGAGAAAATCCCACTTCGTCAGATGCTTCAAAGATGAGTGAACTTACAGAATAGAATGAAAATAAATGCAAGGAGCTGTAAATGAAGTGGGATTTTCTCCCATGAAAGCTCATGTGAAAAATACATCTATTAGGCTATGTCCACACACAAGCCCTTGTTTTGAAACAAGCCGTTTCGAAACAAGCTGTTTCGAAATAAAGGCCTTATTTCAAAACGTCTTATTTCGAAATAACAAAGGCTATGTTCACACACTGTTTTGTTATTTAGAAATAAGTTATTTCGAAATAACTTGTTTCGATATAACATGTTATTTCGAAATAACTTGTTTCGAAATAACAAAACGGTGTCCTTGAAATAAGCAAAAAATAGGAATTGAAATAGCGTTTCCACAGTGTGGACTTGCTATTTCGATCCAGGGGCAGTGCAGCATGGGAGGTGTGGCAACATGGCCGCCTCCCTGGGCCACGTTGGTGGCCATGTTGCTAGCCAATCACATAAAAGCCGGCCCTGACCTCACTTCCCTGTCCACTCACGCTAGCAGCATGCTGCAAGCCATGGACAGTGCTCGGCTGCCTAGACAGCGCCGTGCAGCACCCGGCCCCTCAGCGTGCATCGAGGGGCTCCAGCACCTCTGGGAGACACTGTTTGTAGACCCCGAGGAGGACTGGCCTGTGGCTGAGGAGTACATCCAGCTCAGCCTCAGGGCTCAGCTACTGCCCCTGCCCCTCCCCGTGCCCCGCCGCATGTGGGCGCGTGAAACCAGCGCCGACTGGTGGGAGAGGGTCGTTCTGCGCACCTGGGGCGACGACCTCTGGCGCCAGAACTTTCGCATGAGCAGGGCCAGCTTCACCCGCCTGGTGGGCGAACTCGCCCCGCACCTGCGCCACAGGGACACCCCCATGAGGCCTGCTGTCGCAGTGGACAAACGAGTGGCCATCGCCCTGTGGAAGCTGGCCACCCCGGAGTCGCACAGGGCAGTGGCGCACCTGTTTGGCGTCAGGAGGTCCACCACCGGCACCATCCTCCTCGAGGTCACCAGGGCCATCAATCACGTCCTCCTATGGCGCCTGGTGAGACGTGGGGACCTGCAGGACACCATGCCCAGGATGGCAACCCTTGGCTTGCCAAACTGTGCTGGCATCTTGGACACCACACATATCCCTGTGCGTGCCCCCGAAGCACAGGGCTGCGGTGTACTGCAACCAAAAGGGATACCATTCGGTCATTATGCAGGCCCTTGTGGACCACCAGGGCCGGTTCCAGGACTGCTACGTGGGATGGCCAGGGAGGGCCCATGACTCCAGGGTCCTCCGCAACTCCACCCTGTATCGGGGCATGGAGGCGGGCACCCACTTCCCCCCTCACACCATCCATCTTGGGGGCGTAGAGGTGCCCGTTCTTATAGTGGCGGATGCGGCCTACCCCCTGCGGCCCTGGCTAATGCGACCATACGCCGGGCCACTCGACCCCAGCCGGCAGCTGTTCAATCGCCGCCTGGCCCGCTGTCGACAGGTGGTCGAGCGGGCATTCGGACGCCTCAAGGCCTGGTGGAGGTGCCTGCTCACTCGCCTCCACCTCGCTGAGCACAGCCTGCCACAAGCCATCGCTGCATGTGCAGTGCTCCACAACTTTTGTGAGCAGCTGGGGGAACCCATCCCACTCGCATGGGAGGCTGAGGTCCAAGCATTTGCTAGGGACTATGAACAACCGGGATCCTGGCCAACTCAGGAGTAGCCATCTGCGCGAGCCCTTGCCATCCGCGACGCCCTCCGGCTCCCCTTCACCATGGAGGAAGACTGAGGACCAGGCCTACCCTGCACCAAACCACCATCTCCCCCATCCACCCACAGCCAGACTGCACCCATCCACCCACACTGCCAATCCCCCCCAATAAAAACACAGACAAGCATGACTAACATTCCAGGGGTTTATTCACAATAAGGGAAGGGATGGGGGCGATACGGGATGGGGCAATCTGGGGGGGTCCGGGGGAGGGAACATGAACTTGGGAGGGGACAGGGGTGAAGAGGTCCTGGGGCGGGGAGGGTTAGGCAACGCCTGTGGGAGGGTCCAGGGGGGGTGGCATGCCCCGCCTACACCCACGGCTGCCCTCCGCCCGCTGTCCTTGCTGGGGCGGTGATGTCTCCCGACGACATCGGGGAGCCAGGCCCTCTGCAAGCTGGCGGATGGCTGCAGCCTGCTGCAGAATAGCAGCTGGCAGCTCCATTGCCAGGACCTCCAGTGCCGTTGCCGCCCTGTCCTCAGCGCCCGCGAGGTGCTCCATGGCACGGAGCCCAGCTGCCTGCCGCTGCGCGTGCTCCCGTCTCCAGGCCTGGCTGGCGGCGTGCATGTCACGCCCGAGCTCCTCCAGGCTCTCCAGGAGCTCACTGCGGGTCCTGGGGGCCCTCCGCTGTCGCCGCGGTGTCCTGGGGCTTCGGCGGTGGGGTCCGGGCATGGGTGCCGGCCCTCGGGGAGGGGCTCTGCGATGTGCTGCAGGGACGCAAAAAACACAGTTAGCCCCTGCTACCTGCTGGTCCCGTCTGTGTGCACCTGTCTGCAGCACACACCTCTGCCCTGACTGTCAGGGTCCCAAAATCCCATGGGACATTGCCCTGGGGTAGGGCTCCTGGCCCCCAAAGCCTCGGAAGGAGGCCGGGATGGTACCTGACAGAGGACATTGGAGGACCCTGGATAAGACGGTTGTCTGGCCAAGGTAGTCATCAGGGTTTAAGGCGCACTGGGACAGTTCCCCATATAAATCGGCATTCTCTGGCAGTCCAGGATCCTTCAGCCCCTCTGGGAAAAAGCCTGACCAACCCCCGTATTTTGACCTGCCTGCCAGACAGAGCATGAGAGGATAACAAGAAGAACAGAGCAGAGGAAAGGAGACCATGGTCTCCTTTTGCCAGACATCTGGGAACCGTACCCTGGAGGCACACATGCTCGTGGTGCCCACAAGGGTGAACTGGACCCAGCCACGCCTTGCACTTGGAGGTCTCCCGAGGCCACTTGCCAGTGGTGTGCCCTGCCTGCTCTCCACCCCACGCAAGATGCTGCTGCATCTTTCCCAGCCAGTCCCTGGTCACCACCCTCTGGCACATAAGGGCCTTTGTCCCCGGTGACACCTGTGTCTGTGGGCCCCGTGGCCAGGGGGCCCCTCTGTGCCCATGAACCCTGGGCCCTACCCGCCCTGGTGCCTGGCCCTGGCCTCCACCCATCCCGGGACCTGCTGGACAGGCCCAGCCCTGTGTGCCCCCGTGTAGGGGGGGTGTACTTACCCACGGGGGCTCCAGAGGTCCGCCGAGCTGTCCCGGGGTCTGACTCGGAGCCTGGGGCGGTGGTGGGCCCCTGCTCCTCGGTGCTGCTGCCCGCCTCCATGGGCCTGAACAGCTGCGGGGTCGTGGGGCTGGCCTCCGCCGCTGATGGTGGCGCGGCTGGTGGTCCCCCGACAGAGTTGTCAGAGGCGGCTGCCTCCAGACCTGATGAGGGGCTCTGATGCCCCCCAGAGGTGTCGACAGATGCAGTGGGGGCACCACTGGGCTGTGTGCCCAGGAATTCATCCAGGGCCTCGTAAAATGGGCACGTGGCCTGGCTGCCAGGCCCCTCCAGTGCCCGGGCATCCCGGGTGCGGGCATACTCCTGGCGGAGCGTCTTTATTTTGCTCCGCACCTGCTCGGTTGTTCGGAGGTGCCCTGCTTGGGACATCGCATCCGCGATGTCGTGGTATATGTCGCGGTTCCGGTGGCTGGCCTGGAACCTTTCCAGTATGTCTGGCTGCCGCCAGATGCCCAGGAGGCAGGTCACATCCTCCTGTGTCCAGACAGGCGCCCTCTGGCGTCCTGTGGCTGAGGGACCTGGCTGCTGGGCCATGGCTGCCTGCTAGCTCCCTCCCTGCCATGCAGCCTAACAGGCACGCCCTGGCAGGAAGTTCCCCCAGGGTGCTGTGCACCCTGGGAGGAAGGTCAGCCGGTTATTTCGAAATAACCGTTGTTTCGAAATAACACGGCCACCACAACGGTTGTTTTGAAACAACTTGTTTCGAAACAACCGTTGTTTCGAAACGGCATGTCCCATTGGCGTTATTTCAAAACAACCGTTTCGGGACAACGCCGTTTTGAAATGTAACGAGGTTTAAGTTGTTTTGCAAAGACCATGGCCATTTTGAAAGAAGCGGTTTGCTTCTTTTGAAATGGCCGTGCGTCGTGTGGCCATGGCACTCCTTCTTTCGAAACAACCTCTGTTGTTTCGAAATAAGGAGTGTGTGGGGACATACCCAAAAAGCTATTTCAAAATAAGGAAACAAGATGGAATTGAAATAGCATGTCCACTGTGACATGTTATTTTGAAACAGGGGAAGCGAGGGGCAGAGAGGCCTGTGATGGGCCAGGGACGCCGCACCTCCGTGATTCCCGTGCCCCCCCGCCATTTAGGTTGTGGGAGGGGGGCTTCCACTGCCCCTCCGCCGCTCCTGCCAGGGGCAAAGGACTCCCCAGCCCCCCCGCCGCTTCTGCATCGGGCGGGGGGGCTTCCCCTGCCCCCACCACCACTTTGGCCACGGGTTGGGGGCTTCCACTGCCCCACTGCCACTCCTGCTGGGGGTGGGGGGGGCTTCTCCTGCCCCACCACCACTCCTGCCAGGGGCAGAGGGCTTCCCTGGTGCCCCCCAGCCGCTTCTGCCGTGGGCCGGGCCGGGGCCGCCTCCTTTCCAGGGTTCCCTCAGACCCCCTACACTCATAGAATCATAGAATCATAGGGTTGGAAGGGACCCCACGAGGTCATCTAGTCCAACCCCCTGCCAAAAAAAGCAGGACCACTCCCATTAGATCATCCCAGTCAGGGTTTTGTCCAGCTGGGACTTGAACACCTCCAGAGATGGAGATTCCACCACCTCCCTAGGCAACTTATTCCAATGCTTCACCACTCGCCTAGTAAGAAAGTTTTTCCTAATATCCAGCCTGGACCGCCCCAGCTGTAACTTGAAGCCATTGCTTCTCATTCTGCCCTCTGTTACTACCGAGAACAGTCGAGCTCCCTCCTCCTTGGAGCAACCCTTCAAGTAGTTGAAGGTTGCTATCAAATCCCCCCTCAATCTTCTCTTCTGCAGGCTAAATAAGCCTAGTTCCTTCAGTCTTTCTTCATAGGGCTTGTGCTCCAGCCCTTTGATCATTTTGGTTGCCCTCCTCTGGACTCTCTCTAATTTGTCCATGTCCTTTTTGTAGTGGGGAGCCCAAAACTGGACACAGTATTCCAGATGTGGCCTCACTAGTGCAGAATAGAGGGGAATGATCACATCCCTTGATCTGCTCGTAACACTTCTTCTGATGCAGCCCAGTATGCCATTGGCCTTTTTGGCAGCAAGAGCACACTGCTGACTCATATCCAGCTTCCCATCCACCATGACTCCCAGGTCCTTTTCTCCAGTGCTGCTATTTAGCTGATCACTCCCCAGCCTGTAGCAGTACATGGGGTTTTTTCGTCCCAAGTGCAGGATTTTACACTTATCCTTGTTGAACCTCATGAGATTCCTCTTAGCCCACTGCTCCAGTTTGTCTAGGTCTCCCTGAATCCTGTCTCTGCCCTCTAGGGTGTCTACCGTTCCCCCCAGTTTGGTATCATCTGCAAACTTACTAAGTGTGCAATCTATCCCATCATCCAGATCATTAATGAAAACATTGAACAGAACTGGCCCCAGGACCGACCCCTGGGGCACACCACTCGTTACTGCCTGCCAACTTGACATGGAGCCATTGATTCCTACACGCTGAAACCGTTGTTCTAGCCAGTTTTCTATCCACCTTACAGTCCATGCATCTAACCCATACTTCCTTAATTTGCCAATGAGAATGCTGTGGGAAACCGTATCAAAAGCCTTGCTAAAATCAAGGTATATCACATCAACGGCTCTTCCCGCATCCACAAATCCAGTCATCTCATCATAGAAGGCGATGAGGTTGGTCAGGCATGATTTACCCTTGGTGGGACCTTCCCCCCAGCGTGCTATGCTCCCCGGGAGGAAGGTCCTTGTTATTTTGAAACAATCCTTGTTTTGAAACGACCTGTCCAAATGGCTTATTTCGAAACAACTGGTTTCGAAATAACCCTCCTTTCGAAAGCAAAGTGGGTTAAGCTGTTTCGAAAGGAGGGCTCTTGTTTTGAAACGAGGAGCTCCCTCCTTTGGAAACAAGAAAACGTCCTGTGGACATAGAGACTTTTATTTTGAAACAACCAGTGTTGTTTCAAAATAAAAGCCCTGTGTGGACATACCCTTAGTCTTTAAGTGCCACATGACTCCTTGGGTTTTTTTCATGCTGTGGGAGACAGCCTCTGACCTGTTTGTTTGCAATTAAGCAGAGTGTGACTGCAGAAAATGGATTTGTGTTTTTAAACTACCCTCTTGATGTTTGAATTCCCCATATCCATCACAGGGTGTGAATATGTGACCATTTAGTGTTACTCTTTCTCTCTCCCAGTACTAGAAAAGATGATTAAGATGTCTATACACCTGGCTGAGAAGCACAATGGAACAAGGTAGGCTACAGGACCTTGCAATGCTTTCAGTTGAAAAAAATTCCCCTGCAATCTGTACCAGTGGATGGAATCATTAACCACTTTGATAAAATGTGTAAGAGGAGGGACACATTGATGCTTTCTGAATAGAAATGAAAGCCCTCTTCAATTTTTTTTATAAAATGTGGAATAATATTTGATAAGTTGTTAAAGTGATACTTCTTCCAGTCATTCCTCATGTCCATTCCCAATTAGGTGTCCATGTACCTCCATGCATGGTCACTGGAAGCTACTAGGAATGAGTAATAATGAGGTGAATCACCTCAGCAGGCAGTTCTTATGACAGCACAACTGGTCACTGCACCCTGAAGTGACTTCTTGGATTTTTTCTGCAGATGGGGTTCCTTTATGAATGCGCATAACATGCTCTGCAGTATTGCTATAGTATCATGTTTCCCAAAGCATCATACGCATACTAATATATATTTCACATGGCTCAGAAGGAGGCCAGAGAATCAGAGCTATCTTCCAGCATAGGAAGAAAGGATGCATCATAAAGGCTATGCAGACTGTCTGCTTCTGCCAGAGAGGGAAAGATCACCTGATGCCAAGAGGGGATGGTGTTTTGGAGAAACAAGGACACATATTTAACTGTATGATAGAGTCTTTTTGCCAGAGAAACTCCATTTGTACCTGCAAGCAAGGAGACCTGCCTAGAGTGGAGCAGAGGCTAGCTGCAAAATCATCACCAGCCAACCATTATGAATAAGACTGAATAGTAAACTTTAGGTTAGGATACATGTTATATTTTCATTTGATAGTGCTTAACTCCTGATTGCTGTATACTAACCTAAAATCATGTTTTAATCAATAAATTAGTTCCAGATGGGTAACCCATGTCTGTCTAGTTCAGCAAAACAAATGAGGCATGTAGTGGCACTTTTAAAGACTAAAAAAATTATTTATTTCATGGGCTTTCATGGGGCAAAATCTGACTTTGTCAGATGCTTGAAAATGGAGAACTACAGATAAGTGGGACGAAAATAAATGGAGAGAAGTGTAAGTCATAGGATCAGGTCAGACTTTACAGCAAATCAGTGCTAGTGTTTGTTTTATCTAAAGCTGTGTGGACTTTAGAGAGTGTGCAAGAGCAAAAGATTATTGGCATTGCTGTTTACTCAGTGTAAATGAGCTTGCAGTGATCAGGGAAGGACCTTGATTCTTGCAAGATGGAAGTTCCCATTGTGGAATCTGGGTCTGGGAGTGCTTGCTGAAGGAATGGCCTCGGAGTGCTTGGTGAGTGCACACTCACTGTGACCGGAGGCGGGGGGGATCCATCTAGTGAAAAGGGGGTAGTTGGGGTCCAGGAGTATCAGACTGAAGGGGGCAAAGCACCACACCAGACCAGATAGTGGGGAGGGAGGGGGAGAGAATGTCACAGACAGTGAATTGTTTCAGGTATGTAAACATTTCCAGTGCAAGGTAATGCCTTTAGACATGTGGAGGGGCTGCCTAGTGCACACAGGTCCTGGGCCTTATGTCTAGGAAGGTGGGGGGCAGACTAGGGGTGGGGCCTAATGGGGGGAAAGACTGGTGGCAGGACCTAGTGGGGGCAGACCAGAGTGGGGCCTAGCTGGGGTGCAGGGCCTCAGATCTTTTTGCTATCTAGTAACGCCCCAGCTATCAGCATGTGACCAGAAAGACAGATTAAAACAATCCCCTAAAGAGACCAGTGCCAATACATGTTGGTCATGTCTTGTAGCGGTGATCAGCCATATGCCATGTCTGTATTTGTCCAGCAGTGGGGCTGAAAGTGAGAGTAAACCCTTAGACAGAGAAGCTGCCTTGTCTATCTTTGCTGTTTCTATCTTTCCTTGTCTTTGTGTTTGTTTTGTTTTCCAAGAAACTGGATTCCACTTTAACAGAACCAGCCCATTTCAATTAACCCCTCTTTTCCCCCAAAAGAGTGAAGTCAAAAAGACTGTTCAATAAAGGTTTATGGGTTTTTTTTGCTAAACTTTCTCCAATAAAGACAAAGAGCACAAGGGATGTTTTTAAAATGAAGGCCATACTTAATACTTTACATTTTTTGATATTTTACCTGTTTTTTTCTGTCTTTTCTGTTTCTTTAAGAAAAGGTTAAAAAGATATTTAATCATGTGTTTGCCATAATACTGATCAATATGAGGCCTCTGAATAGCAAACCCAGAACACCCTGAAGCACAGAAACTATTTTAAAGTAAACTATATATGCACTTTCTTGTGATTAATGATAAACTATTCCTGATAAAAGCTATTGTGACATGCAATGCTTAGGAAATTTTGAAACACATATAAGACGAATGGAATGATTCCTCAAGTCTAACTGGCTAAGTTACTTGTTCTCTGGAAATCTTGTTATGTGCAAAATCAAACCTTATCATCGAGTTTTTTTAGAAAGGAAATTTACAATCTGGTTCTGTTCAAACCATGAATGGTCTTCCCTGCCCATTTTCAGTGCTAAGCCACTGAATTTGCCCACACATATATATTTCTGCCTCCGTAAAGAAGAACAATCCAGTGTCTCTCTACATACAGGGGTGGCCAAACTTATGGAACTCAAGAGCCACACAAGTGGATTATTAAACCTTCAAGAGCCACACTGAGGCATATAGCCATATACTTTTACATACTAAATTGATTTGCTGATGGTCTTCCACGTGCCACACTTTTTCATTCAAGAACCACATGTGGCTCCCGAGCCACGGTTTGGCCATGCCTGCAAAGATCCTTCAGCTCCAACACAACAGTAACTCCCATCCAGAAACAAAGGCACATCATATTGCACAGTGGAGAAGCCTTACAGCCAATTTTCTAATGCTACAAAACTAAAACACCAATAGCCATGTTTTCCAAAGAACTCAGTGTCCAGGAGCTACAGGCACCTAATTTCACTGGCCACATTTCCAAAAATTGCTCAGTGTTCAGCACCTCCTGTTGTCAGGCTCAGATTAACACCCTTGTGGGCCCCAGGCTATAAGATTTTGTGAGGCTCCTGGCTCGCCATCAGCAGCCAGGGGCCTGAAGTGTGGGATCTCTGGCACCCAGGGGGCTATACTTCTATTGACGCCCTGCCCATTGGTGGCAGCACATGGTAGAAGGGGTCTGTGGGCCCATGTCCCACTCTCCCCCCTCCATCAGTGGCAGTAGCATCACCCCATAGCATCAGAAAGAGTCTGTGGGCCCATGCCCCACTCACCGCCTGCTGTGGGGCCAAAGAGGTAGCTGTGACAGCCTCTCTGTGGGTCCTTTTTTATGCCTAGCTCAAGGTTGGAGGACACCCTGGTTGTGAACTGTGACAATCTGGGCTGTGGGGCTCCTGCTCTTACATTTTGCTGCAGTCTCCTCTCCACTTTCCTCATCCCCCTTCCTTCACAGTGTTCCCCACACTTACATCAGCCTCTGCTCCAGCCTCCTTCCTCCAGCCCCATAATCTCCCTGTCTCAATTCCCCCACATCGCCTCATCACCTTCTAACCACCCATTGCCCCTTGCCCTTCTTCAATCCTGTCCTGCCCCCTTCATTTTCCTTCACCTCTTCTAGTCCCTCTCATCCCTTTCCCCCCCTCTGAATGAGTACCCCCCACCTCCACCACTCCCCAGTCCCTTTGTGACTCTGGCTCCCAGAAGTCCAGTCTGGAGTAGACTGTATCTCCCACCATGCAAATGAAGGCAGTGGTGGCACCTTAGGGGGAGGTGAATTGGAGTCAGCTCAGCTGGTGGTGACTTGGATCCAGTCTTCTCCCCCTGCAGCTGGGGGGTGTGACCAGCAGCTATGCTATCTGGAATAGGGGGCTGAGAAGGTCTCTCCTACATTCGCTCCAAGCAGTACCACCCTGGGACCAGGGGACAGCCAGACAGGATTGGATTTTGGGGGCCCCACTTAGCCCAGGGCCCTAGGCTTCAGCTCCTAAAGCCCCTGGGTTTATCTGGCCCTGCCTATTGTGGGTAACAGGAGCTTCTTGTTTCTTTGTGAGTTTGAATATCTGACACCTCTGTTCTGGAGTTGCATTTCTTCAGTTTTATGTGCATTGGAATGGTATATCCCTTACATAAATGATGATAGCACTAGCTGCATCATGCATATGCCAGATGCTGCTGATATAGAGGAAATTTTAAAGATTTATATGAACATTGACAACCTTGCTTGTGTAAAGAACCACCAAAAGAAATCCAGGTACTATAGGAATGGGAGTTGTATTTATCACTTTTCTATCAGTCAGAATCAATGACTTAGCATGACGTGGGCACCTAGAGTGCTGTTGTAGGTCTTTCATATGAAATGTAAAAATAAGGCTCTAACCACATGTGATCATTAGAAATTCCAGTGGTACTTTTTGCAACAATATAGGGATTAATCCCAATCTTTGGTCTAAATTCCAACTTAGATAATTATATTGGCCCAGATCCTCACATGTGTTTATGAACCTAACTCTTGGAACTAGGTACCTGAGTATCTTTACCATTCTGCCTACTTGAAATTTCCCCTTCAATATCAGTAAGCTTAAGTATTCATGTCTCTTCCCTTCCTGCCCCTATCTCCCACAAAATATAGTGTTTGCTGCTCAATTCCACACCAGAAGTAGCAGTATTTCAGCTGTTAATGATAGTCTCAGGAGTTTACTAGGCGACTTCAAGATGAACAATGCTATAATAAATATAGATAGTTATTTGTCTTTAGTGACGTGGGGCTTTAAACATGGTATAAACATCAGATACCATACACTTGAGTTTACTTGGAAAACAATGAGACCAGATATTCATTACACTTTGTTAGAGTTAAATGTGTATCTGATTATAGAAGATGCTGGCTACTGCCAGGATTTAAAGTTTTCATTTTTCATCTCTGAGGAAACAACAAGCGATTATTTTCTTTCCACTGTTCAACTGGTTAGATCCCAAATTTCCATCTGCTCATACTGTCACCTATCCAGGGGCTAGATGTGAGACATTTAATCATTTCTTTCAGAAGAAACACTGAGTTCATTAGAAATCAGTGGCCTAATGGACCAGACCCAAATGTTGTCACTGTTGGGCTGACATAAATTATTATAAAAATTCTCTTACTGTTTCTCTATTTAACCGTGCTAAACTGCTTCAGCCAATGCCTCCAAACATTTCTTTGGATGCTTGCATCTACATGGGATTACAGAAGAATGACTTTCTGTGATAGTCTTTGTGTTGCTCTTTAATTCCTAGTAAAGTTCCAGCAACTTTGAAAAATGGCAGTTATAATGTTGTAGAAGGAAAGCGCTTCTAACCTGATCATTCTACTTGTTTTCTTCCAATTTCTAACCTGCTGTTCAAAGCTAAGCATTTGATAAAGTGATGGCTTAATAGTTCTTGGGCCGTTTGGGGCAAAAAAAGGTTCTGTATGTGACAAATCTTAGTTGGGCAATGAGTACTGAGGCTACTGTGATTATGTTTTGTAGAAGCTTTCCTCCTAAAATGACAGGATGATATTCACTTCTGTGCAGAGGGGCACTACAAAGTCTATAGGTACCACTTCAATGCCACTAACTCATGAGAAATGGGACATAAGTAGTTCATAAGCTTTCTGCCATCCTTGTGCATAGGGAAGAATTTAATATGTAGCTAGCAATACCCTAAGTGGTACAGAGATATTTTAAAATGAATTTTAGTATTCATGAACAGTGCAGATTATCAACCCAAAGGCCAAAAGTTACTCAGTCTTAGCTCTCTCTGCTAAGGATTGCTTCACTAATTTAGATTAAACATATGGGCTCAAAAGACATTATCTTTCCCACATTAAACAGTGGTGAACAAGATTTGATGTCTGTTGTACAGAAACCCCAGTTTGCTTAGTACTTTGGGAAACACATGATTAAAAATCATTTTAATCTTTAAAAATACAGAAAAGAAGAAAAACAGGTAAGATATTTGAAATGTAAACTATTAAACAAGGCTTCTCTTTTTTTAAAAAATCCATTGTTTTCCCTCCCTTTAGTTGAACAGAGTTAAGAAGGAAACTCACCCTTGTTTTACAGTCCCTTGGATGGCATCAAAGCTTGATAGTAACTTGGTAATAATTGCCTTTTGGGAAAAAGAGAAGAACATAGCTGCAGCTGTTGTTGTTAAAGACCAATCCCATTTCACCCCAGATAGCGGTTGGGATTCAGCTGGCACGAGTAGAGATGGTGGTGTCATGTGGGTGTCTCTCTCCGGCCCACTCTGGTCAGAGGATCTCTCAGCATGAGAATAAGGACTGGGCCCAATTATCAAAACAAGGTCTGTGAGAATGCCATTTAGAAACAAATGTAATGATAACTTTTGTGAAATAGTAGTTTGTCCACTTGTGATTTAATAGGAAGGGCCAAACTGCTTTAACATAGGCGGAAACAGCCTCTACTTGGTATTGCAATAACATGAAGGATGATTTAGGGGCTGAGATGCTAACTTGGGACTTGAAACATCAGCATCCAAGTTCCTTTTCCACCACATGCTTCCTAAACATAAATCACTTAGGATATGTCTACACTAGCAAATTAATTTGAATTAAGGAGCCTTATTTCAAACTAATTTGAATCCTGTCTACACTAGACTTTGCCTAGTTTGAACTAAAAAAGCTTTAGTTCAGCTGATTAGTTCAAACTAACTGCTTAGTTCAAACTAATTTGCATATTTAGTTTGAACTAGCACAAAGTAGACATACTAGTTCAAACCGTTGTTTCGAAATAAAACCTGGTATGTCCAAATGATGTCTCGTTATTTTGAAACAATGGGACCCTGTCGTTTCGAAATAATGGCAGTTGTTTTGAAATAATTAAACCTCTCATGAAATCGAAATAGCCATTATTTTGAAATGGTTGTTTCGAAACAATGGCATTCACACACTTTGTTTCGAAACAACACCTATTTTAATTCTAGCGTGAGTTGACCTTCTTCCTCTCAGGGTGCTCAGGGGCCAGGAAGTACCCTGCCAGCCTGGTCCCTCGTGCTGCCATACACAGCACAGTGTGACAATGGCAGAGCCTCGAGGCTTTCAGGCACGGGGCGATGCCAGGTGCCAGTTTGGAGCCAGGAAGAGACCCTCACCCTCCTCCAAATCTGGGCAAGGGAGGACATAAGGGCTCAGTTCCAGGCACGGCACCAGAACGTCAATGTCTATGCAGACATCGCCCAGGGCCTGGCACAGGATGGATACGACTGGACAACAGAGCAAGTGCGCTCGAAAGTAAAAGGGCTCCAGCAGGAGTATGCCCGGGCCAGGGACAGCAGGTAGATCCACAGAGCAGCAGCTGCCACCATGTGCCCCTTCTTTGAGGAGCTGGACACATTCCTGGGCCAAGAGCCCAGTGGCCTGCCATTACGGCCCCTGGACTCTGGTGAGCCCTGCACTGTGGCCGCATCCCTAGAGCCAGAGGGGGGTCCCCTTCGAGGCCAAAGACCCCCTCAATGTGGGTGAGAGCAGCCTGACCAGCAGTGCTCCACCTGCCAGCCTGGAGCTCATCCCAGAGCAGCAAACCAGCCCTGAGGAGGAGGAAGCTGCCCTGGAGGGGACATCACGCCGGACATCAGGCATCCCAGTCGGTGAGTGTTCCCCCACCTCCAGGCAGGGAGGCCCAGGAGTGCAAGTCATGGGTCCCAAGGGGGCCACGACCCTGGGACGGTGGGGTTTGGGCCTCAGGGGGCAGTGCACAGGCTCTCCCGTGGATGTAGGTGGCTGGGAGGCATGTGGAGACAGGGCCCCGTGTCAAAGAAGGATGGGGGGGGGCTCAACATGGGGGGTGGCAATATGCAGACATGGCAGCATGCAGGGGAGACAGCCTGCAGCCAGCACTGTTGTCACATGGCCTTGAGAGACTTCTCAGGCCACATGCTGCTGAAGGCAGCTCATTACTGTGAGCCATGAGGCCACATGCCCCCTGAATGCAGTGTGCACAGCACATAGATTGGGAATCCTGTTGGCTGTTAGGGCTGGGGTGTTTGCAGCTCACAGACTGCACACACCAAGGCCAGTAGGCTGACAGTAACTGTTCTCCCTTCTGCCCTGCACCGCATCTGCCCACCCACTGGCCTTCTCCTGGGAGCCCACTGACGACCACCAGGCGCAGGAGGAGAACCCGCCAGACCTGGGATGACATCCAGGCCAGCCTGCTCCACTTCAGCCAGCAAGCCAAAGAGTCGTCCCAGGCCTGGTGTGTGGAGCAGGGCAGGAGCCAGGACGCCGCTGTCTGGAAGCTCCAGCGTGCCACCAATGCTGACGACTGCGTCGTGGCAGCCCTGGAGCGGCAGGCAGTGGCAATGGTGCACCAGGGGACAGCCCTCGAATGCCAGGGGATGGCTGTCGACCACCAGGCGACGGTGCTCGAAAACATCCATAGCGCCATCCGGCTCATCAGGGCGCACCTTGCCCCCCAGCAGGAGCCAGACTCAGGTGAGGCTAGGGACCCAGCTGCCCCTTGCTGCCAGCACCCCCAGACCTGGGGGTGGCCATGGGGAAGGGGGTGAGTCTGCGGGCCATGCCCCAGGGTGGATCCCCCTTGATATGCCCCCCCACCTGTCCCCAAACGCCCACCCCACATCCCCTTTCCCACTTTAGTGCCCCCAGTTGTGCCCCCACTCAAACCTTCCTGCCTCACATGCTTTGCCTTCCCTGACCCCCTTGTTTGTATAAATAAAACAAGTTCACCCATGTTCACATTTGTACGTCAGTGTTTTATGGGGTTGGGTTCAGGGTGTGGGGTTGGGTGGGGGCTGGCTGTGGCAGAATGGGGGACCAGGCAGTGTGGTGGGGCTTCCATGGGGATGTGGGTAGCATCAAGTATCGCCCCACAATTTGGAAAGCCCAGGGTGGCGAGACCAGCGATGGTGTCCTGCAGCACTCCCAGGGTGACGAGGCATGGCAGCAGGACCTTGCTGATGGTGTGGGTGACCTACAACAGCACTTCCACGATGGTGCTCCTCCCGATGCCAAAGAGATGGGTAATGGACTTGTGGGACTTGGGAGTGGCCATCTTCCAGAGATGGATGGCCATGCTCTTGTCCACGGGGATGGCTGCCCTCATCACCATGTCCCTCCAGCCCAGGACTGGGGTGAGCTCGGCAACGAGCTGGGTGAAGGTCTCTCTGCTCACCCAGGGGTTGCTCCTCCACTGCTTGTTGCTCCACATTCATTGGACAACCCGCTCCCACCAGTCTGTGCTGGTGCCCAGAGTCCAGATCTGCTGTGGCGCAGAAGGGGGATGGGGAGCTATTTCTGCTGGGAGGGCCACTGAGACGAAGGTCCAGGGCTCAGCTCCAGGCTCATTGGGCTCGGGGAAGAGTGTGTCCCACAGCAGGACAGCACCCTGCAGGCTAGCAGTGGGTCTACCAAGCGCTCGAGATGGTATGGAGGCTGCGGAGCATCCACAGCCATCTCTCTCGCAAGGTCTTGGGAGTCACAATGCACAGGGAGGGGAGGTCAGTCCCTGCTTTTATGTGATTGACTGGCAACATGGGTGCCAACATGGCCGGCAACATGGCCCAGCAAGCCGGCCATATTGCCACACGTCCCATGCTGCCCCTCTCCTGAAGCGAAATAACATGTCCACACAGGACATGCTATTTTGCTTTGAGGGCTTCCCTTAATTCAAATTAACTTATTTTGAAATAAGGCTTTTATTTTGAAATAACTCATTTCAAAATAACTTATTTTGAAATAACATTTAACGTGTGGACATAGCCAATAAGTCTGAATTAGCAGTTAGTTTGAACTAAGTGTGTTTTTTTAGTTCAAACTAACTTTTAGTTTGAACTAAAAAAAGTGCAGCTAGTTTGAACTAAATGTTAGTTCGAACTAAAAAAACACACTTACTTTGAACTAACTTTCAAACTACCTAGTTCGGACTAACCAAGTCCAAACTAAGATTTTAGGTGTAGACATAGCCTTAGGGTAAGTCTTCACTGGAGGACTCAGTTAAGTCAGTTTAACAAGGCTGTCTTTAACTCAACTTAAAGTCAACCTTGTTAAGTCGACTTAGAAAGAGATCACATTTCTGTTAACTCAACCTACAGAGTCCTGACTGCCTGTGTTCACACTGGTGGACATAGCAGCTTAAGTTGACTAAATAAAGTTGACAAACTCAACACTAACTTAAGTCAACTTAATAAAGTTGACTTAAGCATCTATATTGGTTTAAGTCAGCTTAATAAAGTTAACTTAACTGTTAAGTCAACTTTAACAGGAAGCCCTTAAGTTGACTTAATACATTCAAAATGTGGATATGGCTTTCCTTAAGTTGACTTAAGCAAGGTAAGTTGACCTAAGGCTCTAGTGTAAACATACTCTTACTCTCTTTTGGTGCCTCAGTTCTCCATTTGCAAAATAAGACTAATAATACTTCCCTACCTCACAGGAGTGTTGTGAGAATAAATATATTAGAGGTTGTGAGGCAGATAAATAGTTATTGGATCCATATCTTAAGAGTACATCTATGCTGCAGTTAAGAGCCTGAAGCTGGCCCATGTTAACTGACTAGGGCTAAGGGGCTGTGT
>ML681963.1:81042521-81077377 GCA_007922195.1 Podocnemis expansa | reverse complement strand
AGCCCGCAGCCGGGGCTGCACCGCCGGCGGTGTCGGGGGTGCAACCCGGGCTGCAGGCTGAGCCGGCTCCCCCGACCCGCCAGCAGTGTTGGGGGTGCAGCCCTGGCTGCGGGCTGAGCCCGGCTCCCCCGACCCGCCGGCGGGGTCCGGGGTGCAGCTCTGGCAGGGGGCTGAGCCACCCTGCAGCAGCTCACCCCCCGCCAGTGCCTGCAGCCCCCTTTCTGGGGCTGCAGGGTGAGCCAGCAGCGGCTCACCCCCAGGTGGCTGCAGCCCCCAACGAAATAGCATGTTCACATTGTGAACTTGCTATTTCGTTTCCTGCTTTTTAGCCTATTTCAAAATTACTTTTTGCTAATTCGAATTGTCATTTCGAAATAAGGCGTTGTTTCGACACAACGTGTTTCGAAATAAGCATGTGTGTGTGAACACAGCCTAACACATTTATTTATCACATGAGCTTCAATGGGAAAGAATTTTCTCCTGTGAAAGTTCATGCGATAAATAAATGTTAGTCTTTAAAAGTGACACCAGACTCCCCATTTGTTTTGCTGGACTAGACTAACACAACTACCCCTTTGGAACTTGCTTAAAGATGCAATTATTGGGTTATAGCAATAAATGATGTTTTTTTCAACTGAGTCCCAAGAAAAAAAGTTGGAAAACCACTGACTTAGGGTACGCAGGGAACCAGGCATGAACACTCTTTGTCACCTGACCCTGAAAGGGGTTTGGGAGGTGGGAGGGAGTGACCTCAGAGGGGAGCAAAAGAATATGTTAAAAAGGGGAGACATTTTGCTCTTTATCTCTTTCACCTTCATCTGCAACCACTACCAAACAGCTGAAATGCTGATTGCAGGGGAGAGGACCTTCCTGGATGCAGACCAGCCAGTCCATGGAGAGAATCATCTAAGATTGTAAGGTTGCTGAAAGTGTTAAGCTTTAGAATGTGTTTATCTTTTATTTATCTCAGTCAATTCTGACCTACTTTCTAATCATGTACAATCTTTGTATACTTAAGATATTTATTTATTGTATTTAAAACTGCATTGGGTTTAAGGTGTCCTGAGACTACATTTGAAATAACAAGGCTGGTGCACATCAATTTCTTTGATACAGGGACAACTAATTATAAGTTTGCAGTGGGTAACACTGAACATTATAAAATGGAAGTGCCTACGACTGCATGTCAGACTAGGGGTGTTGGCTGATGTTATATCAGTGTGTAATCCCAAGACTGGCTGGTGAGAGTCACTCAGTTGGGAGCAGCTTGCTGGCTGTAGGCCAGGCATGGACTGTTCCAGACATGGGGGTTCATTAGGCAGAACAGAGTAACACAGGCTGCAAGACTGAGGTAACACAGCATTACGCCAGCCTAGACTGCAGAGGGGAACATCACAGTGGGTCTTCCTAACTCAACCACATCCTGACCCAGGGCTACACACACACACACACACACACACACACACACACACACACACACACACACACACACACAATTGAGCCCCAAAGGGGGGGGGGGCGAGAAGGTGCCTACACCTCTGACAGTGTTGTTTTTAAGTGCTTTGTTTCTTTATGATTCTATGATTATTAGCAGAGAACAATTGTCTTTTGATTTTGCACCTCAAATATTCTACACCACCTACACAGATTTAAAAAAATGCTGTAAATGTCTGATTTTTCCTAAAGCTACAGAAAACCCATGTCAAATGCATTTATTTTCTAATCTGTAAATATTTTTGGTGTTTGTTTTATATCTCTGCCTTATGATAAAGGAAAAAACAGGACTCTTTCAAAGCAAAGGCATAATTTACCTTATGCTGCTCAGATTTTTTTTGTTGATATTGTCCATCACTTCAAATTTATACATACACTGTGCATTATACTATTTAGTCCTCTAGCCTGACTCTCATTTGTATTAAAGCTTCTTTGCACAGTGTGTCAAGGTAAAGGGGTCCTTAAATTGTCCATAAATTTTGTTGATAGTGACTTTAAGGCCTCTTGCAAAAAGCGCTTTGTGAGAGTCAGGCCATATGGCTGCACAAAGTTTATGTAAAAATTGAAATAACAAAAATGGCATGTAAATCAGAGCTTAATAATCTCACTCATCTGCTGAAAGAGGTGTGAAACTAAGCCTGTGACATATGATCATTAATGAGTCTATCCGTAAGAACAGGTTCTACAGTGTTATTATATGAGGTAAATTCTAATAGGAGTAATCACAGCCCCCATCAAGTTTCTGTTAGACTGGCAACATTCACATCCTGTCCTAAACAGGTTCTATGTATAAAGCATCAAGGGTTAATTAACATCCGGTGGCAGTGGAAGGGACCTTTAGTAACTACCTCCAGTTAGTTTGAACTAAGTGCTTAGTTCTAGTGTTAGTTTGAACTAAGTACAGTAGAGACTAGGGCTAACACTTAGTTTGAACTTAATAAGTTTGAACTAAGGGCAGTTAGTTTGAACTAACAAAGTGGACTAGTTCGAACTAATGTTAACAAGTTAGAGTTTAGTTCAAACTAACCTCAAACTTATTAGTTCAAACTAACAAGTTCAAGCTAACTTTTCCTAATGTGGACATGGCCAGAAAGTCAAAGGGAGATAAAAAAGATATTTTACGTACTGTGTTTATCTCCTTTTAATCAGTACACAAGTGTGTGTGTGTGTGTGTGTGTGTGTAAAAAAAAATATATATCCCAGCCCGGCCCTCCACATGCCAGACTCTTTGGCTGTGTTCACATGAGGCTTTTATTTTGAAACAATGACCATTGTTTCGAAATAGAAGTTGAGATGTCCAAGTGATGCTTCTTTATTTTGAAAAGATGAGCCCCCATCATTTCAAAATAAGGTCCATCATTTCGGAACAGTAAAACCTGGGTTGTAATAGAAATAGCCGTTGTTTCGAAACAACACCGTTCCGATGCACCTTTTCAAAACAACTGCTGTTTCGATTATGGGCTTTGACCTTCCTCCTGGGGGGCCCGCCCCCCCCCCCCCCACCCCTGGCCAGGCTGCTGAGGGGAGGTACAGGGGGGGCGATGGATCCTGGAGCAGGCTCTGCTCCCCACCCCGGCTCTGCAGCTGCCGGCCAGGGGGGTGATGGGGCAGCCAGCTCTGCCCCCCCTGCCCAGGCGCCGTGGCTGCCTCCCAGGCGCCGTGGCTGCCTCCCAGGTGCCATGGCTGCTGCCCAGGCGCCGTGGCTGCCGCCCAGGGGCCAATGCAGGAGCCAGCTCTCCCTGCTGCCCCAGCTCGGTGGCTGCCATCTGAGGGAGGGCGATGCGGGAGGTGCTCCCCACCCAGGCCCTACTGCTGCCACCTGGGGGGGCAATGCAGGAGCTGGCTCTCCCTGCCACCCAGGCTTCACAGCTGCTGCCCAGGCTAGTAATGCGGGAGCCAGTTCTCCCCGCTGCCCAGGCTCAGTGGCTGCTGGCCGAGGGGGGTGATGTGGGAGCTGGCTTTCCCTACCACCGGTGCTTGGCGGCTGCTGCCCGGGCGGGCAATGAGGGATCCAGCTTTCCCTGCTGCCCAGGCTCCACAGCTGCTGCTGGGGCAGGCAATGCGGGAGCTGGCTCTCCCCGCTGCCTGGACTCCATGGCTGCCACCGGAGTTGGGGATATGGGAGCCGGCTCAGCCAGGCAAGCCGCCTCCCACATCCCTAGCCTGGGTGGCAGCCATGGTACCCAGGTGGTGAGGAGAGCCAGCTCCTGCATCGCCTGCCTGAGTGGCAGCTGCAGAGCCGGGTGGCAGGGAGAACCAGTTCCTGCATCCTCAGCCTGGCAACAGCTGCTGAGCCCTGGTGGTGGGGAAAGCCAGCTCCAGCCCCAGCCACCCCATGAACTGCCATGGAGCCCGGGCTATGGGGCTAGGCAGCTCCAGCCCCAGCCACCCAGCCAGCACCCCAGAGCCCAGGCTGCAGGGCATGCAGGATTGGGGTGCCCTGCACCTCCGCTGCAGACCTGGCAGCAAGGGCTGGGCTGTAGGGGTGCCCTGGTCCCCCAGCCCCTGGCCACCTGCAAGCAGCCAGGGCAAATGCCTGCTCCAGTAGCCCTTGGTCCCCGACCACTGGCAGGCTCTGCAAGCTGGTCTATTTCACAGAAGTGAAATTGACCAGGCTGTGGAGTGGCTGGACTCCCCAACCTGGTCAATTTCACTTCTGTGAAATAGACCAGATTGCGGATCCTGCCAGGGGTGGGGGACCTGACATCTCCCTGACCACTTGCAGGCTGCCAGGGGTTGGGGGACTGGGCGCCTGGAGAGCTCAGCCCCTGCCGCCCAGCCAGCAGCACGGGATTAGTCGGCAACATGGCGCTGCCAGGGGGGCCGAGTTGACACAGCTCCCATGCTGCCCCTCTCCTGAAGCGAAATAGCAAGTCCTCTGTTAGGACATGCTATTTTGCTTTGAGGTTTTCCCTTATTTTGATTTAATATTTGCTTATTGCAATTTAAGTTATTCCAAAATAAGGATCTTATTTCAAAATCACTCGTTTCAAAATAACTTATTTTGAAATAAGAGTTTACGTGTGAACATAGCTTTTGTTTTGAGAACTTAATGATAACATAAGCTCTCAGGCTGACTATGAGTTTGCCAAATTCATCTTTTTGTGTGTGTGGGTGTGCAGGAATTGCTAGCAACTGAATGACCGCATAAATAGTTCAAACTAGAGTTTTATCCTACATCTCTTTTCCTCTCTCTCTCTCTCAGAAAAAATTCAAAAGATCTCTGTTTGCAGATGGAAATTTTTTTTTGCAATATCAAAAATTTTTTTGGGATTAGAAAATAATTTCCCTCCCAGCTCTACCTATCAAAACTAAATGCCTTTAATCACTGACAAACATGTAACTGATATTTTTTTTTCTACACCATATTGGAATGGTTTCAAAACTGACACCTTATATTTTTATCTGGGCCTCATTTAGCTGTTAATTAGCGCTCTCTACTAATTTTTAGATTGTTTCCTAAATTTGTTAACAACTCTGAAACAAAACTACACTTTAAAATACTTTGATATGAATCTTTTTTTAAAAAAAAACCTGACTGTCCTGTCTAGTAGTAAGCTTTGTGGTCAGCATAAACTTGAGGCTGCTGCTTGCTTATTGGGACATCTCTGTCATGAAATTCTCCTCAATATTTTTTAATACAATGGACCACCTGACTTGAATACCAAAATCATAATGAAAACCCTGCCAGGCATAAACTAGTCATATGACTGGTTAGTGGGAGGGATCAGCACATTTGTTTTTAAGTTATTGCTTAGTACTAAAGGAGAATTTAATGGTAGGATTTCACTGAATTTATGAATTCTGTAAAGCTGTTATGTTCCAAACCTATATCAAACCAATGTGACATCTCAGCTCATAATATTTGCTTGTTAACATTTTGCTTAATACCCGTTATCACCTTTATGCAATTGAAAATGATGTTTGTTTCAATAGTCAGGTATGTAAGTTCAGTTACTGAACAGTTCTTGCCCCTTTCACAGACTCAAAGCAAAGAATGGGAAAGTTGCAATACTGTTACATATGAGCATTTATACTCTCAGGAACGAACAGACTATTGGTTACCAACCAAGAGCATGTCATCTCTGGTTTGGAGGCTTTCTGCAGAAAAAAAAAAGAAGAATCATCTTCACAAAGCCATCTGCTGTATCATCCATATGTGTTGCCACACAGATGTCTCTCTCCTGTAACAGTGGAACACAGCAGACTTTTAGAACATTTTTCCAAAGGGCAAAACTAACTAATGAAATCATAGCAGGCCTAAGACAAGCCACTGAATCAGTTAAATAAAAATCATTTAAAAAAATTAAAATGTCTCTACCAAACATCTGCCAGACCAGAGGTGGTGCTTTTGTTTCAAACTCAACACTTCCTACAAGCTTAGCAGCTTCTGCCCTCAAGTTTCATAAACATTCCCTGAGTACAACTTTTGTAGGGAAATGGGCCCTGCAGGTTGAGGTAAATTTCCCATGAGGTACTTCATTCCCTATTTATATTATTATCCAAGATTTAACCAAAACTCCATATAAGAACATTTAGAACCATAAGGGAAATTTGCAGCAACATACAAACTTTGCTGGTTGGGTCTGTTTCTTATAGACCTAATTATGGATGATAAAGTGCTAGACTGGTATGTCTATAGCTGGAACTGGCCTTGGCAGCATTTTAATTGATGATTTGGCCATTTCCCCCCAAGACATAAATTTCCTTCAGATACATTATGAAATGTAAATAGTCATCTTCCAGTCTTTCACCCACAACTAGCCTTGCCTTTTATCTTCCCAAAACTTTGATTTTAGTGCCAGTTTATTACAGTAAGGAAAACTACATGCAAAACATTTAAATCATTAATAAAAGCATGGATGTAATTTTGTCAGCCCATATAACTCACATATGAGCTTATGAACTCAAAATATTGGTTCACCAACTATTCTTTTGTCACAAAAAGGCTTATTTTTAAAACCATATTAAAGCAGTTTTTTTCTCACATTAGTTTCCCTTTTAGGACTGTCTTTCCTAAAAGTGACCCCATCATATCCACTTTAATGACTGTGTGCAAGAGTCTAGCTGCCTCGTAAAGTCCTTATTAATCATTTTGTATCAAGTGATCCTCAGTGCAGGTTCACTGGACACTTTCAAAGTCTTCCTACTTGCTGTTCTGGTACCATTGTTATGCAGCAGTTCAGAACTGATGAATCACTCTCTATCAGTTATAACTGGGGGGAAATAATTTAGTTTTCCATTTGTTTCTAGATTCAATCTAACATGAAAAATTGAAACCGTTATAACTGACTCTTGCTTTGACGTCTGTTTCTCATTTTACATCAAACTATTTGTTCTGTATACCAACTAACTTAGAACATCAAAATGTCAAAAGCATATTACATTTTGCAAGCAACTTGTGCAACACAAAGACGTCTGAACTTTTTAATTGGTTACTAAGTTGTACAGAGTTATTTTAGTTTTTAAGAAATAAATTTATCATTGCTTTTACTTAACTTAGTCTCTGAACCATACTGTTTGACTAAACTGTTACAAGCCTTTTTCAAACTAAACAATGTCTACTATCTTTACTGCTTACTGGTTTCTTATCCCCCAATGAATTTACAATATCATAGACACAAGAGTAGCATTCTGCAGCATTACTAATATTTTAGGTTATTTTTAACAGTCATATAAAGTGATAAATATTGAAGCTAGTCCAAAAATGGGGGGGGGGGAAATGTGGCAGAAGCCATCACCCCCAGCAATAATAACCAGACCTTTGAGATAAATTGCAAAATTTCAAAGTTGTTCTCATTTCACAGAGCTAAATAAAGTCTGACTGTTCAAAATTATCTACATTTTTCAGATACCAAAAATGGGTTTTCAGTAATGGTTTACTACCTAATGCAGTTTTCAATAAATAAAAATATAGCCATTTTTATAACTGTTTTGCTAATGTATTGATAAAATGTTGATCAAACTTCAACTTTTAATTTTGATTTAGGAATTCTTTTCTTTTTACAAAACCAAATATTTTTTCAGACCAAATGGTTTCATTAGCTCTTCAACTTATGTCACTACCTCATATATGACAGGAATCAAGAAGATGGGAGAGAAAGGAAAAAGATTTCATTTCCATTGTTCTTTCATTATTGTCTTAGGCTGTGTTCAGACGAGAGTTTTATTTCGAAACAACAGCCGTTGTTTCGAAATAAAATTTCTTATGTCCACACAATGTTCCATTATTTTGAAACAACAGGACTCGTTGTTTCGAAATAATGGCTATTATTTTGAAACAGTAAAACCTCGCTTGAAATCAAAATAGCCATTGTTTTGAAACGGCTGTTTCGAAACAACGGCGTTTGGACACGTTGTTTTGAAACCACACCATTGTTTCGAAACAACTGTTTCAAAACAACATGTCCGAATGGCCTTATTTCAAAATAACCATTTCAAAATAACAGCCGTTTCAACAGCAGGCTTTCCCTTAATTCGAATTAACTTATTTCGAAATAAGGACTTTATTTTAAAATAACTCATTTCAAAATAACGTATTTCAAAATAACAGTTTACGTGTGAACATAGCCTTAAAGTTGCCAGGGGATGTTGTGATAATTGGGCCTACAAATATAACCTAATGGTGAGCTCAACTGTAAAAGTTTTCATCACAACATATAATAACCAATGTTAATGGGAAATAAAAGGGAGACAAAGATTGAATTAGTCCAAAGAAAAAATCCTGTTAACGTAATAAAAGAACAGTGTTAAAATCATCCTTGCTAAACAAGAGAGGTGTGGGATCAGATATCAGTGAATGAAAATTGGTGTGTCAGAAATCAGGCCAAATCTGTGGCCAAAATAATGAGTGGATGGGTTATTCTACTCACCACTCCTTGTGGATCCTTCTGAAAAAGAGACTTTGGTTCCAAATCTAAGAGCTTGCAATGCTGGCTGAGTGAAAAACCAGAAAAGGGGAAGTAGTGAACTTCACCATCATGGCTGCCATCTCCTGCACTCTTCAGCCATCATCTTACTCCAGAAAGAGATCCTGCCGCACTGGGTCAGAGAGAGGGAGCCAGACGCCATCATCACCTAACCCAGCTGTAGCTAAATTCTGAATACCACCTGAGATGTGAGACTTTTTCTTAGTCCTTCTCTCCTCCCCCCATGTATTTTTTCCTTCCCCATCTTATTTCTTCTTTTTCCTTGCCTCTCTTTTTTCCTTTTGTCTAATTAAAGGTTGGCTTAGCTAGCTAAAATGGCATATTTTGCAACACTACTGTAAGCCTGCAATAAGAAAGAGACAGCTAAACAGCTCAATGTTAGAATGATAGAAGTTTGTCAGGTTTCAGTGGCTGACAGGATGGTGTGTTATGCCTCTATTTTTCCATCAGTCAATCTGCAATGAGTGTTAAAACCAAAGAAAGTAGCTCCATTTTCTATCTTTGCTATTCTTCTCTCTTCCTTCTTGTGTATGTTTATCTTGTCTCATTTTCTAGGAAACATGATCAGACTTTAATAAAAACAGTAATGACAGCTCCAGCCCAAGTCAACTCACTTTTTCTCTTTTACCCCAAAAAGATATAACTACCTCTCAAAAGCCATCTAAAGACTCTTTTCTGCTAAATGAATAGGTTATACAAGGTGTTCTTAAAATGAATGTTTTACTTAATACTTTACATTTCTAATGCTTTTAACAGTTTGTCCTTTTCTCTTTGATAAAAAGCTAAAAGGACTTTTTTAAAGGTATATTTGCCATGGTGCTAAGTAGGCTGAGGTTTCTGTGTAAGACACCAAACCTTGTTTATTACTGTTCATACAGGGTCATGAGGGTCATGTTAACACCTTTGATCTTCAGGCCTATATATTCCATCCAAGTTAATACAACAGGCATATGTAAAATTTTGGTGTTTCTGTGAACCAGTCTGAGAAGCACAATTTTCTGTTACGCATGCCAGTTAATGCCCAGATATTAGAGTGGACTTGAAATGAAGTGATATAGGACCAGTTATATTTGTTCTGAAATTTCTAGTATGAACCTATCCCCTTAGTCAATAGCAAGCAGTACTACTATTACACAGGCTAATTCAGCAATTCATACTAAGTAATAGTTACATTTGAAAGTAGTCCCAGTGGTGGCAATGAGCCATTATAAAATAATTTGTACAAGACTTTTTGGCTATGTCTACATCTGCTTTTTTTAGTTTGCACTTGCTGATTCAAACTAAAAAAGCCCAAGTTTAGTTCGAACTAGCCTCGGGCTAGTTTGAACTAACTATGGCTTTTTATTTTGAACTAGCCGCGCCTCCTAGTTTGAGCTAACTTTTTAGTTTGAACTAGTAAGCACAGCTAGTTCAAACTAATGGCTTAGTTCAAACTAAAAAAAAATTGAACTAAGCTCTTAGTCCATGTCTACATCGTGCTAGTTCAAACTTAAAGTTCGAACTAAGCACTTAGTCCAGACTAACCAGTCGAACTTATTAGTTTAAACTAAGCTTTGCTTAGCTTGAACTTAGAAATTTCTGAGTTTGAACTAGGCAAAGCCTAATGTAGACACGGACTAATTGGCTGGTGTAGACATACCCTTCATGACATACCATTAACCTGAATAAGGGTTTCAATATTTGGCCATAAGAGTTCATGCTTAAACATTCGGTAAATCTCACTCCCGTATTAATGAACACCTCTGTATGCCCCCACCACAGTGATAAAATGTTATGCAGTATGCTTCTTTCTTCAAGTGTGTTGGATGACTGGAGCAAAGGTGATACGTGTAGAGAATACAAAGTGTCTTCATATGGTTTGTGCTATTTCTACTGAAGTATTGAGCCAAAAAAAGTGAATGATGACAATTTTCAAATGAGAAAGTGACATCCAAACATCCACTCCCAAATTAGGCAGCCATGAAAACAGAGCCAGGACACCAATGACTCATGGTATGTGCACTCAAGAACACATACCAGTTTGAAGTAGCTCCATTGGGATTCATGGATTAAATTCCTCAGTGAGAAACACTATGCATTGTAGTAGCAATTGTGCCTGTAAATAATGTTGCCATGGCAGTAAGAGACATGCCAGACAGACCATAAAAAAATAGATCAGCAAATAATGTTTTACTTTCCCATGATATGTAAGATACAAGTCAACCTTGGAATTAGAATAATAGTAGCACCTCAGAATATCAAGGGTGCATGTACATGCATGCACACGCACAAATCCAGTTCATAGCCCAGGGTAATATGTTTGTTTGTTGATACACAAAATCACTCCCAGTCCAATAAGCAGTTGGTTTATCACATTTATCACAAAATTTATCACTTTGTGTTATCACAGGCAACTCAACTGATTATCATCCTTACATTACAGCTAATCAGCAGGTATATGTTGCTTATTTGATAGAAGCTCCGAAGGGGCAGTCATGTTAGTCTAGTTTAGTAAAACAAACAAGGAGTCCTGTGGCACTTAAAGACCAAAAAATTTATTTATTGCATGAGCTTTTGTGGGAGAAAATCCCACTTTGTCAGATGCTTTGAAGATGATGGGACTTATAGAATGGAAGGACATAAATGCAGGGAACTGATCCCATGACTTACCCTTCCCTGCATTTATGTCCTTCCATTCTGTTTCTTCAAAGCATCTGATGAAATAGGATTTTTCTCCCATGACAGCTCATGCAATAAATCAATTTGTTAGTTTTTAAGTGCCACAAGACTCCTTGTTTGTTTTATAAGAGGGAGACTACATAGGCAGTGGATTACTTCACATAATGGCTACAGTTTTTCAAAAACCACCAACACAACAATACAATCAGCCCCCACAATAATTCCAAACACAGGTAACACCTCATCTCAGCACACTTCTCATTTGACAACTCCGCAACTCAGCACAAATGTCCATGCGTAAAACAGCCCCAGACACAAATCAGCACAGCTTTCCCAACATAACACACACATTCACTATCTCTCATATCTATAAAATCAGAAACTTATGTGGTGAAGCTGGGGGGGGGGGCACTGATAGTGGAAATATTAACATCTTGCAAAGAGGAATGATCTTTATAGAATTTTTGTTTTGTCTATCAAAGCAGGATGATTGCCGATTATCAAAATCAGTGTTTATGCTTTAGACAAATCTTGAATGAAAACTTCCATGTGTGACCTACAGATGCAATTCAGGAAATGTGTTGGGATTCATTTTAAAGCCATCATGTGCTGCACTCAATGACAAGGACCAACAGGCAGCTAAACAATAATGGCTTTTGGAAAACCCAAGAAGGCTGTGAGTGATAAAGTTCCACAGAAGTAGCCATGCTTTTTCCATTTCATGAATCTGATGAAGTGGGATTGTGCCTACAAAAGCTCACGTGATAAACAAATTTGTTAGTTTATGAAAGTGCCACTGGACTCCTTGTTTGTTTTATTTGATGAAGAGTATCTCCACTGATTCTCATTGTCATTGATGCTAATAAAGCACAAAAATATTAAGGATATTTTGGTATGATATTGGCATTTGAATGTGACACAGAATAGGCACTGAAAGAAGATGTTCTGTTAACTGGTGGCTGTATAATGAGAGTCCTGTGGTACCTTATAGACTAACAGATTTCTTCAGGCATAAATTTTCATGGGCTCTCACCCACTTCATCAGATGCGTGAAGTGGAAAGTATAGTGTATCTTACAAGCATCTGAGAAAGTGCGTTGGATTCCATGAAAGCTTATGCTTGAAGAAATTTGTTAGTCTTTAAGGTTCCAAAGGAATCTCATTGCTTTTGCTGTACACCGACTAACATGACTACCTCTCTGGTGGCTGTATAGAGTGTTTAACCATTTTGACTGTGGATTCGATGCTTTGGTTTGTGATTTTTAAATGAGCCATCTTAACTGTTAGCTATTGTGGGCGTGAGTTGTGTTGAAACAGATTTAAAGTAGAAAAAAGTTTATTTCTTTATTTTTTCCCCTGCTTAGCCTCATGAATCATTTTTAAATGCAGGGCTGCTTAAAAAAAGATCAAGCTAAGAATCATGGTGTACAGGAGAGGATTTGATATTTCAGAACACTCAGCTCTATTTAGCATATAAAATTTTAGAGGACTTCTGACTCTAGAAAGGTGGCGAAGGAGTGAGCATGAAGGTAGCACCTATCTTCTTTCTTCCCAGCCTTCTTTACCTCACTCTTGTCCATATCTCATTCCCTGCTGCTTCATCCTCTGTGGCATCACAGGCTAGTCTACACACACATCGTTATTTCGAAATAAGTATTTTGAAATGAGTTATTTTGAAATAAAGTCCTTATTTGGAAATAAGTTAATTTGAATTAACAAAATGTTAATTCAAATTAAGGGAAAGCCTGCAATCCAAAAGGCTGTTATTTTGAAATGGTTATTTCGAAATAAGGCCATTTGGACCTGTTGTTTTGAAATAGTTGTTTTGAAACAATGGTGTTGTTTCGAAACAACATGTCTAAACAGCCTTATTTCGAAATAACCATTTCGAAATAACAGCCATTTTGAAAAACTCGGGGTTTAACCAGTTTCAAAACAATGGTTCTTATTTCGAAAAGATGGGATCCGTCCTTTCGAAATAAGAAAACGTCATGTAGACCTAATTTCTTTTATTTCGAAATAACCAGGGTTATTTTGAAATAAAAGTGCTGTGTAGACATACCCACAGAGGCAGATTAAGGGCAAATGCATGGATCCACAGGATCTTAGAAACTAGGGCTAGGGGGAAAAAAAGGCAAGGAGTCGTGTGGCACCTAAAGACTAACAGATTTATTTATTTCATGAGCATCCGTGGGGGAAATTTTCCCACCAACACACAAGCAAAAAAAAAAATTGTTATTTTTTAAGCGCCACAACACTCCTTGTTTTTTTTTTTTTTTTTTTTTTTGCTTTACTAGACTAACATGGCTGCGCCTTTGGAGTAAGGCTAGGGGCTTTTCTAATCAGCTTTCAAGCCTCTGTACACCACAGTGGATGAAGGATTGTGAAGGGAGAGAAGATTCTTAAATCTCCAACAACTGAAAAGGCATAAGGGAAAGTCTAGCATAGAGGAGCTCAAGAACAACTGATGTGGTATAAATCAGGAAAATGGCTTGACAATGAATCCATTTATTGCTCACAAGGCCAGGAAGTACCAGGGAGAAAAGACTGGAAATTTCCAAAATCACCTTCCTTTCTCGGGTCTTTCTTGGTGCACAATGCTGTCATTTATGTTTGAACTCGTCCTCAAATTCTTCCATAGTCCACATAGGCTGATACATATTTCCAGCCGGTAACAATGAAATGCTGAAGCTAAGGTAATTGGATGTAACATCATCGTTAATTCATCCAGTTACTGCCCCTCACCTCCAGTTAATTTAGCTGGTGCAATTCTATTGGTTTAAATAAGTCAGTGGAGCAAGAGAGAATGTACACGTGTGTCAAGAGTTCTTTTCAGTATATTATGTGACCACCTGTCCACAAAGAAAGAGAACATTTGATTGGCACCAACCATCATAGCTTTTAAAACATCCGTGCCTGCACACCTTATCAATGACTCTTTCAAAGAGACACTTGTAATAAACTCCTGAAGCTCTATTCTGGGTAAGCACTTTAAATCTGACACCCATCACTTTGTGAGACAGATGATGAGACAGAGACTGAGTGACAGGGAAATTCACAGAGGCAGAAGAGTGAGAGCAAAGAAGAAACTGAAAACTAGGAAGAGGAAGAAGTAACAGGGACTATAAAAGGAAAAAGGCAATGAGAAGAGATTAGGGACAAAACTGTGGAGGAAACGTAGGAAAGCAAATTGAAGATAAAGGTGCAATGCAGATAGAGAGAAAAAAGGGTAGTTAGAACGAGGGCAGGGACTTGGAGAGACGAGAAAAAGTGTAGTCTTAAATCGAAAAACTAAAGAGTAAATGGGGAAAATGTAAGGCATTTCTCGAGGTAGCAGGATCCTGTAACAGTCAGCCCCAAAAGCCAGTGGGAAGAGGCCAGCATGCCAAGTCAGCCTGATTGGGTGGGCAGACAGGCCAATGAGGGAGCCAGGAGGGTGGAGAAGCTTGGTTGTCTGTGTGAGCTGGAGCCCCTGCATATGCTTGAGCAGTGAGTGGGGCCAAGCTAAAGATAAAGCAGTCAGTAGCAGGGAGCTGAGCTGAGCAAAGTGGGGCTGGAGCTGGGTGTGGGAGGCCAGAGAAGAAGTCTAGGGAGCTGAGCTGAGCTGAGCCAAGCTGAGCCACAGCAGCAGAAGCAGAGGGGTCCAAGGATCATCCCACAGAGCCAAGCTGAGCCATACTGAGACAGAGTGACTATGTCGACACCTAAAATCTTAGTTCAGACTTGGTTAGTCCGAACTAAGTAATTCAAAAGTTAGTTCGAACTAAACATGTTTTTTTAGTTCGAACTAACTTTTGGTTTGAACTAGTTGTGCTTTTTTTAGTTTGAACTAACTTTTTAGTTTGAACTAAAATTAGGTTGAATTAAAAAACCACACTTAGTTCCAACTAGCATGTCTACAATGTGCTAATTCAAATTAAATATGCAAATTAGTTCAAACTAAGCAGTTACTTTGAACTAACTAACTAAACTAACTCATTCGAATTAAGTTTCGCTTAGTTTGAACTAAAACATTTTTTAGTTCGAACTAGGCAAAGCCTAGGGTAGAAAGGGTTCAAATTAGTTTGAATTAAGGCCCTTTCATTCAAACAAATTTGCTAGTGTAGACATAGCTAGTGAGACTGGGTCTGGAGCTGCAGCTGTCTGAAGCAGGTGCAGTGAGCAGCTGAGGGAAGCAGGGGGGAGCTGGGCAGAGCCCTGCACTGGGAGACACCCCCAGCTAAGTGGTCTTGCAGGGCAGACTCAGAGGGGGATCATGACACTGACAGGGAGGTTTGTGCTTGGGAAGAAGAGCCCTGCCTCTGAGAGCCTGGGGGATGTGTCTGACACTCTGCATCTCTTCAGGACATTCAGGGCCTGGGCAGGAGGTTTGTGACATGTGGAAAGTAGACTGGGAACGTCCCTTACACCCTAGAGATGCTGTGTGTGGTGCCCTTGTGCCAGGGACACCACTGGGTGTTTCCCTTTAGCCTTTCTCATCTTTTCTTTATTTTTGTTATTGTTGGCTGTTTAATAAATCTTGTTTACTTTGAACTGTATGCAATGGTTAGTGGGTCAGGGAAGCGTTCAGTTCAGAAAGAGTAGTCCAGAGCGTGGACTCCCAAGCCCCCGTCCTAAGTGACAATGATAAGATTGGGGTTTAAATCCCCCAGGAAGCCTGTGTCTTGTTAGGGTTATAGGGAGCCCTCAAGGTCAGGCAGACCTCTGGGTAAAGGGTGTGGGAGAAATGACTCAGATGCTTTTGCTAACTAAGCCAGCCAGGATGAGCCACAAGAATCTCACCTCTCGTACTGATCAGGAGGCACTTCCCGAATTCCAGTTTCTCTCTGTCTCTGACTGTCAGGGAATCTTGGTCCCATTCAAAGTAGCACTCTTGCTTTAGTGTGAACTGGTCACATGTCCACCAGATCACTTCTGCTACAGCACAACAGATGGATGGAATTATATGCCATGAGTACAGAGGCCTGGACTCGTTGACATCTCATGGTCCCTTCTAGTTCTATGATTCTATATTTGTGGCTACTGAGGCAGTGTTAGAAGGTGAAAGCAGGTATGAGCACGTGAATAATGCACAGTTCTTCCCCTGAGATTCCCTGTATTCTGTCACCCTGAAATTCTGCCCTCTGCCCCACCTTTGTCTCAATCCATAATTTGTCTTTCTTTCCTCCCTCTCATTTCCCTTGAGTTACTTTGGTGCTCACCTGTCCCCCACCCCTTCACTCCTCTTCTTTTGCCTTTCCAAACTTTGTGTAAGTGAGGGAATGGTCCTGCTGCTGTGAGGGAACTTTTCTAATTCATAGGCTACTCTGGTGTAGACAATAAGATTGGGGGTTGAGCCTCCTGGAACCTCAGATGATGCTTGTTCTGAGAAAAGTGGTTTCAGTGTGTGTGTTTTTCTTTTGCCACTTTGTGACATGCTGGTCTTGCTGCTCTCACTGCCTCAAATGACTAAGAACTTGTTTTTTTGAGAGGCATGGTGAATTCTTGCTACAGAGAATCAGAGAGAACAGTGAACAGTAGAGGGTTGGTTTGGTTGTTCAGGAAAACATGTTTTGGTTTTGGTTTTTCCCCAGTGAAGGGTAATGATTGAAATCTGATAAACTTAATTGTTGTTTTTTAAAGAAAACAATGTCCTTTCTTTTTGTGGTTCCAGACATGCTATCAATGTTTTTTTGTTAAGGAATTAAGTTATCATGCTGGCTCATTGTTATTATTCACAGTGGATTAGACTTGCTATATAGCTGACACAAATATTCTAGTACATGTAATAAATAGTCCAGCAGGATTGTGCATAACAACTTGCAACCTCTGCTTTATACTCACTTACAGTGGCTTCTCATTCTCCCAAATCCTGTCTGTCTCCTAACTTATGCTAACTCTCACAAGGGTGAATTTAAAAGTCTGTGCAAAGTAGTTCTCTACAATTTAGTGCACCTCATGGTTATAATCTTGCTTTGACCTGTATGTATAATCCCCATCAAGGTTGATGAAATTTCTATACTCGTGTAGCAGAGGAAGCTAAAATAGCTTAGAAAGCCTAAAATACAGAATTTACCTTTTTGAGCCTTTATTTAGGAATAGATTTAGATTTCAAAAATTATTTTCCTTATAGCTTCTATCAGCAGTTTCTCTTCTAATTCTTTCCCTTTCTCTCAGAAAACATGTAATCACCTACTGGAAGTTTAGTCTTGAAAACCGAGGCAGAGGAGAACCTGATTATGGTCTTCAGATATGTCATGCGCTGTTAGAACAGTGATTAATAGTTCTCCATGTCCAGCGGAAAAAGGACAGGAACTAAATAGTTTAATCTGCAGCAAGAGAGATTTAGGTCAGATATTAGGAAAACCTTTCTAACTGAGGGTAGCCATGGGATAGGAGGAATTCCCCATCATTTGAGATTTTCAAAAACAGCTTAGAGAAATTACCTGCCAGGAATGGCATAGAGTTACTTGGTCCTGCTTCAGTGCAGGGGGCTGGATCAGCTGACTTCTTGAGTATCTGTCCAACCTTCATTTCTAGAAATGTCATTCTAACAGGCCAGCAATGTCTACCTGACACTTCCTTGTAGCCTTTTCCCAACAAAGGAAATGCTAGCTACACTTGTTCTGCTGAATCAGAACAACAGTTGTCTCATTACATCTCCTAGATGTAAGAAAAAATTAGGAGCTTTGTAGCTCTTCTTCCTTTGTTTAAAGCAGAGCAAGGGAGTTTTTCCTCCTGCTGGTTAAAGTAAGGGTCTACATTCCTCTTGCAATTTGTTTTAACCATAGAGGTAGGGAAGGTAGGAGTGACTGAACAGAAGTGATTGGGTGTTGGCTAGGCAGTCTGGAGATAGGAACCTGGAAAGAAGGGCTTAACTGAACTTTGTGTATTTCAGTGTTCCAGGAAATATTTATTCTACAGTGTATGGAATTTGGAATTAGTTGAGAAATATTGTATTATAACAATTCTATTACAATGAGAACAGCCCTTCTATAACACTGTCACTTTTATAGTCTTAAATTAAGAACGGAAATAACATGCAGTGTTTTTAATAAGGATACTAATTTCCCATGATAATTTTACACATACACTGAGTGGTAGTACAAAGTCCTTAGTTTTGAAACAGCTTTCATTTTTAGAACAAAATTCTTCCTTAGCTTATCTGATTAGGACCTTATTGAAGTTTATTTTAAACTTTTCAGCTACTTCTTCTTTCTGTTCACTAGATTTAGATTTTTTTTTACTGCAATTTGACCATTTGATGAAATACTTCCTGTTCTCAGGAACTGTGTTTAATTAATACAAAAACTCATTTCTTTTTCGAAAGAGAACGTATTTGGGTAACAAATGAGCTGAAAATTGATATGTTCATACTCAAGTAACTGGCACCTGAAATTTAGCATTGGATGTGTGAACTAGGAATAAAACACCTTAAATCTTTGTCCCATATTGAACTCTGGAGATGGTTTCTATCCAGCATAGCAATTGAATAATACTTTGGAGCCTGTCAAACATTACCTTGATTTATTGGTATTGCCTGCTTTTGGACTGACATTTATCTTTCACTTTGTTCAGGTGGTTGGTGTGGTTGTTTACTGTTGATATAGCAAATAAAAAGACATTACGACATAAAGTATTCAACTTCAGTGACCTATGGGTATCTTTGTATCTATGGTGTCAAACATTACTGCAACTTGTAGAACAAAGAACCCTCTTTTCTATGCTAGTTTCTTTGCCAGAACATTTGCATGCTTTCTGGGAGGGATCAGAAAGCTATGCAAAGAGAGAGTGCCCAGTGAGACAAGTCTAGATAGTGCAGCTCACACTGGTATGTCTTGAGGGAGGATCTCTCTTATCTTATGTAAAGTTATTACCTTTGGATCATAAAGGTCTTCATTTGAATCTCAGTAGCATGAATTCTCAGGACCCCCCCCCCACAGTAATTTTCCGCTTGGAATGTGGAGAGTTTATTAAATCAGCAATCCTCAACTGCTGTGTCACGACACAAAAGTGTCATGGCACAATGGCTGTGTGTTGCTGCAACTCAGCCCTCTGCTGAAAGTCCCCACCACTGAAAGAAACCCTTTGTGGCAAGGTGAGCTGTGGTAGCAGGGTGAGCTGCAGTGGCTGCCCCTTTGAAAGCTGATGCCATACATCTTCATGGTTGCAGCTATTGGTGGTGGTACTCCTTGATGAATGACCTCAAAAATTTCCCACGGTGGCAGCCTTTTCTTGGTGGCAGGGATCACTTCCATTTGAACCACCACTGAAACTGCCTGTGGAGGCAGTTTGTTTTCAGAAGTAGGAGGAGATGTAGCAGCTTTGCAGGGGATAGGGAAGGGGTCCATCCTGTGTCACTCATGGTTGGGAGAGTTCCCAACCATGTTGTGACAGTAAAAGAACTGAGAACCTCTATACTAAATCATTAAATCTCCTACAGTGGCAGAATATGAACTAGCAGATTTTACAGGGGTTTACAGATTCAGGTGCAAGTGATATAACAAAGATTCCCCACTGGAACACAAAATAATATTTTTATTCTAAAAATGTATTTCCAGATATATCAGAGGTGTTATTTTTATTTTATTTTATTTTATTTTATTTTTTTTTATTTTATTTTATTTTTTTGTGGTCTAGAAACTATCGTAAGATCATGTACCTGCAGGGATATTCCTTTCATTTGACTTGCTTCGTCTCTTTTCCAGATGTTACTAAAAAAAATCAGCAGTGCATCTAAGATATTTGTCTAACTTCAGTCTCCTTTCTGCAGAAAGGATGCACTGTGTATCATCAGTGGTGGTCAATGCACAATTTTGCAGACACAGTATACAACATAAGGAAGATTAACAACGGTTTTAAGCCAAGATTTATGAAAGGACTTTTATTTCTTTAATAAAAAAAGCACTCATCTGTGCATAGTTTGTACATCTGTGTGTAAGTCTACTTTCAGAGCTCACGGTCAAACCATTCTCCAAGGTTTTATATAATTTGGCAAGTCTTAAACTGGAGATTTCAGCACTGCATGTACTCTGTTTATTCCTCCTAGCACACACCTGAAATTGACATTTTCTCTGGAACTTTCAGATTCATCTTTCTTGCTGCCACAGTCCCTGAATGGTCTTGGAATTTTGTGGGGTTTGCATTGGTTTCATTCATAATCAGGCACAGATTCAAGAGTTATTGGACTCTACTTCATAAGGTCTGCTGAAAAACCACTAACATTTTGTTTAGCTACATCATTAAGGGTAATAATCTGATGACCATAAGTTCTCATATGCTTTTCCACATAAAATCTGAAACTCAGCTGTATGTTTGAACTGGTACAGCACCATACAAATGTATACGTTCTTTTCAAAGGTTTGAGTGAAAGTTTTTGGTCATGACACAGGCACCAATTCAGCAAAACTTCTACATGCTTAATTTTAAGCAAGTGCTTATGTCCCACTGATCTGACTTTTTGTTAGATGTGTGATTGTTGGAATAGCTGCATTTTTAGCATATTTTCCTCCTTCAGAAATATAAGTCCAGTGTAAATGTTTGTAGAAATAATTCAGCACTAGCACAACTGAAATGTACTATTGCAGTCATCATTCAGTATCACTGTATCAATAATGTGGTTTATGTGATAAATAGAAATATAGCAATGCACTATATTAAACCTTAAGAATAAATTTACTACTGGTGAAGACATGATTTAAGCCACCCTTTTACAGACCATTTTTTTGCTATGCATTTTCTTTAAATCTCAACTGACCGATATTTCTCCAGAACAGGAGCTCTGTGACCTGTCTCTCTCACCTATAAGAGTTTCTACAATAAAAGATATCACTTCATTCACCTTGGCTCTTTGGCTATCTCTATACTACAGGGCTTGGTTAAGCCTGTTTAATAAGGTCCACTTTAACCCAACTTAAAGAAGACCTTATTAAGTGGGCTTAGAGTATCCACACTCAAAATGCCAGGAGACTGCCCACGTCCACACTGGCAGCAGCTAGGTCACCCTAGGCGTGGTGCATTGTGGGTAGCTGGCTCACAGTGCACCACAGCAGAAGTGCCCCTCTCTCCTGACCAATCCTCTACTACAGGAAGTGAGTGACCACACCACCCTCCTTACTGTGTGTGGCAATAGGGAGCCCAACAAGCTCAGGGAGCCTGACGTGGCCTAGCGACATGCCAGCACAGCACTTCATACCCTCCTTGCATTGACCAGACTCCTCTGGCTCTGGACGAGCTGCTGCAGGGCAACTGCCAGCCCGGGGAGTTACTAGAGGGTGATCGGGACCTGGGACCTGCCCACATGTGGCCTCCAATCCTGCTCTGGGGCCCAATCCAAACACTGCTATTGCTGCTTGCAAGCAGCAGCAGGAGCCTGATCTGGTTTCAAGCCTCTGGAGCTGGAGATGGTCCTTGTAGCTTTTTACAAACATCAGGAGCCATCTCCGGCTCTGAGCCTCTTGCAGGAAGCTCGAAGCTGGATCAGGCCCATGCTGCTGCCAGCAAGCCGCAGGAGCCATCTCTGAGCCTCCACCACTTGCCAGAAGTGGCTTGGAGCCCGATTGAGTGCCTTCTGGCTGCACTGCAGGTCAGAGATCCAGAGCCCATGCCCTGCTGATGCCAGCACAGGGGAAGGGCGCAGCAGTTGTTAAGATTCAAACACTGGGAAACAGCACATAGAGGAAGGTGAAGTCAAATCCCCTGTTGTAATGGGGAAAAAAATCCCTAGTTGTGATTTAATCCTGCTTTCACACAATCTAATATACAAGAAATAGCAACTTCTTTCTTTCTTTCTTTCTTTCTTCTATGTGCTGTTTCCCAGTTTTTGAATCTTAACAACGGCTTTGATTTGCTGTTACAGTGTAACCAAATCCTGTGTCTTATACTCCCCTGCATTTATTTTCCTCCCATTCTGTAAATTCCCCATCTTCAAACCATCTGAGAAAGTGGGATTTTCTCCCATGAAAGCTCATCCAATAAATAAATTTGTTAGTCTTAAAAAGTGTCACTGGACTCCTTGTTTGTTTTACAACAATATCAGGGGGGGTTGGGCTGAGAAGGGGAGACATGCAGGTCAGGCTGAGAAGTGGGGGAGACATGAGGTCAGGCTGAGAGGCAGGGAGATGTGGGGTTGGGCTGAGAAGGGGAGAGCCATGCAGGGTCTCTAATTCTGCTTTGGCCATGTCAACAGCCAGTACCAAGTGCCTCAGTGGAAGGTGCAAAATGTAAACAACCTCCCTCACTAAAAACCCTTAATGGAATGAGCTATCCATAAAAGAAGTTTCCTCCACAAACCTGTAGCTGACTGGTTGGCATAAACTCTGAAGTAGAAGGGGTTTCTAGTTCTTATAATGTTTTTAATCCACTGATATAATAGAGGGTTTTCTCATTATCCATGTGAATGTCTGTTCCTTTCTTGAGTCCTATTACACCCTTGGCCTCTAATCATTTGTTGCAAATAAAAACAGCATTTTATCACTTTTGAACTTGTCGATTTCATAGACTGCCTCCTTGATCATGTATTAATAGAACTGCAGCAATGGGTATCTTTATTTTTTATGATTCATAATAACATATGCTATTATTTTCCACAACTGAAAGGGCCTCCATCAGCTGATACTGAAGAACAATGTGCTGCTTTAGAAAAAGTGACTAAGCAACTTTTTCAAATGACTATTTCGTATTATACTTCAGGGGACTAAAACATCAGAGTGTTATCAGTTAAAACAGCTCTCTGAAGATGCCATCATCTCCCATTCCCAATGGCACTGAAGCCATAGGCTAATCTGACCAAGAGGCCCCTACCTTCATTCAACTACTCCTTACAGAATTTCTTTCTGCCTCCTGACAGCTGAAGGAACTACTCTCTTCCCTCTGAGCTGTTTTGCTTCACTCGTATTGGAAGCAATGGGAAGATGTGGCCATATTTTTAGTAATTTTTAGTTTATTTAAATCTTTCTTTGCTAATTTGAAACTAATTGCAGATTCAACAGAGGTATACATTGCTGCCTCAGTAATCCCCAAAGGTTTAATCGTATTGGCTACAGTTAATTTAGAATTCAGCAATATTTACAAGTAGCTTTAATTATTCCTTCCAATATGCCTGCTTTTTTCATCATAATTTGCTAGCATTCCAGCCACCTCCATTTTCCATTCTGCTGCTCATTGACCCCGCTTTGTTAGGGCTACCTGACGTTACAGTCTCCACTGACCTAAATAATTTTTTCATTTGCAGACCTGACCACATCACTGTTAACCCCATCAGCAGAACATTTTAATATACTCCAACACCATTTTTTATATGACTGTTCCAGCTCTTCCATTTTCTGTCCTAGGGATTTAGGTGTTTTCTTGAGCTGAGTTTAATGGAAGCAGGTATTAAAAAATATTTTTTTAGTTGTGTTAATGCACGTGACGAACTTCCAGAGGTGTCTCTGGATATTGAGACACTTGGGGTATGTCTACACTGGAGGCTCTGTTAAGTCGACCTAACAAGGCCAACTTTAAGTTGACTGTGTTAAGTTGACTTAGACAGTCCACTTTGAAAACTCCTGTTGACTGCCTACATCGATACCGGCAGGTGGTAAGTCAATGGAGGAGTGGTGTGTGATGCTGTCTGGGTCTAGGGAACTGCTTATGATGATCTTTCATATTAATATTTCATATTTGCAATAATCCATATGTGATATGCCATGTTTGATACCAATAGAAAGATTGTAATGTGCTAGGAATGATTACAGGGTTTATAGGGAGATATCCTATCTCTATGAGAAGTTATGAATGTATTTGTTATATCTGTGTTTCAACTTATTTGATTCTCAGAAACTCCCCAGAATGAGTATTTATAGCCTTTGTCTCCTTAATGGCCCATTAAGGAAGCTCCCAGCTACAGTGTGCCTCAGAAGAAATCTGTTCAATCAGTAACCCAGGCTGCCTATGTGACTCAACTCCATTTTGATTTGGCAAGAACATGTCAGAGCATGGGGAAGGTCAGAGGTAATAAAAGGCAGCAGCCCCATCTCCAGTTTGTCTTCAGTCTTTCTGCAACAAACACCCTCCTCTGGAACTATTCTTCTGGGACTGAACAAAGGACTAAGACCCACCAAGTTGTTGGGTGTATACCAGAGGAATTGGACTAAACTACAAACTGCAGATTCTTCAGGGACCTGCTTTATATGGACTCTAAATCAGGAATTGGATCAACCTGCAGACTCCAAATTCTTCAAAGACTTGCTTTCTGTAGACTCTAAATCATTTTCCAAAGGGATAGCCGTGTTAGTCTAGTCCAGTAAAAAAACAACAAGCAGTTGTGTGGCACTTTAAGACTAACAGATTTATTTTTTGCATGAGCAAAACAACTGCTTGTTGTTTTTTCTAAATCATTTGTTTGTATGTGATTCACTTTGACTCTTTAACATCTCTCATATTTTGTTTGTTTTACTTTTACATTAAACATTTAGTTGTAGTTCCTAAAGGATTGGCTGGCAGCATGGTATTTTGGGTAAGATCCAAGCCTTTATTGTTCGGGTGATGTGGCTGGCCCTTTGGGGTCAGGAGAACCTACTTCTTTAAGAGACCCAGTGGTTAGGTGGGGACCAGAGGAGCTGATGTGCGCTCAAGGGGGGCTGTTTCTATTTTGGTACGCTTGGTGATGACCTGAGTCAATCAGAAGCATGTTTTGTTACTGACTGGGAGACTGATTTAAATACCACCCATCAGTGGTTTGGGGGTTTGGCCCCTGGTTTTGCAGCTTGCCCTGATTTTAGCACATTCTGAAAGATATCTCAGGAGGCCCAGGTCACATGTTGCAGTGTGGGTAGCTGTCCCTAGTGGCCAGGAACTCTGGGAGGGGGCCTGGGGGCCAGTAAGGTTGACTTAAGGGCTTTCCCCATCTACATTAGCTTAAGTTGACTTAATAAGGTTGACTTCAGCTTTAAGTTGACCTTAAGAGGTGGTGTTATTAAGTCAATTTAAGGAAGCGCTTAAGTCAACTTAATAAAAGCCCAGTGTGGGTGCAGGAGTCTGTAGGTTGAATTAATCCTCTTTAAGTCAACCTAAGGCTCCATGTAGATGTACCCTAGGAGTTAAACAAACCCTAGTATTTGTGTTTTGTTTGAGAACATTTAGGGATTAGATGCTAAAAGTGTCAAAAAAAGACATAAAATATCAGTTAAGATACATAATGGATTCTAGGTGAGAAATTAGAAAGCAAAGTTTTTGAGGGTTTTCTAAGAAGAAAATATTTTTGAGCCATTCAGGCATACAGAGGCAATGCTGGCTTGATATTGGAAGTACAGTCTGACACTGAGAAGGTCCTCTTCTTCTGACTTGCCTCTCTCAACATGGTTTAGAAGAAAAGAAACAACAGAGGAAACCAAGGTAATGGACAATTGCCTTTTTTTCTATATTTAATCTAGTACAATATGTCTAGCTTCTATGAGATAGAGGTACAACACTGTTTGACTTTTTACATTTCCTATGGCTCCTACAGTTTGTGAAAGTGATGGACTTTCCATTTTGAAATTGAACTTTGAAAAACATGGCAACACAACAAATGTCCTTTTAATTTAGGAAATGAATATCCATGAAAAAAACCAGAACTGCCTGCTATATATCCTGTACTATAGTGAAATGGAACAGTCTGAGACACACAGGCTACGTCTACACTATAAAATTTAGTTCAAATTATTAATTCGAACAAACTAATTCAACTTCAAGTCAAAGATATTAATTCTAATTAAGGAGTATTCACTAGACTCCTAATTTGAAATAAAGCAGGATTTGATAATTTGAGTTAGAGAGTCTACATTAGACTCTCTAACTGGAACTCAGAGCCATGGCTACAAAGGGGATGGAAAGAGGAGTGGCCCAATGGAATGTGTTGCTGCAGCTGCACCAGGGAAGGCTTAGTTTCACACTCAGATAAAAGTAATTTATTATCATGCAACTTAGTCTTATTATCATCAGTTTAAGTGTATATATAGGAATTATTTATACTTGGAGCTTGCAAACAAGGGGACTGCAAACAGGGGAGTTTGAGAGGGAAGGAGTTAGTGAAGCCCTGAGAAGGAGGCGAAGGCGATCCCCTAGCCGAAGAAGCAAGGGAGAGAGCGAAGCTTGAGGGAGTGCATTGTTGACTGTGTGTTTGTCTCTTTCTCTGTAGGTGATTTCCATTAGTTGTCAGTTACTGTGTGAATTGGGACTGTGATTTTTTGATTGTCTGGGGGCTGTTTGTACCATTGTTCCCTGCTCACCTTTGATCACCAGCTTTGATCAGCCTTGTGATCATCCTTCCCCTGTGTGTTTTAATGAGGGACAAGGGCTGACCTAGGCAGAGAAGGCCTTAAAAGCCAGTGGCTGAGTGACCAGGGGGGACTACAAACAGGGGAGTTTGAGAGGGAGCTTGTGAAGGAGTTGGTGAGGCCATGATGGTGAAGAGAAGCTGCACTGCTTGTGCCAGCACCCCTTCTGTCTCCTCCACCTGTGCCTGTAGCCAGACAGACATCCTGACCATGGATATCCCTACCCTCATCCTGCTGTAGACTTGCAGAGACTGTGACCTGCATTTCTCTGTTACAGACAATCAGGCTGGGGAGATGAATCAATGTGACAGCTGCCTTCTGGTGGAATCTCTCAGGAGGCAGGTGGGAGAGTTACAGGAAGAGGAGTCTAGGCCCAGGAGTATCCATGCCCTGGAGAAGTTCCTTGATAGCATCCGCGAGGAGACATCCAAGGATGAGGATACTATCCAGGTGCTGAAGACTACTACCACACCACTGGAGAAGGATGGGATGCCTATGGCACACAGAGAGCACTGGGAGCTGGTAAACTCTGGCAGCAGACAGTGCTCCACCCCTGCTGCCAGCCCACCCTCCATTGTGGTGAAGAACCATTATGCGGCACTAAAGATGATGGATGAGGTGGAAGAGGAGATGCCATGCACCCCAGAGGCTGGGAGGATCACCATTACACCCAGGAGGAAGCATCAGGTTGTGGTGGTTGGGGACTTTCTTCTGAGGGGGAGGGAGGCACCCATCTGTCACCCTGACAAGGCTTCTCAGGAGGTATGCTGCCTTCCGGGGCCTGTATCCGAGACATTACAGAGGGATTATTGCGAATCATCCATCCCTCTGACTACTACCCCATGCTACTGATCCATGTGGGAACCAATGATACTGTGAGAGGTGATCCTTGGCAGATCAAAGGTGACTACAGGGCTCTGGGAGCACGGGTGAAGGAGTTCAGAGCACAGGTGGTGTTTTCCTCGATCATTCTGGTCTGAAGGGCCTGAGCAGAAACAGATGCATCCTGGAGGTGAATGCCTGGCTACAAAGATGGTGTCATCAGGAGGGATTTGGCTTCCTCGATTATGGGGTGCTGTTCCAGGAAGAGGGACTGCTAGGCAGAGACGGACTCCATCTGTCGAGGAAGGGGAAGAGCATATTTGGATACAGACTGCCTAACCTGGTGAGGAGGGCTTTAAACTAGGCTTGAAGGGGGAAAGGAGACCAAAGCCCACAGGTAAGTCACAATGTAGGAGGCCTGGGGAAAGGGATGGAACTTGGGGAGTCCTGGGACTGTAACACCAGGGATAAAAGAGAGGGCAGTTGGAACATGGGAGGGGGAATCAAATAATTGTCTTAGGTGTCCTAATGAAGCCGTAATACCTGAGGCAAGTGGAGAAGGACAATGCTGGGAAAAAATGCAAGGAGATAGATCCAATAGAACTGAAAATCCACAGGGGAAAGTAGGGCAATCGTCCTGATATTTTAGATGCCTGTACACAAATGTGAGGAGCCTGGAAAACAAGCGAGAAGAATTGGTAGCACTGTTCCCTCTAAGCTGCGCCAGCGCGCTGTGGCGCAGCCCGCCACAGCTGCCAGCGCAGCGGAAGCTGCCGGCAGCGCACTGCTGGCAGCCTCCACAGAACAACTCTGGGGCTGGGAGTTTTGAAAACTCCCGCCCAGAGGAGCTCCAACGGAGCATGCCCAGAAAATCTGGGCGTGCTCTGTAGAGCTCCTCTGGCCCGGAAGTTATGGCTGGGCCCTCTGGCTCCCGTCCAGCTCCGAGGTAAGTGGGGGGGGCGAGCAGGAGGGGGGACTGTCAGGAGGGGGGCGAGCGGGAGGGGGGGCCTGTCAGGAGGGGGGGCGAGCACGAGGGGGGCCTGTCAGGAGGGGGGGCGAGCGCGAGGGGGGCCTGTCAGGATGGGGGGCGAGCGGGAGTGGGCAGGCTGCCGGGGGGGGGGGCTGAGCAGGAGCAGCGGGGGCGAGGCTGTCAGGAGCGGGGGGAGGGGCTGCGCAGCGAGCAACCGTAGTTGCTCAGCTGCCCTCTCCCCTTAGAGGGAACATTGATTGGTAGTACTGGCCTGGACAAGGAACTACGATATAATTGGAATAACAGAGACTTGGTGGGATAGCTTGCATGATTGGAGTGCTGCCATGGGTGGGTATAAATTGTTCAGGAAGGACAGGTGTGGAAGAAGATGGGGAGGAGTAGCACTATATGTAAAAGAGCTTTACGACTGCTCAGAGCTCCATTATGGAAGTGGAAACAAGCCAGTTGAAAGTCTGTGGGTTAAGTTTAGAGGAGAAGGCAACAAGGGGGATATCGTGGTGGGTGTCTGCTATAGACCTCCAGACCAGAAGGAGGAGGTGGATGAGGCATTCTATGGACAACTGGCAGAAGTTTCCAGATCACAGGCCCTGGTTCTCATGGGGGACTTCAATTACCTTAACATCTCCTGGGAAGCCAATTCGGCAGTCCACAGGCAATCCAGGAAGTTTTTGGAGAGTGTTGAGGATAACTTCCTGGTACAAATGCTGGAGGAACCAACTGGGGGCCTTGTACCTCTTGACCTGCTGCTCACAAACAGAGAAGAATTGATTGGGGAAGTAGAAGTAAATGGCAACCTGGGAAGCAGTGACCATGAGATGGTGGAGTTCAAGATGCTGATTAATGGAAAAAAGGAAAGAAGCAAAATGCAGACCCTGGACTTCAGAAAAGCAGATTTTGGCTCCCTTAGAGAACTTTTGGGCAGGATCCCTTGCGAGGCTGATCTGAAGGGGAAAGACATCCAAGATAGCTGGCTATATTTTAAAGAAACCCTGCTAAGGGAACAGGAAGATACCCATTCCGATGACCAGAAAGAACAGCAAATGTGAAAGGTGCCCAGCGTGGCTTAACAGAGAACTCTGCACTGAGCTAAAGCATAAAAAGGAAGCTTATAGGAAGTGGAAGCTTGGACAGATGACTAATGAGGCATACAAAGATATTGCTCAGGCCTGCAGGGATAAAATCAGAAAGGCCAAAGGACAATTGGAGTTGCGGCTAGCAAGGGATGTGAAGGATAACAGGAAGGGGTTCTATAAGTATGTCAATAACAAGCACAGGATCAAGGATGGTGTAGGTCCCTTACTGAATGGGGCACATATCCTCATGGTGGAGGATGAGGAAAAAGCTGAAGTGCTCAATGCTTTTTTTACTTCACTTTTCACAGGGAGGGCGAGTTCCCAGCCCACTACACTGGGTATGGCAGATTGGAGAGAAGAAGAGAGGCCCTTGGTGATGGAAGGTCAGGTTAGGGACTACGTAAAGAAGGTGGATGTGCACAAGTCCATGGGGTTGGCCGAACTGCATCTGAGGGTGCTGAGGGAGTTGGCCGATGAGATAGCAGTAACACTGGTCATTATCTTTGAAAACTCATGGCAAACGGAGGAGGTGCCAGAGGATTGGAAAAGCACAAATATAGTGCCTATCTTCAAGAAAGAGAAAGGTTATGTCCACACACAAGCCCTTGTTTTGAAACAAGCCATTTCGAAACAAGCTGTTTCGAAATAAAGGGCTTATTTCGAAACACCTTATTTCAAAATAACAAAAAGCTATTTTGAAATAAGGAAAAATGAGGGAATTGAAATAGCATGTCCACTGTGACATGCTATTTCGAAATAGGAGAGGGGAGGGACAGGGAGGCCTGTGCTGAGCCGGGGATGCTCCACCCCCGAGATTCCCCTGCCCCCCCGCCGCTTCTGCTAGGGGCTTCCCCTGCCCCCCCGCTGCTTCTGCAGGGGGCTTCCCCTCCCCCCTGCCACTTCTGCTGGGGGCGGGGGGCTTCCCTTGCCCCCCCTGCCGCTTCTGCAGGGGGCTTCCCCTGCCCCCCCGCTGCTTCTGCTGCGGGTGGGGCTGGGGCCACCTCTTGCCTGGGATTCCCCAGCGCCCCCTCCACCCGCTCCTGAGCAGGTGGGGGGCACCGAGGAACCCCCAGCGGGAGGCAGCCCTGGCCTGGCCCGTGGCACAAGCGGTGGAGGGGCCAGGGAAGCCCCCCCGCCCGTGGCAGGAGCAGCGAGGGGGCAGGGGAAGCCCCTCTGCCCCCTGCAGAAGTGGCGGGGGGGCAGGGGAAGCACCTCTGACCCCAGCTGGAGGGGGGGGCTCCAGGGAACCCTGGGGGGCGGGGCGCCCCAGGCTTGGGGGAGCCTCAGCGGTGGGGAAAACCCTGCAGAGGCTGCAGTCCCCTGACCAGGCTGCGGGGCCAGCAGCTCCCCCGCAGCCCGGGCGGGAGGCAGAGTCCTAGGGGTGCCCCAGCCGGTTTCCCCCCACTTCCCCTTGGAAGGTGGATGAAGGGGGCTGAGGCACCCATCCCCCCCTGCTTCCAGCAAGGGGAAGTGGGGGGGGAAGCTGGCTGGGGCACCCTCAGACCCCCTGCACTCCACTCAGCAACCTGGCCAGGGTGCTATGCACCCTGGGAGGAAAGTCCTTATTTCAAAGCAATCCTTGTTTTGAAATAACATGTCCAAACGGCTTATTTCAAAACAACTGGTTTCAAAATAACCCTCCTTTCGAAAGCAAAGTGGTTTAAGCTGTTTCAAAAGGAGGGCTCTTGTTTTGAAACGAGGAGCTCCCTCCTTTCGAAACAAGAAAAAGTTGTGTGGACATAGGGACTTTTATTTCGAAGCAACCAGTGTTGTTTTGAAATAAATGCCCTGTGTGGACATACCCTAAGAGGAGGATCTGGGGAATTACAGACCTGTCGGCCTCAGCTCAGTCCCTGGAAAAATCATGGAGCAGGTCCTCAAAGAATCCATCCTGAAAAGCTTGGAGGAAAATAGAGTAATCAGGAACAGTCAGCATGGACTCACCACAGGTAAATCATACCTGACCAACCTCATTGCCTTCTATGACTAGATGACTGGATTTGTGGATGTGGGAAGAGCCGTTGACATGATATACCTCAAGTTTAGCAAGGCTTTTGGTGTGGTTTCCCACAGCATTCTCATCGGCAAGTTAAGGAAGCAGGGGTTGAATGTATGGAGTGTAAGGTGGATAGAAAACTGGCTAGATCAACAGTTTCCACAAGTAGGACTCAATGACTCCATGTCTAGTTGGCAACCAGTAATGAGTGGTGTGCCCTAGGGGTCAGTCCTGAGGCCAGTTCAGTTCAACATTTTTATTAATGATCTAGATGATGGTATAGATTGCACACTCAGTAAGTTTGCAGATAACACCAAGTGTGGGGGGGGGGCTAGAATGGTAGACACACTGGAGAGCAGGGACAGGATTCAGGAAGACCTAGACAAATTGGAGCAGTGGCCAATAGAAATCTTATGAGGTTCAACAAGCACAAGTGCAAAGTCCGGCACTTGGGACTGGAAAAGCCCCATGTACTGCTACAGGCTGGGGAGCGATCAGCTAAGTAGCAGCAATCTAGAAAAGGACCTGGGGGTCATGGTGGATGGGAAGCTGGGGATGAGTCAACAGTGTGCTCTTGCTGTCCAAAACGCCAATGGCATACTGGGCTGCATCAGTAGAAGTGTTGCTAGCAGATCAAGGGATGTGATTTTTCCCCTCTATTCAACGCTGGTGAGGCTGCATCTGGAATACAGAGTCCAGTTTTGGAGTGCCCACTACAAAAAGGACATGGATAAATTAGGAAGAGTCCAGCGGAGGGCAACAAAAATGATCAAGGGGCTAGAGCACAAGACCTATGAAGAGAAACTGAAGGAAGTAGGCTTGTTTAGCCTGCAGAAGAGAAGACTGAGGGGGGATTTGATAGCAGCCTTCAACTACTTGAAGGGATGGTCCAAGGAGGACAGAGCTTAGCTCTTCTCAGTAGTAACAGAGGACAGAACAAGGAGCAATGGTTTCAAGTTGCAGCTGGGGTGGTCGAGGTTGGATATTAGGAATAACTTTCTTACTAGGAGAGTGGAGAAGCATTGGAATGGGCTAACTAGGGAAGTAGTGGAATTTCCGTCTTTGGAGATATGTAAGGCTCTGTTAGACAAAACCCTGGCTGGGATAATTTAGCGAGAGTGGTCCTGCTTTTTCTGGCAGGGAGCTGGACTAGATGGCCTCATGAGGTCCCTTCTAACCCTGTGATTCTATGATTCTATGATTATGGCCAGTGAGGGGGGGTGTGGTGAAGCAGGGCAAGAGAAGCATGTGTTTTACCTAATGTTAACTGTGGGAGGGACAGGGGATGGGTCTCTCATTCAAAAAAAATTGGAACTAGTGTTCTAGCTGACCTAACATTTATGCTATTGCTTGTGATTTGATGGGATAGGAGGATTATTTAAAGACAATATCAGTAGGTTACTAAATCAGGCCAGATTTTCAGGAGTGTATCACAAGAGATCAACTCAGAAGGATGTATAGGAATGTGTTTTGTTCATACAAAAACCTTTAACATTTATATGGGGAAATGAACATTTGTGGATGCAAATATTGTTGTTGTATTCCTATCTGTTAGTACGTGAATAGAGGATATGTATATACTTTAAGTTTACTTGTTTTTTGTAAGCACAATCCTATGAGTTCTTTATCTTCCACTTATTTGTGCTAAACAAATAAATAAATAGACAATGATATGAATATGAGATTATGGCAGGCATTCTTTTTACGTGAGAGCAATTCTCATAATTGGTATCACACTTTAATTTTCCCATCCACATTCTTTTAATAGCATCCTTCTCTTTAATGTGGGTTTTTAAAAATTATTATTCCTTTGTTTGCGAAAAAGTTTTGTTACTTTCCCAGAATTGTTTTATTTTCATTGTAACCAATTAATTTCTTCCATAAGCATTGTCTTTTGTGCACAAACATTTTGTATCTGTTGTAGTTTGCAATATGACATGAAAAACAGATTAGTTGTGGTTTGCTAATTTCACACACTCTTTCCCCTCATGCCTCCTGCACAGATTAGTAGTTTGTATGTGCTGAATTCTGTTTTTCCTACTTTATCTCGCCTTGGCTAACCTTCCAGCAAATTTATGACTATGTTTTTAAGTAAGGTAAGACAAAAGCATACCTTTGAGAGTAGTGAGGCAGTAGGTAGTCCCAAAAGTTAACATTCAGAATGAGAGGACCTAAAAATAACAGTCTGGTGTTATCTGAAAGAGAATTATCTTGTAATTGTCTCTATGCTGTGCTTATGCAGGCAAGCATATAAAGGATATTCAAATATTTCTCACTAGTTTCCACTGCTGTATTAAAGCACTTTGTATGCCAAACAATAAACTCTCATGTTGGCTATATTTTATAATACACCTTATTAAGAATACCGTTAGGAACACATATTGTATTCAAAAGTGCTTTTCAGAGTTCAGATTAAACAGCTTTCTGACTAAAATGCCTCTTCAGCTAAGTGAGATGTTTAGCAATAACTATATAGGAACAAATTCTAATTGTAATGCAACCAAATAAAAGGTTAGAATTGCTGAACTGTTTGCAAATGATAGGCTTGTCTATTTCCATGATATCACACAACAGCTGAAGAATATAGAGTAGTTATATTTCTGTGAAAAATTCAGTAAGTATTTGGTTTCAAAATAGATGCACAGATTCTAAGGTCAGAAGTAACCACTACAACCATCTAACCTTCTCTATACACAGGCAATAGAATTTTTCCAGCTATATCTACACTGGGAATTTAGTTCACATTAAGGAGGCTTAATTTGAACTAAATTAGTCCATGGCCACACTGACTTTCCTTAGTTCGAACTAAGGAATTCCTTAGTTCGAACTAAGGAAGGCCTAGTTTGAACTTGTAAAACCTGCCTTCAGTTTGAATTAACTGCTAGTTTGAACTTATTAGTTCGAGCTAACCCAATGGAGCTGTCTTAGTTCAAAGTAACCATTAGTTTAAACTAAAGGCAATTTGAACTTCTTCCTCCTAGGGTGCTCTCCTCTTTTTATGGATTGGGTGGAGGCGTGGCCTTTCTTGGGTGTCATGTTACCACACTCGCCATGGTGCCCCCTCCTAAGCAAAACTAGCAAGTCCTGTGCGTGGCCATCCTACTTCAATTTAGGTTTCTAGTGTGGACATGCTAATTCGAACTAAGTTGAATTAATTAATTTGAACTAATTGTGATTAATTCAAACTAAGTTCAGATTAATCACAGTTAGTTCAAATTAATGAATTCAAAGTAACTTAGTTCAAACTAGCATTCTTAAGTGTAGACATAGCCTCCCACAATACATAAAGATATATTATCCTCAAATAAGTACAATCTGATAAATTTCAATGTAATTTTAGTGTTCTGAGACTACAATCTCAGGTGACTTGGGTGACTAAGCTCTTAATTTTGTGCTTCTTTCCCAGACAACAGCCTTGGAGAACTCACTCATTGAATTCAAAATTCATCATTGGCTGTGTTCACACAGAATTTTTGTTTCAAAACAATGAGGTTGTTTCAAAACAAAAAAAACCATGTTCATACGACGCACTGTTGTTTCGAAACAAGTTAAACCCCATTTGGGGGCGCAACAACCTTGTTTCGAAACCCTTGTTTCGAAACAATGCATGTGAACA
>ML681963.1:80929626-81042121 GCA_007922195.1 Podocnemis expansa | reverse complement strand
TTATTTCGAAACAGCTTGTTTCGAAACGTGTTGTTTCGAAACAAGCACTCCCCGTGTAGACATAGCCCTGTTGTAATGAGAGAACAATCCAATGTCCCTATTAAGTCCTGAAGCAATGCAACTGAATTTGCAAATAAATTAAATTCCAGCAGTTTCTCTTTGAAGAGTTGTCTGAGCACAACAATTAGCAAATCGTGAATGGAGTGATCAGGAAGATTGAAATGCTGACCCACTGGTTTTAGAGTGTTGTGATTTCTAAGTCAGATCTGTGCCCATTTATTCTTTTGCGCAAAGACCATCCTGTTTGTCCAATATGTAAGGCAGAGGGGCATTTCTTGCACATGATGGCATAAATCACATTGGTGGATGACCAGGTGAAAGATCTTTTGATGGAGTAGCTGGTTTTATTAGGTCCTGAAATAGTGTCTTTTGTGCAGATATGTAGGCAAAGTTGACAGCCTGGTTTATTGCAGGGATGTGCCTGCTTTAATGGTTCTGTTGTTAGGTCTGCATGTGCTGGTAAGTATCTCTTTAAGGTGGGGGGCTGTCTGTAAGTGAGGAGAGGTCTGTTTCCAAAGTTCAATGAAGTGGGATCTTCTCCCATGAAAGCTCATGCAATAAATATATTTGTTAATCTTTAAATGCCACAGGACTCCTTGTTTGTTATCATGGTGACTGGCTCTACTTCCTATTACCAATCCCTGGAACTTGCTCCTAATAACATCAAATTCTTATAGCTTACATAAAATCAATTCTTTTATAATGTGGAAATGATATAGCTTCCAGACAGAAGGGCTGTATGGCAAATTTCATTGCAGAACAAATTTTTATGAGCAAATTACAAGTCACTCACTCTCCACATTAGGGATTTATCTGGCAGTCTTTACTGCAGTAAGTTGGCTATGAACAATCCTGCTAGACTTCTTGTCCCTTTGGTGACTGGCTGAGGTCAAGTTTCTAGTAGATGTACTAGAAAAGCAAAGGAAGGTTATTTGAGACAAATGCAGTATGATTTACCTGAAAAGATTTTCTCTTTTGCAGTAGATAGCACATCTAATATAGAATGGCATGGCTGCTGAATCATTCAGTTGACGTATCTGCACAGTACAGGCTCTTATCGATGCTGTAACACTGCTTCTTGTTAGAATGATTTTTTCAGATACCTCACGAATTTCACACACTTGTAAGCTACTTTTTTTCATTCCATGTATAAGACGGAACTGTTCTCATTCACAGTGTACTTTGCACTTTGACTTTTTGGACATAGACACAAGCTTACTATTGAATTGTTTTGAGCAGAATAGATGCTTTTACTCAAGTACATTTTAAATGGGCCTTTAGCCAATTCTTTATGGTTACTTGTATCCAGTCAAAAATACTGCAGTTAACAGTAAAGGGTGACTTTATTTCACCTTGAACAACGTATCTCTTTATTTTGACTATCCTACTAGTATAGCTCTATCCAATGAGAGCGAAAGGATACAGTAGGTAAGGGGAATAAATTTGAAATGTTATATGGGAGGGAAATATGATTATTAAAGATTTGATCATCCAGTATTTATTCATCAGTCTATCAGATATTTATACAGATTGTTTTATCACTTTTATGTTAGCCCTGCCTTTGGTAGCTGGAATTTAGCTCCTTAACATCACCAGTCTTTCAGACATTTAGGGACTCTCATTCAGGCTATAGAATCATAGAATCACAGAAAATGGAAAGGGGTCATCAAGTCCAGTCCCCTGCACTCATGGAAGGACCAAGTACTCTCTTAAACCATCACTGACAGGTGCTTCTCTAGTCTGGTCTTAAACACTTCCAGTGATGGAAATTCCACAGCCAGTCTAGGCAACTTATTCCAGTGGCTAATCACCCTGGCTATGTCTACACTACAGGGCTCACTTCAGTTGACTTAATAAGGTCAACTTAGGGTATGGCCACACACACTTCTTATTTCGAAACAACAGAGGTTGTTTTGAAATAAGAAGTGCCATGGCCACACGACGCACGGCCATTTCAAAACAAGCAAACAGCTTGTTTCGAAAAGGCCGTGGTTGTTTCGAAATAGCTTAAACCTCGTTGCGTTTTGAAACAGGGTTGTTTCGAAACCAGAGGTTTCGAAACAGCCCTGTTTGGACATGTTGTTTCAGAACAAAGTGTTCCAAAACAACATGTCACCTTCCTCAGTACCCTGGCCAGGGTGCTGAGGGGTGTCCACTGGGGCGGGGGGGCTGCGCCACATGCCACCAGTGCCTGCAGGGACTGCAGGCACCGGCGGAGTGCCGTGCAGCCCCACGCCTCACCTGGCCAGTCCCTGCAGGGGCTGCAGGCACCCGCCAGGAGAGGGGCGGTGGGGCGCCTCACCCCCGGGGGCTTTAAAGCCCCCGCTGCCCCCAAACCTGGGGGCACCGTCCCAGTGCGCAGCTGGAGCCCGCTGCTGCCGGGGCCGGAGTGAGCACCAGCCCGGAATCCCCGGCGCCGACGCTCTTGCGGGGGGTGGGGCTCGGGCAGCCCCCGGGGCCCCGGCCCCAGAATCCTCAGCGCAGAAGCTCCTGCCGGGGGCGGAGCTGGGGCAGCCCCTGGGGCCCTGCCCCCAGAATCCACCGCAGCCCAGCGGGGGACTCCATGGGGCAGGGCCCTGGGGGCTGCCCCAGCCCTGCCCCCAGCAGGAGCGTCGGCGCCAGGGATTCCGGAGGCGTGTCCGGGGGATGCCCCAGCCACACCTCCTGCAGGAATGTCAGCGCCGGGGATTCCAGGCCAGCACTCACTCTGGCCCCAGTAGCAGCGGGCTCCAGCCGCACACCGGGGCCGCACTTTACCCCACCGGTGCCTGCAGGGGCTGCAGGCACCGGCCAGGTGAGGCGCGGGGCTGCGCGGCACTCCACTGGTGCCTGCAGTCCCCTGCAGGCACCGGCGGCATGTGGCGCAGCCCCGCCCCCCTGGCCCAGCGGACACCCCTCAGCACCCTGGCCAGGGTGCTGAAGGGGGGCTGCCCTTCCTCCCAGGGTGCTTAGCACCCTGGGAGTAAGGTGACATGTTGTTTCGGAACACTTTGTTCTGAAACAACATGTCCGAACAGGGCTGTTTCGAAACCTCTGGTTTTGAAACGACCCTGTTTCGACACGCAACAAGGTTTAAGCTATTTTGATAGAACCACAGCGATTTTGAAACAAGCTGTTTGCTTGTTTCGAAATGGCCGTGTGTCGTGTGGCCATGGCACTTCTTATTTCAAAACAACCTCTGTTGTTTCGAAATAAGATGTGTGTGTGGCCATACCCATAGGGAGATTTGACTGTTATTGCAGGAAAAAGAGTAATGTGATTCGTTGTGGCCTAATTATCCTTCTAAAGCAGATTTCTGGCTACTTTACACTGCCTGAATAGTATAAAGCAGCCAGACCAAAGGTAGAAGTTTGAATCCTGGATCTCCAGTCACCAAGGGCTGTATTTTTTGAGGGAATAAGTTCTCTTTAACAAGGCCTTGTTGTGCAGAACAATAGTTCTATGGTGTCACCTACTTCAGTGTAGGCTTCTCAGATGGGATCTTCATTTTACTTGGCTTGTGCTTCCATTATTTTCCAAATGGTCAGTTAAAGAAAGCCTCATTTATCTAATTTCCTTTGGCAGGTTTTAACATGCAGAAACATAGGGCTACCTGATAAAATCATTAAGATTATTTATTTCCCAAAGTCTTGGTACCTTTACATGAGGGAATGGCACAAAGCCAGCATTCTAGTCAGAGAACTAGTGTTAAAGTGTATGGAGTCAGGAAAACAAATTAGGCATGATAGTCATTTGTTAAAATAAGTTACTGGGTGCATTTTAGTTAGGCACTCTTATGGAAACCAAATTCCTCCCAAAGTGAAATGTAAGTCATATGGAGGATAGCTAATGTGACATCAATTCTTTAAAAAGATGCCAGGGTCAATCCCAGCAATTAGAGGCCAGAAAGTCTAACGTCAGTACCAAGCAAATTGGTTGAAACTTTAAAAATAATAGTTTGAAATTATAAAAAGTTTGAAAACTTGAAAGTATAATCAGACACATAGATTAATATGATTTGTTGGGGAAGAGTCAACATGGTTTCTGTAAAGGGAAATCATATCTTGTCAATCCACTAGAAGTAACTGAGGGGTCAGCAAGCATGTGGACAGTGGTGATTCAGTAGCTATAGTGTACTTATGTTTTCAGAAAGCCTTTGACAACATCCCTCACCAAAGGCTCTTAAGGAAATAAGCAATCATGCGAGAAGAGGGACAGTCCTCTCGTGGATCAGTAACTGGTTAAAAAGTAGAAAACAAAGGGGAGCCAATTTTCAGAATGCAGAGAGGTAAATAGTGGTGTCACCTAGGGGGCTGAACTGAGCTATGTACTGATCAACATATTCATAAATGATCAAGGAAAAGGGATAGACAGTAAGGTTTCAAAAGTTCTAGATGATAGAAACCTACTCAAGATGGTTAAGTCTGAATCAGATTGTGAAGAGACAAAAAGGGATCTCACAAAAGAGGGTGACCATGCAACAAAATGGCAAATGAAATTAATGTTGATAAATGCAAAGTAATAAACTTTGGAAGTATAATTGAACTATACATATAAGGTTGAAATTAGCTGTTATCACTCAGGAAAGCAAGCTTGGAAACATGGGAGGGGTTGTGTATGACAGTGCCTAGGAGGCTCAGCCCTCAGTACTGTCACTGAGGAAGTGGGCCTTTAGCACACCCCTGATCCTCACCACTTACCGCTGGGCCCACTGCATCTGTGGCAGGGTGTCATCAGGCTGCTCAAACTCCACAGCGATCCTTTTGGCCTCGACTGCCCAGATGTGGGGGACCCATTCCCCTTAGCTCACAGAGATTGTGCAGCACACAGCAAGTGCTGATAACCTCTGGGAGGATGGTCTCACCTATCTGTAGGTGGGTCAGCATGGCCCTACAGTGCGCCTTCAGATAGCCAAAAGCACACTCAACGACCATCCAGCAGCTGTTGAGCCTTTGGTTGTAGAGTGTCCTGCTGTCAGTCCAGGTCAGCCATGTAGGTTTTTATCAGCCATGGCAGCAAGGGGTAGGTGGCATCCTCCAGAATAATGATGGACATCTGCACAACCCTGAGGGCGAAGCTGTACTCGAGGAAGAAGGTACCCACCTGCATGCTCCAGTACAGGCCAGAGTTCCACAGGACATGGGTATCATGCACTTTCCCTGGCTAGCCCACATAGATGTTGATGAGGAGCCCTCAGTGGTCCATGAGGGCTTGCAGGCCCATGGAGTGGTAGCCCTTCCAGTTGCTTTAGGCTGCGGCCTGGTGGTCTGGGACTTGAATGGGGTTGTGGGTGCCATCCACGATGCACCTGCAGTTGGGGACCCCAAGTCCAGTGAAGCCATCCAGGGTGTCCTACAGGTTTCCTGGGGGTCATGAGGCGGCTGATCAGGATCCTGTTGATGGCCCAGCAGACCTACCTCAGGACAGCATCCATGGTGGACTTGCCAATCCCAAACTTGTGGGTAATGGAGGGATAGAAGTCCAGCGTTGCCTGGTCCCAGAGGGCAATGGCCACTCTCTTGTCCACGGGCAGGACAGAGCAGGGTTGGGTGTCAGTGCCCTGCAGAACTGGGGTGAGCTTGGTGACCAGCTCAAGGAGGGGAGCTCTTCCTTATCCTGAGATTCTGCAGTCACTGGTCATCGTCTCTGTCATGGGTTACACATCTGTGCACCCTGGGTTATGATCTACTTGATTTTTCTGTTAATTTGTACACTGTGATTGTAGGATTTGTTACCAGTTATACTATGCAATGTTTCTTTATAGATGCTTATAACCAATTTTACTTGAGTATATGATATCATGTTTCTTACAGTTTCATGCATGTGTTCAGATGTGTACCATGTTTAGCATGCCTCCAGGGGTTGAGTGACCCACAGAGTTCTCCCAGCAGCAGTCAGCCTGAAAGAGACAAAGTAATGCTAATAGAGGTGGCTGAGAAGAGACAAAAGCATCACCTCTTCTGTAAGGGGAGAGGTGAGAGGAGTGCTGGAAACAAAGCCAGAAACCTGGAAGATTTTAAGTGTTTTTTTGGATGAGACACTCCATCTTGAAACAACTTCAAGCAACTCTGGCCTCAGGCAGAGACTGTCTGTGTAAGCATCTAACAGCCAAACACCTTGAGCATAAACTTGTTTGGACTATGAGGTTAGTTCAAGTAGAAATATTAGGTTAGCATGAGTATTTTACCTTTTATTTCCTTGTGCTGTCTCCTGACTCATTTATATTGTGATTCTGCCATGATTGGCTATATTTTCACTTAGAATTATAATCTGATCAATAAACTAGCAGTTATTTTATCTAAAGCTGTGTGGTCTTTAGAAGGTGTGAGTGAAGAAGGCTGGGCACAATCCATTTCTTTGTTAAATGGAGGGACTTGAGTGTTTGGTGGTTGGGAGTGGTTCCCAACCTCTGTAGACAGAGGGTCCTGGTGTGGTAACAGGGGCCGGGGTGCTTGCTGGGGGACTGTCCCTTGAGTAGCCAGGGGGCATACACCCACTGTCTGGGACTGATCACATGCAAACGGCTGGAGTAGACTGACTCAGGAGTGAGTGGTCACTTGCAAGGTGGGATGAATCGGGGTCCAAGAGTGAGACTTGGGAGGTAACGGCAGCACACCAGACTGGATCTGGGGAGTGGCCTGTCACAGTCCAAGGTGGTGAGGATGATCCAGTCCCACCAATTGCTGCTGGTTTCCTGTGCCCAGATCTGCTGAGGCACAGAGGGCACCATGAGCATGCCAGCTGCCAGCTTGGCAGGGGCAGGTCAGCCTGCTGAGGCCTGCCAGCATTCTGGTAGTTGCCCTGCAGTGCTTTCTCCACAGCCAGAGAAATTTGGCCAATGCATGGCTGGTGTTGAGCACCCCGCTGACAGACTGCTGGAGCACATCAGGGTCCATGACCTTCTTGGGCTTCATCTTGCCAGGGATGTGGGCAGCATGCTATGCTCACTTCTTGTTTTGTAGGAGTAGCCAGGGAAGGGGGGGGCACTTCTCTTGTGTACTGTGTGCCATCTAACCATAATGTACCACTCCTAGGGTGACCTAGCCCCTGCCAGTGTGGACATGGGCAGTCTACTGGCATCTTGAATGTAGACTCCCTCGGTCAACATAATAAGGTCAACTTTAAGTCTATTTAAAGTCAACCCTGTTAAGTTGACTTAACTGAGCCCTCTGTAGACAGCCCTTGTTTGTTTTACTGAACTAGACTAACATGGCTACCAATTGACCTTAGAAGAGCTCTCTGAGCTCCAGCTCTTCTGTTTCCCAAGCATGCTCATTTGACCAGCCCATGGCACTTGTCAGCCATTTCACACTGAGGACTTGTGACCAGCAAGTTGGTTAACCTGACTCAAAACCAGTATTTTCAAAGAAAGTGTTAGAGCTAAAGAGAAAAATAATAAAATGCACAACTTTTACTTATGCAAAATGGTAAGGAAAGATTAAGGTGTAAATTCCCCACAGCTCAGCTAAGCATCATGTCTGGAAACACCCACTCCTGCTCACAACAGCACCCCCCCCTTTTTTAAATTTACTCTTTGTGTTTTCTTGCCAGCCTTTTGGGGCCAGTAGACACTCTTGGCAGTCTCTGACCACTAATCCAACCCACACTCTTTTCCTTATCTGGGATCCTGTAAGGGTTTTGTGTTTCCTTTGATCTCTCTCTTAGACCTAACAAAACAGCTAGGTAGGGGCTCTAGAAGAGTGGGTATGGTGATAGTACAGAAGATCATTCACCAAACTGTAAAGTTCCAAAACAGTAGCCATGCTAGTCTAGTTCAGCAAAACAAACAAAGTGCCTGGTGGCACTTCTAAAGACTAATAAAATTATTTTTCACAGGAGGTTTCATGGGAGAAAATCCCACTTTTTCAGGCTCTTGAAGATGGGGAAATACAGAATGGGAGCAAAATAAAGGTAGAGGAGTGTAAATCATAGGATCATATAGGACTGGTACAGCAAATTAAAGTAGTTGATTGGATTCAAAGCATGAAGTATAGCAAGTAGCAGGGAGGAGGGAACTGGAAGGGTGGGAAAGGAAGAAGAGGAAAATTACCTGTTGTAATGAAAAAAAAACCAGAGTCTATGTTCAGTCGTAAGTTGACGGTGTCAAATCTGCCTATGAATTCCAGTTCTGCAAATTGTCTTTGAAATTTTGATTTGTTAGCCATTAGCTTGATTATGGCTATTAACAGATCCTTAATGGAGTTATCAGGGAGACTTAAGTGTTTCCCTATTGGTTGTTGAACGTTGGAATTTCTGATGTCAGACTTGTGTTCATTTATTCTTTTGTGCAGATACTGTCCTCCTTGTCTAATGTATAAGGCAGTGGGGGGGAGGTAGGGGAGCATTTCTTGTACATGATGGCATAAATCACAATGGTTAATGAGCCCTTGATGGAGTAGCTGGCTTAATTAGGTCCTATGATGGTGTCTTTTGTGCAGATATGTGGGCAAAGTTGGCAATGTGGCTTGTTGCAGGGGTATGTGCCTGCTTTAATGTTTCTGTTAGGTCTGTAGCTGCTGACGATTATCTCTTTAAGGTTGGGGCGGCTGTGTATATCCAAGGAAAGGTCTGCTACCCAAGGCCTGAGAGAAGTGAAGGATTAAAGCTATTTTTAAAAAGTGAAAGAAAAACATTTAGATTTTTTTAAAAAACTGACAAAAATGTAACAGTTTTCTTAGTATAACTTATGAAAAAATTAATTGTATAAATTAGGAAATGTAACGTATTATGGGTCCAGGTCAAGTCTCTTACAGAAGAAGCCACAGGAAAGGGGAAGTCTACATGGATTCTTTCTTAAATAAAAGTGAATTTAGTCAATTTTGAAAAATATTTGACTGACAGCCCTCGAATTTGAAATCTGTGTCCAAATATAGCACAGATATGGTATGAATAGTGTCATTGCAAGCTTCTTTTAGAGGCCTGACAATTTATCCAAACCCTGTTATGGAGGCAATCACATCTGCAAATAAAAGAATAGTTAATTCTACAGAAGCTTACAATGCTTGGCTTCCTTTCTGAGCCTACCAGCCAGTGTGCCAGTTGTGTGTGTCCTTGTAGGAAGAGAGTGTTACTTATGAATTAGACTGTGTCCATCCATCTCTTCTCACAAAGGATGTTGAACAGCCATTGGATGGCAGAAACTCTTGGTCACAACTGCTCTGGACTGTTTTTTAAGAAGATTCTTGACTTTTAATATTTTAGCTGTCATGCTTTCTAGCCTTATTACCTGTGTATGGTGAAGCACCAACCAAAAACAGACTCTGTGCAGCTTAGTCCATGACAGACCTTTGTTTTGCAGCCTTTAGAAAAAAAACAGAGGTGAAGAGCTGGTAAACAGTACATTAGTCATTAATTTTTCAAGCTCACATATTAATGTAATTGGGGTCAAATTAGTTATTGCTCTGCCAAGCATTCATGGGTTCACAAAACATTGAAAATAGTAAGGAAAATTGAGGAAGCATGCAGGAAAGTTTACTTTGGCATGGACATGCAGAACTAAGCAAGGGAGAACTCCAGTGGGACAGCCTGCTCCATCAGCTTATATGACAGCTATAGTGAGCAAAGGAATTAGGTTACAGCAAGGCCGGAAATCAGTTAGGGGCAATGGTTAGCCCCAGTAGGAGAGCTTTTAGGCAGGAAACAGGAAAGACTGAGAGTCTGGTGACCCTCTGTTTTTGAAGCTTTTCTTTTATGAGCTCATAGACCACTATCCTCATAGGTCTACTAAGAGCAAAGTACAGAAGTGTTTGTTTCTTAAGTTGGGTCTCTAGTTTCTTTCATATGTACTCAAAATTTCTTAATGAGAATTATATGCATATATTGTGAGAATAGATCGTTTGAGAACAAATTTCTCATGTAACCAAAAATATAGCTGCTTCTCTATTCACACTTAGTGACATTGGCTGGTGGGGGGGCTACATTTTATGTTTTGCTGTCTGCTCGGTTCATACCTTTCCCACAGGTTACTGAAGTGAAACTTTAAACAGGAAAAAGATCGGTGGGTTACTTACCAGTAACCATCCTTCTTCGAGATGGGCTGCTTGCATACATTCAGTTTTAGGTGTCTACATGCCACAGTTCACAACTGGCTGGAAACTTTTAGCCCTAGCCTGTCAGAGCAGGGTAGGCAGCCAATGCCCCCTCTGGCCACTGCCACAGCTATATATAGATGGCCCCAACCCTGGTTCCTCTCAATCCCTTCTTATCACTAACTCTGAGCGGCGGGGATGGTGGAAGGGACCTAAATCAAATCATTCAGTCAAATCAAATCATAGGGCTGGAACCCCATCTCGAAGAAGGATGGTTACTCATCAGTAACCCACTGTTCTTCGAGTGCTGCTTGCATCATTCAGTTTTAGGTGACTACTAGCCATACCTCAGATGGTCGGTGGAGTTTATATTTTCCTACTGTCAGCATGGTTATACTCGAATGGCATCCCAACCTCAAGGATGGACAAAGTGGTGGGTCGTCAAGCTTATGCTGATGAACACAATACCGACCTGCAGATTCTTCTGAGAGAATACCCGCATAATGTGTGCCAAAGAGGTTATCTACCACTCCATCAGGAGACTGGCCTTCTGGAAAAGAGGGCAATCTTGAGCCAGGTTACATGGCCCTTATGTCAGTAGGCAATAAGGAAATCACTGTCTCTAGCAGCATTTCTCCATTCCATGAAGAAGCAAATGGGCGCTATGCCCCTAGCCAGAGGGGAGGGAAAACATTGATTCTCCATCCACAGTGGGATGGGTTTTGTCACCTTTACCTATATGCACTGGCCTTGAACTCTGTGGAGAAGATTGTGGTAGGGTACACCATGGCGTGGTTGTCCCACAGCAGTCTGGAAGGAAAATGTGGAAAAAACAACCACATAAATGGGGATACAGGGGCCTAGTTCCCTGAACTATCAGTATTGAAAAGGGGGAAAAAAGATCCCCTGGTTGAGGCCTGGGGAGAAGGTGACTGGCTTGGAGGTCAGTACCACAGAGGGCTTGGTTCCAGCAATCCCTCACATGTCGAGGGAGGTGTTGTATCTCAGCTCCAGGCAGGGGAGGTCAGCACTGTGCCTGCAGACCTCAGAGTCACCGGTGCTGGGGTGGTTGGCACCAGCAAAGTGTTACGATGCTGGGGTAGTGATGGAGAGCGCTTACAAGAGTGCTTCTGCTTGGGTCCTGGTTCAGTGCCAGGAGGAGCAGAGGCTTCTAGGGAAGAAGTTTTTTCACTCGTGCTGAAAGAGGGGAAGGCAGTGGTGCCAGTGAATTTGGAGACTAGTGGCATATCAGGGCTTCCCAGGTGCCCAAGAGTAAGGGTGGCTTTCCTCTTGGCTTCAAAGGTTTAGATATCTTCTTCTCATTAGTATTTTTTATTTATATTCCAGTGTTGCCCAGAGGCCCCAGTCATAATCAGGGATCTATTTTGCTGGATAATGTGCAGGCAAAAGATAATAGCTCCTGTATATGTGAGCATATTTAATATTTCATGGAGAGAATGTCTCAGACATATAAGTCACTTGTATAATGAAAGAGACTTCTGAGGCTTCTGTTCTGCTTTCATGGCAATCTAGGCTGTAAGAGTAAATAACTGGAGGCCAAGCTAAGAATGAATCTGGCTTGGTGGACTTCAATATTCAATTATATGAGACCAGCAGATAACTTTTCTCTTACTCGGTACCAGAATGGTGGAAGGAGATTTGTCTCAAAAACATTTTATAATGGGATAACGCCGCCATATAAAATTAAATTCTCTAAGAAGTCTGGGTGCAATCCTGAGCCTATTGAAAGCAATGGGACATTTGTCATTGATTTCAGTTGTGACAAAGAGCTCATCCTCTGTTCACAGAGTTGTTTCTGTCCCGTCCTGGCTTCTTCTCTCTCTTGGGAACAGAGAGGGCTGCCATTTGTAAGAATACAGGGATCGCCATTGAAATGATTGCTACTGGATCTGTACAAAATCATATTCCACACATCACAAGTTTTGCCTATAACCCTTTTGGAAATAACTGAGGTACTGGTAGGTTGGTGGTCTTTTTAATGGTGAGAGACATATACATTAGTTTTCACTGCAGTAATAGTGTCATTCAGATCAGAATGGCTAGAAGGAAAAAAAGTTGGTTTTTATCCCAGGGGGTTAAGTACAAACAACTCCACTTGAAGTCTGTGGGAGCTGGATGCTCGACACATCTAAAAATCAGTCTTTCTGTCTTTTGCCGAAAGGATAGTTCTGAAATTCAAATCCTCCTAGATACCTGCTTTCATTTGAACAATTCTAAAAACACCTTCAGCATCTGGAGAGAGTAAAAGAGAGAGCATGCCAGCCTGCCCACTTTCCCCAACTCAGGGATACAGTATGGCTATGTCCACACATACATGCTTATTTTGATTTAAGTTAAATCAAAATAAAATCCTCGATTTGAGGTTTTTGCTTATTTCGATTTAAGCTAATTCAAAATAGCAAGTCCAGACACAGGAATTGCTATTTTGAATCAGGAGAGGGGCACCATGGGAGGTGTGGCAACATGGCCCCCTCACTGGGCCATGCCCCCACCCAAAATATACAAAAAGGAAGGAACCCTGGGAAGGAGAAGGGCAAAAGTGTTATTTCAAAATAACATGTCTGAACAGCATTATTTTGAAATAACCATTTCAAAATAACAGATGACTTGAATTAAAGTAGGTTTAAGCTATTTAGAAATAACGTCTCTTGTTTCGAAATGATGGAGCTTGTCATTTTGAAACAAGAAAACATCCTGGGGACCTAATCTTTCTTAAATCGAAATAACCAGTGTTATTTCGATTTAAAAAATACGTGTGGACATACCCTATGTGGTTAACCTAAAATCAAACCATTTCTGCCTCTTCAGAGTCATCAGGACATCCCAGACAAAAGTGTCCAGTGAAAGAGCCACAGTCTAGTACCTGATCCTCAATATCCATAATCAGAATCTAGGCATTTCTTAGTTGCTTCCCAGTTTTTATCATTTTATCATGTGTCAAATGCCTTTCCATTGCTTCAGACACGTGACCAGGCCAACTGTACTGTTGGTATGTATCCTGTGTAAGGGGCTGTGTTTGCTTTCTCACTCACACACAGCAGCTGTAGCAAATTAATTTCAGTTCCCACCTTTACACAGATAAACTTCAGGCAGGTTCAGAATTTATACAAATTCATTCATTGCTGCTATGTGCTAGCTCTGTGTTAGCTGATTAATGGCCATTCTTGCAGGATTTTAGAAGAAAAGTGAAAATAGCCATATAAGGAGCATGTCAGTTCCACTTCCCTCAATACCCTTTATCTTTCTCTGCACCAGAAAACTCTTGCCATTCACCTCTCACTGACTATGCCAAAGGCTATCACATTCTACCAGCTGCAAAGACCAGATCTGTGAGTGTTTTTTGTGAAGAATTCAGCACCAACTAAACAAAGTAAGCCCAAGTCCTCTAAAATGTGTCCTGATCCCAGCTAAACATTTTCCAATTCATTTCCTTTATTGCATGAAAAAATGTTCTATACTATAGTTCTGGTTAAAATATAAGATTCAGTCAGACTATGTCCTGCAGTCATAGCTTGTTTTGCATTTTGAAGTGTCACTCAAAGGACAGGCAAATTTAGCCCACAGTTTGTAAACAATGAATGATATAAAGAACTTTATAACTTTGAGTCTGATTCTGAAGTCCTTATTGAATCACTATTCAAAAAATCTCCTACTGAGCCCAACCCTGGGGAATGCTGAGTGCCTTCAACTACCATAGAAGAAATTGAGTTCAGTGACCATGTAACCTGAGTAAGGGTTGTGTAGAAAGTGAGGACAGACAATTCAGTGTTTGTGAAGAGACTGGTGTTCAGGAAAACAGATCAGTGGAAATGGATTTCTGGTATGTTTTAACAGCTATAGAATGTCTGAAGGAGATGAATGGGGTTGAAGTCATGATGGCAAGGTACTGATTAGCAGATTGGCTGAAGGAATGTAGTGTCTGGGTGTGAAACCATATGTTTGCAACCATTGATTTTTTTACTTTGGTAGTGTGCGCATTTATTACCTGAGATTCTGGCATAGATTTGGCTGTACACTGAATCACAGATATAGTTTTTTAGACTGAATTATCAGATGAATTGTCTGGCCAAAACATAATAATCAGTTTCCATAATCTGAATGGCAAAGCAAGAGGATGTTGTGCTGGTTTATGTTGTTAAAGAACTGCACTGAAATAATAAATAGAGAGAGTCAAGGTGGTGGTTTGGAAATTACATTTTACATTAGTAGTAGCCCAAAGTAGAAAAATTAACCCCACTCTTCTCATTCCTTTCTATATGTTCCTCCTACCTTTTTTGTCAAAAGTCATTATTTATATTCTAACTTGCATCAATTTTTTATTTAAAATACACATCAGCAAACTAAGCCGCATCATTAAATATATCAAATTTGGCATTTTCAAAGTAGCATATATCTGCTAAGTAACTTTTGTGATTCTGAGCCTTTCAGTGCATGGACTTCTGGGAGGATGGGAGCAGTGAATGTTTTGTAATTTAACACCTAGAATACAATAAGCCCTTTCATTTAGATTTAGAAAAATTCATGCTGCCAATGATTGTCACATAATAGAATCATTTTTTTTCCACAAACCACACCATCTGTAGGTTGTCATTCCTAAATCCTTGCACCCATGACAGGTGTCTTTTATAAATCTAAATGACTGTTAATTTTAGATTATTAAAAAGAAATGGTTCATAGATTCCAAGGCCACAAGAGACCATTGTAATCATCTAGTCTGACCTCCTGTTTAACAGCAATCATAAAACTTCCCCAAAGTAATTCCAACAGCATACTTTATAGAAAAAAACCTCCCATCTTGATTTAAAAGTGGTCAGTGATGAAGAATCCACCACAAGCCTTGATAAATTGCTCTAATGGTTAATTACAGTCACTGATATTTATTTATTTCTGTTTCAATTTATCTAGCTTCAACTTCTAGCCATTACATCGTTACATCTTTGTCTGCTAGACTGAAGCGTCCATTATTAAATATTTTCCCCATGTAGATAGACTGTCATCAAGTTACCCTTAACCCTTTCTTTGTTAGGCCTAACAGATTAAGTACTATAAGTCTATCACTGTAATACTTGATTTCTAGTCATTTAATCATTCTCACGGCTCTTCTCTCAACACTCTCCAATTTATCAACATACTTCTTGAATTCTGCACATCAGAAATAAATGCAGTATTTCAGCAGCAGTCTCATCAATGCAAAATTCAGAGGTAAAATAACCTCTCTATCCCTATGTGAGGTTCTCCTGTCTATCCATTTCAGGATCATATTAGCTCTTTTGGGCTCAGAGTCATACTGGGATCTCCTGTTCACCTGATTATTCACCGCAACACCTGAATCTTTTCCAGAGTTACTGCTTTCCAGAACAGAGTCCCCCATCCTGTAAGTATGCTCTAGATTCTTTGGCTGTGTTCACACATAGAGGGTTATTTCGACACGGTTGTTTTGAAACAACCGTATCAAAATAATGCCTTATTTCAAAATAACTTATTTCAAATTAACAAAATGTTAATTCGAAATAAGGAAAAAAGCGGGAAACGAAATAGCATGTTCACACAGTGGGCATGCTATTTCGCTTCAGGGGCAGGGCATCATGGGAGGTGTGGCAACATGGCCACCGCACAGACCCATGTCGGCGGCCATGTTGCTAGCCAATCCCATAAAAGCTGGCCCTGACCTCACTTCCCTGTCCACTCAGGCTAGCAGTGTGCTGCAAGTGATGGACTCTGCCCGGCAGCCCAGACAGCGCCGTGCGACCCAGGGACCCTCTGCCCACCTGCAGAGTGCCCTGCACATGAGGGACACTCTGTTCGCGGACCTAGAGGGTGCCCAGCCTTCACATAAGGCTTTCATCCACCTCGTCCTCAAGGCAGACCTCATGCCCCTGCCCTCCTCCGTGCCCAGCTCTGGGTTCGGGAAACCAGCCCAGACCAGTGGGAGCAGGTCGTCCTGCGCACCTGGGGCGATGAGGACTGGAGGCAGAACTTCCGCATGACCAGGGTCAGCTTCACCTCCCTGGTCACGGAACTCACCCCGCACCTGTGCCGCAGGGACGCCCCCATGAGGCCTGCCGTCCCGGTGGACAAAAGAGTGGCCATCACCCTCTGGAAGATGGCCACTCCGGAGTCCCACAGGGCAGTGGCACACCTGCTTGGCATCGGGAGGTCCACCATCTGCACCATCCTGCGCGAGGTCGCCAGGGCCATCAACCCGGTCCTGCTGCAGCGCCTGGTGAGAGCAGGGCAGCTTCAGGACATCATCCCTGGGATGGCTGCCCTCAGTTTCCCCAACTGTGCGGGGGTCCTTGATGCCACCCACATTCCCATGAGAGCCCCAGAGCACAGGGCTGTGGAGCACCGCAACCAGAAAGGGTACCACTCCATGCTCCTGCAGGCTTTCGTGGACCACCAGGGCCTTTTCCAGAATGTGTACATTGGATGGCCAGGGAGGGCCCATGATGCCTGGGTCCTCCGTAACTCGTCCCTCCACCGGGACATGGAGGTGGGCACCTTCTTCCCCCGTCACGACATCCATCTTGGGGGCGTAGTGGTGCCTGTCCTCGTCGTGGCCAACGCGGCCTACCCCTTGCGGCCCTGGCTCATGCGGCCATATGCAGGGCCCCTGGACTCGAGCCGGCAGCTTTTCAACCGCCGCCTGACCGGCTGCCGCCAGGTGGTGGAGCAGGCATTCGGCCGCCTCAAAGCCTGCTGGCGGTGCCTCCTCACCTGTCTCCACCTCATGGAGAGGACCCTGCCCCACGTCATCGGTGCATGTGTGGTCCTCAACAACTTCTGTGACCTGCGGGGAGAGCCCATCCAACCAGCATGGGAGGCTGAGGCCCGACTCCTCACCCTGGACCTCACAGAACCTGGACCCATGCCCACAGGAGAGCAGCCATCATGACGAGCCCTCGCCATGTGCGATGCCCTCCGGATCGCCTTCACAGAGGGGGACCTGTGAGGGCCAGACCCACCCTGCCCTACACCACCCTGTCCCCCGTTCACCCACAGCCAGCCCCTACCCATCCACCTGCACTGTCCACCAACCCCAATAAAAACACTGACAACCACAAAGACGGTTCAACAGGGGTTTAGTCACAATGGGGGTTTGGGGCAGGGAGGGAGGCTTTGGGGGTTTCGGGGAGGGGGCAGCAACTTGGGAGGGGAAGGGAGGCTCTGGGGGTTTCGGGGAGGGGGCAGCAACTTGGGAGGGGAAGGGGGTGCAAAAGTCCAGGGGGGAAAGGGGGAGATCAGGCAAGGCCTGTGGGAGGCTCCGGGGGGGTGGCGTACCCCGCCCACGCTCACGGCTGCCCTCTGGCCATCGTTGCCTCCGGGGAGGTCCGGGCGGTGACCTGTCGGCGGGCTGTGGCAGTGGCATCCTTGCTGCGAGCTCCCAGATGGCGGCCGGCAGCTGGTCCGCAAGGTGACCCACAGCGGTGGACAGCTCGCTGTCCACTTCTATGGGCCTCTCCAGGAGCCGGAGGGTGACGTCCTGCCTCTGGCGCTGCTCCTGGCGCCAGGCCTGGTTGAGGCCTCCATCCTCTCTCCCAGGTCCTCAAGGGCCTCGAGGAGCTCGGTGCGTGAGTGTGGGGCCCTCCTCCGCTGCTGGGGTGCCCGGGGGCTTTGGCGTCCGGCTGCTGGTGGTGGTGGCAGCTGGTGAGCAGCTCTGCAACCTGCTGGAGGGAAGCAGAACACACAGTTGGCCCCTGCCACCTGCTGGCCCTGTCTGTTTGCACCTGTCTGCAGCACACACCCCTGCCCTGACTGCCAGAAGGTCCCAGGATCCCGTGGGACATTGCCCTGAGGTGGGGTTCCCGGTCCCCAAGGCCACGGAAGGAGGCCAGGACAGTACCTGGCGGGGGACATTGGAGGACCCTGGGCAGAAACGTTGTTTGGCTGGGGTAGTCGTCGGGGTTTAGAGGGCCCTGGACCACCTGCCTGTACAAATCAGTATTCTTTGGCAGTGCAGGCTCCTTCCACCCCTCCAGTAAAAAGCCTGACAAACCCCTGTATTTTAGACAGACTGCCAGATTGGGACTGTGAGGATAAAAAGAGGAACAGGACGGTACAAAGGGGACTGTGTCCTCCTCCTGCCTGCCATCTGGGAACCATACCCTGGGGGCACACATGCTAGTCGTGCCCACAGGGGTGAGCTGTACTCATTCACGCCTCGATCTAGGGGGGTCTCCCACGGCTACCTGCCAGTGGTGTGGTCTGCATGCTGTCCACCTCACCCAAGATGTGGCTGCATCTCCACCAGCCAGCCCCTGTCCACCACCCCTGGGCACATAGGGGCCTGTGTGCTCGGTGCCACCCATCTCCGTGGGACCCGTGGCCAAGGGGGGGCCTTTGAACCCACCAACCCTGTGCCCTACCTGCCCCGATGCCCAGCCCTGGCCCCCTCGCTGCCTGGGACCTGCTGGACAGGCCCAGCCCTGTGTGCCTCAGTGGGAGGGGAATACTTACCCACAGGGGCTCCAGAGGTCCGTCGTGACGTCCCCGGCTTGTTGTCGGACCCAGGGGCAGTGGTCGGCCCCTCATCCTCTGCACTGCTCTCTGCCTCAGGCCCAGCGAAGAGGTCAGAGCTGCTGGGGGTGGCCTCTGCCACAGGTGGTGGTGGTGCGGCCGGAGGCCCCCCCGATGAAGACGTCGGAGCCTAGGGCCTCTGGGCCCGACGAGGGACTCCGATGCCCTCCTGAGTCCACGGCCTCAGCAGGGTGACCGCTGGGCTCTGGACCCAGGAAGGCATGGAGCTCCTCATAAGAGGGGCAGGTGGTAGAGCTCCCTGCCCCCTGAAGCTCCCGGGCCTTCCGGATCAGGGCATGCTCCTGCTGTAGCGTCTTAATCTTACTCCGGACCTGCTCCATTGTCCGCAGATGACCCGCCTCGGACAGCTCTGCGGCAATGTCCATGTAGATGTCTTGGTTCCAGTGTGAGGACCGGAACCAGGACATGATGTCCAGCCTCTGCCAGACCCCCCAGGAGGCATAGGACAGTGTCCCGGGTCCACACTGGGGCCCTGTGCCGCCCCCTGGCAGAGGACCCTGCCTGGGATGCCATCTGCCTGTCAGTCAATGCCCACACTGCCTGACAGGCATGCCCAGGCAGGAACTTCCTGTTCCCCAGGGTGCTGAGCACCCTGGGAGGAAGGTCAGCTGGTTGTTTTGAAACAACCGTTGTTTCGAAACAACGTGTTCGCACGGCATTCTTTCGAAACAACTTGTTTCAAATCAACGTTGTTTCATCCCCGCATGGGGTTTAACTTGTTTCGAAACAACGCCATTGTTTCGAAACAACGGGACCTGTTGTTTCAAAACAATCGTGCGTCATGTGAACAGCCTAAATCTTATTTCGAAACAACCTCTGTTGTTTCGAAATAAGAGGGCTGTGTGAACACAGCCTTTGTTCCTAAATGTATATATTTATGTTTAGCTGTCTTAACATATATATTGTTTAACAGTTTGCAAAGGGATCCAGTTTGCACTGATTCAATGAACTGTCCTTTACCACTCTCCCAATTTTTATGTCATTTGGTAAGTTTTTAAGGCTATGTCTACACTAGCAAATTAGTCTGGACTAAACAAGCTTAGTCTGGACTAATTTGAACCCTGTCTACACCAGCCTTTTGCTACTTTGAACAAAAAAAAATTTTAGTTTGAACTGATCAAAGGTTAGGTCAAACTAGTTAATTTAGCTGGTTAGTCCAACCTAACTGCTTAGTTTGAACTCATTTGCATTTTTAGTTAGAACTAGTTCAATGGGGACATGGTAGCTCAAACTAAATAAATTTGAACTAGTGGTTAGTTCAAACTAAACAAAGTTTTTAGTTCGAACTAACTTTCAGTTCAAACTTGCCGCTATTTTTAGTTCAAACTACAAGGTTAGTTCAAACTAAAAAAAGCACATCTGGTTTAACCTAAAAAGTTAGTTTGAACTAAAAAAACGTGTTTAGTTCAAACTAACTTCGAGCTACTTAGTTTGGACTAAGCAAATTCAAACTAAGGTTTTAGGTGTAGACATAGCCTACGTGATTATTTTGTTTTCTTCCAGGTCATTGATAAAAGTGCCAAATAGCGTAGGGCCAAAAAACAAGCTGTTCTATGCAGTACCCCACTTGAAACAGTTAACTGTTTTTAGTCCATTAAATATTCAAGATTATAACTCTGGTGGATGAGGTAGATGAAGACGTATTCATGCACTGCAGATAACTACAAGACTAGAGGAAGGGAAACAGCACTGCATAATTTTAGGCACCAGAAGTTACTCTTATTTTTTATATCTGTCATCATAGTTCATGTTTTAGTTTATCTCTGGCAATCAAAAACAGGTTTATGTAGCCCTGAAAGTGTAGCACAGCAATGACATCTGAAGCCAAATTTTTAAAAAAGGAATGATGAAAAGACTCAATAAAGTAGATTCCAGAAACTGAATTCTGTTAATCCAAAGAAGAGATATAGTAATAGCAAGGGATGTGCCTGACCTGTCTTCAGAGGGACAACTTCTAGGTCCATTCAACATCTTCATTAAAGTTGTCCACAAAAGTGCTATACAAGGTGGGAAATTTTTATGTGAAATAGAGATCTGTCTGCTAGAAGCTGAAGCTGAAATTAAGATTATTGACTTATCTACAAAGACCTCAACAGTCCTCAGAGGCTAGCAACTCTTGGGCATTACTGAAAAATGAATTTACTCAAAATAACTTTTCAAATTGCATTTTTTTAACTGCCTCTGCTTAGTGCTCACAAACATGACTACTGCTGCTCTGCTAGCTCTAACTACCCGTCACACATCTACAGCAAATAGTTCCTTGTCCATTTCAGCCCTATAGACTTCGTATATAGATAACAGATCCTTTAATACTCACTCATTTAGAACCTGATCCTTCATACTCTTCACCTTGTGACTTCAATGCACTGACCTGAGTGAGTAAGAACTGCATGCATAAGTTAAGCTGTAGAGAATTGGGCTCACATTGTCTTATCTACTCTACACGGGCCATGTCAATTTTTGTAACTTTTATGTGTTCTTGGAAGAACACCTTTATGCTATTTTTAATCTACCATGGCAAATCAATATACTCTTGTATATGTAGCAAGAAGAACAGATTTTAAAAAAGTAATTGGACAACACAAATAAGTAAAGGGTAAAATTTTCTGAAGTTCCATTTTCAAAAGTGACATATGTACTTATGACTCTAATTTCTTTTGATTTTCAATGAGACTTAAGCCCCTAAATGCCTACATTACAGTGGAGAATGGAACTTAACTGATTTAGGAGTTTGTCTCATTTTCAAAAGTGTGATAGGCACTTGAGGGCTTCATTCTAATTGAAAAGCAATTAACTTTCAGCTCCTTAATGTCTATCTCACTTTTGAAAGTAATCTGTAGACTCCTAAAACACTAAGTTCTGTTGAAAATTTTATTCGCCCTCAAATGTTATTCTTTTGGAACAAGCAATTAATAGTTTATCCTGTAGTTACTTTGAGGGCCTAATTCTGCCACCCTCTCCATGAGTAATCCTGTTGAGTTCAACAAGACTGTTTTCAGAGTAAAATTCAGTGTAAGAATGGCAACACTGGTTCCTAAGTGCTAAGGATGCATGCTTTGGACATTGGATAAATTATATGTTTTTCAATCTCGATATAATTATGTCTCCCAAACATTTCTCCCTCTGTTTCAGTGTATGTAGTGCTCTCTGGTGGAAGGTTGTGTTTGTATGTGTGATCTAACAGCACAAACTGTTAAAACAGTCTCTCTTCTGTACATATTCATACCAATAAAATGGGTCCAGATGGGAGGGCAGCATCTAGGATTGTGCTTTATTCTTGGTCCTACCTCCTATATTATAGCCTCATATTTTATCTAAGGAAGCTGCAGCTGTCATTTGCTGAAACTTTAGCAGGCATGTGGGCAAAAAGTGCCCCGGGTAACATGAATAAGATCATACTTCAGTTTTTCCATCATTAATTTGTTCTTGGTACAAGCTGAAGGTCAGTCTAGCTCCACCTCTTATCATATTTTCCTAGTTCCTTTTGATCTACTATGAATACCTCATCAGTAACACTTCCAGGATCTTACAATTTAAAATCTGCACAATTTCTTTCTGTGAGAGTACTTGGAATAAGCAATGGAACATGTTAAATTTTTCACTGAACCAAAACTGATTCCAGCTGGTGTTGCCAGATGCACAAACTGTTTCTTCTCTAAGTAGTATGTCTTTTGCTAGCAACCTACATGAGGCAAGAGCACTAGTCAGACATGCTGCTACTGGATAGTCATCAAACATTCTTTTTCTCTGAAGTCCATGCTCTGTGGTACAGTGAATGCATCCAAATCTACAAGCATGAGCTAAGGAGGAAGAGATTAGAACTCTATATGAGTGGACAACATATGGGGATGGAAATTGAAGTGCTTTAGTGTTTGCATTCTTGGAAAATACGCAAATACATTCCCAGACTAAGGATAAATCCTGGTCCAACTTTCTCTTTTTGTAAATTAACAAATAACATTTAGAAAAACTTCTGTGTCTTCATAATTCCTATTTCATTTTAAATATACTAATTATAGTTTTTACAAATTCCCTTACATCTTATTATGAGATAACTCCAGGTATAATTGAAGGATTTTATCTTCAGTTTGAGTCCACCCCAGCTCAATAATGGGTGTAAACTGTTACTATGGCTGTTTGGTCTGTTCAAAATGAGTTGGTGATTACTGTCCTGTTCTTATCTGACGGGTGACCATAGCATGGTACTAGCAACAAAGCTGACACTGAGTACGTCTACACTGTGTGTTTAAGTCGACTTAAGGGTCCTTAAGTCGACTTAAACAAAGCTCTGTCTACATTGCAGGGCAATAAAGTTGACTTTAGCATCAGGTAAAGTTGACTTTATTACTTCCACTTATAAAGGCGACTTTACAGTTAAGTCGACTTTATTAAGTCAACTTAAGGCAATGTGGAGTTACTACGTCTACTTAATAAAGTCAGCTTAGTGCAGTGGGGCCATTAAGTCGACTTTATAAAGTCGAATTAAGCCAGGGCACCCATTTAAAGTTGACTTATAAAGTCGACAATGTAGTGTAGCCTTACTAAGTCGACTTAATAAGGTCTACTTAAAGTCGACTTTAAGTAGACTTTATTAAGTCAACTTAATAAAGTCGACTTTGCTTTTATAGTGTAGACATACCCTACGTGTGAAGTCTCAGAAGAGAAAAGAACAATTAGCTGGACATAGAGCCTGAACTATCCTTGCAGGTGGTTCTTTCAGGTCAAAGGTGTGGTACAGCAATATTTTAGTAAGTGAAGAAAGCTTATAAAATCTCTGTCTTTGCTTGTATCTGCTCTCTAAAAGGACTTCACTTTCCAAAGCTATCAATCTTTTCTCTTTCATTACTTCTAAATTCTTTTTCAAATAATTTAAACACATTAGCAAACTTTTTCCAAACCGCTGTTATAGAGATCTGTGTTCCTGAAGTCCTGTTTGCAAGATAATGGTCAAGATGAGAAGAGGCAACTTGGCATTTAGATGAGCTGTGAATGTTCTCTTTCTAGTTATGTGACACGCTCATCTTAGTCCTGCTGTTGGATAAGCTGGAGCCTTTATTATCTTGCTGGTGTCCAAATGAACACTGTCTATCGAGAACTTCAGCCTAATATACCTTTTTATGGGAATATCACCTTTTGAGAAGTGGGGAAGGGCAAAGGTGTTTTTTTTTTAAAGGTAGCCAGTTTACATATAGTTTTGTGTGCATATTCTTATATCTATATCAATATCTGTATCATCTATACATAATTGTACATATGTTTATAAAACAGTTTGCAAAGCCATTTCTTTGGGATCTCTACTGGGTAGAAAGTTGTGTAATATAAGAATTTTGGGATAGACTGATGTGTTCTGGCCCTTTGCCTCTTTCTTCATGTTTGTGAGCTATAATCCAGTGGTTCCCACCCTTTTCTCTGCCATGGCCCACCGTGATACCTTTAATTATTTTAAGGCACACCACCATATAGTGTCCAAATGAACTCAAGAATATTCATGAGCCAATCAAAACTCTTGGAGTAGTTTTTCAAAAAATTCAGGGGCATACCCACTTAGGCCTGAAGGCACACCTATGTACCATGGCACACTGGTTGGGAAACGCTGCTATAATCCATAGCACTAGGGTCCTGCACTACCTGCTGTTTGGCCCTGACATAGGATGCTTGTTGGAGCTGGAGAGAGGGTATTGTTAAAGCACACTTTTTAGGGGTGATTGCCATTTGGTTTAGGTTAGGACAACTGTTCCTTGAGCCATGCTGGGGCCAATTCAGATCCATTCTCATTATTGTAATTGACTCCCTGGCAGACTCCATTCACTATAGTGCAGAGAAGAAACACTGCTGTAGTGACTCCGAACCATCATCTATTCTACATTATTAACTCAAGCTGCTTCTGTATTATTAATAACTAAAGGAGCCAAAGAAACCCAGGGCTCTAAATTAGACCTTTTCATAAACCCTTTTTAAAATTATTTTGAAAAATAGTTTTTCTTAAAGAACTTACTCCTACTTCAAGAAACATTTTTTTTCTAAATCCATTTATATGTTGTGTCACAGGGAAAAAAAGGCAGCAAACAATGATGGATAAAATGGTAAAATTCTAAACAGAAGAAACACAAAGCATGAGACCCCTGAAAGCGGCCGTTCTATTAAAATTCCTTGCACACAGTTGGGAATTTTCATATGGCTTTAAATCTCTCCAAGTAGCCAGTTAATTATTATTGTAGCTGGATAGTTAGGGAGAAGATTTTTGGAATGTGCTGTTATTGTGATACACTTGGGTCAAGCTAGGGCAAATTTAGCTGATCTCTGACCTTGAAGGTTAAATGCTTGATCTCCTCAGCGCAGCAGGAAGGCAAACATACAAAAAGAGGCAGACAGGCAGTGGGCCAAATTATGGTTCAATTTCACCAGTTCAGCATCCCTCTTTTCCATAGATTCACACAAGAAAGTGAGAGTATTATTTGTTTTTCTGAGTAGACTTAAAAGAATGTGAGAGAACTCAATTTAACAGAAACAAGATCTTGTCTCCATTTTGATGACAATTTCAGCAGCCTTCTCTGTGTAACAAAATGCTTTTGTGTAACTTAAATGTCCTCTTCTGATATTTATCCATCTTTTCTAGTGATGAGAAGTGCATAAAACAGAAACGAATCAAATAGAAATAAAACCGCACCTCCGCTTTCAAAAGTGTTTAGCGCGTAAAGGTAGCTGATGAAGAAATGTCTGATCCTGCTGACCAATCTGCTCCACTTACTGAAAATCATGGGGAAGCCTGAAACCATGTGAAATTGATAGCTGTTCAATCAGTCTGCTTGGAAGCTGAAATTGCCATGAAAGCATAATGCCAATATTTTCCACAGCTACCTTTGCTCAGTATGAGAGGCAAAGGAAAATGACTGGCCTGTGCTCTGTTGCGAAGCTACCATGTCCAGGGAGTAGGAAGGATGAGACTGAAACTTTGGGAAGTAGTTCTGCAAAATTAAGCGTTGTTTTAAACATGCCACATGCACTTTAGTGTTCTGGAAGTCAGGCTGTTAAGCTGTGCAAAGCATTTCTTAAGATTTAGAGACCCTCCCCAAAACATGCAAGCCATCCTGTCTTGTCTTTACAAAGTTTCCACTGTATAACTGAAGCACAGAGAAGGACTTGAAATTTGGCCATGTAAAAGTTCTTGGTGTTCCTGGTGGTGACAGTCTAAATAGAGACAGAATTTATATTCATATTCCTTAATTCAAGTACAGAGTTAGTGATGAGGCAAAGGTGGGGAAAGGTGTGTGAGTTTTGCAGAAGTGAGAATTATCCAGGCTGGAAAAGTGGGATAATCTTGCCCCCCCCCCCCGCGGTGTTTGGTAGGTCTTTATTCAGAGAATTTCCCACTGTGGTTAACAGGGGTTTTTTAAAGCTGATTAAGGATTTCTGAGTTTGGTTCTGTGATTCTCCTCAGTGCTTAAGCTTACCAACATAAGTATCCATTTTAAAGATGTTCTTTGGCTATGTTCACACATAAACGCTTATTTCAAAAAGTTATTTCAAAATAAGTTATTTTGAAATAAAATCCTTAATTTGAAGTAACTTAAACTGAAATAAGCAAATATTAAATTGAAATAAGGGAAAACCTTAAATCGAAATAGCAAGTCCGGACACAGGACTTGCTATTTCAGTTCAGGAGGGGGGCACCATGGGAGGTATGGTAACATGGCCCCCACTCTGTGGTGACAAGGCCTCCTCTCTGGGCCATGCCCCCCACCCAGTATATACAAAAAGGAAGACACCCTGGGAAAGAGAGGGGCAAAAGTGTTAATTTGAAATAATGGTTATTTCAAAATAACACATCCGAACAGCGTTATATCGAAACAACCATTTTGAAACAACGGCTATTTCAATTTCGCCCTAAGTTTTATTGTCCTGAAATAACACGTTATTTCAAAATGACGAGGGCTTGTCTTTTCAAGATAAAGAAACTTTGTTCGGACATCTCAGCTTTTATTTTGAAACAACGGTGGTTGTTTTGAATTAAAAGACTTGTGTGGACATAGCCTTTAATGATCTGCCATTCAGCAAAGATGACTTGTTTGGACATCCAAATCTGTCTCAACTGGGGTTTTCAATTAAACATGTTGATGTGCTGAACTTGGTCCCTTGATGAGAATATTACATGATACAGCTGACCCATAAGTTATCCATACTCACTGTGTTGTTTTGTTGAAGTTTAAAAGCTAGCACAAAACTGAATTGCCTTGAGAGATACTCAGGGCAGGTCAATGTGGATGTGATTGGTGGGTCAGAATAAAGCAGAGGCACATTGTATTGAATTTGGCTTGAAACCAGCTATTGTGGATTTCATTGTCCACATTTGAGAGTCTATTAACTCTCAAATATTCTCATACAAAAATTGAAATGAGTTTGTTGCTCTAACATTAAAGAATGACACTTTCTCGTGACATGCTTATTAGATTAATTCCTTCATTTGATATACAGTGTGGACAACTGAAAAGTAAAGTTTCTATGCAAGGATTTTCATTGTCTTTGGTCCTCCTTATGTACTGAGTGGTGGAGCAATAGTTTTCCTGGTCAGCCTTCTATCCCTGAAGGCTTTTTTCTTAGTTATTAACTGCTATATAGGACAGCAAATATTTAGCTACCAGTTCATTAACTGGTTTAATCTGAACTATTGCAAACCTCTATGTCTTTGGGACAAGCAATTTAATCTGTTTTATTCTTGTAGCACGAGGTCACAGGACCTCAGATGACTTACTAAATAACTTTTCTTGTTGACAACAGCTTCTCTTAAAAATCTGGTCCTGCTGTCTAGTTCTAAATATCGCATAAGTGAACAGAGAGCAAACATCATAGTGTGAACTCCCTTGGTCTGTTTGCTCTATTGGCACCATGATTAATTCTCTGTTCATAGTACACATTGTAATATCCATAGTGCACAAATATTTTTAATATTTTCCATGTGTTCAGGAGTACAAAGTTTTGCTTTGGCTATGTCTTGCTTTTTTATCTTGGCTTAGCTAAGATTTTAAAAATATTTTTCAGTCTGTGCATATGCCTTTACGTACTTTTCAAGGATTTGGATTTCTAAGATTGCACATTCCACGTAAGCATTTTAAAAAATATTTTATAACTGTAAGAGTATGCATTCAATCTAATATTAAAAATGTGAGATGACATAATTTTATTGCTGCTGTGCATATTTTCCCTGACATTAATATGGATAAAAGTCCACTGGGAACAAGACTGAGACCACCACATTCATTCCATACACAGCGTTCAATGTTACCTGCTGTTAGGACCCTGAGCTGCTACCCGCCTCATGTGACTTGGAGGAATTACCTTTGGCAGAGGAACTTGACGGGCTCCCTGACCTACCACCCCCTGACGAGATGGAGGGGTTTTATAATCTCCCCTGGGTGATTACCCTGAAGAACCCATGGACGAGGTACGGCAGGAGCACGGGGCCAGAGGTGGCTCATGGGAGTGTGGGTCTCAACCCTTGATGGGGAGCCCCACCTCGGGGGCAGCGTGTTGCGGCAAGGACCCTGCTGACCCCTGCACCACAGCCTCAGGCCCCCCAGGGCCCACCTCGGCGTCGACGTGTTGTGAACTGGACCCTGCCATCTCCTGCACCAAGGTGTCAGGCCCCAGAGGTCACCCCCCCCCAGGGGCAGTGTGTTGCAGCCAGGACCCCGTTGACCCTGGCCCGGGGCCTTCAGCCCCTATTGGGGGCCCTGGCTGGGACACAGTGGAGCTGTACGACCTGACACCTTCGTCGATCCCAATCCCTGCCCCAACACCCCCTCTTGGGTCGTAACCCCAAGAGGCAGCTCTGTACTTTTCCCTCAGCAGAGGGACTGAGACTGTGAAACTTCTTGCCCTACCCAGGGGCTAGAGACTGGGTGTCTGGCCCTATAGCGGGGCCTGTGATCGTGAAACTGTTGCCCTGCCAAGGGGCTAAAGACTTGGCGGTCCTGCCTCATGAAGGGCCAGGGACCTGAATCAGCTGCCCCTTCCTGGGAGGGTGGGCAGCGTGCCTATAGCATCTTCCTATCCAGTCCCACCTGGAATCTAAAGGTGCTTGCAGAATGTTTCAAAAACAGGGGAGGAAAGTAAACTTCTTTTTCCAACCCAAACCTCATAAAAGGTTCTACTGGGATTCAGTTTGAGTATTGGGTGAAGGTTCATTTTGTTTATTACTTTATATGAATTGGTTCACCCAGCTGTTCAGCAATACCTATTTATCATTTTAGGGTGGAGAACTGTAGCGTTGAGCTGAGATGAAAGGCACTACCAGGAAGCAGTTGTCTGATTAGTGGGTTTTCCTGCAGCCCTGTGACTTGATTAGATAGTCCAAAACTCAAGACTATACACACCTAGCTTTTCAAGGTCAAGGGTCTCAACAAAGTTGGCAGATATGTCAGCCTGAAGAGCTATCCTCATCCTTTGAAAAGGAAATATTTTTGTTCTTATTGTTACATCTGCTTCTGTTTTCTCTTTTTTGTTTCTGTAATTCACTATCTATGTGGTAAATGTCACCATCAGATGTCTTAGGGCTCTGTTAATCACAGTGTGCCTATCCCTACATCAGCATATACTTTCAAGTTCAAGTTATACAATGACCTTTAGACTTGGGCAAAATATTCAGTCAAGTCATGATCACACTACACATCAGAGGTAGTTTTATTGTTGCTGTTAAGAACAGCAATAATAGTTATTACTGTTTGCATTAGCATAGCACTTAAAATCCCTACTCATTGACTGTTCTAAACGCTGTACAAACAGAACAAAAAGCATAAGACAAAAAGGATAGCTCCAGACAGGTAGACAGAGGAGTACAAGAAAATAGTGAGACAATATTGGTCAGCATGACTGGCAGTGGTTGCTGCACACTAGCAGCCAAACCATTGTCAAGTTTACTGTAGGCAGAATAACAAAAGAGAGCCTTAGGGAGAGATTTAAAGTGGATAACGAGGTAGCTTAAAAATGTTTACATGTAGTGCATCCCAACATGGGAGGCAGCGTCGGAGAAGGCACAAAAGTGCTTGTTTGAATACTAAAAAAAGTTGGTGATGGAAGCAATGTTCCCTCTAATTATTCATAGGCTGTGAGCACAAAAAAATTCTTTATGTGCACAAAAGGATTTCTTTGTTGGCACCAATATTAGCATTATTGAAGTTTTTGTGCGCACCTTATTTTGTTGTGTGCACAAGTTTCATGACCTGTGTGCACGCATGCATGCGCACAGCTTAGCGGGAACACATCCAAGCCCATGGGCCAATCAGAGACAGGAGTCAATATTTCAGTAGTGAAAGAGAGATGATATGTAGGGTGAAAATAGGTCATCATGTGCCTTGAATTTGAAGACAAGAAACTTACATTTGATGCAGTAGAGAAGGAGGGCCAGCTGAGAAATCCAAAGAGCGTGACAATGCAGTCAAAGTGAGGGGCTAAGAGACAAATAATGATACCACCATTCCTAATGGGTATGATTAGGGTAAGATTGCCTTTGTAAAGGTCAGAAGACATGATCTTGAGACATGAGATGATGAGAGCCTCGATGAGAGTATGGCCTCTTTTTGTGAGCCAGTATTGGTTTGTCTAAAACACAATTGTCTGTAAATTAGCCAAATACACTTTTTGTGATAGCTTTTTCTCTGATTGTTAGCTTTTGAGAAAGCTAATTTGTAATACATCTTGAAACTCATACAGGTTTGTTGGAATATGTTAGATGAGACCATTAGACCACACTTCTTGAACTGATTAACACTATGTGAAATTGACCATGCCTTTCCTGTTGAATTAAAATGATATAGTTTGTCCTGGTCTTTGTGAGAATGACTGAAACTCTTTTCAATTGAGAATAAAGCATGAAAAATTTCCAGCAAGAATTTTTGGACAAATAATAATACATGCCAAAATTTTCAAAGTACATATAAACTTTCCCCATAAATATATGCTGATTGTCCCAATATTCATGAGCAATCAACATTAGCGTGCTGGGCTCAGGACTTGGATTCCCAGATCCGTTCACAAATCCAGCTTTTTAGCTATTTAACCAAGCCTAGGGCCATTGCTTGACAACCGTTCTAGGACAGTGTGATGCTGTTATATCAATGAGCTTACACTGGTATAAAACTAATTATCACAGTGGTGTGTCAAGAACCTCCTACCTATAGGTATGTCTACACTGGAGCCTTATGTCAACTTAACCTTCCTTAAGTAGACCTAAGGAAAGCTCCATCCTCACTGGGAATTTATTAAGTCAACTTAAGCACTTCATTAAGTCAACTTAATAACACCACCTCTTAAGGATGACTTACCACTTAAGTCGACCTTATTAAGTCGACTTAAGGGCTCTACCCCATCTACGTTGGCTTAAGTCAACTTAATAAGTTCAACTTAAGTGTTAAGTTGACCTAACAGCTTCTAGTGTGGATGTGGGCAGTCTACAGGCGTTTGGAATGTGGACTCTCTAAATCGACTTAACAGGGTTGACATTGAGTTAAAATCTGCCTGTTAAGTTGACTTACCAGAGACTCCAGCATAGACACACCCTATGGTAGCTTCTTACTAATTTTACTGTAATCCATTATTTTGTCTGTGACTAGAATTTTCTGAGTGCCTTTATTGACAGCATTCTATGCGCACTCAAAATATGCAGAGTTTCCTTGAAGTACCCATGAGATGTATAACATAATGATATATAATGGGGGTGGCCAAACTTAGGGAACTCAAGAGGCACACAAGTTGATTATTAAACCTTCAGGAGCTGCACTGAGGCATATAGCCATATACTTTTACCTACTCCAGAATTACAAAGCTTAGAATTCATTGTACACTTTAATTTTATCATAAAAAGATGGCAAATGTTTTTCCTACTAATGTCAGATTCTAATAATTATTTAAGGTTACCATGAAAACTAGGCCCACAGTAAAAATGCCGCCACTGCCCTGCCATCCCATCACTTCCCCACCATCCCTGACCATGCCATCACTTTCCTACAGTCACTGACCAAGCCACGCTTCTCCTGGCCATCCCTGGCCATGCCACCACTTTGCCCCACCATCCCCCACCATACTGCCACCTCCCCACCATCTCCAACCATGCTGTCACTTCTCCTCACCATCCCCAACCATGCCACTGCTTCTCCCCACTGCCCCAACCATGCCGCCGCTTCCCCACCATCTCTGATTATGCCGCTCTTCTCCTTGCCATCCTTGACCACGCCACCACTTTCCTGCCATCTCTGACCATGGTGTGCTTCTCACCACCATCTTTGACCATGCTGCCACTTGTCCCCACTGTCCCTGACCATGCCATTGCTTCCCCACCATCTCTGTCCATGCTGTGCTTTTCCTTGCTGTCCCCAACCATGCTGCCACTTCCATACCATCTCTGATAACGGTGCACTTCTCCCCACCATCCCTGACCATGCCACACTTCTCCTCGCCATCCCCAACAATGCTGCCTCTTCCCACTCTCTCCGACCATGCTGTGCTTCTCCCTGCCATGCTCTTCTGTGAGCTGCTCTTTTTCTTTCAAGAGCTGCATGTAGCTTGTGAGCTGCAGTTTGGCTACACCTATAACATAAGGCCTCACATGTATGCTGTTCTATCCAAAGTGTACTGAAGAAGTTAAGATACCATTAGTAATTAAGCATTAACACTTCTGGTTTTTTAAGGTATGTCTTTTACTCTTGGCTGTGTTAGGCTGACATTAACTGCATATACCATCTAGAATTTTATTCTTCAGTCCAATACAGCTCTAAAAAGTTCTTCATACTCCACCCAGAGAAAAGGCTGCTTTCATTAGTCACTGGAGGAAAAGGATAGTGAAATAGGTACATGGCCCAAAACCTTTCCAAGTTCATTCAGGGAAGACCTAATTCAAACTTGGGTCATACTAGTTCAACTAAAAAATGAAAACAACAAACTGCAACTTTTTGAGAATGTGCACTGTTGTTTCTTGTATCTGTTCTAGCATTTCAAAGCAAAACTTGGTGTAGAGATCTCCTCAGGAAAGGGATTTCACAGCTTAAGGTTAAGACTTTATTGGAAGGTGCTTGAGCATAAGAGTGCATCTCATTCCCTACCCACATTAGTAGTATACTACCTATGATTAGAGGTTACATTTTTTTGATGAAAATGAACGCTCTGAAATTTGTAAACAAGGATTAGATTTATAGATATTAAGGCTAGAAAAGACCATTCTGATAATCTAGTCAGAGTACTGTTGCATTTGCAGAGAGGCTGGTGTTCTCCATGATTTTAAAACTTCACTGAGAGCACCAAAAAAAAGTATTTTTTTGCATTCACAGAACTATAGACAATTATAATACATTCACATCTGACTCACAAGTAGTTTTTTTTAACTGTGTGTGACTGTATAATACATACACTTTAGTTTCTAGTGGCTAAACCTGTTTTTAAAGTTATTAGCTGAAAAAAAAAAATCAGGTACCTGAATAAATATCCCACTTCTAGGGCGAAATCCAGTCCATGAAAATAATAGCAAAAGTCTAATTGACTTCAGAAGGGCGAGGATTTTACTTCAGTGTCCCGCACATGAAACTGGACATACACTAACATGTCCTTCTATGATTAAATTTTTAAATGTGCATCTTGGTCACAGTATTATGAATTCCACAATATGCATAAGGAAAGAGTTGTTTATCCATTGGTCAAAGCCCAATGCCTATGTCTACACTTAAGAACGTTAGTTTGAATTAACTTAGTTTGAATTAATTAATTTGAACTAATAATGGGTCATTTGAACTAAGTTAATTCAAACTGGCATATTCCCAACAGAAACCTAAATTGAACTAGCATGTCCATGCACAAGACTTGCTAGTCACCTTGGGGGGGGGGCGGGGGGAGGCACCCTGGGAAGTTGAGCAACATGGCCCAAGAAGGGCCATTCCCTCAACCAATCCCATAAAAACAGGAACTGACCTCAGCCCTTGGCCCATTGTGGCTGGCAAGAGGCAGAGCAAGGAGGTTATGAACTGCACTCAGTTCCTGCTGCTTGCCCGAGAGGTGCCCAGCACCCACTCTACACGACAAAGTGCTCTTATTGCCTGGACCATGCTCTTCATGGACCCAGACAGCATGGAGGCAGACACCAACACCACCACAATGTTTGTCCTGCCAGCTGCCACGCTCACCATGCTGCCCTGTGTGCCCCAGCAATTCTGGGCACACAAAACCAACAGTGTTTGATAGGAATGCATAGTCCTCACCACCTGGGACAATGAACAGTGGCTGCAGAATTTCCGCACAAGCAAGCAGACCTTCCTTGAGCTGGTCCGTGTGCTCACCCAGTCCTGCAATGCATGGACACCCGACACAGACCCGCCCTCCCTGTGGACAAGAAAGTAGCCATTGCCATCTGGAAGACAGCCACCCCAGAGTCCATTTGCTCCATCTAACACCACTTCAGCATCAGGAAGGCCACCATGGGGACTGCCCTTCTGCAGGTCAGCAGGGCCATCAACTGGGTCCTGCAAGCCCGCCTCAGCAACCTACAGGACACTATTGATATCCTCACCGCACTCAGCTTCCCCAAATGTGCAGGAATCTTGGATGCCACACACATCCCTGTCCAAGCTCTGGAACACTGGGCCATGGAATACAGAAACCACAAGGGCTACTACTCCATGGTCCTGCACAACCTCGTGAACCACTGAGGGCTCTTCAGTAACATCTACGTTGCCTGGCCAGGGAGAGTGCATGATGCCCATGTCCTGAAGAACTCCGCCTTATACAGGCATGGATGTGGGCACCTTCTCCCCCCCACATAACATCACCCCTCGGGACATGCAGGTGTTCATCTGCATCATTGGAGCTGCTGCCTATGGCTCATGTAGCCTTGCATGGGCCACCTGGATGCCAGCAGGCAGCTGTTTCATAGAAGGTGCAACAGGTGCTGCCAGGTTATGGAGTGCACATTTGGATGGCTCAAAGCCTGCTGGAGGCCTCTCCTGATGTGCCTCCACCTGGCCAAGCACACCATCGCCGAGGTTGTCAGCGCCTGTGTTGTGCTGCACAACCTCTGTGAACTGCTGAGGCAGAGGGTCCCCCAGATCTGGGAGGCTGAAGCTGAATGCCTCATTGGGTGTTTCAAGCAGCCCAAGGCTGTGCTCCAGACAGACCGAGGCCAGCAGAGCGTGCTCAGCATCCGGAAGACAATGAAGGAGCTGTTCCTCAGCAAGGAACATTGAGACCTGGGCCTGCCACTAGGCACTCTCACCCCCCCCCATCCCACCCATGCCTGCCCCCCACACCCCCAGCTTTCCACCCCCTCCCTGTCCCCAAACCAATAAAAACAACAACAACAACAACAACAAAGTTTAATGGGTTTTACTTACAAGAGAAGGGGTGGTTGGGGGCAGTGAGGGGGCTTGGCGGCAGTTAGGGGAGTTGGGACTTGGGGGAGAACTGGGGACTTTCAGGAGAACTGGGGACTTGGGGTGGGGCAGGAAGATAATAGCGGGGGGACAGTGCAGGTGCCCTTGTGGGGGCATGCCCCTGCCTTCCCAGTGGCCACCCCAGGTCTGGGTTGCTGATGGTGAGGGATGCCGGGGTTCTTTGTGGTGGCTCCCTTGGCCACAGAACAGACAAAGTGATCAGCCAGCTGGCGTGTGCTGGCTACCAAGTCCTGGAGGGCCATGCTCAGGGTTCAGGGGCATGGCTCTGCCACTCCAGGGCCACAGTCTGCCACTCATCTAAATTGACAGACCACTGGAGCAGGCATAGGGTGACTGCCTGGTGGGCGGAGACCTGCTCCCTCCAGGCCTGTAAGCCCTCTTCAGCCCCCTGGCCCAGGTGGACAAGGTCCTGGAGAAGCTCGTCCCTGGTGCCATGGGCCCTCCTCCTCTGCCTGATGGTGGGTGGTGGGGTCCCAGAAGCTGGATGTCGGGTGGCTGCACAAGCTGCTGGAGGGAAGCAGAGAACATGGTTAGTCCCATCAGCTGGCTTGCTAGAGCTGTGTGCAGCCTGACAGCAGCAAGCGGCTGTGCCCTGACTGTCCTGCTTGCCGAGCCATGTCCTGTGGGACAAGGCCCCTAAGGTATGCATAGCCGTGCTGTGCTGCCTGGGTTGGTTGTGGTGCCCACAATGGCGAGCAGCAGTCAGCCCTGCCCTGCTCCTGGGGCATCTCCTGAAACCATGTGCCAGTAGTATAGGCTGCATGCTGTTTGCCCTTGATGCTGACACCTCTGTTCCCCCCCCACACCTCTGCTGACAGGCCCCACCACCCCATGTTGGTCTGGGTCCCCCCCACCAAATGGTACTAGGGCCTTCTTTCCAATGGGAGGGCCTCCATGCCACCCCCATCCCTGGGACCCTGTGGTATGTCAACACATACATTTTAAAATAAAATAATGCTGGCTGTTTTGCTTTAAAAAAATTACATCCACATGACATTCAGTTATTTCAATATGATGAGCTCCGTCATATTAAAACAACAAAACTTAGAGCAAAACAGTAAGACCTGGTAGGGAATCAAAACGACCATTGAATCAAAACAGTCCATTCAAAACAACGCCATTCGGATGTGTTGTTTTGAAACAACCTTTTTCTTGTTTCAATCCTGTTTGAACATTTTCCTCTCAGGGTGTATGGCACCCTCGAAGGAAGACCTCCTCCAGGACCCTGGAGAGGGAAGAGGAAAGGACCATGGGAGGAACAGAGGATGGGAAGGGATCCCCGCATGCCCAGCACCCCCAGCTGGATGGTAGGAAAGGGATCTCTGCTGTCCGTCACCCCTGGGAGCTCCAGCTGGGCAGTGGGGAAGAGACCCCTGCATGTTTAGCTCCCCTTCACACTGGCCAGGTGGCGGAGAAGAGCCCGCCCCAGCCCATTTGTAGTGCGCTTTCTAGTGCCAGGGGAAGGGACCCTCAGGCCGGCTAGAGCCACGCTAGCCGGGCTGCGGGGAATGCTCCCCCAGCTCTCAGTGCACTCCCTGGGCAGGGGGGGAGACGGGACCCCCATGCGCAGCTTGTTGGGCACCATGTACCAAAAGCCAAGCATGGGGGTCCCGTCTCCCCTGCTACCCAGGGAGTGTGCCGGGAGTAGGGGGAGCATTCCCCAGAGCCCGGCTAGTGGGGCTTTTCTCCCCACTGCCCAACTTGTGGTGGGAGCGCCGAGGTCACTGGGCACCTTCCCCACCACCAAACCAGTGCAGGGACTGCAGGGTGTCCAGGGGCCTCTTCCCCATTGCCTGGCTGGAGTTGCCAGCAATGTTCCCTGTAAGCTGCGCTGGCGCGCTGCAGTGCAGCCCGCCGTAGCCGTCAGTGCAGGGAAGGCAGCCGGCAGCGCACTGCCGACAGCCAGAATCCCTGGTTAGAGCTCCTGTGGAGCAGGGAGTTTTCAAAACTCCCGCCCAGAAAAGCTCTAACGGAGCATGCCCAGAAATTCTGGGCATGCTCCGTAGAGCTTCTCTGGCCCAGGAGTTAGGGCTGGGCTCTGCCCCTCCAGTCCAGCCCAGAGGTAAGTTTGTGGGGGCGGGGGAGGGGAGCAGGGGGGCGTGCTGCCGGGAGTAGGGGGCGATGCTGGGAGCGGGGGGAGACTAGCAGGAGCGGGGCAGGGGGGCAATTCTGGGGTGGGGGGCCGATGCCGGGAGCGGGGGAGAGGGGAGCGATGCCGGGGCCGGGGGGCCGATGCCGGTAGCGGGGCAGGGGGGCAATGCTGGGAGTGGGGGGAGGGGCTGCGCAGTGGGCCCCATGGGGTGGGGGGGAGAGCGCAGCTGAGCAACAGGAGTTGCTCAGCTGCTCTCTCCCCTTAGAGGGAACATTGGTTGCCAGGGGTGCTGGGTGTGCAGGGATCCCTTCCCAGCCGCCTGGCTGGAGCTGCCAGGGGTGCCAGGCAGCGGGGATTCTTTCCCCAGCCCCCCAGCCAGATTCCAGGCATGCTGGAGCTTCTTCCCCCGCCACCTGGCTAGCAGGTGAGGCTACCTTCTCCCCCAAGCCTGGCTGTGCCAAAGACTGCAGCCAGTCTGGGGGGATCTCTCCCTCCCAACTCTGGGCTCAGGGAGTCCAGAACCAGTCGGGGATGCTTTTCCCCAGCTACTGGCTCTGCTGGTGAAAGCAAAGCAGGGGAATGGGTGGCAACATGGCCCTGTCAGGGGGGCCATGTTGCCACACCTCCCAGCATGCCCCTCTCCTAGATCGAACTTAGCAAGTCCAGTCCCTGGACATGCTAGTTCAATTTTGGTTTTTTTTTGGTGTGGACCTTTTAAACTGATTTAACTGAAAGCAATTTAATGATTTTTATAGCGATTCAGTTAGATCATTTTAAGTTAAATTGATTTTACTACTTGTGTGTGGACACAGCCTGCCTGTCCCCAGGCCATGTTCCAACGCACTGCGTGGGCCACAGGCAGGCCTAGCTCTGCCCGCATGGAGGGAGGGAGGCAGCACTCACCAACAGGCGCTGCTGAGGTGCGGCACAATTTCCCCTCTCCAGCATCCTCCTCTGTGGTGGAGGGCTCCTCTTCCTCCTGCTCTTCCACCTCTGGGATAGATGGTCCCTCCTCAGGGGTGTGAAAAAGCTTCAGGCTGGTGCCTGGGTCAGGTGGTGATGGTGTGCCTTCTGGATGGCTGATGTCACCTATGTCAAGGATGACGTCTTCATCCATGGAGTCTCCTCCTGGGGATTGGTCATGGAGGGGGCTCTGCGGAGTTGACACTCCCAGCTGGGAGGCTGGTGGGCTCCCCACCCAGGAAGGTGTGGAGCTTCTTACAGTAGGGGCAGCTGGTGGCATGTGCTGCCCCCCTGCTGCCGCCTTGCCTCTCAGACCCAGGCATAGTCCTGGCTCAGGGCCTTGATATTCACGTGCACCTGCTCTGTGGTGTGCCTGTGCCCCTTTGCAGCTAGAGCCTCGGAGATGTCTGCATATATCTCCTGGTTGCAGTGGCTGGCCTGCAAGTGGCAGAAGATCTCGTCAGTGCCCCAGATGTTGAGGAAGCTGAGGACCTCCTTGTGGCTCCAAACGGGAGGCCTGCACTGGCCCTGTCTCTCAGTGCAGGCCTGAGGCATGGCTGCCTGCACTGCTGCCACCAGACTGCTCAGGCAGGGTGTGCCTTTGAGGGTGGGGAGTGGCAGTGGACAGGGCAGGCACCTCCCTCCAGGTGCCATGCAGTCTGGGAGGAAGAAGGTCAAATCACATTTAATTCAAACTAACAGTTTGTCCGAACTAATGCGGCTCCATTGGGTTAGTTTGAACTAATATGTTCAAACTAACCGTTAGTTTGAATTAAAAGCTGGTTTTACAAGTTTGAAATAAGCATTCATTCATTACTTTGAACTAAGGAATTCCTTAGTTCGAAGTAATGAAAGACAGTGTGGCCATGGACTAACTTAGTTCAAGTTAAGCCTCCTTAATTTGAACTAAATTGCAAGTGTAGACATACATAATGTGTCTTTTAGAATTAGTGTTGTTGAAAGGCGGCATTCTATGTATTCCCACACTGAATTTGCCCAACTCCCCACTTCTGCCAAAGATAAAGTTAATATCAGATGGTGGTGCTTGTGGTAATGAAACAATAATCCTCTTTCTCTTTTTTTATTTTATACTTTTCATTTAGTCTGATGAAAAATTTCTCCACTAAATAATTAAAGACCAGTGACTGAGGTCATCTTTACAGTTCACTCATTCCTCGTAAAGACACGCCAATGGAAGATGTTTGCACAAACCTGTCATTCATGTTTTATTAATGTATGGAGGTATGAGGCCCATTCTCACTTATGTCTACTATGGTGCAAACCTATTGTCTTCAGTTGAGTTACTCATGACTTACCACTTAGTCAAGAGACTATGGCTGTGTTCACACACAGGGGGTTATTTCGATACGGTTGTTTCGAAACAACTTGTATCGAAATAACACCTTATTTCGAAATGACTTAATTCAAATTAACAGCTTGTTAATTCGAATTAAGGAAAAAAGCTCAAAGCGAAATAGCAGGTTCAGGCAACAGTTATTTTGAAACAAGTCACCGTTGTTTCAAAACAACATGTTCACATGGCATTGTTTCGAAACAATAGTTTTGAAACAACGTTGTTTTGTCCCCGCATGGGGTTTAACTTGTTTCGAAACAATGCTGTTGTTTCGAAACAATGGGACCCGTTGTTTCGAAACAACTGTGCGTCGTGTGAACAGCCTAAATCTTATTTCGAAACAACCTCTGTTGTTTCAAAATAAGAGGGCTGTGTGAACACAGCCTATCAGATTTGTATTCTCAATAGCACCTGATAAAGTATAAGTACAGGTAGTCCTCACTTAGTGACCGGGTTCCGTTCCTGAAACCTGGTTGATAAACGAATTGGTCACTAAACGAGGCGCAGCCCTTACCGGTATTTCAGGCATAATGTACTTTACTGGTAGTGGGTTTTTCAACCATCGGTAGATAGTTTTAATGTCACCTTTGCATCATTTATAACATTTTTAATATATATTTTAAATGTTTTAAGCTCTAATGTACTGAACTTAGTTTGCATAGTGTACTGTAAATATAGGTAATCTGAGAGAGTTGATGTGAGTTCTCGTACATCGCCATAATACCAACTCATCAGAGAGCCGGTCATAACTCTGAGGGGTCACTAAACGAGTAGGTCACTAAGTGAGGACTAGCTGTATATATAGCACTGTAGCTGTAAGAGAAGCCTAGTTAGATGATCTAACAAAAAGTGTGCAATTTTACATTAAAGGGTATGATTCAAGTAGATGAGATGCAGTCACTGAACAGAGAAAATATGTCTCTAATATAAGAGAAGAATATAAATGCTTTGTCTTTGTTATGTGAGATGTTTCAGTCACTTTACTCAGGAGATCTCACCTGGCAAAGTTCGATTTAACAGTAAGATGATATTGGTGTGACAAATTCTTATGTAGTTAAATACCAACATAGAACATTGTAGTCTATGACTATGGGTGTGTTCACACAGCAGTCTTATTTTGAAACAACAGAGGTTGTTTCGAAATAAGAAACGCCATGTTCACATGACGTACTGTTGTTTCGAAACGGCGTTGTGTTGAAACAACTTAAACCCTATTTGGTTACGAAACAACATTGTTTCGAAACGAGTTGTTTCAAAACAATCCCATCAGAACATGTTGTTTTGAAACAACGGTTGTTTCTAAACAACCATCTGACCTTCCTCCCAGGGTGCTCAGCACTGTGGGGAACAGGAAGTTCCTGTCTGGGTGTGCCTGGCTGGCAACATGGCCGCTGACATGGCCCAGTGAGGCGGTCATGTTGCCACACCTCCCATGGTGCCCTTCCCCTGAATCGAAGTAGCAAGCCCACGCTGTGAACATGCTATTTCAATTCCTGCTTTTTTCCTTATTTCTAAGTAACTTTTTGTTATTTTGAAATAAGTTATTTTGAAATAAGGCGTTATTTCGATACAAGTTGTTTCGAAACAACATGTATCAAAATAACCCCCTATGTGTGAACACAGCCTATGTGAGGGTTAGAATGTATCTGAGGACAGGGTTTTATGTGGCACAGCAGGAAATAAGGAAGGTTTGCCAAGACCTATCTTTTAACCTGATCATTCCAAGCCCTTCGAGAGTCATCAAATGCCTTGATTAAGCACAAGATTTCTGAACTGATTTATAAACAGAATATGTTATGAAATTCAATGATAATGTTTATGTCCCTTAGCTTTTTGCGTGGTAATATTTTCTGTAGTGGCCTTTATTGGAACTGTGAACTACATCAGTCCATTAGTGACTATCTAGACCATGATTTTTTGTAAATAACTTCTTAAATTGAAGTTCATGCTAACTTTTCATGTCTATTGAATCTACTTGTAATTCTAAAACAGTACCTTAATACCTATGCATGAGTACTTATGCCTCAGTGTTCTTTAGCCCTTAGCCACTGTTTAGAGTTGGCCTGATTCAGTTTTATTCTATAAAATTAAAATTACGTTTATTTTTGTTTGTTTATTACAGAACTGCACATTGCTTTTGGGAGGATGTGTCAATTCTCAAGCTGATATTCTAAGTACAGACAGTATTTTAAGTAAGGTGTAATTCCCCCAGTAATGCTACCCAATCAATGATTTGTGATTTTTCTTTTTTTGAGCTGTCAGTGCTGACTGCTGAGGTGCTGTTCTTAGGACTACTGAAACCTGTTTCTAAATTAGAAATCTCCTTGTTAAAGAACAGTGGCTTTTGAGTCAAGTCTTGTGATAGCAGCAGTTACTTGGTACCTAACTTGTTGGCAGATATATGAAAATAAATATATTTTCAAAAAATTCCACCTACTCTGCTCTATGAATCAAATGTGTTACTGAAGGAAGGTAGGAGGAAAAGCAAAATTCTGGATTATGCCCCAATCCTACTCTCTTTTGTGAATCCCATAAAATGCTATTAAGTCTTTTGACTAATGTAAGGCATTGGCCAACCCACCTTGTCCGTCAGAGAGGGAAGTCATAGTCTCTCACTTCCCCACTCCACCCTGAGGCTGATAAGTCATCTATAATATGCAGAAGGTCCTAGGTTCAAGCCCCAGGGGGTTGGACTTGATGATCTCATGAGGTCCTTTCCAACCCTATGATTCTATTCTATCCCTCAAGTGAGGCAGGTAAGCTGACTATATCCCTCAGATTGGGCGGGTAAAACAGCTATATCCTACAGGTGGGGTGGGTAAACTGGCTATAGCCCCCAGGCTTCACAGGCTGAGATCATGGGAATACTCCAGGATTGGTGTAAGAACAGGGAGGGCAATGCTGGCCTGCCCAACTCCAATGTGTCACAGCCCAGGTCCCTATCCATGGCAGAGGAGTCTGCCATGGGGTCTGCAGAAGCCCAGCCACAACACTGACTCAGTTTCTGGCTCCATGGCCATTGGAATATCACTCCCCTCCCCCGAGCTTCCTGCCCCCTTTCCCAGTGGTACTTGGCTGGCCAATCCCCACTTAGCCTGATTGGGGTAGTCACCCAGGAGCAGTTTGCAAAAACCCTCAACATCTTCAGGAGTAGAGGGGCAATAGGTCTGGTAGTTCATCAGGGCCATCAGCATATGCCAGTTCCTCCAGGTCACAGCCCGTTTGGGCCTCTTCCCTGTTGTCATCAGCTGGCACCCCCTCTAGGTCATTGGCCCCAGCAGGATCACGGTGTCCTCAGGGGCAAGCAGTTCTAGTGGTGCCTCAGGACCCTAGGCCACTGATAATTCTTCTAGGTTCACAGCAGTGGGCAGGTCTGGCCAGTCCTCTTGGTCCCTGTCTGCAGACTGTCTGTGGGCAGGATATGGGTCCCAGGCTGTAGGCAGCTCATCCTTAGGACCATGATCCCAGTCTACAGGTAGGATAATGGTTCTAGGCTGCAGGTAGCTCATCTCTGGGATACTGGTCTCAGGTCACAGGTAGCTCCTAAAACAGTGGAGAGATGTCTTTCCACTCCAGAAGCTCAACATTGACTGAGCTCCCAGACTCTCCTTTTATACTTCTTGTTCTGCCTCCAGCTTCTGGACTGATGGATAGATAGTCTCTGGCTGTGCCCAGCTGGGGTTGGCCTCTATGTTCCCTCTATGGATTGGGATGTCATGAGAAAAAATTTTAGTTTGTAAGCAGAAATGTTGTCTTATGGTAACTTGTGAGTCCAACTTTATGGTTACGTATTATTATCAATTTTCACCAAAATTACAGTTGCATAGTGTACAAAATAGGCCTGTGTTTTAAAATGTGTTTATTAAAATGACACTTTAAAAAAGAAAGAAAAGCCAGCAGAAATGTACCAAATATAAATATGTTTCATATATTTAGGGAAAGAAAGTTGTTTCCCTTTGCCCTCTTTCTGTTTTCCATAGCTTAAACACTGTTCAGATTTACATTGTTTCCAGAGGCTAAATACAGTTTAGTTCTCATTAAGCTGTCTAGCTGTTGTGTAGTCGATTCCTAATCTTAGTTTTAATGGAAGTCATCAAGCTGAATCCTCTTTCACAATTGGCACTTGCTTGAAAAGTTCCACAAACATCAAGCAGAATATGGGTATGTCCACACACAGTCCTTATTTCGAAACAACAGAGGTTGTTTCGAAATAAGAAGTGGCATGGCCACACGACGCACGGCCATTTCGAAAGAAGCAAACCGCTTCTTTCGAAATGGCCGTGGTCCTTTCGCAAGAAGCTAAACCTCGTTACCTTTCGAAATGACGTTGTCCCGAAATGGTTGTTTCGAAATAACGCCAATGGGACATGCTGTTTCGAAACAACGGTTGTTTCGAAACGAGTTGTTTCGAAACAACCGTTGTAGTGGCCGTGTTATTTCGAAACAACCGTTGTTTCGAAATAACCGGCTGACCTTCCTCCCAGGGTGCACAGCACCCTGGGGGAACTTCCTGCTAGGGCGTGCCTGTTAGGCTGCGTGGCAGGGAGGCAGCTAACAGGCAGCCATGGCTCAGCAGCCAGGTCCCTCAGCTACAGGACGCCGGAGGGCGCCTGTGTGGACTCAGGAGGACGTGACTTGCCTCCTGGGCATCTGGCGGCAGCCAGAAATACTGGAAAGGTTCCAGGCCAGCCACCGGAACCGTGATATATATCACGACATCGCGGATGCGATGTCCCAAGCAGGGCACCTCCGAACAACGGAGCAGGTGTGGAGCAAAATAAAGACGCTCCACCAGGAGTATGCCCGCACCCGGGATGCCCGGGCACTGGAGGGGCCTGGCAGCCAGGCCACGTGCCCATTTTACGAGGCCCTGGATGAATTCCTGGGCACACAGCCCAGCGGTGCCCCCACTGCATCCATTGACACCTCTGGGGGGCATCAGAGCCCACCATCAGGCCTGGAGGCAGCCACCTCTGACGTCTCCGTTGGGGGACCACCAGCCACACCACCAACAGCGGCGGAGGCGAGCCCCACGACCCCGCAGCTGTTCAGACCCATGGAGGCAGACAGCAGCACTGAGGAGCAGGGGCCCACCACCGCCCCAGGCTCCGAGTCAGACCCCGGGACAGCTCGGCGGACCTCTGGAGCCCCCGTGGGTAAGTACACCCCCCCACACGGGGACACACAGGGCTGGGCCTGTCCAGCAGGTCCCGGGACGGGTGGAGGCCAGGGCCAGGCACCGGGGCGGGTAGGGCCCAGGGTTTGTGGGCACAGAGGGGCCCCCTGGCCACGGGGCCCACAGACACAGGTGTCACTGGGGAAAAAGGCCCTTGTGTGCCGGAGGGTGGTGACCAGGGACTGGCTGGGAAAGATGCAGCAGCATCTTGCGTGGAGTGGAGAGCAGGCAGGGCACACCACTGGCAAGTGGCCTCGGGAGACCTCAAGTGCAAGGCGTGGCTGGGTCCAGTTCACCCTTGTGGGCACCACAAGCATGTGTGCCTCCAGGGTATGGGTCCCAGATGTCTGGCAAAAGGAGACCATGGTCTCCTTTCCTGTGCTCTGTTCTTCTTGTTATCCTCCCATTCTCTGTCTGGCAGGCAGGTCACAATAGGGGGGTTTGTCAGGCTTTTTCCCAGAGGGGCTGACGGATCCTGGACTGCCAGAGTATACCGATTTATTTGGGTAACTGTCCCAGGGCACCGTAAACCCTGATGACTACCTCGGCCAGACAACCGTCTTGCCCAGGGTCCTCCAATGTCCTCTGTCGGGTACCATCCCGGCCTCCTTCCGAGGCTTTGGGGGCCAGGAGCCCTACCCCAGGGCAATGTCCCACGGGATCTTGGGACCCTGACAGTCAGGGCAGAGGTGTGTGCTGCAGACAGGTGCACACAGATGGGACCAGCAGGCGGCAGGGGCTAACTGTGTTTTTTGCGTCCCTGCAGCACATCGCAGAGCCCCTCCCCGAGGGCCGGCACCCACGTCCGGACTCCACCGCCGAAGCCCCAGGACACCGCGGCGACAGCGGCGGGCCCCCAGGACCCGCAGTGAGCTCCTGGAGAGCCTGGAGGAGCTCGGGCGGGACATGCATGCCGCCACTCAGGCCTGGCGGCGTGAGCAGGCTCAGCGGCAGGCAGCTGGGCTCCGTGCCCTCGAGCGCCTCGCAGGCGCGGAGGACAGGGCAGCGAGGGCATTGGAGGGCCTGGCCGTGGAGCTCCCAGCTGCCATCCGGGAACAGGCTGCAGCCATCCTGGCTCCCCGACGGCGCCGGGACACCTCCCCGCCCCAGCAGGGACAGCGGGCAGAGGGCAGCCGTGGCCGCAGGCGGGGCATGCCACCCCCCCCGGACCCTCCCACAGGCGCTGCCTAACCCCCCCCCCGCCCCAGGACCTCTTCACCCCACTCCCCCTGCCAAGTTCATGTTCCCTCCCCAAGTCCCCTCCCAAGTCCCCTTCCAAGTTCATGTTCCCTCCCCAAGTCCCCTCCCAAGTCCCCTTCCAAGTTCATGTCCCCTCCCCAAGTCCCCTCCCAAGTCCCCTGCCAAATTCATGTCCCCTCCCCCGGACCCCCCCAGATTGCCCTGTCCCATATCACCCCCATCCCTTCCCTGATTGTGAATGTAAATAAACCCCTGGACAGTTATTCATGGTTGTCTGTGTTTTTATTGGGGGGGGGGGGTTGACAGTGTGGGTGGATGGGTGCAGGCTGGCTGTGGGTGGACGGGGGGAGATGGTGGTTTGGTGCAGGGCAGGGCTGGTCCTCAGTCTTCCTCCGCGGCGAAGCTGCGCCGGAGGGCATCGCGGATGGCAAGGGCTCGTGCCGATGGCTGCTCCTGACTTGGCCGGGACCTTGGCTGTTCATACTCCCTGGCAAATGCCTGGACCTCAGCCTCCCATGTGAGTGCGATGGGTTCCCCTTGCTGTTCACAAAAGTTGTGCAGCACTGCACATGCCGCGATGGCTTGTGGCAGGCTGCGTTCAGCGAGGTGGAGGTGGGTCAGCAGGCACCTCCACCGGGCCTTGAGGCGTCCGAAGGCCCGCTCGACCACCTGTCGACAGTGGGCGAGGCGGCGATTGAACAGCTGCCGACTGGGGTCGAGTGGCCCGGCGTAGGGTCTCATTAGCCAGGGCCGCAGGGGGTAGGCCGCGTCGGCCACTATAAGAACGGGCACCTCCGCGCCCCCAAGGTGGATGGTGTGAGGGGGGAAGTGGGTGCCCGCCTCCATGCCCCGATACAGGGCAGAGTTGCGGAGGACCCTGGCGTCATGGGCCCTGCCTGGCCATCCCACATAGCAGTCCTGGAACCGGCCCTGGTGGTCCACAAGGGCCTGCATAATGACTGAATGGTACCCCTTTCGGTTGCGGTACACCACAGCCCTGTGCTCCGGGGCACGCACAGGAATATGTGTGGTGTCCAAGATGCCGGCACAGTTCGGAAAGCCAAGGGTGGCCATCCCAGGCATGGTGCCCTGCAGGTCCCCGCGCCTCACCAGGCGCTGTAGGAGGACCCGATTGATGGCCCTGGTGACCTCGAGGAGGATGGTGCCGGTGGTGGACCTCCCGACGCCAAACAGGTGCGCCACTGCCCTGTGGGACTCCGGGGTGGCCAGCTTCCACAGGGTGATGGCCACTCGTTTGTCCACCAGGACGGCAGGCCTCATGGGGGTGTCCCTGTGGCGCAGGTGTGGGGTGAGTTCGGTCACCAGGCGGGTGAAGCTGGCCCTGCTCATTCTGAAGTTCTGGCGCCAGAGGTCGTCACCCCAGGTGCGCAGGACAACCCTGTCCCACCAGTCGACGCTGGTCTCACGCGCCCACATGCGGCGGAGCACAGGGAGGGGCAGAGGCAGTAGCTGAGGCCTGAGGATGAGGTGGATGTAGTCCTCAGGTAGAGGCCAGTCCTCCTCGGGGGCTACGAACAGCATCTCCCAGAGGTGCTGGAGCCCCTCGATGCGCGCCGAGGGGTCGGGTGCTGGACGGCGCTGTCTAGGCAGCCGAGCACTGTCCATGGCTTGCAGCATGCTGCTAGCGTTGGTGGACAGCGAAGTGAGGTCAGGGCCGGCTTTTATGTGATTGGCTACCAACATGGCCACCGATGTGGCCCAGGGAGGCGGCCATGTTGCCACACCTCCCATGCTGCACTGCCCCTGGGTCGAAATAGCAAGTCCACACTGTGGAAATGCTATTTCGATTCCCGTTTTTGGCTTATTTCGCGGACACCGTTTTGTTATTTCGAAACAAGTTATTTCGATATAATGGGTTATATCGAAATAAGTCATATCGAAATAGCTTGTTTCGAAATAACAAAACCGTGTGTAGACATAGCCTATATAGTTCATGAAATTGTTCCTGTTGGTGGGTAAAAGTGAGTATATCCTGAAATGTTTTCATTGTCCCAGTTTTCATTTTCTCAGATATAATTAATTTCCATTCAGGATGCTGTTTACAGAGTTCCTTTGTAAGAAAATGTTCATTTTTATTGAATAAAATGCTGTGTCATTTAGCTAATATGGTCAGCTGTTCATATCCAAGGGCAAAATTATCTTGATTGAACAGAGTTGCGAAATAGTCTTTATCAAATACAGCCCAGTCTTGTAATTCATGCTCTGGAAACTTTCTATCCATATGATCACATGTCATCTGAAGAATGAAAGCTGTGTTCACAAGGTAATTGAAAGATGAAAGTCAATCTAGTACAGCTTCACTGAAATGTACAGGTTCTCCAAGACACTGAGACCTTAGCTTCCTGATTTTAGCTTTGGAAAATTGAAATGCCTCCACTGTGGTCAAGGAACTTCTCTGAAGAATTTTGCACAGTTCTGCTAAATCACCAAGAACATCATTGAGGATAACTTAATGCCACATGATATTTTGGTTTGCTTAATTTGTTAAGGCAGTATTTGTGCACTGGGTCATTATCTTCTACTTGTCCTCTGCAGTATTCTAGCAATATGTCATAGCTCTTAACCAAGGCACTAACAGAAAAATGTCTAGATAACCATCTGACCTTAGTAAGAGGTCTAAATGAAATAGTGCCATAGTCTGCAGCTTTAGCAATTTCCTCAAATTTGGCTTCTCTTAGACTAGATTTACTGAAAAGTGTGTAGATGGTGCATATAAGAGTTTCTATCTCTTTCATAAATGAAATATGTTTCCAGGAATCATCTGTTCCTAAATGTTCTGGGTATGCCATGTAGTGTTGTTCTAGCTGATGAGGAATGGATTGGTGTAGAACTGGCGCTATACCATTATGCCTGCCAAGCATCACCAATCCACCATCAGATGTAAACCTAGCCATTCGATTCATATCCAAACCATTATTGTGATAAAACTGCCTGATCACTGCAACTACTGCAGTACTATCACATGTTGTTCACTTCACAATTTCAGCAAAAACAGTTTTATGATTAGGATCACTATTTTTCCTAAATAAATAATCAGCATTTTTTAAACTGAAATATCTATACTTTCATCAACTATGAGGGTGTGGAAAGCTGATTGCCTGATTTTATTAAATACTTCAGATTTAATTAACTTATTTATGCATTCAGTATATTGAAATACATAGTTTTTGCTCCTCCAGCTGTCTGGAATTTTTATATATTTTGCTACAGGGTCATGAATTTCCTGCACAGACAGCATGGATGAATTTAGCTTTACTCAAAGTAGCATATTATCAATTAAAATTTTTATCTCATTGGGACTTGATTTATTTTGTTATACAACTGCTATTCTGTTGTTTTGAGTTTTGGCTGATACTTTCAAAAGATTTTTCAGAAGCCCTGGACTCTGATTTTGAAGCTTTGTTAAGGAGTCCAAGAGAGTTTTATGAGTGACATGACATTTTAGATAACCTAATTCCACTCACTCCATTTCTTTCCAGAGCTCTATTCCCCATTAACTCCTGCTTTAAATCATATGCTGCAGATTATGTCATCGGTTTCACGGTATTTAAAAATTTCTCCAAGGTGCACGTTTTTACGGCCTGTTATGCATGGTATGGCAGTTTCGATGGAAAAATTGGTCGACCATTCCTTCTTGAAACTGGAGCATTTTTTCTTTGAACGACTACCAAATTATTGCTAATCAGCTTGCATCTGGACTTTTTTTTAAAATAACTCACACCAATTCATGCAAAACCAAATATAACAAAGATGAACTGACACTGCTTCTGATTATATTGGAAGCTGCAATAAGTAATATTGTACAATCGCTAAATTTAACTGCTTTCTGGTTTTATAGCACACTACTTTTAGTAAGAAATCATAAATAAAACTCAAAATTGAATTATTAGCATTTTATCTAAACAAATTAGTCTTCCTGACTGACTGCACAGTTGCCCTATAACCTGTTCACACCAGCCTAACCACAGGCCTGGGGACATGCTGCGCAGTCCAGCCAGGAGCACACATGGCACAGTGGCAGCCAGCCACATAAGTAGATCTGGGACCATGCACCGAGGTATGCAAGGCCCACAGCTACATGGCACATGGTGCTATTGACAGGTCAGTGCCCATTGGTAGGATCCAGAATGAGGCAAAGCAAGGCTGAGCCAACCTCCTGCCTTGCACGGTGCCCCAGCGGCGGAGGGAAAAGAAGGACAGGTGGGTGGGCATTGCCCTTTTAAGGCCAGTCAATGCCTCTCTGTTGCCCCTTTAAGAGCCTCCTGATGCCAGTGGCCCCTCCCCAGCGTGCATTCAGCTCTGCTCAGCTGCTACTGGCTCTGCTGCGAGAGGCTCGGAGACAATGCTTGCCATGGGGTTTTGGGCATGTGCTGAGGCAGAAAAGTTGTGTGCACATGCATGCGCACAGCTTAGAGGGAAAAGTGGTTGGCCCCCTCCCTCCTGATTCATTTCAGAGAGAGGCCATGCTGCTCACTACAGCTAATATCTTATTGAAAGTAGCATAATTTGCAATGTGGGGTTTGGGGATTTTTTTTAGTCATTATCAGTATTCACAGACCATAATAATTCAGGGGTAAAACCCAATCAAGTGCAAGTCTGAAATGCACTTAACATCTTCCCCTTAGCGAACCTAAATGTATAGCTCCTGTAAGGGACCATGAAGGGAGTTTGGTGCAGTGCCTTATTAATAAGAACTAAATTCTTTGCAATCTCAAATGTTGAGTCCTTCAAAAAACTTCAGTAAGTTCTGCAAGAAACAGTCACTGATGTATTTGAAGGTGTGCCATTTTCTATGAAAGGTTAATATTCGGAAAAAAAAAACTTCTGCCTTCTGCTGCAAAATACACTACAATAGACTCGCTCACCTGTCTAACATTTCATTCCATCTAAATCTCTCATTTCTGGCTGTGCGTTTCTGGCTGTGTGGTACTTCACTATTTGCTGTATTCACTAATTAAGTGTCATCTGCAAACTTGGAAGTCTTTGCTTTCCACATCACTATATAAGTTATATTTGTATAAACATTTCAAAGCTGGATCCCTAACACTGAATCCTGGCCTACTCCACTACTAACATTTTACCTGAATGCTTTCCATTTATGACTGTTTTACGATTCCTACCTATGTAGCCAATTTTGTGTTTAAGCCTGCCAATTTTCTTTCTGTCCCAAGACTTAAATGAAAGATGAAGGAACCTTGTGGTCATGAATCATTTAGACTTTCTACATAATATTTTCTGCTCATGTAAATGTATTCTTTGTAAGAGAACATGTAGTGCTATATTTCTGAAAAGGTTATGCATTGCTTCCACAAGATTTAGAATTAACCTGAATTTTAATTATTTCTCTTTATGGTTCTGTTTAACAAGCTCCCTGTGCAAAATATCTTTTTCTTATATCTATTTCAAGTTGAAGTTCCTTCCACTTTACCTAATCAGATTGGTCTGTGCATGTACATATATGCATGAGCGCATGCTTCCAGTTTAAAGACACTATTGGAGTAAGAACAGCAAAGTTTGTTTGCAGGAAGATCCCTGTCCACAGTAAGCTGTATTTTCAAAATTTTGGATTATAAAGTTAATCCCCAGTGAGGTTTTATGGCTGGACAGTTCAGTTGCTTGGCAACAATCTTGTAAATTGTAGGTTTGAGTCTTGCTCAATTGCATACAGAAAAGCTTCCTGCAGTTCATCTAACAGAAAATGCGTACATGGTTAGGGAAGTAAAAGATGGTTGGACATGGCTCTGGCCACATCACTCCTTTGTGTACTGTTGGCCATGGAAACTGACATTATATGCACACTGAACATAGGGTGGGCTTTTGACTTAGAAAAATAACCCCCAGTTCCTTTCTAAAACTGTCAGTGGAGATATTTCCATTTATACCAGATGAGGACATGGCCCAGAGGAGATATTTCCATTTATACCAGGTGGATCCTTCTAGCTTCTCCAAAAACATATACAAAATCTAACAAAGTGGCCCACAAATGAATGCAGTATTACAGATGGGGCCTTTTGTTGTTTGCCACTTTTTCTTGTATTATAATTTGGCAATATTTTGTTTTCCAAGCTATAATTTAACAATGCCTTTCTATTTTCATATTATTACTACCTAAATCTTTAACTCCATTTTCTTATTTTGAATCAGACACATTAGTTCTTACGAATCAGTGATGCATAGATTAAAAAAAATCATAAATCAGAGGTATTATATGTATATATGCATAAGGAACATATTTCTCAGAGTTGTGCATATACACATGAATTATATATAGACTGAAGAGTCCTGCAAGCAGTGCACAAAAAAAAAATAATATAAAATCAAAATATTTTGACCAAACTTTATGAAGCAAAGGCTGCAGATGAAGTTTACTTAAGTCATTTAATAAGTACAGTCCATATTAGTCACAAAAATTCTTATGAGCAAAACAGACAGATCAGATGGTTGGTTGCCATAAAATATATTTTAATAAACAAAAATGAATTTCTGGAACTGCCTCAAATGTTTTCTCAAGGACACAATGCACAAAGAACATAGATTTAATCATTTTCCCCATAATAAGATTTGTTTTCACTTCAAAGGTCAGTTTCCAGTAGAGTGCTTGATAATTTCGCCATAGTCAAAAAATAGAAGCAACTATTCCTAGGATGAAAACATATTATTTTTATGATGGGCTGGCTTGTCAAATCAGGCCATTTTATTGGTTAGCTGAAGACTGGATGAAAGATAAAATGACTCTGTCCTCTTCTAGTTGAAAAAAAAATAGTCTTGCTAAAGGAGTTTAGGTGTTCTGCTGTATTGCACTTGTAATATTTTGAGTTACTTAACTCTTTACATGAAATACACTTTCTTTAACAATTGTTAGTATCTACAAAAAATTACAGTATCATCCCTTTCAGTGTGTTGTGACTAACTAGCACATCTGGATTAATTGTGTATTTAAGAGTAAATTCTGTCATTCTTAATGTCAGTTTGCCAGTGGTACTTTACTCCTTCAGTATTGCTATTGATTCAGTTGGTATGTAGCAAAAGAGGTTATTTCCCTAAATAGTCATTCTATCCATGTAGAAGTATGACATTTTGACATAATTATGACATAAAAAGTCTCAAAACCACCAAAATCTTGGCTCAGAGAAATGAAGAACATTCTTTGATTATAAAGCAAGAATTGAAGAATATTCATAGGGTATGTCTACACTTGGGCGCGATCTAAACTCAATGTTGATACAGCAAATTAATAAAACTGGAGGAGAGTGTCCACATCATACTCCATGCTCCAGCTTCTTGTGTCCCCAATGCCTGTTGTTACTTTGACTTTAGAAGTGTTGCATTGTGGATAGATGTCCCACAGTGCAATAAAGCACCTACCCCCCCACCCTGTCTCTGTGCTGCTGCCTGGTCCCCCACCCCCCACCCTGTCTCCATGCTGCTGCTTCCCCCAAGCTATTTGTTGATGTCACAGCCAATATGCAGCATACCAGGAAAGACAGAATTACAAGAACAGGGAAGGCTGGGATAAACCCCAGAGACCATTAGAATCTCAATACACTGCTCACTGTATACATTGATGTTAAACTGCATTAAAAAAAATTGCATTAAATGCTATGCCTCCTGAAGGTGTGGATTTACAATGTCAACTTACAGCAGTAGTTAATTCAACTTTGCAGCAGCAGGAGCATGAATGCAGGCTGTAAATGTTGATTTAAATGGAATTACATCAACCTAAGTGCTCAGTGTAGACCAGCACTTAGATTATAAAGCAGGCCTGTTCTTCCAGCTTGATTTCCCCATCCAAGAGTCTTGGGCAAGAATTGGAATGAATAAGAATTCAAAGTTTGGGGTGCTCACCTAAATGTAATCTCTAAACCCCGCAGGTTTTAAATTGAAATAACACTGGTTATATTGACTTAAAAATCTTTAGGTCCACACGACATTTCGTTATTTCAAAATAAGGAGCTCCTAGTTTTATATTGAAATGAGGGTTATCTTGAAACTGTGGTTTCAAAACAACCCAGTGTGGCTGTGTTATATTGATAGGACCCACATATTGATATAAGCCTTTGACCTTCCTCTCAGAGTGTCAAGTCTCCCACCCCACCACCCAGGCCAGGGAGGGAGGGGAGGTGCAGAGGGCTTAATGGGATACAAGGGGGCCAACACCCACCTCCAGCTGGCTGGGCCAGTGGTGAGGGAAACACCCTGCACTCGGCTTCCTGCAGCAGATGCCGGGCGGCGGGGGCAGGGAAGCCAGTGCACCTGGCTTCCCCACCACAGCTACCAGGCGTGCGGGAAAGGATTCCCTCATGTCCGGCTTCCCCTGCACCTGGTGGGTGGCGGGAAGAGGGAAGCTGGCGCACCGGGCTTCCCTCTGCAGCTGGCCTAGCAGGGCCGGCCAGCTGTGGGGAAGCCAGGAACGTGGGTCCGCCTACACCCACCACTCAGCCAGATGCGGGGAAGTCGGGAGCAACAGGCTTCCTGCCCCTGCCACCCAGCCAGCTGCAGGGGGAAGCCCGGCATGTGGGACTCTTTTCCATGCTCACCTGGCAGCTGTGGGGAGGAAGCGCTGGGTGCTGGCTTCCTTCCTCCACCACCCACAAGGTGTGGGGGAAGCCAGGCATCTGGGACTCCTTTCCCTGTGCGCCTGGCAGCTGCACCCAGGGGGATCCCTGCGCCAACCAGCCTGCAAGTCACGGCAAATGCATGGCACCCTGAGCTCCTTTCCCCTGCCAGCCAGCCAGCAGTGGGGTTGGGGGGGGCCACCAGATGTTCTGTCCCTTGCCGCCCTGCAAGGGGGGGATGTGGGATGCCTGGGGATCCCTCCCCTGCCACCCAGCCAGCAGCAGAGTATGTAGGGTGCCCAGCGGTCCCTCCCCTTGTTCCCCAGCCAACGTTGGGAGATGCAAAGAGCAGGGGGATCCCTGCCTCAGGGGCTTTTTTCTCCTGCCTGGCTCTCCAGATGAAACCTGTTAAATTGATTTTACTTAAATTGATTTCCCTATTTTTAGATCGATTTGGTTAAATCAATTCAAGTAAAATCAATTTAACTGAGTGTGCATGGACATAGCCTTTGAGATTCATCTATTATCATTTAATACAGACAATGTTTATTTCACCAGCACAAGCATTAGTTGCATTGACCACCTAAATAAAAGCACCCATGCCTTCATTCACTTTTGCTCCGGTGTTCCTGATCTGTTCAGCTGCATGCAGCAGTGATTGTAAGCAGAGTCCCTGTAACACAGAAAAGTGGATTGGGACTTCCTGATTACTGAGTGACCTCACCAGTCTCAATGATATTAGAGTGCTCTCTTACATGTGGAAGGCAGCTGTCCTTTTAGCTTCTGTCCTCTACCTCTCTATACAGTGTGATCAGATTAATTTAATAACATTACATGCAATGCACACTGAATGTTCTATTGTTTTAGCTTTTTCCACTAAAGAAACCATTCAAAGTAAATAGTGACCTCATCAATACAGTCTGTAACATACAGTAAATGGGATTTCTGCAAAGGCATAATCGAAAACATATTTCAACAGATGTAAAACCTAAGATAAGAGAAAACTCATTTGGATCAGAGTATGATCCCCAAAGACCCATGCAGATAGCTGACCTGCTCTGGACAGACTTGGCTTTTCATAAGCACATGGTTGCTTATTCTGAGTGGGAATTTAGCAAAAATGAAAATTCCTGGTGCAGTGCCTCAGCTGCATCTGGAACAGCTTGGGGGAGCAGGGCAAAAGTGGTTTTACACACAGAAGTTGAAACTTCTGAACAGAAAATAAATAATACATCTGTGCCCTCTAGGTGGTCTTTAAACTCTCAGCCAAAGTACTCAAGCATTGCTACAAAAGGTATAGAGCCATTGTTCATGCATTTCAGACTGATCATAATAAACAGCATAAACAAGAGAAAAGATTTCCATAGGAACAGATTTGCAATTCAAATAGCATTTACAAGGTGTTTCATATGCCTTTTTCACATCAGTCTCATTTTGACTATAAATGGCAGTGTATGTGGATATCAAAGGCTGTGTTCACACAGCCCTCTTATTTCGAAAAAACTGAGGTTGTTTCGAAATAAGATTTAGGCTGTTCACACGACGCATGGTTGTTTCGAAACAACGGAACCCGTTGTTTCGAAACAACGGCGTTGTTTCAAAACAAGTTAAACCTCATATGGGGACGAAACAACGTTGTTTCGAAACGATTGTTTCGAAACAATGCCGTCCGAACATGTTCTTTCGAAACAACAGTGACTTGTTTCGAAATAACTGTTGCCTGAAACTGCTATTTCGCTTTGAGCTTTTTTCCTTAATTCGAATTAACAAACTGTTAATTCAGATTAAGTTATTTTGAAATAAGGTGTTATTTCGACAAAAGTTGTTTCGAAACAACCGTATCGAAATAACCCCCTGTGTGTGAACACAGCCAAAGAGTTTAGCCTCTCCTGCCATTCATGCTGCTTGGCTACATTCTATTTTTAGTGCACTAGCTGGATCAGACAAGTTCCAAAGGGGTAGCTGTGTTTAGTCCAGGAAAACAAACAAGGAGTCAAAACAATGCCATCTGAACATGTTGTTTCGAAACACGGTGACTTGTTTCAAAATAACTGTTGTCTGAACATGCTATTTCGCTTTGAGCTTTTTTCTCCTTAATTCAAATTAACAAACTGTTAATTCGAATTAACTTATTTCGAAATAAGGCATTATTTCAATACAACTTGTATCGAAACAACTTGTATCGAAATAACCCCGTGTGTGAACATAGCCTTTGAGTGTGTCACACTCCAAGACATTAGACAGAATACTGTTAGCAGTCATATTTTACTCTTAGCATACTAGATCTGATTGAGATAATGAGGATATGTATCAAGGGAGAAACACACAGAAAACATGAAGTCTGCTATAGACCACCAGACCAGAAGGAGGAGGTAGACGAGGCATTCTATGGATAACTAGCAGACGTTTCCAGATCACGGGGCCTGGTTCTCAGGGGGAACTTCATTTACCCTGACATCTGCTGGAAGGGCAATACAGCAGTGCACAGATAATCCAGGAAGTCTTTGGAGAGCATTGATGACAACTTCCTGGTACAAATGCTGGAGGAACCAAGTACGGGCCTTGCACCCCTTGACTTGCTTCTCACCAGCAAAGAAGAATTGACCAGGGAAAGTAGAAGTGGATGGGAACCTGGGAAGCAGTGACCATGAGATGGTAGAGTTCACGATCCTGATCAAAGAAAGAAAGAAAAGAAGCAGAACACAGAACCTGGACTTCAGAAAAGCAGATTTTGGCTCCCTCAGGGAACTGATGGGCAGGATCACTTAGGACGCTAATCAGATGGGGAAAGGGATCCAAGAGAGCTGGCTATATTTTAAAGAAACCCCACTAAGTGTACAAGAAGATACCATTCTGATGTGCAGAAAGAACAGCAAATCTGGAAGGTGCCCATCATGTCTTAGTAGAGAACTCTACAGAGAGCTGAAACACAAAAGGGGAGCTTCCAAGAAGTGGAAGCTTGCACAGATGACTAGAGAGGCATAGAAATATATTGCTTGCACCTGCAGAGATAAAATCAGAAAGGCCAAAGGGTAATAGGAATGACAGCTAGTAGGGAATGTGAAGGAAAACAGGAAGGGGTTCTACAAGTATGTCAACAACAAGAAGAGGATCAGGAATGGTGTAGGTCCCTTACTGAATGGGGACGGTATCTTCGTGGTGAATAATGCAGAAAAGGCCAAAGTCCTCAGTGCTTTTTTTTATATCAGTCTTCACATGCAGTGTCAGCTCCTAGGCTACTATACTGGGTAACACAGAATGGAGAGAAGGAGAGCAGCCCTCGGTGATGGAAGGTCAAGTTAGGGTCTACTTAGAGAAGTTGAATGTGCACAAATCTATGGGGCCAGATGAACTGCCTCCAAGAGTGCTGAGGGAGTTGGCTGTTGTGATTATAGAGCCACTAGCCATTATCTTTGAAAACTCATGGCAAATGGGGGAAGTCCTGGATGACTGGAAAAAGGCAAATATAGTATCTATCTTCAAAGAAGAGAAAGAGGAGACACCAGGGAACTACAGACCGATCAGCCTCACATCAATCCCTGGAAAAATCATGGAGCAGGTCCTCAAAGCATCCATTCTACAACTGCCTAGTCTGACTCATAGCCATTGATGAACCTATCCTCCATGAACTGATCTTATTCTTTTTTGAATTCCGTTACAGTCTTGGCCTTCACAATATCTTCACTCAAGGAATTCTAAAAGTTGACGCTGTCTTGTCTGAAGAAATACTTCCTTTTGTTTATTTTAAATCCATTGCTCAAAAATTTCATTTGGTAACCTCTACTTCTTGTGTTATGAGAAGGAATGAATAACAGGTCCTTTTTTTACTTTCTCCATACCAGTCATGTTTTAACAGACCTCTCTGATGACCTTAATCATTTCTTTTCCAAACTGAAAAGTTCCAGTATTATTAGTGTCTCCATACAGTGAAACTTTTCCATACCCCTAATCATTTTAGTTGTCCTTTTCTGTATCTTTTCCAGTTCCAACATATCTTTCTGGAGCTAGGGTAACCAGATCTGCACGCAGTATTCAAGATGTGGACATACCATGGGTTTATTAAGAGGGAATACAATATTTTCTGTGTTATTATCTCACTCTTTCCTAATGATTCCTAACATACTGTTAGTTTTTTTGACTACCCTGTTTCATTTTGTTTTGCTGTTTTTGTTTTTTAGGATAGCAAAAGTACATGTATCCATCATATATATAATAGACAAGCTATTACAATTTAGGAATTTATGGTAAAATACTATAAGCATGCAAAAATCCTATTAACTGTAAATGGAATTGGGAAGGACTGTAATAGGAACTCACAAGCAACAGCATTTTTGAAAATCAAACCAGATTAATTTAGGACCCCCAAAATTGATTTAGAGCAATTGTTCCCAACCTTTTACAGCCCGGGAACCCCTTTTTAATGAAAAAAAATTTGTGCCCCCCCCCCCGGCTGATTATGTAAGCTGGCCCACGTGGGCAGACTCTGGCCCACATTACTCTGGCAGTGCCACTGGGACAGCCGGTGAGCTGTGCTGCTGCCACCATGGCCCGCCCCGCTGGGGAGCTGAGCTGCAGCAGTTATGGCCTCCTGCCCTTGCCCATGCCAGGGAGCAGACACAGCCCTATTCCCCTGCCAGGATCCGGCCACGGGAAGGGAAAGGCAGCCCTGGTGGGGAGCATTGGGGCTATAGCTGGATTCCGGCCCCAGTAGGGAGAGGCTCTGTGGACCCCCTGCAACATGTCTGTGGACCCCTGGGGGTCCCAGACCACAGGTTGGGGAACCACTGATTTAGAGTCTAGCTTTAGGCATACCTGCATTTGAAAATTTGAGGCACAGAGTATAACAGAGAATGAGCTCCATTCTGTAGGTTTATCATGAACCATTCTATAAAATTTTAATGAGAAGACTTAATTTTCTCTGAAAATGTATAGGATGATTTTTAAAAAGCACTATAGAAGGATGATCATTTTATTTTAATTCAGAAGTCATAAAGATTCTTTCCAGGGTTTGCAGATCATCAACAGCACCTCATGCTCAATTTCTGAGAACCCACCATTCCAAATGACTGAGCTGTAGATGAGTTGCCCATAAATTCATAAGCAGATATCATATATATAGCTAGCAAAATATTCCACTTTAAGACTATGCAGTGAATCATCACTCCACTCAATGAATGTTATGACATGGAGTATCTACTAATTTAACAATACGGACATTATTTTAAACCACTAAGAAAATAGCTGCTGAGAGATCTTCATCATAGATATCCCAACTACCCCATCACCAATTGGTGCTCATCAACCTACAATGCCAGAGCTGTTTCTGGGTTATATTGGTGCCCCACTGACTGTCAGAGAGACTTGAAATTTAGTTTCTTTTAATAATACCATATATTATTTATTTATAGATTATTGCCTTGACTAAATTTTTAATGACAAAATCTAACAGAAGTTTAACACTAATAATTTTGCTCAGAAGAATTGTAACATTTCTGCTTGCATTCCTGCTCTTCAATCAGAAGGCCAACAGAAAGCCTTCTGACAGCACTGAAGTTATTTTCTTAAAATTCCTGTATAACATAAAACAGTCAATGGAAGAGAGGAGCAACATAGTATAGAGAAAGCTATTTTTAAGTGGTATGTGGGAACAGTATAAAGAGAGTTAAGTAGTAACACTTCATCTAGGTATGGGAATAGCACACATATAATACATATCTGATTAGATATTCCACATTAATACATTACATCATGCAATACCAGGTGGAAGGAAAGTGAAGGATCACTTTAATTATGTGATATAGAAAACGAGAGAAGAAGAAATTTCTCCAACTCAAGGTACCCATCCAAAAGCCTTGAAGAGTTTGCTGGTCTCTTATAGTAAGAACTCTTGTTCAACCTGAAGAAGTACATGCATTTGTTAAACAATATGTGAGGTCCCACTACCATATGAAAGAGTTAAGATTCTTTTATTGTGGCATAACCCTTAAGAACAAAAAACAAAACAAAAACAAACAAAAACAGTCAACAATCTAAATTGTGGTATTCCTCCTAACCTTACCCTGCCCACACAAGTTTTCCAGTGACAAGCTACGCAGCTTCAAAGGGGCCGTCCCCAAGCCTCCAAATATAAGAAAACATACTATCCACAGTCCCTTTTAAAATATAAGATCAACTGCTAATTACAACTTCAGATATGTGGACAAATATCTAACACTAACCTATTTGCAGGTTAAGCATGGGGTGCATTCAGTGGTTGTGAAGGAATCATAAAATTATAATTAGAGACGGTTAGAGGGGAATAATTCAATTTCATATGGGATTTCAAAATTCTGAAATTTGGTTTCATTCTGACTTAGAACAAAGCCCAAATATTAGAACTTCTCAACACAAAGGGATGGAGTCCTGGCTTCAGGGCAGTTCATGTGGCCAGCTGCCCTGTGATCCGTAATTCCAAAGCAATCCAGCTTGCAGACTGCTTGTGACAGGACCTTGCTCATCACCGTGGCACCTCCTTGTGCCCATCTCAGGTAACTGCTCTAGTGGTCACTGCACCCTCTCTGGTGGTGCACTGCACAGCTTTTCTCTGTTCACAGACCCATGTTTCCCTGTAAAAATGGTATCCACTTCACAACACAACCCTCCAGCTGTGGCTCAGTCCCTGCTCCTCCTCCTTCTGGGGCAGGGGAGGTTTCAGCAGTGTTTTGCCACTTTTATCAGTGGCCACAGTGGTCCAACGTCAGGCCCATACTTCAGGGTTCAGCTTCTCTGTGTCCAGAGACAGACCTGCCTTTTCTGTTCCTTACTCCAGAGCCTTCCCCCAGAGCCAGCCTTGCAGTCCACCCCATGCCTTGCTTTAGGACTCATGACTGCTCCTTCCCTTTGAGCCTGCCACCGCTGTATCCTGGGGAGCTGACCTACCTCCACCTGCAGATCAGCCAGCCTTCTTCCTGTGAGCTCCTAAGGGTGACTGACCTCTTTCTTCTGTTGGTAGACAGTCTTATATAGGCCTGCCAGGCCCCAGTTGGCTGCTCCTCCTTGGGCCCTTCCAGTTGGCTGCTATGGCCACAGACTCCCCAGGCCTCCATAAATCCCTGTTTTACTGGAGTGGGCTACCTGCTCCACCACACTGCCCTAGAGCCAGTCTACATGGTTGACTATGTTTCGTTAGAACATTTTTGAAACTGAACTGTCTCCAGAAAGTATTCCAATAGGAAAACCAATCATTTTTCATAAAATGTTCTGACCGGCTCTAATCATAATTAAAGGTTTGTGATTTTCTGTGTGGAAGAGTGATGTGTAGCATGCTGTTGAGTCTCTGTAACAGTGGTTTTCAAATTTAGTATCAGGACCCAGCACCGGATCGCAGACCCCCAGGCGCTGGGTTGCAGCACCCACTGCTGCTGCCACTAAAAGACTGGAATGCATTGCTGAAAGATTTATTGTTGGGGTGAGGACATTTAATGATTTTTTTTTTCAACTGGGTCCTGAGAAAAAATGTTTGAAAACCACTGCTCTACAAGACTCAGGTTTGAAAGGCCTTTTTGTTGTTGTTGTTGTTGTTGTTGCTTTGGGTCTTTTTTTGCCTATTTTCTAAATAAATAATACCATACAAATGACCTCTTTCTTTGAGGTTCCATTCTATATATTTCATAAGGATTACCCTTGATGTAAATATCCTACACAAACACAAATGTCTCAGAATGAATGACTACAGAACAGTTGGCTGCATAGCACTGCAGCTAAGACAATAACAGAAATGGTTCAAAATTGGCTGTTTAGTAAGATGTTGAGTCCTGGTAACACTGTTTAATGTTTCTTACATGCTAGCTATAAATATTTCTCCACTGGTGACAGATAAAAAATGTTCTATTGTATCAAAAATTAAAAAAAACAACATTGATAGACATATTTACTAATAGTTTCATAATCCCCAGTGGTATGTCAATTTATACTAACTATTAAAACACAATGACGTTATATGAATACTTGATTGTGTTTTTCTTCTTCAGAAACTACAAAATTGGCAAAGCCTAAAATGAGACAGAATTAGAACTATCATGGGCCAACTTTGGACTTAAGAGACATATAGTCTCTTTAAACTTTAGATTTAGATTTAATTGATGTTCTATAAAAATGGGGAAAATGGAATACGAAGTGTGTAGCCCATCTTTAGGATATATAGTAAAATACCTAAAGCACTTGAATGATTTCTACTTTTTTTTTCTGTTTTCTAGTTAAAAAAGTAAAAAGTGAGAAGGAAAATAAGTATAGAAAAATTTATTATTAAGTAAGGCTTATCAGATTTTTTTCTGTCAAATTTGTTTTGGTGTGATAGAAAACTGATTTTATAAATAAACTTCGTTATGGAAAGTATCTGCTTCCTCAGCATTTATCATTCTTCTGTTGAGTTGTGGCCGTGACTGTGCCACAGGGTCACATAATTTTATGTGTTATTTTTAATATGAAAAAAGTGAGGTGGCAAAGGCAGAGGTTATCTACTAGCAAAGACTATTAATGTGCAAAGGGGTGGCCCAGGAATCCTCCATGGCGATCTCCCGGAAACTTGTCTCAGAGGTAGTTTGCAACCCTCTGCAGAAGGTTTCTGGGGTGGGCTGCCTTAGTTCTTCTACCAGGGTAGGACACTTTCCTACACCACTCCTTTATTAATTCTTCTGGCATCATTAAGGTACACAGCACAGCAGCATATGGATTAGGTCTGTACCCACACATGTAAAGCATCTGCTCCCTTGTCACCTTTGTTACCCTCAGGAGACTAGTATCACAGAGGGTCACCTAGGGGATATGGGCCAAGATTTCATTACAAATATTCATATTGTGAACAATAAAGCATGTTATCCCCCACCTGTGGGGATTTTCGGGTACCCTCAATCCCAATTTCCTTAACATGCTCATGGTTTGGGTGCCAGAGATCAGCCTTGACTTCAGAATCTGCAAGCCTAGAGTGACTACTACAAGTAAACTTAAAGTAAGTAAGGGATTTCCTGCATTTTCATGGTTCTCTCAGAGCTGCCTTGGACAATTGTGCTTTGGTAGGCTTAGTGCTTGTCCCTAGTCTGCAAGCACCATCCATGTTGCTAAGGGGAGAGGACAATGTCCACTTGCCCACCTGTGTTCCTGAAGCATGTTGCCCACAAATTGCAGTACAAGATCCATTGTCCAAGCCATAATCATCATGACTGGAATAGCAAATCAGTTCACTGGATAGCTAGGGATATTAATTATGTTCTTGCTTGAATTTCAGTGTAGTAAGGGGAATGAGTTTTAAAAGAGTAGCCTTGCACTACACCCAGATTATGCACTGAAAACGGTTGCCTTGTGCTGTGCATGCCTTATGGTGGAATGCTGGACCGTCACCACATCCTCCATGCAGATGGAGAGGCTTTTGGAGAATATAGAAGATGGAAAAAGAGAACATGTGACATGTTCAATGAAATAATGAATACCTCTGGGACAACTGGCACTAGAAGCCTAGAGGATTTCATTGTCTGGAAAACTATAGACATGGAAAGCAGGAGAACATCCAAGAAGCATGAGTGGGCCGTACAGGATGAGATTCTGTGGTTATGCACGACCAATCAGTTATGCTGAGGCATTTGCTTGAGCTTCAAGAAAAGCAGCTTGAGACTATAGTCCCGCTGCACCCCAGGCAGAATGTCCTGCAAATATTGTCTTGTTCCCACACCCTGCTCCAAATGTTTCAGAAGGCAGGAGGGAGGGATGGAAAGAACCACTCTCCCTTATCGTACTAAGTACAATAGATGGCCATTCAGTGTGGATAAATGCAGAGTAATGTACATTGGAAAACAACCCCAATGATACAAATAAAATAATGTGGTCTAAATTAGCTGTTGCAACTCAAGAAAGAGATCTTGGAGTCATTATTGATAGTTCTCTGACAACATCTAACTCAATGTACAATAGCAGCCAAAAAAAGCTAACAGAATATTGGGAATCATTGGGAAAGGGGTAGTTACGAAGAAAGAAAATACTTGGGGTTCAAGAAAGATCTAGATATATTCATTTAGAATTGGTCCATCATGGATATTAGCAGCGATAACTAATGTCAGAGATCACTAATGACAGGGATAACTGTTTGCCAGAGACTGGGAATGGCTGAAGGGGTGGATCATTTGAAGAGTACTGGTTGTATTCATTACCTCTGAAACACCTGGCTTTGGTCACTGTCAGGAGACGGGATACTGGGTTAGCTGGATCATTGGTCTGACTCAGTATGGCCATTCTTAGTTCATTGGTATGAAGTTTTTTGTGCATCTTGAACATCTAATGTTACAGTAACTAAAACTATTACTATTACCCATTTTTACTGGCCAGAATATCTTGTTCAAGTAAGTACCCCTTCTACCGCATGCTGAAATCTACAACTGCACCCAAAACTGAAGTTCTCTTTTAAAGGATTTTTGCAGTCCAATATACTGTATCTTCTGAATGGTAGTCTGAGTTCTCCATATAAAACTATACCTTTTGAAAAAATGAAACATTTGTAAGCGATGCTGAGTTTGTTTTGGATTTTTTTTAATATAGTAAATAGCAACAGTGTTTTGGATTATTTTCATGTTTCCTTGCTGTATGACTAAGTATTAACATTTCTTTTTCATTATCTAATGCTACATTTATATTTCATGAACTCCCACTATTATAGTCCCCAGAGCTCTGCAACCAGTCTTACTCAGAGGACATTCCAAACCTTTCACTACGCAGCTGCTGTTGACGGACAGCCACCCACACAGGGTCTGTGCCAAAACATCATTTCTCTAGGCCCCTGAACAGTCTGTTGGAGCACTAATGAATAGTGTGACATCCATGTAGCTGCTGAATATTTTTTGGCCTGATAATGGATTAACTTACTTTGGTTTTACAGAGTAACACCAATGGGTTTCATGAAATTAGCCTTGATTTCTACCGCTGAAACATAGGTCAAAATCCACTACACAGTTCTATTTATCATGCACCTTTGATCACTTCACATGTCTTTTGCTTGTTAATCCATTTCAGCTGGGTTGCCTAATATTCCAAATTTTTGAACACCCACAATTAAAGAAATAAAACAAGGGATGGGAGTGTGGATTAAAGAAGAATCCTACCTAAAATAGTTTGCGTCCTTTCATACTCCTAAATCTGGAATTTCTCTGTGCTAATTACACTTCCTCAGGGCTCAAAAGAGGCAATTATTAGTCCTGGACAGTAAAAGGTTCAAGGGAATCTATTTTGGCTAGAAATGAGGGATTTTATATCATTATAAAAGCAGGGATTCCCTCTACCCCATTTTTACCAGAGAATTCAAGAGGGATTTGATTAAGGCTCTAGTAGGTCATAAAATACCAGATTTGGAAACCTAGACCTAATTATCTATGGAAAATAATTAAGTCCCTGTGCCCATTAATAATATGTTTTCTGATATGTCTCCTGATATGTTATTCCTTTTTTCTGATATGTTATGTCTCCCCAGCAAGAATTCTGCTTTGTTCTTAGGTTTTAAAATAGGAGTATGTTTCTTTTGGCCATAATCTTACTAACTTTTTAGAAGTTAGACATGTTTTCATTGATACATTAAAATGTTTTTATTATATTGCAAAATTTACCACACAGTCACAGAAGAGCTACCACATATTTTAAATATTGATTATTTTCATGTATATTTTATTCACAATTGTTTAATGTCTCTGATATTGTATCTGGGGTGTCAAACTCACAGCCTGAGGGCCAGATCAGGTTCAATTTTTTTTGGTTATGATCAGAAATTGGACTGCAAAATGACACTTTTTTTGATCCGAACATGCAGGGGGAAATGGCTTAGGAACCTGTGCAGCCACATGGCCCGTGACAGGTGTCCTGCCTTTCCATGTGGCCCCCCACATTGAATGAGTTTGACAGTGTATGTGCCATCCTAAGCCAGAAAACACAGAAATAAATATATGTGAAAAATGAAAAGAAAAATTATTGTGTTTCTCTCAGAAAAAGAAAGAAAGAAGAAGTTGGTGATTTTTGTTTTGTGGAAATCTCAGCGTCCTTTTTTTTTTTTAAATATAGAATGATCTAGTGTACTCTTCCCACTAGAAATTCTTTTTTTAATCAACCATCTTACCCCCTCGCGGTAGGATTTTTTTTCCCCAGTAGGACTGTCTCTTGTTTGTCAAACACAACTTCTGAATTGATGATTAAATATGCAAACTTTACCTATTTATTAAGTGACTCAGCTAGAAAAGAATCTCTGTTAGAGGGCCTGCCAGTTAAGTGACATTTTACAGCTGTGCTGATGTTTTCGAATACTAAAGTCAAGTCCAAAGCACAACAGATGTTTGCTAAGATTCCTACTGTGATGAATTTTATGGCATCATTTACATCCACAAAGACTTCAAATGAAATTGGCCCCCAAATCTCACCAAAGACTGTTATGTAAGGAACATTATACAGATCTTCTACGGTTCCTTTCTACTTATTCCAAACTAACAAAATCTGAACAGGTTTCTTTAAGCCATTTCAACACTAGTGATTAACATCCAGTAGATACATGGAAATCTAGTTCAGAAAGGGGACATTCCTTGTATTGTTGGTGAAGTAGGTCCTACAACACTTGTTGATAAGCTCATTAGAGAAAAAAGGGAAAGAAATGATTTCTTATTTGCTTGTTGGCTGGATTTAATTTATAAACACTGGGACTCAGTGCTGTAGAAGGAAAACTGCTTGAGTAACCCAAGTAGTTCAGCCACTATTAGCAAAAATGGTTGAAGTTACAATGCAGTTTTCACCAGTCCTGCTTTAAGCCAGAAACTTACTGTACATCACTTCTGCAGGTAGAGAAAAGAATTAAATGATTTTATCTAAGCAGTGATTGCATTTATAAAAGAAAAGCAAACAATTTGATACTAAAATCCACAAGAGCCTCAGTGCTGACTGGAACAAGGCAGACCTCAAGGTAGCCCTATAAATGGATATGTGTCAGACTAAGTGCTGTTACCTGCATTCAGCTATCTAAACAAATGTGCTGGACTAAAGTTCAAGCAAATAAAATCTGAAAAATAAAGTAAGCAGGAAAGTTAAGATGATAATCTAGAGGATCAATATTTTTTCTGAATGGCCCTATTCTAATTGTGGAACCTAGGAATTAAATGGAAAAATTAAACCTACAAACACAGAAAAAGGAAGAACAAATGAGGAGTCCTGTGGCCCTTAAAGACTAACAAATTTATGTTGTGCCTTCAAAGCATCTGATGAAGGAGGATTTTCTCCCATGACAGCTCATGCAATAAATAAATTTGTTAGTCTTTTAAGTGCCACAGGACTCCTTGTTTGTTTTACTGAACTAAACTAATATGGCTGCCCCTTTGGAACTTAGAAAAAGGAGGGATGATGTTGCTAGTAGCTGGTCTATGAAAAACTAAAGAATGAGAAATGTAAGATAATTATTTATTGCTGCCAGCAAACATGAGCCACTTTACATCCATATAGCACTTTTTCCCAAGAGTTCCTGAAGAACTTTTTAGTTCTTCCCAAACTGATGTGCCAACTGTAGTAAAGTCCAAGCCAGATCTTCAGATCAGACAAATTTGAGGAAATCCATACCTAGCAGCTGAACTACAGCAATGGAGCTGAACATGCCTCAAACTTTAGAGATCAAATCTAGATCCAGACCCACACTTGGTGGCTCAGGCCTCTCTTTAATGTATAGGGCTCCCTTTATCCTCTGCGTGTATGTGGCCACCTTTAAGTTACATATCTTCTACAACACCAGGTCACAAGGATGGGTAAACTTTATGATGCTTGAATTTAGCAGACTTCTGTAAGCATTTGGGGTTTTTCTAAGGTTATGGATACTGATTCAGCTATTGCCTCTCATTTAAACTCTTGTCCTGTGGGCGATTCAGTTTCCTTATTTAATGGTAAGTGGAAGCCTGTATTAAACATTAGACTTTGGGAATGGAAGACTAGAAGAATATCTCCCAGAACTGACACTGGAACAAGAGGACTTCCTACATAATGGCTATTTTTAGGCCAAATTTTGCCCTCAGTTAATTATGTATAGCTTAACTGAAGATAATAAAAGCATCGTTGTTCACGCCTGTGGTCCACCAAGTTTGGAATCCTGTTTCTGATAGCAGCCAAAACCCAGATACCTTCAGGGGAAAGTGCAAGACATCCCACAGAAGGCAAATGTGGAGGCAATCTGCCTGTCATAAATGTCTTATCCTGAGCCCTAACAGTTAGAGGTCTTTTAAAGTCATGGAATATGAGATATTATCTCCCTTCTAATATGCTTTGTTTTTAAGTATTTACTGTTGCAACTCTGGATATTCCTGTTATCCACATAAAACTCTAATACATTTTTGAAGCTTGCTAAGTCCTTTGCCACAGTGATATCTTGTGACAATGAGTTCCACAGTTTAATTATGTATTTTTTGAATCAATAGTTCCTTTTATCAGTTTGAAATTTGTAACCTTTCATTTTCAATTTAATTGAAGGTCTCCACTTTCTTATGCTATCAGACAAGGAGATCAGAAGCTCCTCCATCATCTTGTCTATACCAATAATATTCATGTTATATACTTTCATCATGGCATCTTTTAATAATTTTCTTTCTGAAAAAAAAAACCCCATTTTTAAACTCTCTCTTCCGACAGAAGTTTTCCCATGTCCCTAAGCTTCTTGTCACCCTTCTTTGACCCTCCGCTGATGTTACAATATCTTTTTTGTTATGGGGTACCACTACTGCACACAGAATTCCAAATGAAGCTATACCTTTGGTTTATATAATGGCCCACAATTTTTCCATATGAACCTCCATTCCACTTCCTACACATTCTAACATCTGGTTTTCTTTGCTATTTTTATTTTCTTTTTTACCACAAACTGTAGGTTGAACAGAGATCTTCACTTGAGCTGTCCACAAAAATACCCAGGAGTCTTTCCTGTGAAGATACTGTTACAACCTGGCAGATGGATTGCATAGGTTTAAGAGCCTTCCTTATCCCTGTTTCTCTTGCTGCCTTCTAAGCTCCTTCTTCACAGTCTTTCATAAATGATACAAGAATTCGGTGATTGTTTGTTTTTTCAGTTGAACAGTTGAACCAAAGAAGTTCAAAAGGATTCCAAATGACAAAACAAGTTTATTCATCTCTGTTGGTAATATAATTAATGTGTAATTTTTTAGTTCTTCTGTATGTTTTGTGTGCTGGGATACCATTACTTGTGAACACAGACATATTCAGATTAACCCTAGGTACAGAGGACCAGGCCCTTATCTCTCAGCCATTTGTATTATACTGATGTGACTTCATTCACTTCAGTGGAAGTATTCCTCAGTCATAGCAGTGCGAGATCTGACTCAGGCACAGATATGTCATTTGAATGATTTCAAACTTTCAAACAGCAGCTGTGTGCTTTAAGGAATGAGTTGTTGATAGCAAGGGCACAGACAGTAAGAGATTTCCTGTTTCCTTGGTTCAGACACTGATATCTAAGTGTTTACAAAGTTCTTGATGCAAACTCCTTTGAAAACCAATGGATATTATGCCTGCAAAGAGACTGGGGCCCAGTTTACATTATAGAATTAGATCGATGTAAGGCAGCTTACATGGTACCAATTATATCAGTATGTACACTACAGCCTTGCTGCTACCCATGTAATTGCCTACTACACTAATATAATAACTCCATCTCCATAAGAAGTATAAACCTTATGCTGGTGTAGTTAGGGTGACAGTGTCCATGTAGGTAATGCAGGTTGCTTACCTTGACTGTTGATTGTCATTCTTGTCCTAAGGGAACCAGGAAATTGATAAGCAAGCCTGGCAAGCCTCCTGCTGTTAACCCCACAGCTGGTGCACAGCATGGGTTGTCACCCTGCTGCAGGTGAGGGGCTTCAGCTTGAGCCTAGCTGCTACTTAGGCTTCCAAATCCCTGCTCTCCGCTTTGAGCCCGGCTGCCACCTGGGCTTCCCTTTCCCCACATGGAGCTCTGCGCCACCCAGCCTCCCTACTCTGAGCCCCTCTGCTTCTTGGGCTCCCCATTTCCTACTCCACATGTGGCTGCTGCCTGGCTCCCAAATCCCCATGGGTTCAGAGCTCAGAGCAGGAAAACAGGTGCCAAGAACCTATGTAGGAAGCTCCATCCGGAGATGACAGCCTGTACCCTCACTCTCCACACTGGCCCTTGTAAGTGCGCCTGGTGAGGATGCACTCCACCCATTGAAGGAGGGTAGTGTGGACATGAAAATAGGCGGTTATTAGTATAGTGGCTGGATGCTGATTTAACTTAAGTTGGCTTAAATTTGTAGTATAGACATGCCCTGACTATAAAGTAAGGGCCTTTATCTTGTGGTCCATTGTGTTTCTTTGGATGTATTGCCACAGTATAAGGTTAAATTGTTCAGAATCCATAGAGGAAGGGTATGCAAGCTCAGCTAATTTAGATAATAGAAATAGAATTAAGTTTTCCGCTTTTATTATATCTCTAAAGGAAAGATAGGTCAGGCAAATGGCATTGAGTTATGCAACACTGAGCACAGAAGGTTGCATGCCTCAGTGTAAAAGCTTGGTAAAGGACTCCTGATGGTGCATACAAGATGTTTCCCTGATGAATCATTTGTAGCTCTGATCTGTGTTTTAAATTCCTCCCTGACAACTCATGCCTAACAGGAAACCAACAGACTACCTAGAACAGTGGTTCCCAACCTTTTTTAGGCTGGGGACCCTTTTTTAACAAACAAAATCTTTGCAGCCCCCCGCTGATTAGGTAATCTGGCCTGCTCAGGCAGACACTGGATTGCACCATTCTGGTGGTGCCGCTGGAATAGCCAGTGAGCAGCGCCACCACCACCATGGCCTGTGCTGCTGGGGCGCTGAGCCACAGAGGCTATGGCCCCCTGCCCTTGCCCCTGCCCCTGCCAGGGAGCCACTGCAACCCCCTCCGCCTGCCAGGATCCGGCCACAGGTGGAGAGAGACAGCGCTGGTAGGGAGAAGCTCTACGGGCCCCCTGAAACATGTCCATGGACACCCAGGGGTCCCTGGACCCCAGGTTGGGAACCACTGACCTAGAACATGTAGGTTCAATTTCATTTTGATAAAATTCACTTCAAGGAGGTGAAGACATTGCCACATGAGGAGGATAGCTGTAGATCATGATAGAGTCCCCATAGTGACCAGAAAGGGAAAGATCCAAAGGGGACACACTGAATAAACATAATGATTGGCTGCCATGGCCACATAACCTGCGCAGCAAATAGGTTGCACTAATTTTGTCGACAGAGTCATTGGATGCCAGCTTGGTGCAAGTTATGCTACTTTTATCACTTAGAACTGTGTCTTCACTCACTAACACTGCAAAAGTAAGCATTGCTTCTTTTACTGAACTAGACTAACACGGCTGCCTCTTTGGAACTTAACCTGACTGAAGAATTTAGCCTACAGTTTTATGAGAAATATTCATTCTTAGCTTATTCCTGAGGACTAGATCATGCTGTCAGTCTTCACATAGAACTGCCCACTGAAATTAATAGGCTTCTGTGCTTTGAAAATAATCTGACAAAATTGCCCTGAATTTTGGCTTAATTGCTCTGCACTGGTGTATCTGATAACAGATCTTGGCCTGTTACACACTTTATTTTGAAAACAAACACAATGTTGCAAGATGAAATTGTAATAATTTGTATTGCAGTGGATACAATTAAAAACTGAAGTTTATGCCTCATTAGTTGAGGGAATGGTGTAATGTTTTAAATTAGGATATGCAAATATTCATGTTAATTATTGGATAAGCTTCATGGCATGTGCCTGTAAGACAATAAACGGCTTTGGGTTATTTAATATATACCAAGTGAACTAAGGAATTCTTCTGAAGTTGTGAAATACAAGAAAGTTTGGGGGAACACAGAAAGCATTAATCATTGACATCTGAAGAGGATAAAAGTGGTAAAGCAGGTTAGTGGAGGAATAGTAAAAAGTCACAAAAATTCTTCATGTTATGTAACGTGATAAAAAGAAGCTTCAGAAAACTAAGGTAACATAGAGAACATCTTGCTGGTAGCATAACTCTTTGGATGGTCTGTTCTGATGATCTCTTGTTGATAATAAGTCCTATTTTATGTGACATTGTCCAAAGAGGAAAAAGTAACTGGAAAGAATGTTACAGTGGGCACTACAAAAACATCTCATTCTTCTTTTCAAGGAAAGAAGGAAGAACTTCCACTCGTCATCCCCCCACAAATGCCTGATACATTTCATCAGGATGGTAGCCACCTTACACCCAATATTAAAAAAGAGAGCATTTAGTTCTTAGACTTCCAAATAATGTCACTTTTGAGAGATGGTGTACATGTCCCTGACAGAGCAAAAGTGTTTAATTCCAGCCATGGAGCAGAAAAGTGTGATGTTAATGGGGTGACCAGCTTTAATTAGATCTTAACTTTTTATAAGCAATGTGTAAGTCCTTCTTTGAGCAGGATGCTGAACTATATGAGGTTTTGAGATCCAAACCAAATCTTCTATGATTCTATATTGAAGATTCAATATATATTGCCTGTTACCAGGGCCATCCCTGCAGGGATGGAGGGTGTAGGGCCAATCAGTCAGTGTGGGGGCCCCCAGCATGCTGGGGGGGGGCGGCAGCCCAGAGGCTGACTCCACATTCCTGCCCCTCCTCTGACCCAGCTACTCTGTCCCCTGGGGGTTGAGGAGGCCGGTCTGGGGTTGGGCTCTCCTCTCCTGCCCCACCTCTGGGCTGGCCAGCTCCGCCCTGGGCCAGCTGTTCCCTGTCTCAGGGCTAGGGCGATTCAGCCCTGAACAGAGGCCAGTTCCATGCTCCTGCCCTCCCCCTCCCTGCTGCCTTTGGCTCCATGCTGAAGGCAGCAGGAAAGGGGTGGTGGACAGTGCAGCCATGGGGGGGGCAGCAGTGTGGCCCCATACTGTCCTGCTCACAGAACTGCAGAGCCAGGGGCGATCACTCCTCCCCCCTCCCCACGAAGGATGGCCCTGCCTGTTAATTCTTTAAAAAACTATTGTAATAAATGACTTTTCAATACAATACAATTATCACTTTGAGTAATAGTTATTCTATGTTAATTAAACACCAGTGTGCTTTTGAAACCACGTATAAGTATGCGGATGTTTACAGTAACTGCTGTTTAGCATACAGTTAGGTTTACCACCTATATTTCTAGGAAACAGAGGACAACACTGTAGAAAATTCAGGACAAAGCTTTTCATTTTTTTCCCCCAAATCTGTTTCTATTTTGCAGTCTCTGAGCAGAGAAAAAGAAAAACATTGCTATATTTTTAAATAACTTAGAAGCATTATGACAATTTTTGGAGCAAGATCTGAGACAAACCAGAAATTTAACATCCATCAATTCTAATTAGTTCCATATATTGCTAGACTGTAATTGTTTTGAAGTAGAACAAAATAGCTATTTCACAGGTCTTTTTGTTGGGGATTTTTTTTAACCTTTTCCATACTCTAGAAAAGGCAACCAAATCTAAGAAGCTACCATCCACTCCCACTGCATGATATTATGCAGAATTATTTCCGCTATGAGAATATCCCATAGTCTCCTGAACCATAAGTTACTATTTGGATACATCTTTTCTAGAATTCTGCAAGAATGTACCATAATGTTTCCTGCACAGGTAACCTGTGATTGCAGAGCCTCTGGCCACTATCTTTGAAAACTTGTGGCAAACAGAGGAGGTGCTGGAGGAATGGAAAAAGGCAAATATAATGCCTATCTTCAAAAAAGGGAAAAAGGAGAATCCAGGGAACTACAGACTGGTCAGCCTCATCTCAATCCCTAGAAAAAATATGGAGCGGGTCCTCAAAGAATCCAGCCTGAAACACTTGGAGGAAAATAGAGTGATCAGGAGCAGTCAGCATGGATTCACCAAGGGCAAATTGTTAGAGCCCTGCACGGATACAAATAAGTGGATCCGTATCCAACTTGCATCCACAAGAAATGGTCTGCGGATATCCATGTTGTATCCACGAATGTGGATTTAATGTGGATATCCACAGATATCCGCGTATTTGCAGGGCTCTAGCTCTGTGCAGATAAAAATATGTGGATCCGTATCCAATCTGCATTCGCAAGAAATGTTCCACGGATATCTTTGTTGTATCCACAGATGCAGTTATATGGCGGATATCCATGAATATCTGCAGATTTGCAGGGCTCTACACATCATGCCTGACCAACCTGATTGCCTTCTACAATGAGATTACTGGATTTGTGAATGCAGGTATAGCTGTTGACATGATATACCTCGACTTTATCAAGGCTTTTGATACGGTTTCCCACAGCATTCTCGTCGGAAAATTAAGGAAGTAGGGGTTGGATGAGTGGACTGTAAGGTGGCTGGAAAACTGGCTAGATCAACAATTTCAGCAAGTAGAAATCAGTGACTCCATGTCTAGTTGGCAACCAGTAACAAGTGGTGTGCCCCAGGGGTTGGTCCTGGGGCTGGTTCTATTCAACATCTTCATTAATGATCTTGGGATAGATTGCATGCTCAGTAAGTTTGCAGATGACACCAAGCTGGGGGAAATTGTAGACACATTGGAGGGCAGGGACAGGATCCAGGGAGACTTAAACAAATGGGAGCAGTGGGCCAATAGAAATCTCATGAGGTTCAACAAGGATAATTGCAAAGTCCTGCACTTGGGACGAAAAACACCATTCACTGCTACAGGCTGGGGAACCAATCGGCTAAGTAGCAGCACTGTAAAAAAGGACCTGGGGGTTATGGTGGATGGGAAGCTGGACATGAGTCAACAATGTGCTCTTGTTGCCAAAAAGGCCAATGGAATATTCAGCTGCATCAGCAGAAGTGTTGTCAGCAGATCGAGGGAAGTGATTCTTCCCCTCTATTTGGCACTGGTGAGGCCACATCTGGAATACAGTGTCCAGTTTTGGGCTCCCCACTACAAAAAGGATGTGGACAGATTAGAAAGAGTCCAGTGGAGGACACTGAAAAGGATTAGGGGCTGGGGACTTACGAGGAGAGACTGAAGGAACTAGGCATATTTAGCCTGCAGAAGAGAAGCCTGAGGGGGGATTTGATAGCAACCTTCAGCTAGTTGAAGGGGTGCTCCAAGGAGTTGGGAACCAGGCTGTTCTCAGTAGTAACAGAGGACAGAACAAGGAGCAATGGTTTCAAGTTACAGCTGAGAAGGTCAAGGGTCAATATTAGGAAAATCTTTCTCACTAGGAGGGTGGTGAAGCGTTGGAATGGGTTACCTAGAGAGGTAGTGGAATCTCCATCTTTGGAGATATATAAGGCCCTCCTGGACAAAACTCTGGCTGGGATGATTTAGTGGGAGTAGCCCTGATTTCAGCAGGGGGTTGGACTAGATGACCTTATGAGGTCCCTTCCAATCCTATGATTCTAACCGGCTACTATGAGGTTACTACATAGTTCAGACAAAACAATATATAAATATATATATTGAAGTTTCCATGTAAATCTCTGCCTTGCATACCATTTTCCTACTTTGAAATACAAAAATCTATTGAAGCAACATTCATGAAAAATGTTGTAATAGAGATTTTTATTGATATTAGGTAAAATATGATGACAGATGCTGTACTGAACTTCACAGGTATATCTGGTGCTTTAATAATATGCTCCATGTTAACTTTTTAGCATGTTTCAGAATCAGTAAATTAAAATACATGAGACTTTTATACTGTGGGAGAATTGTTTAATGCCTCCTCATTCCATTAATAACTCAGAAACGGTCACACAAATACCCACAATAAGTCAGAAGGCAAACATGACACATCCCAGCATCCTCTTGGATAGTTAGATAAATAAATAAAAATAAAAAATTCTCTATGTCTCTCTTCTGCCTGCCAAGGTAAACAGTTGTTAGAATAATATATTTGAAGTCAACCATAATGGAGCATTTTATTACCCTAATGGTAAAGTGAATGTCATTGCAGTCAGTATAGGCCTATTGATGAATCACAGTGCCTCTAACAGCAGAGCTTCTTAACTGGGAGAGAAAAAATCTGTAGCAGACAAAACCCAAAATATGTGGTTTCATACCAAGAGTAGGAATCAATTCTTTCAAAATCCTGGCTGTAAAACATATGGGCTAAAGAAAGAACAAACAATTAGATTATGTCAAATGAGAAAACTCACCTGTAGCAATACAATCCTTAAAACACATTGCTTCCAGGGGTGGATCGGGGCTGCAATGCCCCTCAGCCTCCCCACCACTGCCCGCCCCCCACCAGAGGGCCTCCCGCCCCACCAGTGGTCCAGCGCTGGGGCCAGAGACCAGCCGTGGCCTGGCTGTTCAGCTCCGGGGAGAGGTGGGGCTGACTGCCGCACATAATGCGGCTTTGGGCTGCGCTGCAGCCTGTACTGTTCATGCAGCAGTCAGACCTGCCACTTCCCTGGGGCTGACCAGCTGGCTGGCCCGCCCTGCCCACAGGGGTGGAGTTGCTGGCCAAGGGGCAGGGTGCGAATGGGAGAACTTGGCCTGTGGCCTGGCTCACCCCGCCCCTGGGGGCAGATCTACTGGCCCAAGGGTGGGACAGGAGCTCAGAGACTGGCCTCAGGCTGGCCACCTGACCCTACTCCTCTTCCAAGTGCTGGGCTGCTGGCAAGGCAGAGGGGCCCCGGACCCATTGTCCCATGTGGTAATCCACCCCTGATTGCTTCTGTTCTTGGAAAAAAATTAAATGATGGGATGTGGGGGGGTTATTTGTATTTTGTTTGTTTGTTTGTTTGTTTGTTTGTTTGTTTGTTTGTTTTGTTAATGATCATAAGTCCTTAATGATATTTAATGGCCAACATTTCCAAACTTGGGTACCTAAATAAGGCATTTATTTAGGTGCCTAAATGTAATACGGATTTAGATGGTCCCTCCAAATTAGTTCTGAGGCATAATTGGGAGGATAGCATCAGAGAAGCACATACTATTCTTGTCCATGGTGTACTATTTCTGTGGTTAAGTAGAAGTCTCAATGTCAAAGACTATCAGCTTTTAGGAACATTATATGTATGAACTAACAAATGTGTGTGTGTGACATACTTCTTTAAGAACAATTGTACTTCTCTCTTCTCTGGCATCATACTAACTCTTTTTACCATTTTGAGTAAACATTTCAGCTGAGTCATTTTGCTAGAAGCGTGATTTTTCTTCAGATATTTCCTGAGATGGTTTGAGTCACAGAGTTTAATGCCAGAAAAGACCACCAAATCATCCACTCTGACCTCCTGTATCCTCTGTCCATTCAACATCACCCAGCCTCCACTAACATCCAGAGTAACATGAAAGTATGACAAGCTTCAGGACACTAAAGTATTGTGTATCACACCGGCAGTGAACAGGAAGGACTGAAGTGCACTAATGCCTCAGGCCCCTGCAAAGGGAGTCCTAGAAAAATATTCCTCCATATCGATTTTTAAAATAGTAAGAGACAGAAATTTTAAAAACTGCATCCTTTCCTCCTCTAACTAACTTTCATCCAACCCACCTGAAGTTTAACCAAGCAATATGTAATCTGTTGTTGTCTTTAGAAAAGTTACCATCATTGAAATCAATGTGAGTTTTACTATTGAGTTAAATGGACTCAGGATTTTACCAAGGCTATTTGCCAAGTGATGCACAAACCTTTTATGTCCTGATGCAATAGTCAAGAGTACATCTGGACACCAGTTTAAAAAAGGTATTCACAAGCTTTTTTGAATAAAATACACATAAATTCACTTCAAAGCATATTCAGAATTCCTTTTTATTAGCTTTTCATAAACATACATGTGACGCTTTGTTCACAAAACAAACAGGGAGTCTGGTGGTCTTTTGAAAACTAACAGATTTATTTATCGCATAAGCTATGTGGGAGAAAATCTCACTGGCTATGTCTCCACGGCACTTTTATTTCAAAATAACACTCGTTATTTCAAAATAAAAGAAATTAGGTCTACATGACATTTTCTTATTTCAAAAGGACAGATCCCGTCCTTTCAAAATAAGAATCGTCATTTCAAAAAAGTAAAACCTGCCCCCCACTCGAAACGGCCGTTATTTCGGAAGGGATATTTCGAAATAAAGCCGTTTAGACCTGTTCTTTCGAAACAACACTGTGTAGACCTGTTCTTTCGAAAGAGCTGTTTCAAAACAACAGGTCCAAACGGCTTTATTTCGAAATATCCCTTCCGAAATAACAGCCGTTTGGATTGCAGGCTTTCCCTTAATTCGAATTAACATTTTGTTAATTCGAATTAACTTATTTTGAAATAGGGATTTTATTTCAAAATAACTCATTTTGAAATCCTTATTTTGAAATAACAATGCATGTGTAGACATAGCCACTGAGTCAGACATTTCTTGCATTCACATACACCTCTTTTTGTGTAGTCGTCTTCAAAGCGCTTTTCAATTCTGGGAGTAAAATCATGTCATGAAACTTCCATGTCCAATCACAAATTACAAATACTAGATACGGCAAACAGAGGGCACTCACTCGCGTTTTAATAATCCATTAATAGAATGTATACATTTTGTAGATAATTTGCAAACACAAATGAAGACTAAATTTGTAAAATAAAGTATTCTTTGAAAGTAGTTCACTTAATTTGTGGCGCGTCCTGACTAGCGGAGAAACACTGTGTTTTGGATATGCATTGTAGATGGTACAGTAGTTCTCACAAGGGCTTTATCACACAAGATGTTTTGCTCTCTAGTTTAATCCTGCACAGCACTGGAACACAAATAGAGTTAGTTAGGCCCATTAAAATGAATGGGATACAAGTGTTTAGAGTTAAGCTTGTACTTATGTATTTTCTTGGGCTTAGCTGGAGCGCTTAGTATTTTATAGGATCAAGCCTTAAGTGAGTTGGAAGGAAGAAGCTGCTTGAATGACAGCATGGCAGAGCCAAGCTGCGTTCTTTTGAGCAGTTTTAAATGTGTATATTTTTATGCATTACCTGGAAAACTTAATCACATCTCTATTGTTACCATGGCCTAATACAAAGAAACTCTTAAAGAACTACAGAACACTTAAAATACTCCGGGATTTTTTTCTAGTTAACTCTTTATCAAACCAAACCCAGATTCTGAGTGGACCATGAACTGATGAACTCAAAAGCAAATTGATAGCCTCTTGTACCTACTGTACATTGTCTTGAATACACAAAACGTCTTCCCACGTATTTGACTATGTGAATCATGAAGTTACTCTTTAAAATAGGGTTTTTTTAATGATCTTGGTCTCTTAAACCCTGATATGATTTTAGAGGGTACCAAACCTCTCAATGTTACCGTTGTTATATCTTCTTCTTTTCAGGATGTCATTCTGTGTATCACAGGAACATTGCAGTACATTAAAGCGGTGGTTTTCAAACTTTTTTTCTTGGGACCCAGTTGAAAAAAAATCATTTATGCCCACAATCCAACAATAACATCTTTGAACAATGCATTTCAATCTTTTGGCGGTGGCAGCAGGGGGTGACACAACCCAGTGCCTGAGGGTCTGCTACCCAGTACTGGGTCCTGACCTTAAGTTTGAAAACCACTGCATTACAGTGAGCAGAATATCAGAGTCTTTGGAGAAAAAGAGATGATGAATGGAAGAAAATGTAAACTTGTATATAATTTGCCAATAAGAGATGGTGACAAATATGTGAATATCAGTTAGCAGAGTTTAGGATTCTTGAACACAAATGACCATTTACCCAAATAGGTAAGAAGCATCTATTTACTTTGAAAGAGTCAAAGTTCCTTTACTAAAACGGACACATGCAATTGTTGTTTTGTGCCTATAGCTAGTAGTTTTCCCACAGAGAAATGTTAAAGGCATTCCTCACATTCCAGGAGAAAAGCTGCTGGTGAGGATCCATCTATTGTGAATATCCCATACCAATGACTGCCTCCTCCTTTCTGCAGGATTTCATCAAAGAAGTGAGCTCTGACTGTGACCGTACATGACAGCTGACCTTCATGTCATTATTCAGTGCTCTTATTTGAACACAACAAGCACTATGTAGGATTAGAATGCATTTAAACTTCATTTTTTGGTTTTCTAATGATGTAAACCTATGTATCCTAAATTTGGCAGCTATCCTTACAGATTCTCTTTTGCTGTTATTGTTTTAGCTGTAGTTGCTGTTATTCTCATCACACTGCGTGGAATGTCTCACAACTGTGAATGCGTCCATCAGGACTGACTGTCAAGAATAGGGTATATACCCCAAGTTGGTAGTATATTAAATTAGATTTCACCAAGCCAGTAACAAATGTGACCTCCTGTATCAGCGTAGCAGTCTCACCATGCAGTCACAGAAAGCCACCTTAAACTCTCCAGTCTATCTTGCCACACAGGCACACTGGACATAGTGATAAGTGGTCACATACTCCCAAACAAAACAGAAACAAAACAAAACAGCCTACACCATGTTCAGGTTGCTTGCAGTTCTAAGAGACCAGTTGCTTAACACAGATGAATTTATACCCATGATCATGCACCAAAGAAAACACTTGTAGCCAATCCTGTAATAAACTATCTAAGGTTTTATTAACCAGGAAAAAGTTGTAAAACAGTTATTTACAGACTAAAGCACTCAAATATATCCACAGAAATGAGTTATCCTCTATAGACAAAGAGTGACAGAGTTCTAGTGCTCTGTCAATTCAAAGTATCTTTCAGGGTGGACCCAGGAGGTAACTCCTGGGGATCTCTGGCTTCAGTTTGTTTTCTTTGCTGTTTGAACTCTCACAGAGCCAGAGTAATGAAAAAAATCTTCCCATCATTTTTATTTCCTTCTTCCAGCATTCAAAAGTGATGGGACAAGGACTTCTGCATGTGCTTCTCCATGAGTGGGGATGGCCCAATTAATTGAAAAAGGTTACATCTTATAGTGGCCCACTTAAATGTTGATAGTGTTCCTGGATGGGGTAAGGGACAGGAAAGGAGAAGATTCCCATGCCTGGGTTCATAAGCTCAGAGAAAACTTTTAAACCTTTTAAAGCAAAACTTTATGCATTTCGGTTTTGATTCCCACAGTACCACCACAGCACTCCCATGCTGTTGATCCTAGGAAATTGCTCTGATGCTTGCTGTGCCTTCTCTAGTTGTGTCTCTCCCATGCTTTTTCATTCCTGGACTTGCATTTCTCTGCAGTCATGGTTTTTGGTTCAAGTCCTCCAGCTGTAGCTCAATACAGTCCTCCCCCTTTCTGTGCGAGTCTTTAGCAGCAGTTCTTAGCCGCTTACCTCAGTGGCCATGGCAGTCCAGAGTCAGGTCTTTATTTCAAGACCCATGTGCTCCCTGTCGGGAGTCAGCCCTGCCATTTCAGTCTGGCCCTTCTAGAGCCCAGCAGCTGCTCTTCTCCTGAAGCCAGCCTTGCAATCCACCCCAGCCCTTGCTTCAGGGCACATGGCTGCTGTTTCCCTAAAGCCAGCCACTACTCTCCTCAGGGTGCTGGCCTGCCTCCCCCTGCAGATCAGCCAGCCTTCTGTCTCTGAGATCTTAAGGGTGACTGATAGCCCTACTTATATGGGCCTATCTGGCCCCTACTGGCTATATTCCAGATGGGGCCTCACCAGTGATTTGTACAGTAGCACTAACACCTTCCTGTCTCTACTTGAAATACCTCTCCTGATACATCCTAGAACCGGATTTGCTTTTTTCACAGCTTCATCACATTGGCAGCTCATTGTCATCCTGTGATCAGCCAGTATTCCCAGGTCCTTGTCTTCCTCAGTCTGTTCCAATTGATGCATCCCCAACTTATAGGAAAAATTCTTGTTATTTGTCCCTAAATGCATGACCTTGTACTATCCATTATTAAATTTTATCCTATTCCTGATACCCCAGTTTACAAGGTCATCTAGATCTTTTTGTATCGTATCCTGATCCTTCTCTGTTTTGGCGATACCTCCCATCTTGGTGTCATCTGCATACTTTAGTGGCAAATTCCCACTTTTTATGCTGAGGTCAGTAACAAAAAGGTTAAATAAGATTGGTCTCAAGACCAATCCCTGAGGGACTCCACTGGTAACATCCCTCAAGCTTGACATTTCACCCTTCAGCATGACCCGCTGTTGCCTCCCCTTTAACCAGTTCTTTATCCGTCTTACTATATTTTTATTAATCCCCATCTTCTGTGACTTAACTAATAATTCTCTGTCAAACTGTATCAAATGCCTTGTTGAAATCTAAGTAAATTAAGTCCACCACATTCCTGTTATCTAAAAAATCTGTTACACTCTCGAAAAAGGAGATCAGGTTGGTCTGGCATGAGCTACCTTTTCTAAAGCCATGTGGTGTTTTATCCCAGTTACCGTTATCCTCAGTATCCATAAGAACTTTCTCCTTCAAAATTTTCTCCAAGATCTTGCATACTACTGAGGTCAAACTAACAGGCCTGTAGTTACCTGGATCTTTTTTATTCCCTTTCTTGAAAATAGGAACTATATTAGCAAGTCTCCAGTTATATGGTACAACCCCTGAATTTACAGATTCATTAAAAATCTTTGCTAATGGGCTGACAATTTCATTAGGCAGTTCCTTTAATATCCATGGATAGAGATTATCTGGAGTGCCCCCCCCCCCAATTTAGTCCCATCTAGAAGCTCAAATTTGGCTTCTACCTCAGTATTGGAATTTTTGTTTTATACTTAGATTGTACAATCGTCAAGGGAGGGAATGTCTTTTGATTATGTGTTCATACAACACACAGCACAAGAGGACTCTGGTTTATGATAGCAGCCTATTGATTGTACAGGTAATAAATAATAATGTTGAAATTAAGCAGGAAATGTACATTGAGGCAGATAACTTTCAGTAGTTCTTATGATAGCATTTGGTCTCTTAAGATTATTGTAACTTATATATTGTTGTAGTGCCTAAAAGCCCCACCTGATGGTTTTAAGTGTATGTAACATATCAGGATATATCAGAGATGGTGTCAGTTTTGAATTGCTTACAGCCTGACTATAAAATGAAATGTATCAAACGGAAACCAAACACAGAGAGAACAGGGTAATAATGAAACCATTCAGATCAACATGATAAGCAATAGTCACAGTACATTTTTAGTATATTTTCAGTTTATGTGGTTTATTGAGTAAATATTCTTATTTAATGCAAAAATAATATAAAACAAATATGAGACATTCAGGGTTAAATTTAGCCCCATGAAAACACTGCAGAGCTGCTCTTGTACCACAAAAGACAAAACTTCTTATCTGAAAGGGGCATGGAAGAGTTAGGAATGAGTCCAAAACAGAGTATATCACCCAGGGTCCTACTACAGGATTTTTCATTAAAATATGGAGTCCATTTTTTGTCAAATGGAAAAGCAAAGAAAAATGTACCTAGGGTATGTCTAGAATTAGACTTGAATTCAAACTGATGACAATCAATTCGAATTCAATTACGTGCATGGCCACACTGGTTTCCTCAATTCGAACTGAGGACCTCCTCAGTTCGAATTGATGAAAGTTGACTTCAAATTGCTCAAACCTCATTTGACTTCGAACTCCAGGTCAATTCAAACTGAGGAGTTCGAATTGACCCAGTGTGGCCATGTCAATTCAAACTCACTGTGAGTTCAAATTGACATGAGCTGACCTTCCTCCGAGGGTGCATGGCATTCTGATAGGAAGAACAGCCCTTTAGCACCTGGAGCCAGCAGCCCCAAAGGTGCCTCCACTGCAGCCAGATCAGGCTGGGGAGGGGGAAAATGGGGTTCCTGTCCCATGGCTGAGGAAAGGGACCCCAGCCAGCGCTCCAGCCATGCTGGCTGCACTCAGGGAAAGCGCCCCCATGCGCGGCTCCTGCAGAGCTGGTCATGTGCGGGAAAGGCACCGCTGCATGCAGCTTCTCCCCAGACACCCACGTGCTGGGAAGGCACTTCCACGCATGGCTTCTGCCCAGACAGCCGTGTGCCAGGAAGGCACCCCCGCATGTGACTCCTGCAGGGCTGGCTGCGCGCCCAGCCAGCTCTGCAGAAGCTACGTGCAGGGGTGCTTTCCCTGCATGCAGCTAGCAGGGATGGAGCTCCACAACCAGCACGGCTCCAGCCCGCCTCCGAGGCAAGCCAGGCTCTAGCCCTGTAGAGGGAGGGATTCCATTCCCTGCAGGGCCAGCCCTTCTGGGACGGGGCAGGTGGAATCCCCTTCCCCCCTGCCTTGCAGGTAGGGGCGTTGCTGGTGCTGGGCAGTCCGGGGCACGTGCCCCTAACCCCAGCACCAGAGCCCCGGATCTCCATCCCAATAGAGCCGGAGATCCAGGGCCCAGCCACCGGCAGCTGCAGTGGCCCCGTCCCCGGCTGGGGATCCAGGGTCTTGCCATGGCAGCCCCGTCCCCCGCCGGGGACCCAGGGCCTCGTACCCAGCCATGGATGCGGGGCCTGGCCGCCTGCGGCAGCACGGCAGTGCCTGTTTCTGCCCCCAGCCAGGAGGTGTGGCCTGCAGACTGGGGGGCGGGGCCTGCAGGGTGGGGCGGGGCCTGCGCCCATGCTCCAGGTCCCTCCCCCAGCCAGCGACACCCCTGCTTGCAGGGGAAGCTTCCCTTGCCAGGCTCCAGCACTCTGAACCTTGGCATGGGGTAAAGCATCCCCTCCCCAGCTCTAGCCACACTGCCGCTAGCACTGGGCAGGGGATGCTTTTCCCTGTGGGGAGCTTAGAGTGCTGGAGGCTGTCTGGGGATTGGCTGTTGCAGCGGCCATTTTCCACAGCCATCTTGCCACACTTCCCATAGTGCCCCCCTCCAGTTCGAATTGGCAAGTCCAGTCCACGGACATGCCAATTCGAATAGGATTTTCTAGTATTACCCTGTCAGTTCAAATTGACTGAATTCAAATTAATAATTATTAATTCAAATTGACTAATTCAAATTCCGTAATTTGAATTGAAAATCTTAGTGTAGACATAGCCTAGAAACTAGAAACACTAATGTAATACTGGAATAGACTAGACTATTTTCATGGAGCTGATGTTTGTCAGGATGGATTTTTGGGTATAGGCCTCACTGAAAGAGATGTGAAAAATACTTTTATTCATCACAAAAATCACAAAGTTGTGTTAATAATATTAAATAAGATGCAGTGCAATATACCCACTAGAAGGAATAAATAAAGTTAAACATACTCCAAGCAAACATTACATATGGATCATTGACACATCACCATGTTCACCCAAGGCATTATTATCAGGCCAATCAAAAGGTACCCAGATTTCAAGTCAGTTGATAAGAGGGTCAGTTAATCCACAGCTGGGCCACAATCAGGTTATGAAACAATTCCTGAACATCACAGATCTCTCTTCCCACTAGTTTGTCCTTCTGGGAAGTGTCAAAATGGCCAGTTTGATCTGAGCCAATAAAAAAACTAAACTGTCAGGAATCAAGTTATGGGAAAGCACTGTATCTCACTCATTCCCAGAATAAACAAGGACAAGTCACAAGCTGCTGGAAAACTGCCCCCTTCCCACCCCTCACACAAATGAAAGGAGGAATCAAATGTAGGAATTTGAGGAAAAAATAGAACATTGCATCTGAACCAGACAGGTACCTGAGGGGTAAGATGGCGGACAAAACAAGCCAGTGCTATGATGGTAGGCTAGGTCCATCACTGCAGTTAGTGAACAGAAGGTTGTAGAGCATCCTCCAAGCTGGGCACAATTGCATCCTCCAGGAGGTGTCAGGGAGATCGGAGATGGCAAAATAATACAATGGACACCACAGAGCTTTTTCTTGTTCACAGACCAAAAACGAGCATCTAACAGCCCCTCATCAGTCAGACAAGAGCATCACAGTTCAACTCCTCTAATGCCAAGACATTTCAGTTCTTAATACAAAGTTCTATAGAGAGACACAGTTACTTTCTGCAGCGTCAGCTCTCAGACGAGCACCAGGCAGCTGCAGAAAGTGCATCTCCTGATGGTCCACATTGACTCTCCTGATGGCTCACTGTCTTTTTCTTCATATTTCATTATCAGGAAGCTGGATGAAACAGAGCTGTCGGCACTTCCTCTTCCAGCAAGTGCCCTGGAAGCCAATGTATGTCAGCAAGGGTCTGGTGGATCCAAACTGAATTCCCACCACTGAGGCTTCTATGAAGATCCAAGATGTCCCATTCCTCAGTGCTCATACTACTATGCAAGGATTGCTAGCAGTACATCCACACTGCTACACAAATTTTCTCCCACAGAAGCTCATGCAATAAATATATTTGTTAGTCTTTAAGTGCCACAGGACTCCTTGTTTGTTTGTTTGTTTTACAGAACTAGATTAACACAGCTGCCCCTTTGGATCTTGGACTTTGCCATTGTCCCACCACTCTCTCAGAGAGTTATAAATGGTCTTCTGCTCCTGCCAGTACTCCTAGAACACCACACACATGGGTGAAATTTAGGCCTTGCAACAATCTGGCATTAAAGCACTGGTGGGATGAAACAGGGAGAAAGACACAGGCTATGTCTACACTACATTCCACTGGTGGCAGCTGGTAGGCTAGGTGTAGCTTCCTATGAAGCAGTGTGTAGCAACAAAAAGCAGGCTATGTCCACAATGCAGCATGTAGCTACAAGTGTGAGTGAAAAGCTCTGCAGGGGTGAGGGGAGCTTGTTGCTGTCTCCCCTGTTTCAGAGCCTTCTACTGCTATTATAGTCTTTCTCTGCTGCTGGAAGATGTTCCAGCAATGAGCAGCTGGCAGAGCCATTGCCCACTCCATTCCTGCTGCTGCACTCTTTACCTGCATTGGGGAAGGACCATCAAAGGGGAGCTGGTGAAGCCTTTCCCAGATGCATTTCCCCCACTGCCGAAACCTTTCCCCAGTGTTGGAGTCATTCCCTATGGCAGGAAAGAACTCCAGTAATGAGAAGTTGCCCAAACTTTTCCCTGATGTCAGAGTCTTCCTCTAACAGGGAAAGGCTCCCAAAGCAGTAAAGACCCAAGGCGCCACACTGCTAAGAAGAGTAGTAGTCTGTAGACAGAAGATTCAGCCTGAGCAAGTCCAAAGCCATGAAGGGATGTATTTGGTTACATACCCTCATCCTTCAGGCTTGTTTCTTACTCTGCTTACCTAATCCATGTGTCACCAGCTACACTGCTATTTATACCCATTTTAGGGGCATCACTTTATTTCTATTCTATACACCACTGAAAGAAACATGCAGTGTAAACGTGTCCTAAATAGGGACATAATAATGCTTAGAGAATTGAATGGGATACATGGAGAGCTGAACAAACATGTTCATAATGCATATCACAGCATAAAAACAATCCAGCCTAGTCCATGACATGTGGTTGGAGGCAGTCTTTAATCACATGGACAACGTAATAGGTTGGTGACAGACCCACCACATAGCTACAACCAGAGGGTATGCAAGAGGTAAAGCAGACTGAGTGAGGCAGTAGCTGTTCACTATTCCTGTCAAACACAGTCAAGGTATTTTTGAAAGTTTCTCTTCCCCCAAGACAAATATGATCACAGACGCAGCCAAACAGGGTTTGGGTAAGTCTCTGCAAAAAGACTATGTAGTCCTGCAGAGACAGAAAAAATAAACAAAAATAATAGCACCTGCATTCACTTCTACCCAGAGGAGCCAGCCCCACACAATCTCTTTCACAGAAACAGGCTGGGACTCAGAGAAAGGAAAAGCCACTGCAGAAATTATATGAGAACTAAGGGTCAAGGAAGCTTCCCTTTTCTATTCCTTACCCAGTCCTCCTGGCTATCAGGATCTTGTGAAACACTAACTTTTATCAGGGGTTAAAGTATAATTTGGGGGGCCTTGGAACCCTCCTAAATTGGCAGGCGCCCCTTGTGCCGGTGCAGGTCCCCCCTCAGCAACCCCAGCTACTCAGGGGTCAAGTATAATTTGGGGGGCCCCAGAACCCTCCTAAATTTTCAAGCCCCCCCCACAGGTCCAGGCCCACAAATGCCTGCCCCCAACCCCAGCTACTGCCCCCCAGCCCAGGTAGGCATTTGCAGCCACTTCTGAGTATCACATGCATCAGTTATCTCTGCTCCACCCACCCCCAGCTACACACACCCCCACCCGCCCGCAGCTACACACCCCTCGCTACACACGCACACCCTGCTACACACCCACTCTGACCCACCCAGCCCTCACCTACACCCCCCCTGTTAGATACCCACCCACTCCCACCCACCACCTGCTGCACACACTCACCCACCTGCACACTGCTAGCTACATTAACACACACACCCTGCTACACACCCCCAGCAGCAGTCTCTCTCCCCCAGCAGCTCTGCATCCCCAATTCCCAGAGGCCAGTACCCCCCTCCCCCCAAAGCCCTTCCCCCAGCCCCACTGTGGGGCTCCCCCACATCAAGCTTAGGCCTTACCTCGGCTGTTTGAAGGCTGGTTGACTTGCTGGGAGCTGCTACCAGGCCACAAGCTGCTCCCGCCCTACAGGGGCGAGATTTACAAACTCCCAGCGTTCCCCAGCTCTCTGCTGGCTAGGCTTAAGGTGGAACAGGGCTTAAGGGGAAACACACCAGAACTCTGCATTCTGGCTGCTGTATCTATTTTTAGGGGGCCCCTGAATGCTATCTGCCTAAAAATAGGGTGCCCTGGAACTACATTCCCCCTTACTTTAACTCCTGACTTTTACCCATTTTTGTCAGAGACCTTCAGAAAGTTCTGCCCTTTTATGACCATCCTTGCCCCCAATGACATATAAAGAGCCAAAACTGAGTAGAACCATAGACTCTAGAAGGAGAAAGCCAAAGACCAGAGGTAAACAATGGAAAGTGAGGGCACCCGGAAAGGTGCGAGTCAGAAAGGGATTTTATATACCTGAAAGTCCCCACATGCCTTCTAGCTTTGTCACAGCACAAAATGCATGTTGTGACTGAAAAACAGGTGCACACAGAACTTATTTGTGCATGTACATCGAGCATCTGATCACACAAAGCATGATCTCTCCTATTACCTGATTTACCTATTTAAATCTGGGGGTTATACATGTTTCTTAGATATACATTTGGGTGACCACAACTTGTGTGGATATGACTGAAAAAGTGGTGCCTACACTGAGCATTATCTGAGACTGTTCTAGTCTAGTTATAGATAATGAAATGGTGTAAAAAATCCCATATTTGTTAATATTTTCATGAACAAAAGTGCAGTTTGCTTTGAAATGTCAGTTCATAGTCTTATTTGTGAGTTTTCAAACAGCTTTGGAAAATGCTTTATCCTGAGCATTCTATGCATTTAACCTCAACTATTAGTACGTTTGAAAATTCATCCCAACAGTACTTGCATTATTCTGTCTATTTTTAGTCATCCTGCCAGACAACAGAAATAACACCATGTGGCCTAGGTGACCATCTAGAGAACATACATGACTAGTAAGCAGCCATAGCAAACAGTAGTAGAGTGAAAATTATTCAACCAAACTATATGCAAATAATTGCAAATACAAAATCCACCTGCAGATGATTCATAAATGATTTGCTAACCAGAAAAGGGGCTAAATTTACAATGAACATTGATATCTTTTATTTTGAAACCACTCTCATCCTTCGGCTGGACTGTAGCAAATATCTGGAGTCTTACAGACTGGATTCCCAGCTGATGAGAAATCTGTGTCTGAGAGTCTGGGTATGCTCTAAAGGTATTTTACTTACATACATGCAGTCCTGAAATAAGATGATCAAACAGGGTGCAGAGCAATCCTTTATTCAACAAATTTTAACCCAACACCAGTACCTAGGTCTTAGGCATCAACTCTGCCTGAAACATTGAGCCTTAGAGATCATAGCAGAGAGCAGACTCTTTTCCACTTGCACAGATCCCCTCTTCCCTGAAGTTGCCTTAATACAAAATCCTTGAATAACGCAAAAACTTATACCACGGCCTGTCTTCCCAAGAATCAAAATCTGAGTGCACACTAACTCTGTGTCCAAACCTAAACTCTTAGTTCAGACTTGGTGAGTCCAAACTAAGTAGTGTGAAAGTTAATTCGAACTAAGCACAGTTTTTTAGTTAGAACTAACTTTTAGTTCAAACTAGCTGCACTTTTTTTTAGTTCAAACTAACTTTTTAGATTTAACTAAAAAAGTGTGAATAGTTCGAACTAGAACTTAGTTTGAACTAAAAAAACTGTGCTTAGTTCAAACTAACCACTAGTTTGAACTTTAGTTCAAACTCGCATGTCTACATTGTGCTAGTTTGAACTAAATATGCAAATAAGTTTGAACTAAGCAGTCAGTTCTAACTAACTAGTTTGAACTAAGTTTTGCTTAGTTCAAACTAAAAAAATTTTTAGTCCAAGCTAGGGAAAGCCTAGTGTAGACAGGGTTCAAATTAGTTTGAATTAAGGCTCCTTACTCTGAACTAATTGGTTAGTGTAGACATAGCCTAAGAGTACGCTTTCACTGCCAGTGGGAAAATCACCACCACCAACCTGACTTTCCAGATGTGGTTAGCAGCGAGTACTTACTCATTGCTGTACTCCCAGAAGTCAGCGCTGGAAGTGCTGGCCTTCGGAAGGCATACGGAAAAGTTGACCACAAGCCCTTTCCAGTCAGCTTCCCCAAGTGTGTCCCGGCGGCTTAGAAAGTTGCCAGCAGTTGCGCAAGGCATTTTATGTGCCCTGCGTAAATGCTGGTCAACTGCCGCCGAAAAGCCACCCAAGTGTGGACTAGGGCTAAGGCTATGTCTACACTGGCAATTTTCTCTGTGTCTACACTAGGCTTTGCCTACTTCAAACTAAGAAATTGCTTAGTTAAAACTAGGTAAAGCTTAGTTTGAACTAATTACTTTGAATGGTTAGTTTGAACTTAGCACTTAGTTCAAACTAGTGCAATGTAGATGCCTTAGTTCAAACTTAGAGTCCAAACTAAGTGGTTAGTTCAAACTAGCTGCACTTTCTAGTTCAAAATTTTTAGTTCGAACTAGTCAGCATGGCTAGTTCAAACTAAAAAGCTGCAGTTAGTCCAAACTAATCCACAGTTAGTTTGAGCTAACCAGGAACTGCTTAGTTTGGACTAAGGAAGTCTGAACTAAGCCTTCTGATGTAGATATCGTTTAGAAGGCTGTGGGTAACAACAACCCCGGTTATGTCTCCCAGAGGAAATGCAGGCTGGGGGGATCCGGATCTGTTCCCAGCTGCTGCCGGAGGCACTGGAAATCTCCCACTGCCACTGGTAAACTGTGGGGGGACGGAGCCCTTCCCAGCTGCTGCCAGAGGCATTGGAAACTTCTGCAGCAGCGAGCCCCAGCAGAAGCCTCAGACACAGAATGTTTGGGGTGCAGGGGGCGGATCCGGCTCCCTACAGCATCTGGGAATGGATCTGGATCCATCCCCAGCTTCTGCAGGATGCTGGATGGATCCTGGAAGCCCCCTAACATTCAGCGCCTGGGGCTTTGCCTCATTTGCCCCAGCCTAGTTACGGCCCTGATTAGAGATTTGCAATACAGTTGCTAATCATAGAGGACTATATTTGTAAATCTTGTAAGTGAGCATTTTATATAGCATTTTGACTGGAATTATTATAACTTGCAAGTGAATTTATTCCTAGTCTCATCCACTATTTTCACAAAAAAAGATCTTAAATCAGATGAAACTCTGCAGTCTATTCCACTACAAAACTGAAAACTCAGGCCAGGATCATGGAGATATTTTCTTCAAGTCTTTAAAGTTCACCTGATCTGAGTGCCAAGCTGATCCTAGCTGTGGTTTGACGAGTCACGGGCTGCTTTTTGTTTTCAGATGGATACTCAGAACTTGCTGGTTTTGCAATAACTTTGTTTAATACAGAGATTTCCTGTGATTTTTTCAGTAAATCTGAGCTTAGAACTCAGATTCAAACCTGTGCAAAGTGAAGTAGAAAGTATGAGGTTTTTCATGGCATCCTGCAAACTCAAACCACCATGTCTCATATGACTTCATAACCAGTTTCCCCCTCTATTTCTGTTTATATTTTAGAACAGTGCAGGCTGTATGGTAAGCTCATAGAGAAGGTATGCATGCAAATATATAGTGTGGTTTTGGAAGGGGGAGATGCATGTGATGGGGTGTTCACCTCACATTTACTCAGAAAGTGTAAATGCAGAGTGATGAGGGCTAATTAACCCAATTTCCAAAGGGGCAGGCGTGTTAGTCTACTCCAGCAAAAAACCCAAAAAAAAACCCCCCAAAAAACCAAGGAGTCGTATGGCACTTAAAGACTACCAGATTTATTTTTTGCATGATCTTTCGTGAGAGAAAATCCCACTTCGTCAGATGTTCTGAAGATGGGGGAACTTACAGAATGGAATGAAAGTAAATGCAAGGGAGTGTAAAGCATAGGATCAAGTCATACAGTGACAGCAAATCAGAGCAGTTGTTTAGGTTCAAACACTGGGAAGCCTGAAGTCAAATTACCTTTTGTAATTCTGTGAAAACAGGATTAAATCGAGACTATGGGTTCTTTTCACATTACAAAAGGTAATTTTACAAAAGACAATGTGGACTCACTAAGGCTATGTCTACACACACGTTATTTCGAAATAAGCATTTCAAAATGAGTTATTTCGAAATAAGTTAATTTGAATTAAGAAAATGTTAATTCGAATTAAGGGAAAGCCTGCTATCAAAATGGCTGTTATTTTGAAATGATTATTTCAAAATAAGGCCGTTTGGACATGTTGTTTCGAAACAGTTGTTTCAAAACAATGGTGTTGTTTCGAAACAACTTGTCCAAATGGCCTTATTTCGAAATAACAGCCGTTTCAAAACAATTGGGGTTTAACTTGTTTCGAAACAATGGTTCTTATTTCGAAAGGACGGGATCCGTCCTTTCAAAATAAGAAAACGTCATGTGGACCAAATATCTTTTATTTTGAAATAACCAGTGTTATTTCAAAACAAAAGTGCTGTGTAGACATACCCTAAGTTGACTTAATAAAGTCGACTTAGTGCAGTGGTGTAAGAGTGGCTGCAGGCTGAGAAAGAGGCACAGAGACAGTGTACAACTCTGGGAATGGGTGTGGCCTGTGGATCTCATGAAGCTAATCCTCAGAATGACCAGGAAGATGTACCATCCAAGCTAGAAACATATTCTACTGGAACATGGTGTTACAAGGCAAAATAATAAAAGGATAATATACCCTAACCTTCAAAAATTAAAAATGGAATTACTTCACACTCAGTGAGTGTATTTTGGAAAGTTATTCTTGATCTAGAGACATTACATTGTATTCCCCCTTTAAGTAGAGGGAATCTCTGAAACTTATATTTCTACATTTGGAATAACCATCTTTTTAAGTGTGCCCACCGTATCTACATATTAAGTCAGATCTTGCCATGCCTCAAACTTCTAAACCTTAAGGGGAATTGAGGGTGCTTGACACCACCTGCAGACAGGCTCATGCAGTCATTTCCTTAGGTAGAACATGGAAAGCCAAAGGCCAGTGCAAACATCTTTATCAACAGGACATCTCTATCATGGTCTATAGCTGAAACTAGAGGGCTCTTTAATTTAGTAATGAAAGGCATAACAAAATCTAATGGCTAGAAGTTGAAGCCTGCAGAGTTAAAATTAGGAATAAGACATCAGTTTTTAATAGTGAGGGTAATCAGCCATTGACACAAGCTATCTTCATTTGATTTTTTCAAAATGAAGACTGCATGACCTTCTTAAAAATAGGTTTTAGTTGGGTTTGAGGCAGGAATCACTGGGGGTATGTCTGCACTTATAAGTCAAATTGAATTGATGAAGATTAATTCAAATTAAATTAATGTATGGCGACATTGGCTTTCCTTAATTTAAACTAAGGAATTCCTTAGTTCGAATTAATGAAAGCTTACTACAAAGTTATAAAACCTTGCTTAACTTTGAACTAAGGGTTAATTCAAACTTATTAGATTGCATTAACCCAATGTAGCTGTGTTAATTCGAATTAACCATTGATTTGAATAAACACTTTTTGACCTTCTTCCTCCCAGAGTGCCTTCCCCTTTCTATATATTGGGTGGGTGCATGACCCTTCTTGGGAGCCATCTTGCCACACCTTCCATGGTGCCCTTCTACTAATTCAAACTAGCAAGTCATGTCATGGACATGCTAGTTTGAATAGGTTTTCCTAGTGTAACTATGTTAATTTGAATTAACTTACCGTATATACTCGGGTATAAGCCAATCTGGGCATAAGACGACCCCTCAACTCTGAGCCCAAAAAGGTGCAAAAAATGGGTGACCTGTGTATAAGCAGAGGCCCCCTTTTGGCCTTGGCCCCTAAACCCCCCACCCACTGCTGCTGCTGGCTTCCCCTGGAGTTCCCAACAGCTTCCCTAACCCCCAAATCTCTGCTGCTGCTTTTCCCCTGCCCCCTGCTCTGTCCATTCCTCACTCCTGCCCCCCTGCTCCACCCTTTCCTCACTGCTGACCCCCATTCCTCCTGCTGCCCCCCTGCTCTTCCCTTTCCTTACTGCTGGCCCCCTGCTTGCTTCTCAGTTCCCTGCTGTTGTCCTCCTGTTCCCCAACACCCTTTCCACCAATTTCCCCATCACCCCTGACTCCTGCTACCACTTTTCCTGGCCTACCAGGCACCACCCCCAAATCCCCATGCCCTGTCACAGCTTTCCTGGGCTCCTCAAAACCCCCGGGCCCTCCTGCCACTTTCCCTGGACTCCCAGACCCCCCCCCCCCAATGCCTGGGCCCTGCCGCCCCTTCTCTGGCCTCCCTGATCTCCCCACCAAAATGCCTGAGCCTTGCCATCACCCCCTGAACCCCTCCCCAATCCCTGGTCCCTGCTGCCGCTTCCCTGGCCTCCCTGAATACCCCCTCAATGTCCAGGCCAACCCCTCCCAGGGCCCCCTTACTTGGCCACTCCAGATGCTGGGGTCCCCTCCTTACTCCAGCCCTAGCCCAGCCCGACTGCCTAAGATGGCCACTCGGGCCATACTGGGGCTTCCCCCTGCCCCATGGTCAGGGAAATTGCTGAGCTGAGGCTGTCTAGCGTATTCTCCCATGTAAAAGCCGAGTGTCTGTTTTGAAGCTAATTTTCAGGCACCAAAATCTCACCTTATATGCGATTATAGATGGTAATTCAAACTAATCATTATTAGTTCAAATTAAGTTAATTCAAACTAACGTTCTAAGTGTAGACATAGCCCAGGTGAACTGTTATGGCCTATGCTATGCAAGAGGGCAGACTTGATCATAATGGCTCCCTCTGGCAATGAAATCTATGAAAGCCTATGTATAATGTACTGTATAAAACATTGAGTTAGAATTAAAGTATTGAACCTGTTTTACTTTTGCACTTCAAGTTCTTAAGGTCATTTATATCAGGCCAACTTCTCACTGTTAAATATATTTGTAGTTTATCTTCTTGGCTGTCATTGGTTTTTTTATGCTTTGCATTACTTTTCAAATCCCCCAGAGTCATATCCATATTAATGTTTAACAACTTCTTCCTTCATGAGAATTTTCCATGAACTTGAAATTAAAAATATCACCTCCTTCTCTCCACTGAAACGTCACAACCACAAATCATCCATCACAACTTAAATTCACCCCTTAAAATGTTTTTCTCTACTTCTGTATAGATGATGCAATTTCAAGCAAGCAATTCAAGCTCCATTTCTCTCCATGTCCCAGGAGAGGTAGAAAAACTCCCTCCTCAAACAAACATTTAACTTGCATTTTATTTTCCTGCTTGAGAAGCTATGTAAGAAAAGAGAACTCCAGGCTCCCTCGCACACTTGTAGCTTCTCTGTCCTTTTTCAGTGAGCTGTTTAAGTTATTTGTTTCTTTAAGAACAGGCTGTACCATGGCCAGACTCACTCCTTCCCACCTCACAGCATTGTTCACCTGCCATTTCAAGTTTCAGAAAGTCTTTGTTTGCTTCTCTTTGTTCCTGAGGACAAGGAGCAGGATTCTTTGGTATTGTGGATGGAAACAATGAGACTAGACTGTGATACATCCAGAAATACTGTGCAGAGGCTTTTTATTAAAAAATCGCTAACAAGCCACATTTTAGATATCACATTCCGGACTCAGATTACAATGTGCTCCATGCTTATCATCCCCAGGGCATGGATACGGCAAAATTGATCCCAAGTATTATATATACATCTACAGTCTCAATCCCAATAGAGAGTTGGAGTAGTTGAAATATTTTCTTTTTAACCTTTATTAGACTTATTTAGAGTCTGATCCTATAAATTTTTATTGCTGGGACCACTCGCAATGATATTAGTGGGCTGGCACACATTTGTCTACAGATATAAGTAGGGCTTGCAGATCAATCCAGTGGTTTCTATATCTCATAGCTTGGGTTCTAATCCTCCAGAGTTTTATTAAATTATATTATAAAAGCAGTGAACGTGTGATGAGTGGGAAGAAGAGATGTTTTTTCTAATGTTTGGGAAGATCATTACATTACTCACAAATGATTCTTCCAAAGAACAGCAAGCAGTTCTTTTCTAATACTAATAATTAAATTTTAAGTGTTCCAAAAAACTCTCAACCAAAGAAGCTAGCATACTGTATAACAACATAATGACAAAATATAATACCATCCAAATATTATAAAAAATAGAGTTTCTTGAAATTCAAAGGCGAGACCAAACAGAGGGCCTAATGCAAGAAGCAGCCTGGGGAAAGGATGGATGGAAAGAAAATAAATATAGGGTCAAGGTTCATGGCAATAGAAAATTATCTTGAAATGAAATTGTCTGGATGTGGTTTTTAAAAATGGGAATAGATGGATACTGAGTTCAAAAAGCAGATGTCACACCTAAGGGTCTTCCAGAAAAGGGTGATTGCCTCTCAGCCTCTGGCAGAATGACAGGAACCTTGCAAGTCAGATATTAGAGTCCAAGAGAAAGAGGTCAGAGGAGGCATAAAAAATATTAGAATGCCTTCTCACATAATCCCAGGCTTTGTATATATCACATATGATCAGTTTTATTTGCTCTTTCTCCTTTTTTATTCTTGCTTCTTTTTCCCCAAATGGTTTCCATATTAATGAGTGCAGAAGGACTTGAGCAATATAATAACTAAACTGCAGCAAGTTAAGGGGTCAGATTCTCAACTGACTGGCATAGAGGAAATGTAAATATCTTTTAAGTGGCTAGGGGAGAAGTCCTCTGACCTTGATAAAGGATGTACTTGCCATTAGAGTTCTTGTGCATGTTCCCTCACAAGCTCTGGCATAAAGAATACATCTGGGGTAGGAGTGGAGCCCTTGTAGTGCATTCTGCTAGCAGAATTCTGGGTTGCTGCAGGAGATCCCTTAGTCAGTAAATTAGAGCAGCTAAAGATTGCTCTACTTAACCTCAGTGGCTGTTTTGGCCCTTGCTGGACCACAGTCATGGGGCATAATGGTGGCTTTTAAGCTTTTTGTCCCATCTCTCTTGATTGCACCAGCCACTGTATCTAAATGCTTGCTTTTGATGACCAGATAATGCCATAAAATAAGTACAAGTATTAGCAATAAGCTCCCGCTGGAAAGTACGGATCCATGGTTAAACTGCCTCAAAATGTAGGATGTGTTTTGGCAGAGTGCAGGGTAAAGACCTATCTCTGATGGGCAGAGGCTGCTAGTTCTGAATCTGACTTTGCTTTTTTTCTATTTTGCTTTCATTGTTATTATTATTATTACAATATCAAGTCATTATGACAGTCATGTGGGCCCACTCAAGAGGTCTCTTGTTGGATTTACTTATCTTGGACACAGAAATCAAGAAAGAAAGGTTCTTTGTTTGGCCAATTACTTTCTTCCAACACTTTCTCTTTTGGTTCAGTGTTTCCCAACCAGTGTGCCAGGGCACACAGGTGTGCCATCAGGTCTGAGTAAGTGTGCCACAAAATTTTTTGAAAAACTACTCAAAGAGCTCTGGATTGGCTCATTAACGCATGAATATTCATGAGTTCATTTGGAAACTATATGGTGGTGTGCCTCAAATTAATTGAAGGGAGCAAGGTGTGCCACAGCAGAGAAAATGTTGAGAACTCACTGGTTTAGTAGAGTTGTTTGAAAATAGGTATTTTCATCCTACCGGAAATTCTCATTTCAAAATCAGTTTTCATCCTGAATCAAAATGAAATAAAATTTTTCCACAGAGTGGAAGGTTTGGGAGGGAAGAAAAAAAATCTACTTTTGAAATGTCAAAAAAGTTCACTCAGCATTTTGATTGAAATAAAATATTCAACATTCCCAATCCAAATGTTTCACTTCACTTAGTTCAACATTGATCTGTGGCCCTCTGAGCTGTGTCCCATTGCTTAATAAAAGTTATAATTTGATTGTATCATGTCCCATTGTCTTCTGCGAGCCAGGATCCCAGCTGGCATCCATTTCCTATTATAAATCAGTATGGCTCAGAGAGGAAAGACTGGTGTATCATGAAATATGTAGTCCAGGTAGGAAGCCTAAAGCATTAAGTAAAATGGAGGCATTGAATACCCTGCCTATAACTCCTAAAGGTACCAGGGTACCTGAGGCAGACACAATAATAGTCACATGCCCCATACATTTATTTTGATTCTCCTGACTGAAATTTTGAAGAAATTTTATTTTTGTCCACTCAATTGTCCAGAATTGTTTCTAAACAGACAATTCCCATCAAGTTCCATTGTTTCAGCTTTAAATTTTCCTCAATTTACAATCTTTTGTACCAGAAACTTTTCACTGAAAAATATCTTTTTTATGCATTTAAAGAAAAATCATGGGGACCGGATAAATTCCATCCAAGAATATTAATGGAATTAGCACATGAAATTGTCAGTCCATTAGCAAGGATTTTTAAAGACACTAAACTCAGGGGTGGTACCATATGACTGCAGAATCGCCATGATAGTTCCAATTTCAGAGAAAGGGGAAAAAAAGGGACCTGGGTCACTACGGGCCTGTTAGTCTGACCTCAGTAGTAGGCAAGATATTGGAGAAATGGTTTATGGTGATAAATATGTCTGTGGGATAATTGATGGGCTGGGTTCTGAGTTGTTACAGAGAACTCTTTCTTGGGTGTCTGACTGAGGAGTCCTGCCCACATGCTCAGGGATCAACTGATCACCATATTGGGATCAAGAAGGAGTATTCCACCAGGGCAGATTGGCAGACGCTCTGGGTTGGGGTTTCACCTTCCAATGCACCATGGATATGACTCAATTGCTGGTGGATTGTCTCTACCTTAAACTCCTAAATCATAATTTGCTGACTTTAATAACTTAGTCATAGGTTAGAGGTTTATTGCAGGAGTGGGTGGGTGAAGTTCTGGGGCCTGCACTGTGCAGGAGATCAGACTAGACGATCATATTGGTCCCTTCTGACCAATGTGAGTCTATGAGTCACCACTAGTAATGAAGTAAACTCTGGAAAGTCTTAGTAAAAGAAGAAATAAAAGAAGAGGGGCTGTGTCAAGATGACAATAAACTTAGAGGAGGTGTCTAGGTGGAGCATGTTTTATGGTGCCTTCTTTCTTCTTCCCAAAGCTATAAACTGTATTGAGATCTTTCTATTCCATGAGGATGCTGTCTAGGCACTCAACCATGAGCATAGAGCTACAAACTTCCAATGTGTGAAAGAACAGCTAGGATGCTAGATGCTATAAAAACCATCCACTTTAGGGAAGCTTGTGTTCTGAAGCATGTGGTGAAACCAGCAGGAAAATGTCCCAGGTCATCATTCCACTCCAAACTAACCAGCCCATGTGATCTAGTTAGGAGTACAGTTGGGTAGCTGTGATGAATGCATCCTACCCAATTTACAGGAATGAGGGAGGAGGAATGTTACTATTTCCCGGCAAACTTTCAGACCCAGCAACAGAACAATTATAAGCATTTTCTACAAGTTTCACCACTGGGCTGTTGGCTCAATGCTTCTATGACCCACACTGCCCCTTCACTGTCTTCACAGTAGCATAAAGAACACTCCCTTTATACTAACTTCCCCCCGCATGAAAAAAATTGGGGTGGAAGCATAGTGGACTCATAATAGTCTTTTAATGAGAGAACTGTAGATGTATAATCTTATAGATTTTAGAAAAATGTGCTTAAAGGTGCACCTAGGCAGCAATTCTTGTCTGATGATTGTTTATATGTCCCAAAGCATCCATAACTCACAGGGTTCAGGCACTGGCAAGTGTCTTAATTACGAACTGTCTGTTTCATGTAAAAAGTGCTTGCCAGCAGTCTTTTGGCAGAATACAGAATGAACTTTGTAATGCAAAACTGAGTTGCTCAGCAGCAGTGGGGGAAAGGGTACTGTAAGCTTCCAGTTACCAGATCCAGCACAATTAATATTTATGGGACAAAAGCATGTTAGGAACTGGAAATTTTGCATTGAAATGCATCTTCAAATGCCATACCTGGTAAGGTACGTGTCTTTTAAGCGTAATATATATAACTCACATTCACAAGTTATCATGTTGCAACACAAGGGCATGAGTTATGCAGAAAAGGGGAGTGAGCATCTGGTCCAAGAAAGAAATCTTTCATTGTCCTTTTTGAAAAATAAGCACAGAGCATCAACTTACAGGTAAAGCAAAGGTGCACCTCAGACTTCACACTTCTGTTACACAAGTAGAATGTGCTGTATATCCCACATTTGTACTTCTCTGGAAAATGGTGATTTTTTTTTAAACACAAAAATTGTTTTAATTGAACTTATCCATAGAAAATTTTGACTGTTTGGTGAAAAATTTAAAACCAGATTTTTGTTAGCTGAAAAATGAAAGTGTTTGGTTTGGGAACTTTTAACACAAAGCTGAGTATTTTGATTTGGAAAAGTCACTATTGTGACTTATGGGATTATATTTTGAATGCCTCATCTTCTACTCCTGCCGCTCCCATTCCCCCATTCTCCTATATGGGGTGGACTCCCATATTAGACTACACCTCCCACTGCGTAATCAATTTTCCATTAAAAAAAAGTTTTGAGGGAACATTTTCTACCAGTCCTACCTACACTCTTAACTTCAATATTTCCAATTCCTCTTTACCATTACCATGAACTGCTGGATGTTGCATTCTAACTCCCCAGCATCATCTATGTGCCAGAAATGATGCTCTCACAGAGCTCATCTTAATGATGTCAGTAAACTAAAATAACATGTGTTATCAGGAGACAAATCCATAAAAATAAGTGGGAACTTATTTTGAGAGTATTGTATTTGTATTGAAAGTTGTGAATATGTTTGATGTATTTGTATTTCAGCTTGTGCTATGCTCCTGGGAAACATCCCAGGCAGGATGGCTGCGGCAATAGCCTGCCTAATGATCCGTTACGGGAACTCACAGGTACAATAGGCCCAAGGGAGGAAGCTAGGGCTACATTTGATGAGTCATCAAGATTTGTTCATGTGACCCGGGACTCCATTTTATTCCTGTAAATTTCCCCAAACAGAATGGTAAACGCCAAGGGACATAAAAGGGAGCTGTACCACATCCATTTTGTCTTCAGTCTTCAGTTAACCTACTTCTGGATTTATTCGTCTACAACTGAAGCTATGAAAAAAGGACTGAGAACCATCAAGGCACTGGATGTACATCAAAGGAACTATACAAGCCTGTAAACTCCAAATTCTCCTGAGAACTGCTATATCTGGACATTCGATTTTCTCCCATGAAAGCTCATGTGACAAATAAATTTGTTAGTCTTTAAGAGTGCTAAAAACTCCTTGTTTATTGCTTTACAAGATCTGAGTACCTCATAACTGTTAATGTATTTATTCCCACAGCATGCCCATGAGGTAGAGAAGGGCTATTTTCTCTATGACCCATCCATACCTAGGGTAATCACCAGAAAATGTCATGATCAGGGCAGGCTGCAAAAGGAGAATCAATTCTCCCACTGTGTCCAGTGCAGACATACCCTGAAGTCGCCTTGAAACGCCCCCCCCCCAAAGTAAACATAGCCTTAGTTACTAAAGAATCAGCTGACAGTGGGGTATTTTGAGTAAGATCCAAACTTATATGGATTTTATAATATGACTGATCCTTTGGGATCAGAAGAACTTTTTTCCTTACTAGACCCAGTGGCTGATTGGGAGCCAGAGACTAAAATGTAGTAATGTGGCTGCTTCTATTTTGTTTTGGCTTCTTGAGGACCAGTGTGAGGAATTAGAAGCATTGTTTGTGCCTGGTTGGGAAGTCAGACTTGTTTACTTCGGGGGGGGGGGTGCGTTTCAAGGCGACTTCAGGGTATGTCTGCACTGGACACAGTGTAGACATACCCTGAGCCCAGGCCTCACCCCCTGCCACACCCTGGGTCCCCATTGGGCTTCCAGGACCTGATCTGGCTCCGGGGGGGCACCCAATCCGGCCCTAGCCACCATCAGCAAGGGGTGCAGAGCCTGATCCAGCTCTAAGCCCCTTGCAGCAGGTGGCTGGGAGCCCAGTTTGGCTGTCAGCTCCTTGCAGTTGGCAGCTTGATCCAGCTCCCAGTCCCTTGCCATTGGTGACAGAAGATGATTACCAGTTCCCACCACCTGAAGCAAGGGGCTGGGAACCAGATTGGTCTGGAGCAAGGGGCTTAGGGCTGGATCAGGCTCCCAGCCCCTTTCCACCAGAAGCTGGGGCTGGATCAGTCCCCGGAGCTGGATTGGACTCCCAGAGCCCAATTGGGAACTGGGGCAAGGCAGGGGGCAAGGCTGAGGGCTTCCTGCCCTGTAAAGTCAACTTAAAAGTTTAAGTCAATTTTCAGGGCAGGAGTTATTAAATCAACTTAAGCAAGCACTTAAGTCCACTTAATAAATTCTAAATATAGCCCTGGTTTTGCTTAAGTCGACTTAAACCTGTTTAAGTCAACTTAAGTCTCAAGTGTAGACATACCCTAACAGTATATTTTAAAAAGAAAGAAATAAACTGTAACAGTACTGTTAAAGGATTAAAACAATCAGATAAATACAAATGATTCAAATGTCCAGATATAGCAGTTCTCAGGAGAATTTGGAGTTTACAGGCTTGTATAGTTCCTTTGATGTACATCCAGTGCCTTGATGGTTCTCAGTCCTTTTTTCATAGCTTCAGTTGTAGACGAATAAATCCAGAAGTAGGTTAACTGAAGACTGAAGACAAAATGGATGTGGTACAGCTCCCTTTTATGTCCCTGGGCGTTTACCATTCTGTTTGGGGAAATTTACAGGAATAAGATGGAGTCCTGGGTCACATGAACAAATCTTGATGACTCACCAAATGTAGCCCTAGCTTCCTCCCTTGGGCCTATTGTACCTGTGAGTTCCCGTAACAGATCATTAGGCAGGCTATTGCTGCAGCCATCCTGCCTGGGATGTTTCCCAGGAGCATAGCACAAGCTGAAATACAAATACATCAAACATATTCATAACTTTCAATACAAATATGACACATATACATGAACAATATCATCATACCTAGCTAATTATAACTATTATAATGGCACCTGACATTGCATATCTCTTACAAATTATGATTCTCACACACTGATGTTAAATAATATCACAAATGTCCCTTTAATCCAGCCAACATCATAAACTTGATTTTAAAGATGGAGAACAGAGGCAGAGAGAAGCTAAGCATCCTGCCCAAGGTCACTGAGAAAGTCTGTGGTAAGACAGGGACTCATCCCCAAGTTTCCCAAGTCCTATGTTTGCTTGTGCCTAAATACTGAACTATCTTTCCATTTTCACAGAAAGCAGTTCCAGTAGAGAACAAACATACTTGCTGAATTATAGATTCACCCAGTGGTATAACAAAAGTTTTATAGTCCTACAAGGAAGCCAGCCACCAGCCAAAGGGACATGAGCTAGTAACCTGGTTGTGTGTTTTCTTTTCACAGGGTCTTGCAGATATTGATACTGGATGAGAAAAACTCAGATTGACATATATTTGAAAATGCCAACTCACAAAATAGCTATTGCTCTTCTAGCCAGTGAGTCTATGGTAGAAGTACGGTAAACTCAACTGAGTAATCTGAGGGGAAAAAGCTGAGGCAAGCAACGTATTAATTAGTTACCAGGCCTAATGAAAAGCTGAGATGAGTCATTTTCCACAGATAAATGTTAGACCCTTTATGCTCTTTTAATGGTACCATCCCAGGTGATGTGTGGCTTTACAATAAATTATGGTGTGTATGGATGAAAGCAAAATGGAAGACTCTCATAAGGAGAAATCGGTTTCAGGCCAAAAACTAAAGTAAAATGAATTCAATATTATAGGCTATGTCTACATCTGAAAGCTTAGTTCAGACTTGCTTGGTCTGAACTAAGCAGTGGCTGGTTAGTTTGAACTAATCGTGGCTTTTTAGTTTAAACTAACTTTTTAGTTCAAAATAAAAAAGTGCAGCTAGTTTGAACTAAAGGTTTTTTCTGACTAAAAAACATGGTTGGTTCAGACTAACTGCTTAGTTCAAAATTATTTAGCTTGAAATAGCATGGCTACATTGCGCTATTTTGAACTAAAGTTCAAACTAAGCTCAAACTCAGCCCGAAGTTTGAACTAACTGTTCAAACTAAAATTTTTTTAGTTCACACTAGGCAAAGCCTAGTGTAGACAGGGACCAAATTAGTCCATATTAAGCTTCCTTAATCTAGACTAATTTGCTAGTGTAGATATAACCATAGGCAATAATACTTTGGGGGGGGGGTCAGACTATGTTCTATGGTATGTGTTCATGCAGTGATGGAAAGGACTATTTGGCTTCCTCTTCTTCCATTATGCAAGCTGCCTTTGTCAGAGTCTTAGCATGGGAAGTTGAGGGTGAGCAAAAAGGAACCACTCTCTCCTCCATCCATCCATTCAGTGCAGCTGAACCTATGTAGAGGGCGGGAACAGATCCCCAATGGAGTCTGGTGGAGCCAGCTATAGAGCACCGGATACTGAACTAAGATTCAAAGGGGCAGCCATGTTAGTCTAGTTCAGAAAAACAAACAAACTAGGAGTCCTATGGCACTTAAAGACTAACGAACATATGCAATAAATATATTTTGTTAGTCTTTAAGTGCCAAAGGACTCCTTGTTTGTTTGAGATACTGAACTGTGATTCTCCAAGTCTGGTGTGCTCCTTGGACAGTTCAACTACATACAGCCCTGGATACAGAGCTTCTGAAAATTCTGAAATCTAGTCTTATTTAGTACATTTTTTAATAATAATAGTGTAGGTGCAAATGGCACTTTATATTTGCTTACCTTACATTTTTGCATTCTATTCAAGAACAAAAAGAGAAGAAAGATGTTTTTATTCAGTGGTTGCTAAAATGTTTGTTATTTTTGTCCTAAAATACTCTTGAATCATACTTCAAATGTCTCTTACTATGTCTTATTTACAAATATAGAACCATCATTGCCTGATCTGTATACGTGTATTATGGTGATAATTTTAAGCTCTGACATGTTTGACATTGTCTTGTAACCAACATGTACGTTATGGTCAGTTTATCATTCTAGTGCCAGAAATGTAGGAAATGGATTGTGAAAATACATTGTCGTAGTTTCCTCTTGTGATGCTCTTTTTCTTGATTGTTTTTGTAATTGTATCTTTGACAGTCTATACACATCTTGTGGTGGGTTCTTAGCTTCCTGAAGATAATGTGGAAGCAATAGCCAGCTGGACTGGACAACACTGATATGGGTTTTAAAGTTGGGGGGAAAAAAACATGCAAAATTCAAGAGCTGAGCTATGTATGCATGGGCAGGGCCATCTTTTGAGGGGGGACAAGAGGGGTGATTGCCCCTGGCCCTGTGGTTCTGTGGGCCCCACACTGTCCTGCTGTGAGCAGGGCAGCATTTGGGCCTACACCGCTGCTCTCCATGGCCGTGCTGTCCCCCATCCCCTCCCCACTGCCTTTGGCATGGAGCCAAAAGCAGCTGGGGCAGGGGGCAGGAGTGTGGAAGTTGGTCTCTGCTCTGGGCCAGTCTGCCCACAGGACGGGGAACAGCCAGCCCAGGGGTGGAGAAGGACAGCCCAGATGCCAATCTCCACTATCCTGCCCTGCCCCTGAGCTGCCTGTTCTGCCTGGGGGTGGGGAGAGCCATCCCAGGAGTGGAGCAGGAGAGCAGAGACCAGGCCCCAGACCAGCCTGCTCTGCCGCCAGGGGCAGAATGGCTGGCTCAGGGAAGTGGTGGGAGTGCAGGGCCAGCCTCTGGGCTGGCCTGCCCTGCTCTCTCCAGGAAAGGGTAGTGGGGGCGGGCCACAAGCTGATTGCCCCCCCCCCGCCAGGGACAGCCCTGTGCATGGGCATGTTGTGTGTGTGTGTGTGTGTGTGTGTGTGTGTGTGTGTGTGTGTTTGTATGTCCACAGTCACCACTGATCAAAAGCATTTCCTATCTAATTCAATGCAGGTACAAATTCATCTGTTACACTGCTTGCTGTCCTGCAATAGACAGAGTAGAAAGAAGCATGATTCCACTGCTCAGTATCCTGCTCTCAAAATTTAGGGCATGCAACAGGATGAGAACTGATAAGTGGCCCAAGTCTTTCAATCAAGTGCTTTGTATTTCAATCCCTTTTCAGGTATGTTTCTAAATATATGTGTATGCTTCTGACAGCTACATGTATTTAAGACAAAAAGCTTTGAAAATAATTCACTTCCAGCTGCAATTCAAAGCACACATGTTGATCATTAAGGAGATCCACTATGACTCTTTCTCCACTGACCTTTGGATCAGGCTCTAAATATGATGGCTTAGGATCTAGTGACCTGAAAATTCAATGCTCATCATGAAAGTTGAGATCATGAGATTAGCTTTTGCTCACCATCTCTAGACTAGAATAGGGAGACCAAGACTTTTTCAGTAGAGGGCCTTCATGTCTGGAATTCCTATCCCCTTCTGGTCTGTTACAGCCTGACTCTGACTTTCAGTGCACAAACTAAATTCAATCTGTTTATTTCGACTTCGCATGAGATGAGAGATGGTTGTGAAGTGAGGTATCATCCCTGAACTAGAGCCTGATTCAGCCACGTGTAGGGATGAGACATTCCTGTGCTGGACTCCAACCAATCCCCAAGCCAGAGTTGGTCTGGTTACTCTCAGCGAAGCTAAACCTGACAGCAAAACAGCAGCTCAGTCTGCTCAACCTCACTTCATGGCTTGAAATGCTCCCCTGCTTGATAATGGTGACAGACTTCACATGTCTCAGACTGCTCCAGCCTGGTTCTTGCTACAGTCCTGAACTCTCTCCAGTCTCGTTCCACCTCCTACTTTACCTTGTTCCAAACCTTCTCTTGACTTCTGATTTTGATTCTGACCATCAAGCAGGATCACCAGGGCTCTGACCAATAGTATCAGCATCTTTGACTCAGTTTCTGACAATGGTGATATGTATTTTTGTTTATATCCAAGAGCAGGGTTGAGGTTTTCAGTTCAAGTGACACTGATCAATTGATTTTCTAACTGTTTTCTCACATTCTGTGTGACTGTGCTCAGACAAAGTGGTAGCCATATTTTATAATACCTAAGTAATAAATTAATCTGTGAATTTATGGGGTTCTTACTGGAAAAGAACCAACTTCTGAATACTTAAGTCTCAGCCATAGCTAATAATCACTGCACATACAAAAAATGCAGAAGAACTTATATGTAAGTAAAAATCATTTAAAATACAGTATGTACTTATAAATGGTATCTTCTTGGACTGACATGACTGGAGAAGCAGTGTGGTGCAATAGCAGGGCATGGGATTGGTATGCTGGAGACCAGAGTCCTATTCCCAGCTGTATGATATTTTTGGAGCTAGTCACTTCCCTTCTCTATTTCTCCTCTCTCTCTCTCTCTGCTGGCTATGTAAATTGTAAGCTACTGGGGGCAATATCTGTCTCTTTACTATCGGGGTGTCCTGACAACTATGTTAAAATTGTAGGTTATCACTTTAAACTTAAAGGGGAATGCCTGCTACTGCTTTCAAGCTAGGAGGTATAGGAAAGTATGCAATCTGGACCTAACAATAGTCAGTTGTAGACCACCAGCTTTCAGTAAGGTGGGTTTTGTAGAGTTTTAAGGGAGATTATAATCCAATAAGGAGGACAGCATATTCAGAGCTGTATAAGAAGTCCTTATTGAAAGAGAACCGAGAGAGAGAGAGGAGACAGACAGGTTTTCCTAGCACCTACACGACTCTCCCATTTATCACTATGGCAACCCCAATGACCCTAGGTAGTCCAAAACACCACAGGTTTCATGATGCTCTTTCAGGGAGCAGCCTGCTTTATCTCAGTCTGTTTTTGTTCTTGTGTGCTTTAGGAAATAAATTAGTGATACACTGCAACTGCCTATGCAGAGTATTCTATGTCTTTTAGCTAAGTTCTGTGTGTGTATCATGAACATAACTATGGTTTTGTACAATGTATAATATAATGTAGACCTGATCTTGACTGGAATTTCTAGGTGCTCTTGTAATACACACAATAAATAATAAAAACAATGGAAGTCCTGTGGCCGAAGAAATCTGTTTGTCTTTAAGGTACCACAGGACTCTTGTTTTTGCTGTGCACAGACTAACATGGCTACCCCTCTAACAATAAATAATGATCTTTCTCTTGAACAAAGACATGTAACAGAAAACAAACACATTCTAGACGTTGCACTGCAGGAGAGGGAATGCTAAGGCTGCCTTTTCAGTAGCCTGTGACTGAACCCCATTATGGAGATGCTAAGATGCACTGTCTGAGTCATGCATTTGTATATATTCAGATGTAAATTGTTCCTAAATTAATCTTATATTCTCAGAGTTCTTCTAGTGATGAAGTAAGGCTCTGGTGCCTGAGCAAAGTTTTTTGGTCTGGACTGGCTCTGATTCTCATTTGGCCCAAATCCACCAGCAGCATTTTACAGATTTGACAGACTATGAAATCACTGGTATTGGCCGTTAAACAGAAATAAGGATGAATTCCATTTGCAATGAAATGATAGCTTAGACTTAACTGTCCAAAGGCAGGGTAAAAAGATGTTTGATGATATATTACGGAACACAGAAGTATTGAAAAGCTTCTTGGAAGCTTTAGCTATGAGGGCATTTAGGAGATCTGAAGTGACTTTCAGTTCATAAACAACATATGGTAAGTAGTCTCTTTCTAACTTTTGGGCATATATTCAGTATTTCTAGAACTAAAAGTGCTAAAAAGTAGCATGACTATAAAGGCAAGGCCAGCAATAAAAATTCCAACTTGACTCTAGGGATAGCTTCAGAAACATTGCGGTCAGATTTTCTCTTTATCTGAATTGCAGGAGAATGTGCTTTGTTCTGAATGTTTTTGGGAGAAATACATTACTTTTTAAATTGGCTTCAGGAATGTTTCTACGTTTTGAAACTTACTTAGGTTAGAGGAAGTTTAAATTTACCATCCCTTAAGACTGTGAGGGTGGCTGAGCTGTAGAAGCTTATGCAGTACAGTGGTAGTCCATGTCAGTCCCAGGATATTACTGAGATAAGGTCATATATTTTATTGGACCATCTTCTGTTGTCCAAATTATCTCTCATCATGCTACAGAAGTTCACCCAATTAGATATGCCTTCATCCACAATGTCTTTGTAACAGCTTTGTCCTTTTTCTGTAAGCTACAAGATGTTTTTACCTCTGCTCAGTAAAAATCCAAGGAACAATGCTAGCCTTTGGGATCTATAAAATTAACCACTGGAAGAGAGAGTCCTGACTGATGCAAGTTGATGATAAGAATTATGAGCTGTCTCTGCCCTGTAGTCAGTGGAGCACTTAAATATTCTCACTGCTCTGTGGGAGGAGCCAGGAACTGTTTTCTCATTCCTTGCCTTCCACCAGAAGATCCTTATGGATTAAAGTCTTTCTACAAAGAAACCACTGAGCCCATCCCAGAAGAACTGAGTTGAGGCAACTCAAAAGCTGGTCATTAAAAGCATCTTTGGAATAGTTCTATGGGACTAGGATCTCCAGGGAAACCTGTGGGGATTTGCTCCTTGTGAATGCACCGTACAGGGTCAGTTTGTGAGCTACATAGGAATTGTATCCTTCACAGAAGGAACCAATCTAGTTTGGTGCTGTCCAAATGCTCTGCCAATGTATTGCTGGTTCTACTTTCTCTTAGGTGGAGCTAAATGACAAATGTAATGTGATCCCTCCTGAACCACTGTGAACAAAAATGTCCGCTGTTGTCCTAGCCAACAACCAGTGAAAAAGGAGGAACGGGAAACCCACTGAACCCTCCCAATTACTGTGTGTGGGAAAGGAAAGAGAATATCTACCCTTGTTTGGCTACATAGTGGGATAGGGAATTGTGTGAATGGAGGAAATAGGGAGAGATTAAAGAGTATTGGGGGAAGAAAGAAAAGATTGAGAGATTCCTCTTTCCCACCCATCAGAAAAAATAAACTCGCTGGAGCACCTAAAACTGCCAGATCGTCTTCTGTACTGATTTATGCCAGTTTTACATTTATGCAACTTCATTGACTTCACTATAGTTAGTTCTAATTTACGCTGGTGTTATTAAAAGTAAACTCAGACCCATAATATTCATCCTAACTAGTTACTGCCATATCTGATCAGAACAGGGGTTCATCTAGTCCAGAATCCTGTTTTCAGTAGAGGCCAACTCATATTGTTTCTGAGGAAGGCCAGCAATCCCATAACACACCTATTTACTTGTACAATACTGTACATTGGGAATGGTGAACAGAGAAAAATTCCCAGTTTCCCTCCTTCCCAGTTCCCACAAGCAATCATTTTATATCCTAAAATGTGACGTAAGGCTCAGTTACCAACATCATTCTCTAATTTACATATAAAAATGCCATTATTGGTTGAAACATTTTCCAATCCATTTTTAAAATGGGGCCACAGTATCTGTTTTGACTTCCTATGACTGAATGCCACAGATTAATTATGTGTTACATATAATACAGAAGAGCAGTGGAAAAGCAGGGTTGACTGGTCAGGGTATTGATAATGGGAAATGTAGCCATCTTTTGTCTCTCAGTTTGAGTCTGACTCAAGTCAGTTAGAAATAACATCTATTACCATCATAGGGCTCTTTGTGGCCTTCATTAAATGTTTCTTAGTTGATTACAATGGCACTTGGATCTGTAAGTTCACCCATCTTAGAAGCATCTGAGGAAGTGGGATCTTCTCCCATGAAAGCTCATGCAAAAATTAAATCTGTTAGTCTTAAAGTGCCACACAACTCCCTGTTGTTTTTTCACTTGGAACTGAGCCTAATAAAAAACTTCCGTCTTGACTGTACCAGTACCAAAAGAAAATAAAATGCATGTGTAGCTTATAGGCCAATGAATTAGCAGGGCATCAAGCACAAGTATTCGAATGTGTTAGCCAGCAGCAATATGTTTAACAGGAAACTGGATCTCAAAGGGAATGTGCATTCATTGGCACTAATCACTTTCCTTTACAACTGATTCAGCCAAATTCACAGCTTCCATTACTCCATCTGTTGCTGTGAGTCACTATAGGATTCCCCATCCTCTTCCTGCATTACAGTTTCACTGCTTCGGCTAGAATTACATAAGCACAGGTGCTGCAAATTGTTTAGTTTTCGTAATCTCTGCAGCAGCTTTATTCCTGTCTGTTCTGAACACGAGAGGGCATGAAGGGTGAGACCACAGCCCCGCTGCTGCTCAGCATTATTCTGTAAACACAGGGAATTCTGTGATTAAGTTACATAGTGGCTGTATTCACACACAGATGGTTATTTCGAAACAAGTTGTGTCGAAACAACTTGTTTCGAAATAACGCCTTATTTCGAAATGACTTAATTCGAATTAGCAAAAAGTCATTTCGAAATAGGGAAAAAAGTGGGAAATGAAATAGCAAGTTCACAGTGTGAACATGCTATTTCGTTACGTGCTGCAGGGGGCTGCAGCCCCCTGGGGGTGAGCCGCTGCTGGCTCACCCTGCAGCCCCAGAAAGGGGGCTACAGGCACTGGCGGGGGGTGAGCCGCTGCGGGGTGGCTCAGCCCCCCTGCCAGAGCTGCTTCCCGACACTGCCGGCGGGTCGGGAGCGCGGGGCTGAGCCCGCAGCCCGGGCTGTCCCCCCGACACTGCCGGCGGGTTGGTGGCGCGGGGCTGAGCCTGCAGCCCGGGCTGCTCCCCGGACACCACCGGCGGGTCGGAGGCGGGGCTGAGCCCGCAGCCCGGGCTGCTCCCCGGACACCGCCGGTGAGTCAGGGGCAC